>JAOPSE010000008.1:28890240-29490240 GCA_029449295.1 Zea luxurians | reverse complement strand
TAGGAAGACCTTGGCAATATGACCGATATTCTCAACATTATGGAAGAACAAATCAATACACGCTAGATCTGAAAGGGAGAAAGTTTGTGCTCAAGCCTATGACCCCTCAACAAATCATGGCTGAACACTTACAAAAGAAAACTGAAATTAGTACAACAAGTAGAGGAGGAGAAGAGCAAAATAAATTGAGTTCCATCCACAATTCGGTGAGTGAGTGCTACAAGCCAAATTCCAAAGATAAAAAGAAGGAAGAGGGAGAACATCTAGTTATGCTAGCCACGAAATCTGAGCTGAGAGAAGTGAGGAACAACCCATATCAAGTGCTCTTTGTACTTGTGAACAAAGATGTTTTGATTTCTCCTAACGACATAACATCTCTTCCTAGTGTTGTGGCTGATCTTTTGCAGGACTATGAAGACGCATTTCCACAAGAAACACCGGCTGGACTACCTCCAATTCGAGGGATTGAGCATCAAATCGATCTTATTCCAGGGGCTGCACTTCCTAATCATCCACCATATCGAACCAATCCCGAAGAAACTAAGGAAATACAAAGGCAAGTACAAGAACTTCTTGATAAAGGTTTTGTTCGTGAAAGCTTAAGCCCTTGTGCTGTTCCTGTGATTTTAGTACCTAAGAAAGATGGATCTTGGAGGATGTGTGTTGATTGTAGAGCTATAAATAATATTACCGTTCGCTATCGCCATCCTATTCCACGACTAGATGATATGCTTGATGAATTAAGTGGTTCCACAATTTTTACTAAAATTGATTTGAGAAGTGGATACCATCAAATAAGAATGAAAACTGGAGATGAATGGAAGACTGCATTTAAAACAAAATTTGGGTTGTATGAATGGTTAGTGATGCCCTTTGGCTTAACTAATGCTCCTAGTACCTTTATGAGATTAATGAACCATGTCTTAAGAACTTTCATTGGAAAATTTGTTGTTGTCTACTTCGATGATATTCTAATTTACAGCAAGACTTTTGATGAACATGTGAAACACATTCGACAAGTTTTAGATGAGCTAAGAAAGGAGAAATTATTTGCTAATCTTGAGAAGTGCAGTTTTTGCACAGACCATGTTGTGTTTCTTGGCTTTGTTGTTTCAGCAAAAGGAATAGAGGTGGATGAATCCAAGGTGAAAGCCATCAAGGATTGGCCAGCTCCAATGAATGTAAGTCAAGTAAGAAGTTTTCATGGTCTTGCTGGGTTTTATAGAAGATTTGTGCGAGATTTCAGTACTATCGCTTCTCCTTTAAATGAATTGACAAAGAAAGGTGTTGAATTTAAATGGGGAAACTCACAAGAAGATGCTTTTCAAGAATTGAAGAAACGTTTGACTGAAGCACCTGTACTTATTCTTCCTGATTTCACTAAAACTTTTGAAGTAGAATGTGATGCTAGTGGGATTGGGATAGGAGGAGTTTTAATGCAACAAGGAAAACCTATAACATATTTTAGTGAAAAATTGGGAGGTGCTCAATTAAATTATTCTGTGTATGACAAAGAATTGTATGCTTTGGTCCGAGCGCTTGAAACATGGCAGCACTACTTATGGCCAAAAGAGTTTGTTATTCATTCCGATCATGAAGCTTTGAAGTATTTGAAAGGGCAAGCCAAACTGAACCGTCACCATGCCAAATGGGTTGAGTTTATCGAAACATTTCCATACATTGTGAAATATAAGAAAGGTAAGGACAATGTGGTCGCTGATGCCTTGTCTCGAAGGAATGTGTTGTTGAATCAACTAGAGGTAAAAGTTTTGGGTCTTGAAAATTTGAAAGAAATGTATAATGATGATCCTGAATTTTCAGAACCATACAATCATTGTAAAGATGGAAAAGGTTGGGAAAAATATCATATACACGATGGATTTTTGTTTAGAGCTAACAAACTTTGTGTACCAAATTCTTCGGTTAGATTGCTTTTATTGCAGGAGTCACATGGAGGAGGTCTAACAGGTCATTTTGGACAAAAGAAGACTTATGAACTGCTCAGTGATCATTTCTATTGGCCCAAGATAAGGAGAGACGTCATCAGATTTGTGGAGCGTTGTGTCACCTGTCACAAAGCTAAGTCAAAACTGAACCCTCATGGTTTATATACTCCTTTACCCACTCCTAAAATTCCTTGGGAAGACATAAGCATGGATTTTATTTTAGGGCTGCCGAAGACTCAAAAACAGAGAGATTCTATTTTTGTTGTGGTTGATAGGTTTTCAAAAATGGCTCATTTTATTCCATGCAACAAGAGCGACGATGCTTCACATGTTGCTAATTTGTTTTTCAGAGAAATCGTGAGACTACATGGAGTGCCCAAAACCATCGTATTTAACCGTGATGTGAAGTTTGTGAGCTATTTTTGGAAGACATTGTGGGCAAAGCTTGGGACTAAACTTTTGTTCTCCACCACATGCCACCCCCCAAACTGATGGCCAAACTGAAGTGGTGAATCGTACATTGTCAATGCTGCTGCGAACAATGGTAAAGAAGAACTTGAAGGATTGGGAGGAATGTTTGCCACACGTGGAGTTTGCTTATAATAGGGCAGTACATTCTACAACTAATTTATGCCCCTTCGAAATTGTATATGGGTTCAAACCTTTTGCTCCGATAGATTTGTTGCCCCTTCCATTGCAGGAAAGAACTAATATGGAAGCTTCCAAGCGTGCTGCATACATAAAAAAGATACATGAGAAGACCAAGGAAGCAATTGAGCTCAAAGCAGTGCGCAAGGCAGCAAGCATGAACAAGCATAGGAAGAAAGTGTTATTTGAACCGGGTGACTTGGTTTAGATTCACTTGCGCAAGGAGCGTTTTCCTGATCAGCGCAAATCCAAATTGATGCCACGAGGGGATGGTCCATTTCGTGTTCTTACCAAGATCAATGATAATGCATACAAGATAGATCTTCCACCAAGCTATGGCGTGAGCAACACGTTCAATGTTGCTGACCTCTTACCATATACAAGTGAAGACATTTTAGAGTCGAGGATGACTCCTTTTCAAGGGGAGGAGGATGATATGACCACGCCATCAAGCAACACGTTACAACCCCCAAGTCATACTACATTAACTCAAGTACAACCAACATCATCACCGACCCAAGTCTTTGATGGACCAATTACACGTAGCCGAGCTAAGAAGCTACAGCAAGAGGTGCACGCGCTACTTTATGAATTTCGATTAAACACTAATGAGAATTTTATGCTACCTAAGTCGTATATGTTGATATTACTTAGGTTCACCAAAGAGGAAGGACAAAACATATCAAAGGCGAATCAACAAGAAGAGCTATGTCCGAGTCAGTCCAGCGCTACAGAACCGTCCAGAAGAAACAGTCATATCTTTTGATTCCCAAAAGCTATGAAGGTCCATAAGTACTTTTCGGAAATCTCTTAAAGTCTAGTTTCCAATGCTTCTAAAGCCGACTTAACCACATCTACCAAAAAGGCAGCCGACCTACTTTAGTGCTGACTGGTCAGAAGGTCAACAGTCTGCTTGATGACCAAGTTTTCGTATTAAACTGCATCATTCTACGAAGTTTCATTAAGCATGCTATATATGGTGAGAAAGCTTATCAAGTTAGCTTTCCAATGCAACCAGTCCCATGTCATTTGAAGATTCCTAGAAGAAGTTATTGCCAAAATACTGAAGGCTGCGCAGAAGTCAAACAGCCACACGGAAATCAGCTCTGCAGATCTTCCGAAGAGGCTCCTTCACATTAGCTCGTGAAAATACTTTTGTTTTGTGTTTATACCTCGCTAAGGCTGGTTGTTACTAGTATAAATACCCCCCTATGTCTATGATGTAAGGCAGCTTATGATAATCTAAAACAGAACCCCTTTGTTCAGCTGTGTGCTAACAAATATTGAGAGTGATCTCTACCCCTTTGCTCTTGTGAATTCCTTCGCGGGATTGCAGAAGCGGCGGCTTCATCCGCTCCCAATTGGTGCTCCTACTCCCTTCGAGGTCTCCTCGATTGATTGTAGGCTGTGTTGGTTGGTTCTTTGAGAGTGTGGTTGGGCGAATCCTCGATTCAGGCTGCCGGTTAAAGACGGTGGTTGGCTTCGAGTTTTATTTGTCAGGTTGCACTAGTTATCGCTGCTTGCAGCAAGTTATCTTGGCTTCTTTGAAGCTAGTTATCTGAAGATTGATCCTACGTCGTGAAGATCGGGTATCGTGACGCATCAATTTAGGCCTTGTTCTTAGGTACCCAAACAGTCTTGGGTCCTTTCACATTAGAAACAAGCACCTTGGGTACCCAAACACAAGTCTTTGAGCCCTTGTGCTTGGCCCCAACATATTTGGCAACTACTTTGCCTGATTTGTTAGTTAAAACATATGAAGCATCAAAAGTCTTAAATGAAATGTTATGGTCATTTGATGCAGTAGGAGATTTCTTTTTAGGCAATTTAACATGGGTTGATTGCCTAGAGCTAGAAGCTTCATTCTTATACATAAAAGCATGGTGTGAAACATTATGAGGTTTCCTAGCATGAATTCTCGTAATCTTATGTTCGGGATAACCAGCAGGATATAAAATGTAACCCTTGTTATCCTGAACCATGGGAGCCTTACCCTTAACAAAATTAGACAATTTCTTGGGGGCATTAAGCTTGACATTGTCTCCCTGTTGGAAGCCAATGCCATCCTTAATGCCAGGGCGTCTCCCACTATAGAGCATACTTCTAGCAAATTTGAATTTTTCATTTTCTAAGTCATGCTCATTAATTTTAGCACTAAGTTGAGCTATGTGATCATTTTGTTGTTTAATTAAAGCTAGGTGATCATGGATAGCATCAACATTAATATCTCTACATCTAGTGCAAATAGAAATATGCTCAATAGTAGAAGTAGAGGGTTTGCAAACATTTAATTCATCAGTCTTAGCATGTAACATGACATTTTTATTTCTAAGATTGGAAATAACATCATTGCAAACATTTAAATCTTTAGCCTTAGAAATTAATTTTTCATTCTCAATTTTAAGGCTAGAAAGTGAGGCATTCAATTTATCAATCTTAGCAATCAAACTAGCATTATCGTTTCTAGGATTGGTAATTAAATCATCACAAGCATTTAACTTCTCAACCTTAGCAATAAAACTAGTATTCTCGGCTCTAAGGATGAAAATGGTGTCATGGCAAATGCTAAGCTCACTAGTTAATTTTTCACATTTTTCTATCTCCTGAGCATAAGCATTTTTCACTTTAACATGCTTCTTATTTTCCTTAATAAGGAATTCCTCTTGGCTATCCAAGAGTTCATCCTTCTCATGAATGGCCCCTATCAATTCATTCATTTTTTCCTTTTGTTACATGTTTAAGTTGGCAAAAAGAGCAAGCAAATTATCTTCATGATCACTAGAGCTACCCTCATCACTAGATGTTGTATATTTAGTGGAGGCTCTAGATTTTACCTTCTTCTTTTTGTCGTCCTTTGCCATGAGGCACTTGTGGCCGACGTTGGGGAAGAGGATGCCCTTGTTGACGGCGATGTTAGCGGCGTCCTCGTCAGAGGAGGAGTCGGTGGAGCTCTCATTGGAGTCCCATTCCCGACACACATGGGCATCGCTGCCCTTCTTCTTGTAGTACCTCTTCTTTTCCTTCCTCTTTCCCTTCTTGTCGTCGCCCCTGTCACTATCACTAGACATAGGACATTTAGCGATAAAATGACCGGGCTTACCACATTTATAGCACACTTTCTTGGAGCGGGGCTTATAATCCTTCTCCCTCCTTTGCTTGAGGATTTGGCGAAAGCTCTTGATGATGAGCGTCATCTCCTCATTGTCGATCTTGGAGGCGTCAATGGGGAGCCTACTTGATGTAGACTCTTCTTTCTTCTCCTCCGTCGCCTTGAATGCGACGGGTTGCACCTCGGGAGTGGAGGTGCCGCCTTGTTCGATGATTTGTTTGAAGCCTTTGATCATCAATTCAAAGCTCACAAACTTTCCTATCACTTCCTCGGGAGACATTAGCTTATATCTAGGATCACCACGAATTAATTGAACTTGCGTAGGATTGCAAAAAACGAGTGATCTTAGAATAACCTTGACCATTTCATGGTCATCCCATTTGGTGCTCCTGAGATTGCGCACTTGGTTGACCAAGGTTTTGAGCCGGTTGTACATAGCTTGTGGCTCCTCCCCTTGGTTGAGGACAAATCGACCAAGCTCCCCCTCGATCGTCTCCCGCTTGGTGATCTTTGTCACCTTGTCTCCTTCGTGCGCGGTCTTGAGCACATCCCAAATCTCTTTGGCACTCTTCAACCCTTGCACCTTATTATACTCCTCTCGACATAGAGAGGCAAGGAGTATAGTAGTGGCTTGGGAGTTGAAGTGCCAGATTTGGGTGACCTCATCCGAGTCGTAGCCTTCATCCCCCATGGATGGTATCTGCGCTCCAAACTCAACAATATCCCAAATGCTAGTGTGGAGTGAGGTTAGATGGTGCCTCATTTTATCACTACACATACAATAATCTTCACCGTCAAAAACCGGTGGTTTGCCTAGTGGGACGGAAAGTAAAGGAGTGCGTTTAGAAATGCGAGGGTAGCGTAGGGGATCTTACTAAACTTCTTGCGCTCATGGCGCTTAGAAGTGACGGACGGCGCGTCGGAGCCGGAAGTAGATGGTGACAAAGAATCAGTCTCGTAGTAGACCACCTTCTTCATCTTCTTTTTCTTATCGCTGCTCTGATGTGACTTAGCGTGTGAAGGGGATCCCTTCACCTTGTTGTCGGACTCTCCCGATGGAGCCTTCCCGTGGCTTGTGGCGGGCTTCTCGCCGGTCATGATCTCCTTCTTGGCGTGATCTCCCGACATCACTTCGAGCGGTTAGGCTCTAATGAAGAACCGGGCTCTGATACCAATTGAAAGTCGCCTAGAGGTGGGTGAATAGGCGGAATCTAAAATTTACAACTTAAAGCACAACTACAAGCCGGGGTTAGCGTTAGAATTAAATCCGAGTTCGAAAGAGAGGGTGAAAACAAATCAAAAGCAAATGAAGCAGATGACACGGTGATTTGTTTTTACCAAGGTTTGGTTCTTGCAAACCTACTCCCCGTTGAGGTGGTCACAAAGACCGGGTCTCTTTCAACCCTTTCCCTCTCTCAAACGGTCACCTAGACCGAGTGAGCTTTTCTCCTTAATCAAACCGGGTCACTTAGACCCCTACAAGGACCACCACAACTTGCTATCTCTTGCTTTGATTACAAGTTGCTTGAGAACAAGAATAGAGGAAGAAGAAAAGTGATCCAAGCGACAAGAACTCAAATGAACACAAATGTCTCTCTCTCACAAGCCACTAAGTCTTTGGAATGAGTTTGGGACTTGGAGAGGATTTGATCTTTTGTTTTGTGTCTCGGAGTGAAGTCTAGAGCTCTTGTATTGAATGCAAATTGCTGGAAACTTGGATACCTTGAATGGTGGTGGTTGGGGGTATTTATAGCCCCAACCACCAAAACAGCCGTTGGGGAGGGCTGCTGTCGATGGGCGCACCGGACAGTCCGGTGCGCCACCGGACACTGTCCGGTGCACCAACCATGTCACCCAATCGTTAGGGTTCTAACGGTTTCGACCGTTGGAGCTCTGACTTCTAGGGGCACCGGACAGTCCGGTGCCACACCGGACAGGTACTGTTCACTGTCCAGTGCGCCTTCTAACGCTGCTCTGACTCTGCGTGAATTGTCCGCGCACTATTCACGCCACTGTTCACTTTTGCAGACAACCGTTGGCGCAGTAGCCGTTGCTCCGCTTGGCACACCGGACAGTCTGGTGATACACCGGACAGTCCAGTGAATTATAGCGGAGCGGCTCTCTAGAAACCCGAAGGTGGCAAGTTCAGAGTGTACGGTCCCTGGTGCACCGGACAGTCCGGTGCACCAGACCAGGGCACACTTCGGTTTCCTTTTGGTCCTTTCTTTTGAACCCTAACTTGTTCTTTTTATTGCTTTGTGTTGAACCTATGGCTCCTATAGAACATATAATCTAGAACAAACTAGTTAGTCCAATTGTTTGTGTTGGGCAATTCAACCACCAAAATCAATTAGGAAAAGGTTTGACCCTATTTCCCTTTTAAGGAGTATCTTGAGGAGGAAGGCATCAAGCACGAGTTCTCCGCTCCCTACACACCACAACAAAATGGTGTAGTAAAGAGGAAGAACAGGACGCTAATCGACATGGCAAGAACGATGCTTGGAGAGTTCAAGACGCCTGAGCGGTTTTGGTCGGAAGCTGTGAACACAGCCTGCCACACCATAAATCGACTCTACCTGCATCGCCTCCTAAAGAAGACCTCCTACAAACTCCTTACCGGTAACAAACCCAATGTCTCTTACTTTCGTGTATTTGGGAGCAAATGCTACATTCTGGTGAAGAAAGGTAGACATTCTAAATTTGCTCCCAAGGCAGTAGAAGGGTTTTTACTAGGGTATGACTCAAATACAAAGGCGTATAGGGTCTTCAACAAATCATCGGGATTGGTTGAAGTCTCTAGCGACGTTGTATTTGATGAGACTAATGGCTCTCCAAGAGAGCAAGTTGATCTTGATGATGTAGATGAAGAAGAAATTTCGACGGCCGCAATGCGCACAATGGCAATAGGTGACGTGCGACCACAGGAATTACAGGAACAAGATCAACCATCTTTCTCGACAGTGGTGCATCTCCCAACTCAAGACGATGAACATGTACCTCAAGAAGAAGGGCATGATCAAGGGGGAGCACAAGAAGATCAAGTGATGGAGGAAGAAGCACCACGGGACCCTCAAACTCAAGTCCGAGCAACGATCCAAAGAAATCACCCCACCGACCAGATTCTAGGTGACATTAGCAAGGGAGTAACTACTCGCTCACGATTAGCTAATTTTTGTGAGCATTACTCGTTTGTCTCTTCTATTGAGCCTTTCAGGGTGGAAGAGGCCTTGCAGGATCCGAACTGGGTGTTGGCCATGCAGGAAGAGCTCAACAACTTCAAGAGAAATGAAGTTTGGAGCCTGGTGCCACGTCCAAAGCAAAACGTTGTGGGAACCAAGTGGGTGTTCCGCAACAAGCAAGACAAGCACGGGGTGGTGACAAGAAACAAGGCTCGACTTGTGGCAAAAGGTTATGCCCAAGTCGCAGGTTTGGATTTCGAGGAGACTTTTTCTCCTGTGGCTCAACCCCCTGGCTTTGAGGATGACAGGTATCCCGACCACGTGTATAAGCTCTTTAAGGCGCTCTATGGACTTAAGCAAGCCCCAAGAGCATGGTATGAATGCCTTAGAGATTTCTTAATTGCTAATGCTTTCAAGATTGGGAAAGCTGGCCCCACTCTTTTTACAAAGACTTGCAACGGTGATCTATTTGTGTGTCAAATTTATGTCGATGACATAATATTTGGTTCTACTAATCAAAAGTCTTGTGAGGAGTTTAGCAGGGTGATGATGCAGAAATTCGAGATGTCAATGATGGGCGAGTTGACCTACTTCCTTCGATTCCAAGTGAAGCAACTCAAGGACGACACCTTCATCTACCAAACGAAGTATACTCAAGATCTTCTCAAGAGGTTTGGGATGAAGGACGCCAAGCCTGCGAAGACACCGATGGGAACTGACGGGCACGTTGACCTCAACAAAGGAGGTAAGTCCGTTGATCAAAAGGCATACCGGTCCATGATAGGTTCATTGCTTTATTTATGTGCTAGTAGACCGGACATTATGCTTAGTGTATGCATGTGTGCTAGATATCAATCCGACCCAAAGGAATGTCACCTTGTGGCAGTTAAGTGAATTCTTAGGTATTTAGTTTCTACGCCTTGCTTTGGGATCTGGTATCCAAAGGGGTCTACCTTTGACTTAATTGGATACTCAGACTCCGATTATGCCAGGTGCAAGGTTGATAGGAAGAGCACATCGGGGATGTGCCAATTTCTAGGAAGGTCCCTGGTGTCCTGGAGTTCAAAGAAACAAACACCTGTTGCCCTATCCACCGCTGAGGCCGAGTATGTTGCCGCAGGACAGTGTTGCCCGCAACTACTTTGGATGAGGCAAACCCTCCGGGACTTTGGTTACAATTTGAGCAAAGTCCCACTCCTATGTTACAATGAGAGTGCAATCCGCTTGGCGGATAATCCTGTTGAACACAGCGGCACTAAGCACATAGACATCCGACATCACTTCCTGAGAGACCACCAGCAAAAGGGAGATATCGAGGTGTACCATATTAGCACCGAGAACCAGCTAGCCGATATCTTCACTAAGCCTTTAGATGAGAAAATGTTTTGCAGGTTGCGTAGTGAGCTAAATGACTTAGATTCACGTAACTTGGATTGATCTATAGCATACATGTGTTCTATGCCTTTGATCATGTTACTTTATGCATTTAAATCCATTATTGTTTATTTGTGGTGCTCAAGTTGTACACGTCATCCCCGGACCTCACAAGTCCATATGCAAATGGTGCACATATTAAGGGGGAGATGTGCTACAACTTGACCCTTTGAGACTTACCTGTTTGTTTGAGTACCCTTGATGCAGTCTCAAAGGTGCATTGAAAGGGAAAAATGGACTTGGACGATGCAAAGACTTACACTGCACTCCGATATTAGTGTATTTAATTCCAAGTTCATTCTTATGCTCTATTTGCCTTTTGCTCTGAATTAACATTTTTGGTGAGGCAATGGGGTTAAAGGGCCAAAAATGATCCCGTTTTGGTGCTTAATGCCAAAGGGGGAGAAATTAAGGCCAAAGCAAATGGATCAGCCAACCACTTGTGAATTTTGAAAATAATAGAGTTAGAATTTTTGATTTGTCCAAAATGCTCTTATTGCAAAATTTGGTCTCTTGTGGGGGAGAATTTTGATTGTGGGAAAAAGGGGGAGTTTTCGGGCACTTGAATCAATTTTACTCTTGAAATATCTCTCTATGTGCCCAAACAAGTGTGTTTGACTTAGAGATAGGCAAATGAATTTGATTTGCAAAAACAAACCAAGTGGTGGCAAAGAGCGATCCAAATATGCCAAATCATAAGCTAAAACAATTTGGTCTTCAATTGTTTTGATGTTGCACTTTTTAGTTGTTTTTTGATGTGTTGGCATAAATCACCAAAAAGGGGGAGATTGAAAGGGAAATGTGCCCTTGGGCAATTTCTATAAGTATTTTGGTGATTAGATGCCCAACACATATTATTTGAGTCCTCATCTGCTAAATGTGTGAAAAGTGCAAATCAAGGTATAAGGTATGTTTCTAGACTTAGTACATTGTTTTTTGAGTACTAACATGGTTATCTAAGTGCTAGAAACAATGCTGAGAAGAGAAGAATCGAATTGGAAAAGAGTTGGCTGTACTCCAGCTCGTCCTGGCACACCGGACTGTCCGGTGGTGCACCGGACACTGTCCGGTGCCCCAGGCTGGCCTCCGGACTCCGGTGAACTATCTGCTCTCGGGAATCGACGGAGTCGTACGACTATAATTCACCTAACTATCCGGTGGTGCACTGGACTATCCGGTGAGACATCCGCGGTGAACTCGTCGCTCTCGAAAAAAGGAACAGGGCGACGTGGCTATAATTCACCGGATTGTCCGGTGGTGCACCGGACTGTCCGGTGAGCCAACGACGCCCGCGCCAACGGTCGTCCGCGTGATCAACGCACGACACATAGCTACTCCAATGGTCGGCTGGGTGCACTGGACTGTCCGGTGCGCCAACCGGCTCTAAGGAGCAACGGTCGACTGTGCCCGATTTGGAAGGAAATCACGCACCGGACATGCTACAGTGGCTGTGCGGTGGCACACCGGACTGTCCGGTGCGCCACTCGACAGAAGGCAAGGATAGCCTTCCAAGTTGATCTCCAACGGATCCTAACTGCCTTGGGGCTATAAAAGGAACCCCTAGGCGCATGGAGCAGCACACCAAGCACTCTCTAAGCATACTAAGACATCCAGACTCCGCTCCCACGCTTTTGATTCATCGTGTTAGTGATTTGAGCTTCATTCAAGTTGTGAACTCCCTGTTTTGTCCTTTGAGCTCAAGTCTTCACTTGTGTGCGTGGTTGTGCTGCGTTTTTGAGTCTTGTGTGTTGCTCTCCTAACCTTACTCTCGTGCTTTCTTTGTGATCTATATTGTAAGGGCGAGAGGCTCCAACTTGTGGAGATTCTTCGCAAACGGGAGAATACTCAAAAGAGAAAAGACCGTGGTATTCAAGTGGATCATTGGATCACTTGAAAGGGGTTGAGTGCAACTCTCGTCCATTAGGACGCCACAACGTGGAAGTAGGCAAGTGTTACTTGGCCGAACCACAGGATAAAAATCGCGTGTCTCTTGTGTTGTTCTTTTCCACTATTGTTTTGTTCACAAGAGATCTCCTCAATAACTTGATTAACTCACACTAATATTTCTATAATCAAGTTTGTGGATTTTAGCTCTTGATTTCACAGGATCACCTATTCACCGCCCCTCTAGGTGCTCTCAACACTTGCCTTCACCAAACAGATGCTCGGGGTCTTCAATCTCATAGAACTCGAAGAGCTAGATCACCTGGTCGCCAACGCTTGATCTTCGATCCCTCGAAGCTCAGAAACAGATCGCTATCTATTGGCGGCGCGCAGCGAATACGAACAGACATAGACAAACAAACATATATGTCAGGGACCGTAATTAGGGGTACCCCCAATGCTCCTTAATCTGGCTGGAAAACATCTTCAAAACAAACCATAAACGACTGATAAAGCGCAGGCCTCGTCTACCAAGGGATACGACCTCATCCGAGCCCAGCCTCGGGCAAGGATGGTAGTCCCGGACGGATTCACACCTCGCCCGAGGGTCCCCTCAGTCAGCAGACGCACCCTCGGCTCGCCCAAAGCCCAGCTCGGGCAGACTTTGTTGTGCAGCGACCTCGTTCGAATCGCCTTACCAACCGACCGTATCGCACGCGCATTTAATGCGGGGATCGCCTGACACCTTATCCTGACACGCGTGCCTCAGTCAGCAAGGTCGAAGTGACCGCAATCACTTCGCCCCTTTACTGACCGTTCTGACAGGAAAACAGCGATGTTCACCACGCTCCGGCAACTGTGCCAGCCACCAGGGAGAGACTAACAACAGTCACGGCCTTCCCCGAGTTCAGCTTCTGGCGCAATAGCGAGCTCCGCCTCGCCTGACCCTAGGCCTCAGCCTCAGCCTCGGCCTCGGGAGAAGGACTCCGCCTCGCCCGACCTCAGCCTCGGCCTTGGAGGAGTCGTAGCCTCGCCCGACCTCAATCTCGACCTCAGAGGAGTCGCCGCCTCACCCGACCTCGGCCTCGTATCAACTACGCTACTGGGGATCCATCATTACCCTACCCCTAGCTAGCCGCCTCAGGCTACGAAGGAACAAGACCGGTGTCCCATCTAAGTTACTCTAGTAACAGGTAATGATGGTTCCCCGTGTGCGCCCATGACGTCGGTTGCTCTCAACCCCCTACGGAAGCAAGGAAACGTCAGCAGGATCCATGCCGCACCGCCAGCTATGCTTCTACAGGGCTCAAGGCACTTCTCCGATGGCCACGTTATTACCTGTACAAGGCTCAAGGCACTTCCCTGCCATCCACGTTAGCACATAGCTACACCCCCATTGTACAGCTAGGCATCTCCTTGTATCTATAAAAGGGGGTGTCTAGGGCCCCACGGGGGGAGGGGAGACAAACGTGCGATGTACGAACACACGGACGCACGACGCAAACGAGCGGAGGCAGTCAGAGTAGGAGAGACGCGGTAGAGGCAGCCTCAGACGGCTCACCTCAAGGCCGAACCCTCTCCTTCTCTCTCTCTCTCGTTTTCACTCTCCCGCAACGCTTGTAACCCCTACTACGAGCACCCCGGTGCAGGATAACATAAGCCTCATTTCCCTCTTGTGTTCCATCTTGCATCAACCCATCTGGACAGGGGCACGCGGCACTAAAATTCACTAGTCGGTCCGGTTGAGGGTCCCCCGGGTCCGAAACACCGACAGTTGCCGCGCCAGGTAGGGGCTCGCTGCGTGTTAACGAATACTTTCCCGTTGAGTTCTAGATGGGTAGCTTTCAGCAGCCTCTTCAGCTCGGGACGGTGCTCCGCTTTGGGAGTCTCGAGTTCATGTCCCTCGATGGCAGCTACGACATGGTACTCCTCCCCTCGCAGCGCGGCAACAACGATGGTCGTCGGCTCGCCCGGCGAAGGTGAACTCGACGACGACTTCCTCCCGCAGCGGAAGAGGAACACCCGGGTTTGCCCGGCTACCCTCCTCGCCGGAGGAGGAGGAGACGGGGCAACCGTGGCTAGGCAGGAGGCGGTACCTCGTCAGCTGTCAGACCAGAGCAAGTCGACGACGCCGGCACCCCTGCGGGGGACATGTCAGGTGTTGTCCTCGTGTAGCATCCCAAAAATTCAAATCTTGGAATTTTCTCAAACTTGCTCTAAATTCAAAATGAATTTCAAATTTTGTTTCAAAATGTTTGTTTGCAAGTTGATATCAGCAAGTAAAATATAGTGGTCTATATTCTCTCTAATATCCTCCTCCAAATATCCTACAAATATTTCCTCAGTGATCACCCTCAAACTCTTTCAGAAATACTACCCAAATATTCCACCGATATATCTCCAAGTATTTTCTTCCTAAGAAATACCTTCAGAATCATTTTTCAAGCCCCCACAAATATTTTCTTCATAACTTTCTTCATGCTCATACGTATACGTATGCCACCGGTGTCATACGGTGAGCTCTACAAGCTAATTACACTCATATAAGACAAATCCATGCTAATCTCCCACTAATCCTCTCATCCTCCCACTAATCCTCTCATCCCTCCCCCTAATCCCCCCACCATGGCTATAAATAGAGGGGCAAGGGCCTCCTCTCATCCCACCCCAAGCCATTTCATGGCAACTCCCTCTCCCCCCCACACGCCCACACCCACTCCATGTTCCACACAAGCACACACTAGCACAAGGATCGTTCTTCGATCGTTCGTCCCCCTGTTCTTAGTTTGTTCGTTCGTTCGTCCGATCGTTCGTCCGATCGTTCATGATTCGTTCGTCCGTTCGTCCGATCGTTCGATCGTTCGTCCGTTCGTTCGTCCAAATAATCTTTTTCCTACCGTTATGCTGCCAAAATTCCAATCGTTCGTTCGATCATTCGATCGTTCATCGTTCGTTCATAGTTCCTATTCATCGTTCATCGTTCGTTCATAGTCCCTATTCATCGTTCTTCCAGATAATCTTTTTCCTGCCTTTATGCTGCCGAAATTCCGATCGTTCGTTCGTTCGATCATTCGATCGTTCATCGTTCGTTCATAGTTCCTATTTACCGTCATTATTTACCATTACTATTTATCGTTACTATTTACCGTCACTATTTACCATCACTATTTACCGTTACTATTTACCGTTACTATTCACCGTTACTATTCATCGATCATCCGATCACCCCAAATTTCAACTACTCATCCATCATGCTGTCCAGTCCACCCAAAACCAGCCAGACCCATATTCCAGTTATACAAACTCCGGTGACTGTGATTTTCCTTCCAGTGGGAACTTCCCATCTGGTCACCCATCCTAGGTTTCTCCAAGTTAAGCACGCTTAACTTGAGATTCCTTCGAACCAGGCTTCCAAACTCAGATTCCAATAATTCTCGTTTCTAAATTCTTATCAAACTATTCCCTATCCAACCATGTCATCCCTTAAGCATGGTTCATATTCCAGAAAACTCCCCAAAATACTCTCGTCCCATATTCTGCCTATAACTCTCCTGTTCATACTAAGTCAGACAATTCATTCGTCACTATTCTCACCAACAGTGAACTTCACTGTGCTACACCACATACACCCAGCTATAAATACACCCAGCTACCCTCTCCCTCTCCACACACACTCAACACCCTCAGCCAAGGAAAACACCCTACCCACTCAGTTACTCCGCTCTGCCGGCTACACGCATAGTGTCGCTTCGCCTCCAGTCCACCCTCCTGTTATCGGAGCGTTCGTGTCGTCTCGTGGAGGCCAGGTCTGCAAGTCTACGCCAGGCGGTGGAGCCAGAAGCCAGTTCCGCGAGCTCTCCTTCCCCCTTCGCCGGATAAGCACGACATGCTCACTGGATCCCTTTGATGCATAAATTACCTATGATTTTTCAACCACAACCCTCAGCCTGTTATTTTATGCATGATATGATTTTGAGACAAGTTATTATGGCCACCCAAGCCGCTTGCCGCAATCAATCCTTAATATATTTGTTACAAATGATTTGAGGAAAGGTGTGAGTTTTCAAATGCTTTTCAAAATGTGTATGATGAAGGGTTTTCACCCTTATCACCTTGTGAGTGGGATAATCAGGGACTCCCTAGTTTAGGGGAGGGCCTAAGGTGATGGCTCAGCTGGTTTAGGCGTGAGCAGAAGGATTGTCCCCTCGTATAAGGACCGGTTTGTCATCTTTCACTACCTGTACTCATGATAAGTACAACCACTCGAGACTGTGTGGGCAGTCACTCAATCTGAACTCGTACGATCCAACCCCAGGGTTATGAAGGCTGGGGAGTACTGGGAGGATAAGGAGGGGGAATGTTTTGTCCGGTTTGGACATGGCGGTGGCCTGAATCCTTCCGGTATAACCGTTAAGGTTAGGACATGCGAGGAAAGAAAGAGATTCGGATTCGGGTCTCACTAGCTATGAGATTGCAGAGCCGGACTAGTGGGTAAAGTGTACACCTCTGCGCAGAGTTCAAAGCTATTCGAATAGTCTGTGTCCACTGGAATGGACGAGTCTGGTATGGTATGACAATTAATGTTTTGTTTTCAAAAAAAGGGTGCGGTTGAGAAAAATGGTTTTTAAAAGGTTCGGGGGTTGAGCCGTGAGCTATGATGGACGGGAAGTCCAATAGCTGTTTTTGAAAATGAAAACCAGTGGGAAACTGCTGAGATACCTGGATGGTTTAGTCCAGGGGAATTTTGTTCTAATATTGAAAAACTTCCTGCTCCTTTGGGAGAGGATGCACTTTGAAAAAAATACAAAATGTTTTACAAAACAACCCTGCATAAAATATTGTTGTTTCTGCAAATATCCTGAGCTCCACATATTCCATGCATTATATCTGATTTCCCCATTTCGCGGGTGAAGGTGGGCTGCTGAGTACGTTTGTACTCACCCTTGCTTATTTGTTGTTTTTTCAGAAAAGGAGATCAGGTAAGAGTTACGGCTGTTACCAACCTTGCCTGTGGCTGTTGGACCGCTGATTTGCTTCACTGCGTATATCGGGCTGCTTCAGCCCCCACTCTGATGATATGTCCCGAGTTGTGGACCAACTCTTAAAGTTGATCGCCACCTTTATAGGTTTGTCTCATGTAGGCAGATCTGGAATCATCTGTTGTATAAATGTGTTTACTAGCCTCCTGGGACTAGTAATTGTATCACATTTGAGTCCCAGAGGATTGGGGCGCTTCAGGTGGTATCAGAGCTGTTAGGTTGGCCGCAGGACATAACTCTTAGCCTGATCCAAAAGTTTTTGAGTCCAAACTATTTTCTTGAAAAAAAAATTCTTGCTCTCATCCCTTCATTTCAAAAATGTTTTTCCCCTTTCCTTCTCTCAGAAGTCAGATGGAGGTCCGCTGCCAAACCAGCTTTTGCCCGAATGAAGATGGTTTCCCCAAGTTGCTGAGAGCATGCACAGTCCGCCTCGGAATCAGGAGCCAGCCAGAGTATGATAGTCGTGAATCCATCGAGCATGGCACGGAGAAGTGTGTCGTGACTGTATACATTGGATCCAGTCCGCACCATGTGGAATGGAGTGTCACTACTGCAGGGCACAGATTCAAAGACACCTGCCAAGTCATCGCCCGCAAGGCATTGAGGGCCCTGTGTCAGATTTATGAAGAAGAAGTGGCCGACAGACCGGTCAGATTCTTCCCGCCCTTTCAGAGAAACCGTCCCGTTTGGATGGCCAGGATGCGTGCCTTGGAAGGGCAGCAGCTGCTTGAGTACGACCCCACAGTCGTGTACCTCACCGCATACCTGCTCACCCTGGATGCACAGTATGATTTCTTGGCTCGGCACCACCGTCAGATGATCGCCCGAGCAGAAGATGCAGAGAAGCTCAACCGTAAGCTCCATGTGGATCTCACCACAGCTCAAGCCCGTGTAGCTGCCTTGGAAAGTCGTGTAGTCATTGCTGTTGAAGCTTTGAAGCAAGCCAAGGATGAGCATGTCCAGAAGCTGATGGAGGCCTACTTGGTAACCCATAACCAAGGTAGAGCCCTGCGGATCCAAGAGCCCGCTTCATCCAACCCTGTTCAACCCATCAGAGCTGAAGACCCCCAGATTCTTGAAGGTCACCCGGTCTCTATCAGAGGAGAGAAGAAGGCTTGGGAACTACCAGAAGGAGCCATAGTCTTGGAAGGAATTCCAGTCTTCCCTCAGGCTACGGATAAGCAAGAGCACCCCGAGTCCTCCCAAGATCCCCCGCCAGAGTTGTTTGAGCCCCTCACCATGAAGAAGATTCCAGCACCATCCCTTGAGATCAAGGAAGAAGCTGCAAGCACCCCGCCAGCACCGCCGCCCTTTGAGGAGCTACAAGAGCCAGTCCAGCTTGAAGAAGAGTTTGACCCCGTCTTGCCATCTCAGTTGCCGCCAGAAGAAGTCATCAACATCAGCTCCCTCTTGACCCATCCAGGAGATGTCTCAAATTGACGTTGTGTGGAAGCCTTGCCAGAAGAGAAGCTGCCTGGTCTAAAGTTAGTTATGCCCAGTCCTCTGCATGCATTGGGTAGTGAAGTTTTTCTTCACTTTGGCTAGAGCCCTGCATGTATGAGAGGTAATCATGTAGACTCATGTTTTGCAAAACTCTAATTGTGTGGCCCCTTAGGGCATTTCAAAATGAATTTCCCTTGATGTTTTTCTTCCCTTTTGAGTGCATATGTGATGCTTTAACGTTAGTGCTCATAAGTTGCATTTAGTATAGTTCTCAATTCAGGAGCCAAGCAATAGTCGTTATGCTTAGCCCCCGAATCTGAGTAGTCCATGCTTTGGAAAAAAAACTCTATTCTTCCCTTATTCAAAACATTTGATTTGTTTGTGCTTATCATTGCTGAGCTTGTGTGTTTTCTTTTCGTTTTTCTTAAAAAGGTTTTCTCTAAAAACATAGATCACAAATTAGAGCTAATCCTCACCTTATGCTTCCATTCTCATCTTAACCCATCTCAAGAGAAAAGCACCTTACCCAAGAAGATACCAGGAAGCTTACCCTTGAAGCCTGGAATAAGCTACAGAAGAAATCTATCCAGCCGCTCAGTCAAAAGGACCGACCGTGAGAATCAAAGTGCTGCCCCTGAGTCAAAGTAAACAGGAAAAGAGGACAGAAGGAGTTATTACCATACAGAGAGGCAAAGATTCTTGGAACCAGAGACCACAAACATCAGGGTCATCGACCCCACCACTCACCCGTGCCCCCCCCGCACGCGTGCCCGCCTCCATGCGCACTACCACCGCCCCACGCCCCGTTTGCAGCGCACTACCGCCACCCATGCCCCCCTTTTGCAGCGCACCCACGCCATCGTCACCATCAACAGGCCCCCCTTCCCCCTTGTCGCGTCTGCTGTCGCGTGTCACCTGCTCCATCACCACCACTCCTCACCCGAGCACCCCCCACTCGCCTATAAAACCCCCACCAGCTCCCTCAGTTCCTATTCCGCTGAAAGCAAAACACTCCCGATAAAATACCCTCTGCCAAATCGCAAGCAACTCCATTTTCCACTCCCTTGCCCCTAAGATCACAATGCTTGGTGATTCTTGGGTTGAAGACTGTTGTACATGGTTCACAATCTTTGGTTTCCTCCTCTGTATGATGGTAATACTCATCGATAGAATCCTCCAGTGGGAAGAGCAAAGAGAAAGAAAGAGGCAGTAAGAAGAGAAAAGAAAAAGAGAAGAGAAGATAAGAAGAAGGTTCTCCCAGAATCAACCTTGTGTCAGTCATTTCTCCGCAGCCTGCTCAAGCAGCAACAGCAGAAGAAGGCCCCATAACACCCTTGTTATGAGGTACTTCAAAGAGTTCAAATCCCCAAGATTCAAGAGATCTACCCTCATTCTTTTTAAGTGGGGTAGTGTTCCAGCAAGGTTCCTATGGAGAAAAAGAAGAAGGCCTGTAGCAAGCTTGTGGAGGACCAAATCATCAAAGCACATAAGTTTTTGGATGAGGAATGGTCACCCAAGTTCCGTTGATGAAGCACCAGAAGACCAATCGAAGAAGAAATCCATGTGGAAGTTCGCAAGAGAAAGGTTTGTGTGTTGGCATCGATGCTTCCTCAATAAGCTAGCTGCCAAGCGAAAGCTAGAAGCCTGAAGATGATCTTTGAGTAGCCAGAATCAGCGTTTGCAATCAGCAACCGGATGCTCCTCAAGAGCCAGATTTTGTTGAAGCTCTATCTCCTCGAAGAGTCTGCAAAGTGAAGATATGTAGCTGAAGTAAAGCTATACACATAACCCTTCTAAGCCGAATCTCGAGGACGAGATTCCTTTTAAGTGGGGTAGATTTGTAGCATCCCAAAAATTCAAATCTTGGAATTTTCTCAAACTTGCTCTAAATTCAAAATGAATTTCAAATTTTGTTTCAAAATGTTTGTTTGCAAGTTGATATCAGCAAGTAAAATATAGTGGTCTATATTCTCTCTAAAATCCTCCTCCAAATATCCTACAAATATTTCCCCAGTGATCACCCTCAAACTCTTTCAGAAATACTACCCAAATATTCCACCGATATATCTCCAAGTATTTTCTTCCTAAGAAATACCTTCAGAATCATTTTTCAAGCCCCCACAAATATTTTCTTCATAACTTTCTTCATGCTCATACGTATACGTATGCCTCCGGTGTCATACGGTGAGCTCTACAAGCTAATTACACTCATATAAGACAAATCCATGCTAATCTCCCACTAATCCTCTCATCCTCCCACTAATCCTCTCATCCCTCCCCCTAATCCCCCCACCATGGCTATAAATAGAGGGGCAAGGGCCTCCTCTCATCCCACCCCAAGCCATTTCATGGCAACTCCCTCTCCCCCCACACGCCCACACCCACTCCATGTTCCACACAAGCACACACTAGCACAAGGATCGTTCTTCGATCGTTTGTCCCCCTGTTCTTAGTTTGTTCGTTCATTCGTCCGATCGTTCGATCGTTCATCCGATCGTTCATGGTTCGTTCGTCCGTTCGTCCGTTCGTTCGTCCAAATAATCTTTTTCCTACCGTTATGCTGCCAAAATTCTGATCGTTCGTTCGTTCGACATTCGATCGTTCATCGTTCGTTCATAGTTCCTATTCATCATTCATCGTTCGTTCATAGTCCCTATTCATCGTTCTTCCAGATAATCTTTTTCCTGTCGTTATGCTGCCGAAATTCCGATCGTTCGTTCGTTCGATCATTCGATCGTTCATCGTTCGTTCATAGTTCCTATTTACCGTCACTATTTACCGTTACTATTTACCATTACTATTTACCGTCACTATTTACCATCACTATTTACTGTTACTATTTACCGTTACTATTCACCGTTACTATTCATTGATCATCCGATCACCCCAAATTTCAACTACTCATCCATCATGTTGTCCAGTCCACCCAAAACCAGCCAGACCCATATTCCAGTTATACAAACTCCGGTGACTGTGATTTTCCTTCCAGTGGGAACTTCCCATCTGGTCACCCATCCTAGGTTTCTCCAAGTTAAGCACGCTTAACTTGAGATTCCTTCGAACCAGGCTTCCAAACTCAGATTCCAATAATTCTCGTTTCTAAATTCTTATCAAACTATTCCCTATCCAACCATGTCATCCCTTAAGCATGGTTCATAATCCAGAAAACTCCCCAAAATACTCTCGTCCCATATTCTGCCTATAACTCTCCTGTTCATACTAAGTCAGACGATTCATTCGTCACTATTCTCACCAACAGTAAACTTCACTGTGCTACACCACATACACCCAGCTATAAATACACCCAGCTACCCTCTCCCTCTCCATACACACTCAACACCCTCAGCCAAGGAAAACACCCCACCCACTCAGTTACTCCGCTCTGCCGGCTACACGCATAGTGTCGCTTCGCCTCCAGTCCACCCTCCTGTTATCGGAGCGTTTGTGTCGTCTCGTGGAGGCCAGATCTGCAAGTCTACGCCAGGCGATGGAGCCAGAAGCCAGTTCCGCGAGCTCTCCTTCCCCCTTCGCCGGATAAGCATGGCAAGCTCACTGGATCCCTTTGATGCATAAATTACCTATGATTTTTCAACCACAACCCTCAGCCTGTTATTTTATGCATGATATGATTTTGAGACAAGTTATTATGGCCACCCAAGCCGCTTGCCGTAATCAATCCTTAATATATTTGTTACAAATGATTTGAGGAAAGGTGTGAGTTTTCAAATGCTTTTCAAAATGTGTATGATAAAGGGTTTTCACCCTTATCACCTTGTGAGTGGGATAATTAGGGACTCCCTGGTTTAGGGGAGAGCCTAAGGTGATGGCTCAGCTTATTTAGGCGTGAGCAGAAGGATTGTCCCCTCGTATAAGGACCGGTTTGTCATCTTTCACTACCTGTACTCATGATAAGTACAACCACTCGAGACTGTGTGGGCAGTCACTCAATCTGAACTCGTATGGTCCAACCCCAGGGTTATGAAGGCTGGGGAGCACCGGGAGGATAAGGAGGGGGAATGTTTTGTCCGGTTTGGACATGGAGGTGGCCTGACTCCTTCCGGTATAACCGTTAAGGTTAGGACGTGCGAGGAAAGAAAGAGATTCGGATTCGGGTCTCACTAGCTATGAGATCGCATAGCCGGACTAGTGGGTAAAGTGTACACCTCTGCGCAGAGTTCAAACCTATTCGAATAGTCCGTGTCCACTGGAATGGACGAGTCTGGTATGGTATGGCAATTAATGTTTTGTTTTCAAAAAAAGGGTGCGGTTGAGAAAAATGGTTTTTAAAAGGTTCGGCGGTTGAGCCGTGAGCTATGGTGGACGGGAAGTCCAGTAGCTGTTTTTGAAAATGAAAACTAGTGGGAAACTGCTGAGATACCTGGATGGTTTAGTCCAGGGGAATTTTGTTCTAATATTGAAAAACTTCCTGCTCCTTTGGGAGAGGATGCGCTTTGAAAAAAAATACAAAATGTTTTACAAAACAACCCTGCATAAAATATTGTTGTTTCTGCAAATATCCTGAGCTCCACATATTCCATGCATTATATCTGATTTCCCCATTCCGCGGATGAAGGTGGGCTGCTGAGTACGTTTGTACTCACCCTTGCTTATTTGTTGTTTTTCAGAAAAGGAGATCAGGTAAGAGTGACGGCTGTTCCCAACCTTGCCTGTGGCTGTTGGACCGCTGATTTGCTTCACTGCGTATATCGGGCTGCTTCAGCCCCACTCTAATGATATATCCCGAGTTGTGGACCAACTCTTAAAGTTGATCGCCACCTTTATAGGTTTGTCTCGTGTAGGCAGATCTGGAATCATCTATTGTATAAATGTGTTTACTAGCCTCCTGGGACTAGTAATTGTATCACATTTGAGTCCCAGAGGATTGGGGCGCTTCACCTCGCACCTGAGACAACGACGGGTGTCGCTTCCCAGCAACGTGCCAACCCCAAGCGGACTGATGATGCCAACACCCTCACGAAGGACTTGTTGGCGTTAGCCTCGTACCTGAGATAACGGTGCAGTCCGTCCCCGATGCGACTTCACCACCGTCCATCAACCGAGAGGTACCATCCGTTTTCCACCCTGTTCCCTTTAGATTCAGTTTTGACCCACCAAGCGACCCCGCTTCGGTGAGCGCTTTCGCTAGGGCGTATCCTGACCTGCCAGGGTACCATATGTGGTCCTCTTGGGACCGACTGACGGCCGTCTCAACCTCCGGACCCGCGGGTTCCGAGGAAGAGGGCGACCCCGACGTCAGTTGGGATTTCTCCGGACTCCGTGATCCCAGTGCCATGCACGACTTCATGTCCGCATGTGACCACTGCCTCTCCGGCTGCTCTGATGATGGTCGCAGCCTTGACGACGAGGGTTGCGACCCAACTCGCGAGTGCTACCACATCGATTAGGAGGATCACGACGGAGAAAACCACCTTGGCATGCCAGGAAGTGACGGCACCCTTGCACTTGCGTCTCGCGTCGAGATCCCGCGGGAGCTAGCTGTGGTCCAAGTCCTTGCGGGGGGTCAGGACACACAGCTTGAGCAACTCCGCGAGATGCAGGCCAAGCTCGACGAAGAAGCAGGGCGACTTGTGCAGCTCCGGCAAAACATCGAGCAGGAGTGGGCAGGCCAGGCACTCGCCGGAGGAGCGCGTCATCAGGCCCAGGACGTCCAGCGCCGCATTGTTGATGATGCCAGGGCGATGCCGCCCCCGGCCTTCAATGGGGCCGGCCAGAGCCTAGCCGCAGCAGCAATGTTGCTTCGGACGATGCCGGAGCCATCCACCACCGAAGGGCGACGTATCTAGGGCAAGCTCAAGGGCCTCCTGGAAGACGCCGCTGTCCGACAAGCCGAGAGCTCTGCCTCCTAGAGGCGAGGAGACCCCTCGGAGCATCACGCAGCGCCCTATCGACGCATGCGAGAGGCCTTGGTCCACACCGAGCGCACACGGGACAGGACGCCTGCAGCCTTGGATCGTCTCGGCGTCGAGCAACACTGCCGCGGCCATCGAGCCCGCATCGAGGAAAAGGTGCGCTGGGGCTACCATCCCAGGCGCGAGGGACGCTACGACAGTGAGGAGGATCGAAGTCCCTCGCCCGAACCACTAGGTCCACGAGTCTTCTACCGGGCCATACGACGAGCGCCGTTCCCGACCCGGTTCCGAGCCCTGACTACCATCACCAAGTACTCAGGGGAGACAAGGCCGGAGTTGTGGCTTGCAGACTACCGGCTGGCATGCCAGTTGGGAGGGGCGGACGATGACAACCTCATCATCCGCAACCTCCTCCTTTTCCTCTCCGACGCTACCCGGGCCTGGCTGGAGCATCTGCCTCCTGCGCAGATCTCCAACTGGGACGACCTAGTCAAGGCTTTCGCTGGAAATTTCTAGGGTACGTACGTGCGTCCTAGGAACTCATGGGATCTCCGAAGCTGCCGCCAGCAGCCAGGGGAATCCCTGCGAGATTACATCCAGCGGTTTTCCAAGCAGCGCACCGAGTTGCCCAACATCACTGACTCGGACGTCATCGGGGCATTCCTCGCTGGCACCACATGCCAAGACCTGGTGAGCAAGCTAGGACGCAAGACTCCCACCAAGGCGAGCGAATTGATGGACATCGCCACCAAGTTTGCCTCTGGTCAGGAGGCGGTCGAAGCCATCTTCCGGAAAGACAAGCAGCCTTAGAGAGGGCAGAAGGAAGATGCCCTCGAGGCGTCCGTCCAGCGTGGCGCGAAGAAGAAGGCCAAGAAGAAGGCGCAAGCGAAGCGCAACACCGTCGACACGGATCTCGTCGCTGCTGCCGAGCACAGGAACCCTCGGAAGTCTCCCGGGGGGCCAACGCGTTCGACAAGATGCTCAAGGAGTCGTGCCCCTATCACCGGGGTCCCGTCAAGCACACCCTTGAAGAGTGCGACATGCTCCGGTGCTACTTCAACATGGCTGGACCCTCGGCAGAAGGTGGCAAAGACCAAGGCAACAACAAGAAGGGGGGCGACAAGGAAGAGGAGTTCCCGGAGGTCCACAACTGCTTCATGATCTACGGCGGACAGGTGGCGAACGCCTCGGCTCGGCACCGCAAGCAGGAGCGCCGGGAGGTCTGCTCAGTGAAGGTGGCAGCGCCAGTCTACCTAGACTGGTCCGACAAGCCTATCACCTTCGACCAAGGCAACCACCCCGACTTCGTGCCAAGCCCAGAAAGGTACCCGCTCGTCGTCGACCTAATCATCGGCAACGTTAGGCTCTCCAAGGTCCTCATGGACGGAGGCAGCAGCCTCAACATCATCTACACCGAGACCCTAGAGCTCTTGGGGGTTGATCGGTCCGAGATCTGGGCTGGCGCGGCACCCTTCCACGGGATCGCACCCGGAAAGCGTATCCTGCCCCTCGGGCAGATTGACTTACCCGCCTGCTTCGTAACTCCCTCCAACTTCCGAAAAGAAACCCTCACCTTCGAGGTAGTTGGGTTCCGAGGGACCTATCACGTGGTGCTAGGAAGACCGTGCTACGCCAAGTTCATGGCCATCCCCAACTACACTTACCTTAAGCTCAAGATGCCTGGCCCCAAGGGAGTCATGACCGTCGGACCCACGTACCGCCACGCTTACGAGTGCGATGTGGGATGCGTGGAGTACGCCGAAGCCCTCACCGAGTCCGAAGCCCTCATCGCCGACCTGGATTGCCTCTCCAAAGAGGCGCCCGACGCGAAGCGGCACGCCGGCAACTTCGAGCCAGCTGAGGCAGTCAAGTCTGTCTCTCTCGATCCCAGCAACGACGCCAGCAAGAAAGTCAGGATCGGCTCCGAGCTCGACCCCAAATAGGAAGCAGTGCTCGTCGACTTTCTCCATGCAAACACCAAAGTTTTTGCGTGGAGTCCCTCAGACATGCCAGGCATACCGTGGGATGTCGCCGAGCACTCACTGGACATCCGAGCTGGAGCCCGACCCGTGAAGCAGTCCTTGCGCCGTTTTGATGAAGAAAAGCGCAGGGCCATAGGCGTGGAGGTCCACAAGCTGATGGCTGCAGGGTTCATTAAAGAGGTATTCCATCCCGAATGGTTAGCTAACCCTGTGCTTGTAAAGAAAAAAGGTGGGAAATGGAGGATGTGCGTAGACTACACTGGTTTAAACAAAGCATGTCCAAAGGTTCCCTACCCTCTGCCTCGCATCGATCAAATTGTGGACTCCACTGCTGGGTGCGAAACCCTGTCTTTCCTCGATGCCTACTCAGGCTATCACCAAATCAAGATGAAAGAGTCCGACCAGCTCGCGACTTCTTTTATCACACTTTTTGGCATGTATTGTTACACTACAATGCCATTTGGCTTGAGGAATGCAGGGGCCACCTACGAGAGGTGCATGAACCATGTGTTCGGGGAACACATCGGCAGAACAGTCGAGGCTTACGTCGATGACATCGTCGTCAAAACAAGGAAAGCCTCCGACCTCCTCTCTGACCTTGAGGTAACATTCAGTTGCCTGAAAGCGAAGAGCGTAAAACTCAATCCTGAGAAGTGTGTCTTCGGAGTCCCCTGAGGCATGCTCTTAGGGTTCATCGTCTCCGAACGAGGCATCGAAGCCAACCCGGAGAAAATCACGCCCATCACCAACATGGGGCCCATCAAAGATTTAAAAGGAGTACAAAGGGTCATGGGATGCCTTGCGGCTCTGAGCCGCTTCATCTCGTGCCTTGGCGAGAAAGGGTTGCCCTTGTACCGCCTCTTAAGGAAGGCCGAGCGCTTCGCTTGGACCCCCGAGGCCGAGGAAGCCCTCGGAAACTTAAAGGCGCTCCTTACTAATGCGCCCATCTTGGTGCCCCCCGCTGCGGAAGAAGCCCTCTTGATTTACATCGCCGCAACCACTCAGGTGGTCAACGCTGCGGTCGTAGTCGAGAGACGAGAAGAAGGGCACGCACTACTCGTCCAGAGGCCAGTCTACTTCATCAGCGAAGTGCTATCCGAGACCAAAGTCCGCTACCCGCAAATCCAGAAGCTGCTCTACGCTATAGGTGTACATTCGGGCCGCCCGGCCCGGCCCGGCCCAAGCCCGAAAAGGCCCGTATTGTTTGAATTTCGGGTCGGCCCGGCCTGTTTGAATTTCGGGCCGTGCCAGCCCACGGGCCTAGCCCTCGGCCCATGGCCCGGCCCGTAATTGCTTAAACGTGCCGGGCTTATTTCGGGCGGCCCGAAATTATAAAAGCCCGAAATTCAATTTTTGGCCCGAAATTCAGTTTTTGGCCCAAAATTCACATCAGGGCCCGAAATTCACATCAGAGCACGAAATTCAAAACAAATTTATTAAAACAAATAAAAGATAAGACAAATAAATTTGACCAAAAGCAAACTTAATATTTGTATTAAGTTACCAGAGCTATGCAATGACTACCTCGTTTACAAATCATTTTGTTAGAAAGAAAAAAGAGTATAATCAGCTCTATATATAGTTCATAAGTTTATTTCATTATCTAATGTTCATAACAAAAATAAAATTACATCACATACTCTAATTCAAAGCTACAAAAAACATCTAACTAACATTATCTCTAGCTTTATTTTCTTTATCAAGTACATGAAAATGTGGAATGAAGTGTGATTTTAATAAATATATGAGCCTTTTCGTGCCTCTATATGGGTCATTTCGTGCCTGCCTTAAACGGGCCGTGCTCGTGCCCATCCATGGGCCGCGACCTTGGCCCAAACCCGGCCCGATATATCGGGCCGTGTCGGCCCGGCACTAAATTATTTCAGGTCGTGCGGTGCCTGGGCCGTGCTTTTTTTTCTGTGCTTCGGGCCGGCCCATCAGGCCCAGCCCAAATGTACACCTATACTCTACGCAGTGATTCTGACACGGCGGAAGCTGCGACACTACTTCAAGTCTCATCCGGTTACTGTGGTGTCATCTTTCCCCCTGGGAGAAATCATCCAGAGCTGAGAGGCCTCGGGTAGGATAGCAAAATGGGCAGTGGAACTCATGGGCGAAACACTTTCATTTGCCCCTCGGAAGGCCATAAAATCCCAAATCTTGGCTGACTTCCTAGCTGAATGGACTGACGCTCAGTTGCCGACGGCCCCAATACAGCTCGAACTTTGGATCATGTACTTTGATGGGTCACTGATGAAAACCGGAGCAGGCGCGGGCTTGCTCTTCATCTCACCCCTCGGAGAACATGTGCGCTACATACTGCGCCTCCATTTTCTGGCGTCAAACAACGTGGCCGAGTACGAGGCCCTGGTTAATGGACTACGCATCACCGTCGAACTAGGGGTTCGGCGCCTCAACGCTCGTGGCGACTCACAGCTCGTCATTTACCAGGTCATGAAGAACTCCCACTGCCGTGACCAAAAAATGGAGGCCTACTGCGACGAAGTTCGGCGCTTGGAAGATAAGTTCTACGGGCTGGAACTCAACCATGTTGCTCGATGGTACAACGAAACCGCAGATGAGCTGGCGAAAATAGCCTCGGGGCGAACGACAGTTCCCCCGAACGTCTTCTCCAAGGATATATATCAGCCATCCGTCAAAATCAACGACGCGCCCGAGCCCGAGGAGGCCTCGGCCCAGCCCGAGGTACCCTCGGCCACCGAGGGTGAGGCCCTGCATGTAGAGGGGGAGCAGAATAGGGTCATACCGGTCCTGAACTGGCAGACCCCGTACCTAGAATATCTCCTCCGAGGAGAGCTGCCCCTCGACAAGGCCGAAGCTCGGCGACTGGCTCGGCGCGCCAAGTCGTTCATTTTACTGGGTGGTGAAAAGGAGTTGTACGACCACAGCCCCTCAGGCATTCTCCAACGATGCATATCCATTACCCAAGGACAAGAGCTGTTACAAGAAATACACTCGGGGGCTTGCGGTCACCATGCGGCGTCTCGGACCCTCGTTGGAAACGCCTTCCGACAAGGTTTCTACTGGCCAACCGCGGTGGCCGATGCCACTAGGATTGTACACTCCTGCCGAGGGTGTCAATTCTACGCGAGACAGACGCACCTGCCCGCTCAAGCCCTGCAGACAATACCTATCACTTGGTCGTTCGCTGTGTGGGGTTTGGACCTCGTCGGTCCCTTGCAGAAGGCACCCGGGGGCTTCACGCACCTGCTGGTCGCCATCGACAAACTCTCCAAGTGGATCAAAGTCCGACCCTTAATCAGCATCGGGTCTAAGCAGGCGGTGGCGTTCTTCACAAATATCATCCATCGCTTTGGGGTCCCAAACTCGATCATCACTGACAATGGCATGCAGTTCACTGGGAAAAAGTTCCTGGACTTCTACGAGGACCACCACATCCGTGTGGACTGGGGCGCCGTAGCGCACCCAATGACAAATGGGCAGGTGGAACGCGCCAACGGTATGATTTTGCAGGGACTAAAGCCGAGGATCTACAATTACCTCAACAAGTTTGGCAAGCGGTGGATAAAAGAACTACCCTCGGTGGTTTGGAGTCTGAGGACGACGCCGAGCTGGGCCACGGGGTTCACACCGTTTTTCCTAGTCTATGGGGCCGAGGCCATCTTACCCATGGACTTGGAATACGGTTCCCCGAGGACAAAGGCTTACGATGACCAAAGCAACTAGACCAGCCGAGATGATTCATTGGACCAGCTAGAAGAGGCTCGGGACGTAGCTTTGCTACACTCAGCACGGTATCAGCAGTCCCTGCGACGCTACCACGCCCGAAGGGTTCAGCCTCGAGACTTCCAAGTGGGGGACTTGGTACTTCGGCTTCGACAAGACGCCCGAGGGCGCCACAAGCTTACTCCTCCCTGGAAGGGGCCATTCATCATCGCCAAAATTCTGAAGCCCGGGACATACAAGCTGGCCAACGATCAAGGCGAGGTCTACAACAACGCTTGGAACATCGAACAGCTACGTCGCTTTTACCCTTAAAATGTTTCAAGTTGTTTATGTACCTCGGTTTCTTTACATGCATAAATAAAGTCTAACCATCAAGGAAGGATCAGCCTTGCCTCGGTAAAGCCCGACCCTCCCTCGAGGGCTAGAAGGGGGGAACCCCCTCTGCGTCAAAATTTTCCTCGGAAAAGTCTTTTGCCGGAACGTCTTTTGTGCATTTCGACTGCATCGATAACAGAATCCTAAAGACGAGCAAGAGAGACCTTGAGCGGCAAGGCTGACCAAGCCGAGGGACTCCTACACCTCCAAGATACGGATACCTCACTCATCACCTTCCGTGAAAGGTAGCTCACGCTCGGATAAGCGATTCTGCTACCGAACAAGTCCTAACGCTCGAAAACTTTTCTACCAAAACGACTTTTCGTGCTTTTCGACTATATCGATAACGGAATCCTAAAAACAACGAGAGAACATGTAAGCGGCAAGGCCAACCGAGCCGAGGGACTCCTACGCCTCTAGGATACGGATACCTCACTCATCACCTTCCGTGAAAAGTAACTCACGCTCGGATAAGCGATTCTGCTACCGAACAAGTCCTGACGCACGAAACAAGAGGAAAGAAAACGTAGCTTTATAATCCGGCAATACTATTTAGGCCTCAGTGGCCACAAAAAACAAATTGTTCCTGCAGGCTCAGACATCAGCAGGGGGAGGAACAGCACCCTCAGTGTCGTTTCCACCCTCGGTAGAATCTGGCCCGGCCTCAGACGGTGACTCGGGCGGAAGGATCTCCACCTCGAAGGAGGAAGCCAGCACCGCACTTGGGCCCTCGACAGCCGCGTCAAGCCTCTGGACCTCGGCTAAGGCAGTCTCCTCTTCATCGGGTAAGCAGTACCCCTCGCTGACCCGCTCCAGATCCACATCGTAGTGGGAAGCGAGCACGGCGAAGGCCCTCCTAACACCGTGGTGCAGCGCCATGCGGAGTCTGCTGCACACATGGCCGCCCAAGGCCCGCAGGTGACTCTGGGGGGAGCTACCCGAGGAGACGTCCTCGAGGCCAAAGGCCTGGTAGAAAGCCGAGATAGCCTCGGACATGGCCACACGGTCGGCCTCTTTCTGCTCAGCCGCCTGGGCGAGCGCCTTGCAGTTCTTGACGGACTCGTTAAGAGCCGTCTCGAACCCTGCAGGCAGCAGGACAACATTCTTCAGACGCAAGGAGAAGAATGGAGACAAAAACAAAGTCACAAAACGGGCAAAACATACCTTCGGCCCGGGCACGCTGCTGCGAGGCCTCGGCTAGCGCGGACTGGGCAGACCCGACGGCCTCGGCCAGGCTCTCCACAAGGGCCTCAGCCCGGCTCACGGCCTCGACATCTTGGCTCCGAGATTGGTCCTGCTCGCCGATAGCCTGGCCAAGCTCCAGCTGCCGCTGTCGCATCTCCTCAGCCTGGGAAGCCACCTGCTCCCGGGCCGACGAAGCCTCCGCTCGTGCCAATGTCGCCTCTGTCCGCGCCGCCGCTGCCTCCGACTTCAGCTCATCATAGAGAAACCGAAGGTCTGCCACCTCGGCGCTCCATTGGGCAAGGCGCTCGTTGGCCTCGGCAAGCGCGGCCCACTGGGATCGCAGTGACTCCCAAACGTCGCTTTCGCGGCGGATGAACAGCGACTTGGCGGTGCTCGCGTCCGCGAGCTCCTGAGGAAGGAAAACAAGATGTCACAAAGAATGCCCTGGTCACGCGAGGTGAATGTCTAAATCCTTACCTGGAAAACCCTAGAAACGTCCCTGGAAAGGGTTTCCATGGTCGACCGCAGCGACCTCATCGCTGCCTCGGTATACTCATGGAAACTATCTCGAGCCTTCTCCTCCAACTCATCGTTGAGGAAGAGGAGGGGCTCCGAGGTGCCGCGACCCCAGAACCGGAGCGGCTGCCCACACCACTCATTGGGATTGAGCTGCGCAGGGGTAAGGCCGCTGCTCCCCAGGACAGGCCACGGTTCTGCGCGCCTGTCCACCGAGGCGTTGGGTCCCCCTGCAGCCGACGTGTTGGGTACCACCGCCGTCGACGTACTGGGCCTCTCCTCGGCTAAGGTGGCAGACCTCTGATCACCAACCTCGGCAACGACGGCCGCCCTCTCCTCGTGGCCAAGAACGGGGAGGTCAGGGATGACCACGGGCGATGGCACCTCAACCATTCTGATGTCGGCAGCGACGGGCGGCTCCGCGTGCGAATCAGCGACGGCCCCGGCGGGAGTCGATGCCGGCGCCAACAACAAGTCAGGTGGGCTCGGGGCCGCGGCCCCGTCAGCAGCATCCCCCGGCATGATGGCCACTCCAACGGGGGGTCAGCTGGGGAGGCTTGCCCCATGGCAACTCGTGCCGCCCAGGCCCCCCGTTGGAGGGCGCCTTGCGCGGAGGCCAACCAACTGGCATGGCGCGCCGCAGCACCGGCCGCTGAAGTCGGCTTCGTCTTAAGGGCCTTTGTGGGGGCTATACCAGCCAAGCCCTGCCTTCGCTTGCTGAAAGGGAGAGAGAGCAAGTTCAAGGCACACAACGAAAGGCCGAAACAGAGGTATCCTCATATACTTACCCGCTCCGGGGCAAGGCCAATCGTGCCTGCGGGGAGGCCCCTCAGGCCCCTATCTCCGCAGGTGCTCCTGAGGGCTGCCCCGCCACCGGCTTTAGCACCATTTCCGCCTCGGACGCCCGAGGCGCCGAGGGAGTGGCTTGCCCAGGCATCATCACGATGGCCGAGGGACCGACCTCCTGTGCAGCCAGCGCGGGCACTTGCTCTTGGGGGACAGGCAGATCGACCTGACCCTCCGGAGTCGCAACAATTATCTCGGCCAAGGGGTCAAGTACCCCCTCGGCCTGCCTCCGCTCCTCGGATTGGGACCTTGGTGTTCCGGCCCCAGGCACTGGTGGTGCCAGCCCACTTGGAGGCTGGCTCGGCGACCCCTAGCCCAGCCTCGGGTCCGGGCTGAGGCCAAGTCAGGCCACCATGTCGTTGTCTTCGTCGTCATCATCGTCATCATCATCGTCGTCATCAGGCGTCTCCGGCGATGGCTCCCTCGGGAGCCCATCCCTCGCCTGCCTCCGACGACGCTTCTCCAAGGCTTCCCGAGCTAGCATCCTCTCGCGAGCTCAGGCCTTTTCCGCGTCCTTCTTCTCCTTCTCCTTCTCCGCGGCAAGCCTCCGTGCGGCTCGGCCCGCCGCATCCTCCGGGACCGGTGGTCGGACGGGTTTATAAATCCTCAACCCCTGGGGACAGACAGAAATCCCAACAGTAAGAATCAAAGGCGCAGAAAACTCAGCGCAAAACAAGAGAAGGACCGAGCGCTTACCAGGGACACGTACCCACGGTCGGGACGCATCGCAGGCTGGCTAAGGGCGCCAGCATCCAGCCTCCCTACCGTACCCGCTACCCGCTTGAGGAGGTCGTCGGCGGAGAGGGGGGTCGAGCACATCCGCGTGCCCTCCAAATTGACCCCCGGCTTCATCTCCGCAAGCCGCAACCGCCGCTCTGCCAAAGGGAGCACCCTCCGACGATGGATGGCGGCGATGACCCCCGCAGCGGTAAGGCCCTCATCTCATAACTTCTGCAAGGCCCGTAGAATAGGCTGGAGCTTCTCCTGGTTCTCGCGCGTGGCCCCCCAGCGCCAGTTATTACCGGCGGCGGTCACCACTCGTTGAGAAAACGGCGGAAGCATTCCGCCGTTGTTCCGGAGATAGAACCACCGGTTCTGCCACCCCTTGTTCGAAGACACAAGGGAGGCAGGGATGTACTGCTGCACGCGCCCAGGCCTCAGCTGGAGGGTGCAGCCACCGGCCCACACCGCCATACGGACCTTCTTCGCCTCCGTCGTCGCGGCGAAGAACTCCGCGGAGAAGAGATGGGTCCACAGGTCCCAGTGAGGGTCAATCCCCAAAAAACCCTCGCAAACCGCCGCGAAGATGGCCGCTTGCGTGATAGAGTTAGGATTTAAGTTATGCAGCTCCACCCCGTAGTCGTGCAGGAGCGCCTGCATGAAGCGACTCGCTGGCACTCCAAACCCCCGTTCATGGAAGGGGATGAAACTGACTACATACCCCGGCGGCGGAGTCAGGTCGGCCTCGCTCGCAGGGGCCATCCACTCTGGCTGCGGCCCACCGGAGAGAGGATAGAGCAAACCATCGGCAACAAGGGCCTCTAGATCCTCCACAGCAACGGTGGAGAAAGGCCACGGGTCGCGTGGTGGAACGACGGTCACCTTGTCAGCCATCGCCGAATGGAGGTGGTGGAGGCGGAGGGGATGAGGTGCGCGGTTTTTCTTCTCTGGTTTTTCTCTTAGATTGCGGAAACCAAAGCAGAAGGCAAGCGCAAATGGCAGGGTAAAGAACCACCGTCGGCCCCTCTTCCGGGTATATAAAGGCCTGGGCGAAATCCACCCAGAACTTCGCCCGAACCCATCGCGAAATTCAAACTCGGAGGTAAAACGGTCTTCCTGTTCCTCGAACGACTCGCGCACGCACAACAGCCGCCCCACGAATCACCCGTCCCGTCGCATTAACTCCTTGGCAGGACAAGCGACACCTCCGACAGGCGAAGCAGGCACCGTTTCGTCTCCATCATGATGATCACGTCATTAAAGGTGCGCCACATTATTTAAATTTATATCCTTTTCCTTTTCCTCTCTCTCTCTCTCTTGCCACAGGGACCGGGAAAGGGGATATTGCGAAAAGGATCCTTCTCGGTGAAGGAAACGGGCCCCGAGCCCTCCTACTGATCAGGGGTTCGAAGGTTGCGCCCTCCGGGGTTCGGTAACCACCCCAGAGCACTCGGGCTTCGAGCCCATTACTGATTAGGGGTTCGAAGGCTGGCCCCTCGGAAGGGTTCGACAGCCGCCCTAGAGCACGCAGAGTCAGGGATGACCCTGGGTACGTCCGTTACATGGCCGAGGCTCGGGCTACGCTCCCGAGGTACCCTAGGACATTTCCGAGACCAGCAGGAACAATTTGTAATGGAATCCCACCGGAGGGAGGCACCGAGCCCTCGGACCCTATCGAATGGGTCTGGGTCCAGCAAATTGAAAGCATCTAGGCTCCTGGTTGGTTTTAGTGATTAATGACAACGTAATGTTATATGTGACTAACGTGTGTTTTGCAGAAACAAATGGTAAGTTAGGTCACATTACAGGTAGAAGTACTACAACGGAGAAAACAATCCCGGAGATAAGAACTCGAAGCGATGGCTAAAACGACGAAACAAAAGGTGAAGGACTATGAAGTCCGAGTGTCAAGGAGATGTGGACACTCATGATTTAGTTAGGTCTTTTATTCTCATTTAGTCGTACTATAAAGAGGGGTTGTCGATGAGTAGTTTGACCAAGAGAGTTCTAGTGTAGTGTTGGTGCACATTCACACTCACATATAGTGCTAGGTGTCACTCTAGAACTCACTCACAAGTTAGAACGAAAACCGATTTGAAAAACAGCTGTAAACAAGAAATAGGGTTTCTGGCCTTGGGGCACCGGACTGTCTGGTGCACCCTCTGCCAGGTGGCTCTGCCAGGTGGGGCCAAGGTGGCCCTAGGGAAGAGTTTTCTCCAGCAGAAACCCGAGAGCGCCGGTTTCAGAAATGAATTTTAGTGGCGCACCGGACAGTGCACCGTACTGTCCGGTGTGCACCTGACGGTGCCTGTTCACTGTCCGGTGTGCCATCAGCCCAACGGCTAGCTGTCAGAACTAGCCGTTGGAGTCGACTGTTGGCGCACCGATGGTGCACCGGTGGCACACCAGACTGTCCGGTGCGCCCATGCGCAGAAGAGTGCTGGTAACGGCTAGTTGATGGGTGAGGGCTATTTATACCCTCTCCATCCACCATATTCAATGTCTTGCTGCCCACATTAATTCCAGCACATTGCTAGAGCATTGCAAGCACCAAAAGCCTAGTGAGGAGATTAGAGAATCTTAATCCCACATTTGTTCCTCATTAGCGCTAGCGAGAGCCACCTAGAGCACACACCACTTGCATTAGACTCCTCTTGGTCAAGCAAAAGTCTACGGCCTATTACTCTTGGTGATCGGCATCACCTAGACGGCTTGTGCGACGGAACCTCCCAAGTCATTAGGCCCACCTACAGTTGTCCTTGTCCAACAGACATCAGACAACCCTGTAGATGTTCCTGAATCACTTGACAAGTTCGGTATCTTCTTTCTTACCTTTCCAGGAACGTTTCACCCGTCTTGCAGACATTACAGAACATCGGAGATATAGAAATGCGGAAGTGATTACATAAACTTACATTTATTTAGAAAGTAAGATCAAGTTACTTATTACAGACCAAAGTTATAAAACGAGTGCTGAGTAGTATTATTACAATACCAAGGGAGGCAAAAACTCCTCCCGATAAGTTCTTACATAAAAGTTTCTTATGGAGGACCATGTCCTCCCGCAGCTTTACTCTTGTTTTTCTTCATTTGAAACCACCTTGGTACAAAAGCAACAAAAATTTGCTGCTTCCTCACCTAAAAACAACGAGGGAACAAACCCTGAGTATGGAATTACTCAGCAAGTCTTACCCGACTAAAAAAAGACTCTCAAGGGTATGCTGGTTATAAGGGAGTCAAGGTAAGGTATCTCAAGATCAAAGACTCTGTTTTGCATAAATGCTTACTAAAAGTGGATCCTTAAAATCCAGTTTTATTGTCAAGTTAGGTAAACTTACCTGCATCTAGAGTTCTTTCTAACCTAGTTCAAACACTTATCCTGAACTAGCCAAGTTCTTAATTCATCCTTCATTTTTACTGGAGTTCTACGTATAGGGCAGTGACCAAGTCTTCATAACCGCGAAGGTACGGCGATCCGAATCGATTATACTCAGCTGAGGATCTCCAATCACACGACATATGTAGCACTTAACCCTTGCATATGTCAACCCGCCACTGGGGTTCTTAAGACCAGATCAGGTTCACGCAAACCGAGAGCAGAGATACACCACCGTCCAGCCTCTTGCCACGGAGGGTACACGCTACTCTCGCCACCGCTCCACGCCCATTTCGTGTTATCTTATTCTGGCCTTAGTCTGCCTGAGGCAAGGCTTACCCATGACGAGGCATGTGACCAGTTAACGGGTCCTCGGTCAGCAAGTCTACATCAACACGGTCCTTAATCGACTCAGACGGAGACACTACATCGAGACTCTCTTCTCGTGCAAGTCACCCGCCCGGTCTCAGCTTAAACATTTAATCCCAAAAACTTGGTACCTGACAGAGGTACATCTTTTCCAGATGTTGGACCCATCATGGCCATGATGGATCCACCATCAAGTTTTATTTTCAAAAACCTCCCTCCCACTTTGCCAATCATCTTTTGTAAAACAAAACCTTTTTGTTTTGCTAGAGCAATACTAAGCATAATGGAACCTTTTGTAAAAACAAGGTTTCAAGGAGGGAAATCAAAGATCAAGGAAGGTAATGCAGGAATTGTTTAAGCAATCAACTCCTATCACCTAATGCAGCAAGCAAGTGAGAAAGATTTTAAAGCATCAAGGAAGGTAGCAAATGCACCGGGGCTTGCCTTCGTTAGTAGGTGAGTCAGGCTCAGGCCCGCAGATGTCAAAGTAGAGACAAGTCCGTGCCTGAGATTCCAAAGGTGGTGGTGTCTTCTCTTCGGTCACTTCGATCTCTTCTTCGTTTTCTAACATAACCATATATATGTATATAAGAATGAATGCCATGTAATGCTCATGAGAGTGCAAAGATAATAAGAATTTATTATCTAAGGTCTTGAATACAATTTTCCTTCACGGAACTCCAAGAACTTAGGGTTTCCAAAGTCAGTAAAGGAGTTCACAGGGCAGGGGGTTTGGGTTCTAGTTAACAAACAGGGTCCAAATCAACTCAAACTCTACCCAAGGCTTCGAAATAATGTGTAGAGTTCATATAAAAAGTTTGGACATTTTTGGAACTACTATTTATTTTCTAAAAATCCAGAACTAAGGTTTTAAACTATTTTAAATGCCTTAAAATTCCTTATTTAATCTAAAAATCATGAAACTATTTTTATTAAATACTATGGAAAATAAGAAGTCTAGGAAAATTGGGTTCACAATTTTAGGATTTTTCTACAATTTATAACAGATTTCCAAAGCTCTACTGAAAAAGAAAAAGAAAAAGATCAAATAGTACTGGGCCGGTTCTAGCCCAGTCGGCCCAACACCAGAGGGAAACGCGCGCGCGCGCCCGCGTGCTCTGGCGACTTTGCACAGAGGCTCTCGGGTTTCTGGCTAACCGAAAACAGGTTCTTTCACTATTTAACAGAGTCACTGTTTGTTTACAGAAAGACCCCCGCATTCCTATCTATTCTCGGTTTGAAGTCCACGACGGCGTTGAGTGCGGGGAAGCTCCGGTGAGCACCTGTACCGGCCGATTGAGGCTATGACTAGGGTCTCCGAGTGACTAACACCTAATTGAACCCTCCCCGACCATTTCCCCAACCTAATTTCATCTATGGCCAATTGGTTTGCTCGGGCCACGGTGACCGTGAACATTGCGGCAAGACAGCCGTGTTCCTGGCGATCTAAAGCTACTCCATGCAAATTGGTGGTTCGGCAAGCATCACAGAGCTATGAGAAGGCTCAAACAAGGGAGAGAGGAGGATGAACTAACCGGGATGGGGCTGGCCGCGGTGAGGTTAGTTCGCGGTAGCGGAAACCCGAATTGGGGAGAAACCAAAATTCAAGCTCCTAGATGCACGGTTGCAAGCGATTCTTGGTGGCGGGGTGGGTGATGATGTTGCAGAGCTAGTGGAGGGCTCAATTTATAGGAGGATTCAACGGTGGCCGAGAATTTTAACGGGGATTGTGCGGCGGTCGGAAGGATAGGGAGGTACTGGCGCGCACGAGCCCGTGTCTATCGTCGTGGCGACCTCACCGGCGACGATGGGATGGCCATAGAGAGTCACGGCGACACAGTGGAAAGGCAGAGCCACGTGGCACAAGGACGAGAGGCGGCGGTTCACCGGTGAGCTAATCTGTACCAGCCGCAAAACAAGGGAGCTACGACGGTGAGTCATCGGAGCTATCCCCAGCCGTCGAGCTACAACCTGGCAGACTTATCTAGTTACTGACGACGTGAATCTCAACGGCGGCGGCGTGAATCTTTGCAAAGAGAGGTCGCCGGTGGTGAGGATCCGATGCTGGCAGTCTGATCTTTATCGGGCTACTGTACCATCGAAGTGGGATTCAGTTGGCCTGACAGTCAATGTTTAGGCTTGATTTGCTCACAAATCCCTATGGTAACATACTCTATGCTCTGCAGCAAAGTTGGAGAGCTACAAACCAGCAATAATTCGACTATAGGGATTGAACTCATTTGAGCACTAGATCAAGGTTGAATTTAAACCCAAAGATGGCTTTGTCACACTGAAAATCTGAATTTCAGAGTGGAACCAGCCTGACAGCCAGACTTTAGGCTTAATTATCTCTGGATTCTTCTTAACAACTGAGCTCACACTTTTAAGCAAAGTTGTTCTCCTATGATTGAGCTACAAACTTGATGTGGTGACCTAGGGCAAAAACCCTATACTTTGAAAGCTATAAGGCTCAAAAGTTGAGCCCACAAATATGAATTTCAGACTTAGAATGAAATAGAGGTCAAGTGGTACTTTTTGCAAATTAGTCCAAAACTTGGGTTTGGCTTGTAAATCTTTCCAAATGTGAACCATGTGACTTTATATGTTTTAACATAGTAGTTTTTTCACTTTAGTCCAAATGTGCACAATTTTTGCACATAGGCCCCTAGGGTTTGTACTTAGGGTTTTCTAGGGTTCAAATGGGGTTTTTGGATATCCCAGGGGTATAAATGTGATTCAAGTTTATTTTGGGGAATATTTCATGACTATTTCCCTAAAGCTTTTAGGTTTTCTCAACTTGGGCTAGGTTTTACCCCTTTAATCCCTATTTAGGGTTAAGTTCCCTATCCAGGGTTCTATTTGCAAAATGCTATAACAATACAACTTGTTTGAAATTTTTACCTAGTAAATGCACTCTAGGTGTGTCAAACATATGCAATGCCAATGTTTATGATGCCATGCTCAAGTTTTAGTTGCAGTAACACCAGGGGTGTTACATCCTTCCCCCCATAAAAGAATCTCGTCCCGAGATTAAAAGTCCTGGGGTAAGTAATGGAAAAGGAAATGTGTCACATTCTTATTTCCTTATTTCTGGTACAAGGCAGGGGTGGTGTGGGGTTCACTCCTTTATTACAACAACTAAACACACTTTACAAATTACATGAGGCTAAAAAGCCTGGGAAATTCTTATCTAAAAAGTCTTGAGTTTCCCATGTAGCCTCATCTTCAGAATGTTGGTTCCACTGTATCTTATAGAACTTAAGAGTTTTTATCCGAGTAACCCTGTCCTTTTGATCCAGGACCCGAATGGGATGTTTGGAATATGTCAAGTCTGGTTCAAGGACAACATCTGTCACCTCAACGGTTTGATCTGGTACCCGAAGGCATTTCTTCAATTGTGACACATGGAACACATTATGTACAGCAGACAAGGTTTCGGGGAGCTGAAGTCGATACGCCACTGGTCCACATTGCTCAAGTATAAGGAAAGGACCAATGTACCTGGGTGCAAGCTTCCCTTTAACCCCGAAACGCGATACTCCCTTCATTGGTGAAACCTTCAGGTAGACATAGTCCCCTTCAAGAAAATACAAGGGCATTCGCCGTTTGTCTGCATAACTCTTCTGACGAGCTTGGGCTTTCTTCATATTATGAATTATTTTCTGAACCTTTTCTTCGGTCTCTTTCACTATATCAGGCTTGAAGAAGTACCTTTCACCAGGTTTAGACCAATTTAGCGGAGTACGACATCGTCGTCCATATAAAGATTCGAAGGGTGCCATCTTGATACTTTCTTGATAGCTATTATTATATGAAAACTCCGCTAAGGGCAAACATTCATCCCATTTTTGTGAGGAGTCCAGAACACATGCCCGCAGCATATCTTCAAGTATTTGATTAATTCTCTCAGTCTGTCCACTTGTTTGAGGATGAAAGACCGAACTGTGGAGCAGTTTAGTACCCAGGGATTTATGAAGTTCCTCCCAGAATTTGGATACGAATTGAGGTCCACGATCCGACACTATAGTCTTTGGAACACCGTGCAAACTGAGAATACGGGCAATGTATAATGCTGCATAAGTGGCCACTGAGTACTTTGCCTTAACAGGTAAGAAATGGGCAATCTTTATGAGTCGATCAATGATAACCCAGATAGAGTCATATCCTTTTGCGGTCCTGGGTAATCCCACAATGAAGTCCATACTTATGTCTTCCCATTTCCATGTCGGTATTGGTAGAGACTGTAATGGACCAACAGTTTTCAAGTGTATGGCCTTGACACGTCTACAGGTGTCACATCTAGCCACATAGCACGCAATCTCGATCTTCATTTTTGTCCACCAATAATGTTGCTTCAAGTCTTGGTACATCTTAGTGCTTCCGGGATGAATAGAATAGCGACTAAGATGTGCTTCATCCAGGATTTGCTGGCGGACCTCTTCATTCTTCGGCACCACTATGCGGTTATTAAACCATACAATACCTTGATCATCTTCTTTGAAACATTTGGCTTTTCCAGCCCTTATCTTCTCACGAATGTGTTTCATACCCTCATTATCCCTTTGAGCATCAATTATCCTTTGCAAGAGGACTGACTCAAGCTTTAGCTAACTTAGGGCTCCTTGTTGGATCATTCCCAGGTTTAGCTTCTCCATTTCCTGACATAATGTATTGTCAGAGGTCTTCATCGTAAGACAGTGACAGGAAACTTTACGGCTAAGTGCATCTGCCACCACATTGGCCTTGCCTGGGTGATAATGAATTTCCAGTTCATAATCCTTAATAAGCTCAAGCCATCGCCTTTGTCTCATATTCAATTCTTACTGGGTGAAGATATACTTCAAGCTTTTATGATCTGTATAAATGTGACAGATATTACCCAGCAGATAATGACGCCAAATCTTCAGGGCGTGAACCACAGCAGCTAGCTCCAGATCATGAGTTGGATAATGCTCCTCATGTCGGCGCAACTGCCTTGAAGCATACGCAATTACTCGGCCTTCTTGCATTAACACACAGCCGAGTCCACTGCCTGATGCATCACAATACACATCAAAGGGCTTGGTGATGTCCGGTTGAGCCAATACCGGAGCATTGGTTAATAATGTCTTCAATTGTTCAAAAGCTTCATTACACTTGGAAGACCAATTGAATTTAATATCATTCTTCAATAAATTTGTGATTGGCTTCACAAGCTTAGAAAAATCTGGTATAAATCGGCGGTAATATCCAGCCAGTCCAAGGAAACTTCAGACTTGATGAACAGTGGTTGGGGGTTTCCACTCCAAAATGTCCTTGACTTTGCTGGGATCTACCGCAATCCCCTCTGGCAGATAGAACATGTCCCAGAAATTGAATTTCCTCTAGCCAAAACGCGCATTTGCTGAACTTAGCATACAACTGATGTTCTCTCAGGCGCGTTAACATGATCCGTAAATGTTGAGCATGCTCCTCTTCATTTTTAGATTATATTAGAATATCGTCAATGAAGACCACCACAAACTTGTCCAACTCAGGCATGAATACCGAGTTCATCAAATACGTGAAGTGGGCAGGAGCATTTGTCAATCCGAAAGACATTACCAGATATTCAAATAACCCATACCGCGTAGTGAATGCGGTCTTTGGTATATCCTCGGGCCGAATACGGATCTGATGATAGCCCGATCTAAGATCAATCTTGGAGAATACCCTCGCCCCGGTCAGTTGATCAAATAGAATGTCAATCCTCGGAAGAGGGTACTTGTTCTTGATAGTGACCTCATTCAGGGGTCGATAATCCACACACATCCGTAAAGTTTGATCCTTCTTCTTGACGAATATGGCTGGACAACCCCATGGTGACGAGCTTGGCCGAATGAATCCTTTCTCAAGTAGATCTTGTAATTGAATCTTCAATTCTGCTAACTCATTTGGAGGCATACGGTATGATCTTCGAGAAATGGGAGCCGTACCGGGCTTCAACTCAATTACAAACTCTACATCCCTTTCAGGTGGCAATCCAGGCAAATCCTCTAGAAAGACATCGGGAAACTCGCATACTACCGGAATATCCTTGATTTCTGGTATAGTGGCTTCATAACTCTGCCAGTATCTTGGGTTGGAATGGGGATAGGCAAAAGAATTTCTTCTTGATTATGACTCAACCTGATAGTTCTTTGATCAGTGTTGAGGGTTGCTTTATGCTTGGCCAACCAATTCATACCCAAAATGACATCTATGTCTTGGCCTTTCAGAACGATCATATTAGTAGGAAAGTCCCGTCCGGCCAATGTTACGGGCACTTGATAGGCCACTTCTCTAGTAAATATTTGTCCCCCAGGTGAGTGAATTTTAAACCCTTCTTTTGATTCATAGCATGAAATGCAATGTCGCTCCACAAATTTCTTGCTGATGAATGTGTGTGAAGCACCAGAATCAAAGAGAATAACTGCGGGATGATTGGCCACAAGGAACGTACCCATCATTACCGGCTCTCCGTCCGGTGTAGTGGCCACTTGCGTATAATATATGTGTCCCGTCTTCTTGGTATTTTTGCCCGAAGTATTTCCCTTGACTTGAGATGAATTCCTAGATCCTTGCTGATTATTTGACTGATTCTGTTTTGGATAAGGGCAATCCTTAATGAAATGCCCAGATTTTTCATAGTTGAAACATCCAGTCGACGAGCTGGGCAGAGCAGGGAATCGAGTGCCTAGGGCACCCGGCTGACTTGGGGCAGTGGGGGCATTATTGGGACGAATAATTATTGGCTGCTTAAAAGGGAAGGAGGGTGGACGAGAGCGATTCTGGTTGGAAGGCCGGAGAACAAACCGTTGCCTTTTCACCGGGCCCTGACTAGGCCTGTCACCTCCAAATCCCTTAGATTTTCCGACCCCTGCATACTTTGCTTCTACTGCCAGTGCTGTACTGACAGCTCTTCCATAAGTAAGATCTATGCAGGTTGCCATCTTTCTTTGCAGTCGATCATTTAAACCTCGCATAAAACAATTCTTCGTCTTCAGATCGGTATTGTCGGCGTTCCGAGACCGGGGGGTCCCTAAGCCGACGAGTGAATGTCGCCGCGTGCCCCAGCCCAGATGGGTCGAGCGCGTGGGCGAGCGCGAAGGGGGGAGAGCGAGGCGGCCGGAGACCGGCGTGAGAGAGGTGGGAATCCCGCGGCCTTCGTGTTCGTCCCGCGCCCAGGTCGGGTGCGCTTGCAGTAGGGGGTTACAAGCGTCCACGCGGGAGAGGGAGCGAGCGGCTCCGGGCGAGCGCGTGTCTCGTCCTCGTCCCCGCGCGGCCAACCCTCTCTAAGAGGGCCCTGGTCCTCCCTTTTATAGGCACAAGGAGAGGATCCAGGTGTACAATGGGGGGTGTAGTAGAGTGCTACGTGTCTAGCGGAGGAGACCTAGCGCCCTAGGTACATGCCGTTGTGGCAGCCGGAGAGATCTTGGCACCCAGCTGGTGTGATGTCGTGGCCGTCGGAGGAGCGATGGAGCTTGGCGGAGGGACAGCTGTCGGAGCGGTTGAGTCCTTGCTGACGTCCTCTTGCTTCCGTAAGGGGGCTGAGAGCCGCCGTCGTCACAGAGTATGCGGGGCGCCATCATTGCCTATCTGGCGGAGCGAGCCAGATGGGACGCCGGTCTTGTTCCCTGTAGCCCGAGTCAGCTCGGGGTAGGGTGATGATGGCGCCTCCTGTTGACGTGGCTAGTCTGCACCCTAGGATGGGCGATGTGGAAGCTCCTCCGAAGCCGAGGTCAAGTCTGTCTTCCGTGGCCGAGGTCGAGTCCGAGCCCCCGGGTCGGGCGAGGCGGAGATTGTCGGCTGGTGCCGGGGCAGAGTCCGACCCTGGGGTCGGGCGAAGCGGAGTTCGTCGTCTTCTAGGGCCGAGCCCAAGTCCGAGCCCTGGGTCGGGCGAGGCGGAGATCGTCGTCTTCTGGGGCCGAGCCCAAGTCCGAGCCCTGGGTCGGGCGAGGCGGAGATCATCGTCTTCTGGGGCCGAGCCCAAGTCCGAGCCCTGGGTCGGGCGAGGCGGAGATCATCGTCTTCTGGGACTTAGCCCGTGTCCGAGCCCTGGGTCGGGCGGAGTTTGTCGTCTTCCGGGACTTAGCCCGAGTCCGAGCCCTAGGTCGGGCGGAGCGGAGTTCGCCGTCTTCCGGGACTTAGCCCGTGTCCGAGCCCTGGGTTAGGCGGAGCGGAGTTCACCGTCTTCCGGGACTTAGCCCGTGTCCGAGCCCTGGGTCAGGCGGAGCGGAGTTTCTTATGGAGCCTTTGGCCGGGCCTGACTGCCCGTCAGTCTCACTCTGTCAAGTGGCACCGCAGTCGGAGTGGCGCAAGCGGCGCTGTCCTTCTGTCAGGCCGATCAGTGGAGCGGCGAAGTGACGGCGGTCACTTCGGCTCTGCCGGCTGGAGGGCGCGCGTCAGGATAAGGGTGTCAGGCCACCTTTGCATTAAGTGCTCCTGCGGTTTGGTCGGTCGGTGCGGCGATTTGGTCAGGGTTGCTTCTTAGCGAAGGCAGGGCCTCGGGCGAGCTGGGAATATGTTCGCCGCTGAGGGGGGGGCCTCGGGCGAGACGGAAATCCTCCGGGGTCGGCTGCCCTGGTCCGAGGCTAGGCTCGGGCGAGGCGTGATCGAGTCCCTTGAATGGACCGATCCCTGACTTAATCGCACCTATCAGGCCTTTGCAGCTTTATGCTGATGGGGGTTACCAGCTGAGAATTAGGAGCCTTGAGGGTACCCCTAATTATGGTCCCCGACAGTAGCCCCCGAGCCTCGAAGGGAGTGTTAGCACTCGCTTGGAGGCTTTCGTCGCACTTTTTTGCAAGGGGACCAGCCTTTCTCGGTTGCGTTTTGTTCCGGTGGGTGCGCGTGAGCGCACCCGCCGGGTGTAGCCCCCGAGGCCTCGGAGGAGTGGTTTCACTCCTTCGAGGTCTTAATGCCTCGCGTAACGCTTCGGCTGGTCTGGTCGTTCCCTCATGCGAGCTGGCCGTAGCCCGGGTGTACGGTCGGGTCCCAAGTTCTCGGGCTGGTATGTTGACGCTGTCAACGGTTCGGCCGGAGCCGGGTTTGCGAGAGCAGCCCCCGAGCCTCTGCACAGGGCGAGAGGGCGATCAGGGACAGACTCGGCTTTTTTACATACGCCCCTGTGTCGCCTTTCCTCAAGGAGGGGGGGAAAGCGCCATGTTGCCCTCGATGGGCGCCGAACATGGTGTCTCCGTTGAGCTGCAAGCGGGTGACCCGAGTGGACGTCCGTGCCCCGTTCGTTAGGGGTCGGCTAGGGGCCCAAAGGCACGCCCAAAAGTACCTGCGGGTGATCTGCCAGACCCGGTCCCCTGGTGACGGGGTCCGAGGGCTCGATGCCTCCCTCTGATGGGATTCTATTACAAGATCGTTCCCGCTGGTCTCGGAAATGTCCTAGGGTACCTCGGGAGTGCAGCCCGAGCCTTGGTTATGTATCGAACGTACCCATGGTCATCCCTCGCTCGGCGTCTGAGGCGGCTATGAACCCTTCGGGGGCCAGCCTTCGAACCCCTGATCAGTAGTGGGCGCGGAGCCCGAGTAGCCTGAGGCCGCCGTGGAACCCTTTCGAGGGGCCGGCCTTCGAACCTCTGACCAGTAGTGGGTGTAGGGCCCACGCGATCTGAGGCGGCTGTCGAACCCTTCCGGGGGGCCAGCCTTCGAACCTCTGATCAGTAGGGGGCTCGGAGCCTGGTTCCTTCACGGGGAAGGATCCTTTTCGGGGTATCCCCCTTTCTCGGTCCCTGTTGCAAGAGAGAGAAAGAGGAAAAAAGGAAAAGGATACGAAATCGAACGGTGCGGCATACCTCTTTTGACGCGGTCATTATGGCAAAGGCGAAGCGTCGCTCGCTTCTCCTGCCAAAGACACCGCGTGTCCCGCCGTGGAGTTAATGCGACGGGGCGAGTGGTTGGAGGAGCGACTGTTGCGCGTGCGCGAGCCGTTCGAGGGATGGATCACGGGCGCGTTGTCTTCACGCCGTGAGAGAGGGTCCTCTCGCTGCCCCTGGACGGGACATGAGCTTGGCTTACGACGCGGCCGCTGCTCCTGCCCGCCTGCCACCACCATTACTGCCAGCCCACTTTTGGCCGCATTGACCGTCGCGCCAGGCTGGTGCTGCTGGGTCGCGCGCTGGGTCGCCTCGAGTCGCGGTATTGGTTCCGCAGTCGAGGAGGCGCGGTAGTGGCGCAAGTGGCGGTGCAGTTGCATGCATGAAGCATTCGGCGCGTCGGTTGCATGACGCGTGGGCCTGGGCCTCCATGCCGGGCGTGTTGGGAGTCGGAGAAGCGCGCCCACTTGGCACGGTTGCATGCCGCCTGCATGGCTGCCCACCCTTTCGCCCGCTGGTCTGGGCAAAAGTGGAGGGTCGCTTGTAACCGTTGGGCGGTTGTACGCACCGCGTGCGACGGTTTGGCTTCTTCTGCTCTGAGCCGACTAGCATGACGTGTGGGACCCAGCCCCCGCGCCGTAGGGGAGGACCTTGGAGTGTGTTGGAGAAGACTCAGCCCATGACGGCTGGGGACGCAAGTAGGGAGAGCCGCCTTTAAAAGGAGGGCGATCCCCTTGGAAGGCGACCATGTCTTCGCGCTCCCTTATGCATCGCGTCTTTCCGCCTTCCAAGCCCCCGGATGGGGGAGATCCGCCGTCTTTCCGCCTCGTCGTTGGGGAACGCAACTCCGTGGGAGTTGGCACCTTTCAGCCATCGTTCGGCTTCAAGGATTTTCATCGTGCAGCCCGGCTGCACCCCCCCCCCCCCCGCCGGCAGTCACCCCAGACGGTGACCACCAGCCCCTGGGTGGGGAGAAGCAAGCCGGGCTGCGATCTTGGTCCCACCCTCAGCTTCAAGGATGTTCATCATCCTTGCTGGGGTGGAGGCCAGGCTGAGCCGGAGCTCTACCTCCCACGTGGGTTCGTGGGTCACCCTCTCCTGCGGCGTTCGAGGGAGAGGGCGCTCGCTGGCCCTACGGGCGGGTCGGACTTCGACAACGCGGGGCCGGTCGACGGCAGGCGTCGTCAGCCCCAGCGCGTTGGGCTCGTCGGGTTGGCCCCCGGTGCCTCCTCCCGCCGGAAGGCGGCTGCCGCGCCGTGTGCACGGGAGGACCGCCCAAGATGTCGCGCGCTGCTAGGGCGGCGTTCGTGTTCTGGGGCGGTCCTGCCTTTGCACCGGTACGGTGCCTCCGCGGGGAGGTCGGTGTCCTGCTCGTCCGGGAGGATCCGAGTGGGGATCTGCCGGCGGGCTGACGGCCCCTGTCGTCGGTGCCGAGGCGGAGGCGGCTCGAGAAGTCCCCATCGCCGACGGGATCACCGCCACCATCCGCGCTCCGGGCCTCCGGCTCTTTGTACTTGTCCTCGCCCCTCGAGTGTCGGCGTGGGCGAGGGCAAGGTTGCAGCGGCGTTCACCCTGAGGCCATCGCCACTGCAGTTTGGCCACCCGTAGAGGGGGTCGTTGTCGCTGCTGCTGGAGCGGGCGACGGCGAGCCGTCCGTCGGTCTTCTGCTGCTCCGCAGGCCCCCCCCCATTGAGTGGGGTTGTTCGTACTTGCGGAGGTGGAACCGGAGTTCCGTTTGTAATGGCACTTCGAATGCCAGTGTTTTTGTTCATTGTGGCTGTCGGGGCCTGAACATGTATGTATATTCGGCACAGAGCCGTGTTTTTTCCTCCTTTTCGAGCACTAAGACTCGCCTGTTGGTTGTCTGAACTGCTTCACCAAGCGTGAGTCACCCCGTGCAAAGGTGACGAGTGAGGTGTCCGTATCCCGGAGGCGTGGGAGTCCCTCGGCTCGGTCGGCCTTGTTGTCCGAGGCTTCTCTAGCTTAATTAAAGGAACCCCTCGGCCGCTCTCCGATGAGCCGAGGCCAAGGGTAGCGGTGTCAGCATGAACAGAGGCGGAGTTGGCTCGAAAAGAAAACCTGGTTGGCCTGAGCCTGGCCGGGTCGTCCGTTAGCGGGACCGACGCCGGAGTTGACCAGCCGAGCCGCCTGCTCGGGCCGGACTGACGTCCGGGTCGTCCGTTAGCGGGACCGACGCCAGAGTTGACCAGCCGAGCCGCCTGCTCGAGCCGGACTGACGTCCTTGGAGGGTAGCTGGCCGAGGCCCCGGGGTGACCGGCCGAGCCGCCTGCTCGGGCCGGATTCCCGAAGAAGACCCTGGCGGCGATGGCCCGGGCATGGCGATGACGTCGTCCTTCAGAGTGGAGATCCTCGGACCGCGTCGCCGTCCGAGGCTAGGTCAGTCCTCGCCGAAGGTGTCATCGATGCCGAGGGTGCTGCTGCTCCCTTCAGCATCAAGATCCGAGCCTGCAGGATCGGATTGTCTTGTAGCGTGTGTTTCCTGCGGCCGCCGAGGCCCAAACACACCCTCGCCGTGTTGTAAAGCTGCGTCTCTTTTCCTCTTGTTTCGAGTATCTGGACTTTTTTGTCGGTAACAGAAATGTTTGTGCGAGCAAGAGTTGCTTCTCGCGGAAGGTGATGAGTGAGGTATCCGTATCCCGGAGGCGTAGGAGTCCCTCGGCTCGGTCGGCCTTGCCGCTTACGCGCACTCTTACCCGTCCATGGGGCTCTATCACCGACGCAGTCGAGAAGGCTCGAAGGATCGCTTCGGCAGAAGAGCTTTCGAATGTGAAGACTTGTTCGGTCCGCAGAATCACTTATCCGAACGTGAGTTACTTATCGCAGAAGGTGATGAGTGAGGTATCCGTATCCCGGAGGCGTAGGAGACCCTTGGCTCGGTCAGCCTTGGCTGCTTACGTGTACTCCGTCGTTTTCAGGATCCACTTTCGAAGTAGCCAAAAAGCGCGAAAGACATTCTGGCAGAAGAGATCTTTTTTCGAGGAAAATTTCGACGCAGAGGGGGTTCCCCCCCTTTTAGCCCCCGAGGGAGGGTCGGGCTTTGCCGAGGCGAGGCCGACCCTTCCTTGATGACTAAACTTTGCGTGGGTGCGAGGTATACTATCAACTTGAAAACATCTTAAGGGTAGAAGCGACGTAGCTGTTGGATGTTCCAGGCGTTGCCGTAGACCTCGCCTTGACTGTTGGCCAGCTTGTACGTTCCGGGCTTTAGAACTTTGGTGATGACGAATGGCCCCTCCCAGGGGGGCGTGAGCTTGTGCCGCCCTCGGGCGTCTTGTCGCAGCCGAAGCACCAGGTCGCCCACCTGGAGGTCTCGGGACCGGACCCCTCGGGCGTGGTAGCATCGCAGGGACTGCTGGTACCGCGCCGAGTGTAGCAAGGCCTTTTCCCGGGCCTCCTCCAGTTGGTCCAGCGAGTCTTCTCGGCTAACTTGGTTGCTTTGGTCGGTGTAGGCCCTCGTCCTCGGGGAACCGTATTCTAAGTCTGTGGGCAAGATGGCTTCGGCCCCATAGACTAGAAAGAACGGCGCGAAGCCCGTGGCTCGGCTCGGCGTTGTCCTTAGACTCCAGACCACCGAGGGGAGTTCCTTCATCCACCTCTTGCCGAACTTGTTGAGGTCGTTGTAGATCCGAGGCTTGAGCCCTCGTAGAATCATGTCGTTGGCACGCTCTACCTGCCCATTCGTCATGGGATGAGCCACGGCGGCCCAGTCCACCCGGATGTGGTGATCCTCGCAGAAGTCCAGGAACTTTCTGCCGGTGAACTAGGTGCCGTTGTCGGTGATGATGGAGTTCGGGACCCCAAAGCGATGGATGATGTTGGTGAAGAACGCCACCGCTTGCTCGGACCTGATGCTGTTCAGGGGTCGGACCTCGATCCACTTGGAGAATTTGTCGATGGCGACCAGCAGGTGCGTGTAGCCCCCGGGTGCCTTCTGCAAGGGGCCGACGAGATCCAGACCCCACACAGCAAAAGGCCAGGTGATGGGTACCGTTTGCAGAGCCTGAGCGGGCAGGTGGGTCTGTCTCGCGTAGAACTGACACCCTTCGCAGGTGCGGACAATTCTGGTAGCGTCGGCCACCGCCGTCGGCCAGTAGAAGCCTTGCCGGAAAGCATTCCCGACAAGGGCTCGAGGCGCTGCGTGATGGCCGCAAGCCCCCGAGTGTATCTCTCGCAGGAGTTCCTGACCTTCGGCGATGGAGATGCATCGCTGGAGGATGCCTGAGGGGCTGCTGTGGTAGAGCTCCTTCTCATCTCCCAGCAAGACGAACGACTTGGCGCGCCGCGCCACCCGCCGAGCCTCGGCCCGGTCGAGGGGTAGCTCTCCTCGGTGGAGATATTGCAGGTACGGGGTCTGCCAGCTTCGATTAGGCATGACCCCGCTTCGTTCCTCCTCGACGCGCAGTGCCTCACCCTCGGGGGCCGAGGGTACCTCGGACTGAACCGAGGGCGCCTCAGGCCGAGCTGAGGGTGCCTCGGGATGAGCCGAGGGTGCCTCGGACCGAGCCGAGGGCGCCTCGGGTTGAGCCGAGGGCGCCTCGGACTGAGCCGAGGGTACCTCGGACTGAGCCGAGGGTACCTCGGGTTCGGACGTGTCGTTGATCTTGACGGAGGGTTGATGCAGGTCTCGGGAGAAGACGTTCGGGGGAACCGTTGTTCGCCCCGAGGCTATTTTAGCCAGCTCGTCCGCAGTCTCGTTGTAGCGTCGGGCGATGTGGTTGAGCTCAAGCCCGTAGAACTTGTCTTCCAGGCGCCGAACCTCATCGCAGTAGGCCTCCATCTTCGGGTCGCGGCAGTGGGAGTTCTTCATGACTTGGTCGATGACGAGCTGCGAGTCACCGCGAGCGTCGAGGCGTCGGACCCCTAGCTCGATGGCAATCCGCAACCCGTTGACCAGAGCCTCGTACTCGGCCACATTGTTGGACGCTGGGAAGTGGAGGCGTAGCACGTAGCGTAGATGCTTTCCGAGGGGTGAGATGAAGAGTAGGCCTGCGCCGGCTCCTGTCTTCATCAGCGACCCATCGAAGAACATGGTCCAGAGCTCCGATTGGATTGGAGCCGTCGGTAGCTGGGTGTCGACCCATTCAGCCACGAAGTCCGCCAAGACCTGGGACTTGATGGCCTTCCGGGGAGCGAACGAGATTGTCTCGCCCATGATTTCCATCGCCCACTTTGCAATCCTACCCGAGGCCTCTCGGCACTAGATGATCTCTCCCAGGGGGAAGGATGACACCACAGTTACTGGATGAGACTCGAAGTAGTGTTGCAGCTTCCGCCGCGTTAGGATCACCGCGTACAGCAGCTTCTGAACTTGTGGGTAGCGGATCTTGGTTTCGGACAGTACCTCGCTGACGAAGTAGACTGGCCTCTGAACGGGCAATGCATGCCCCTCTTCTTGCCTCTCGACCACAATCGCGGCGCTAACCACCTGAGTGGTCGCGGCGACGTAGACCAAGAGGGCTTCTCCGGCAGCTGGGGGCACCAAGATATGCGCCTTCGTGAGGAGCGCCTTCAGGTTCCCGAGGGCTTCCTCGGCCTCAGGGGTCCAAGTGAAGCACTCGGCCTTCCTCAAGAGGCGGTACAGAGGTAGACCTCTTTCGCCGAGGCGTGAGATGAAACGGCTCAGAGCCGCGAGACATCCCATGACTCTCTGTACGCCTTTCAAGTCCTTGATGGGCCCCATGCTGGTGATGGCTGCGATCTTCTCCGGGTTGGCTTCGATGCCCCGCTCGGAGACGATGAACCCCAAGAGCATGCCTTGGGGCACCCCGAAGACACACTTCTCGGGATTGAGCTTGACGCCTTTCGCCTTGAGACATCGGAATGTCGCTTCAAGGTCGAAAAGGAGGTCGGAGGCTTTCCTCATCTTGACTACGATGTCATCGACGTAGGCCTCGACCGTGCGGCCAATGTGTTCGCCGAACACATGGTTCATGCACCGCTGGTACGTCGCGCCCACATTCCTCAAGCCGAACGGCATGGTGACATAGCAGTACATGCCGAAGGGTGTGATGAAAGAAGTCGCAAGCTGGTCGGACTCTTTCATCCTGATTTGATGATACCCTGAGTAGGCATCAAGGAAAGACAGGGTTTCGCACCCAGCAGTGGAATCCACGATTTGGTCGATGCGAGGCAGAGGGTTGGGAACCTTCGGACATGCTTTGTTGAGACCAGTGTAGTCTACACACATCCGCCATTTCCCCCCTTTCTTTCTCACAAGCACAGGGTTGGCAAGCCATTCAGGATGGAATACCTCTTTGATGAACCCTACCGCCATTAGCTTGTGGATCTCCTCGCCTATGGCTCTGCGCTTCTCTTCGTCGAATCGGCGCAGAGGCTGCTTGACGGGTCAGGCTCCAGCTCGGATATCCAGCGAGTGCTCGGTGACATTCCTCGGTATGCCGGGCATGTCCGAGGGACTCCACGCGAAGACATCAGCGTTCGCGTGGAGAAAGTCGACGAGCACTGCTTCCTATTTGGGATCGAGCCCGGAGCCGATCCGTATCTGCTTGGAGGCGTCGCCGCTGGGGTCGAGGGGGACGGACTTAACCGTCTCCGCAGGCTCAAAGTTGCCGGCATGACGCTTCGCGTCTGGCACCTCCTTAGAGAGGCTCTCCAGGTCGGCGATGAGGGTCTCGGACTCGGCGAGGGCCTCGGCGTACTCCACGCACTCCACGTCGCATTCGAACGCGTGTTTGTATGTGGGGCCGACGGTGATGACCCCGTTGGGGCCCGACATCTTGAGCTTCAGGTAGGTGTAGTTGGGGACGGCCATGAACTTCACGTAGCATGGCCTCCCCAGTACCGCGTGGTAGGTTCCTCGGAACCCGACCACCTCGAACGTTAGGGTCTCCCTTCGGAAGTTGGAGGGTGTTCCGAAGCAGACGGGAAGGTCGAGTTGTTCGAGGGGCTGGACGCGCTTCCCGGGAATGATCCCATGGAAGGGCGCAGCGCCTGCTCGGACGGAGGACAGATCGACGCGCAGGAGTCCGAGGGTTTCGGCGTAGATGATGTTGAGGCTGCTGCCTCCGTCCATGAGGACCTTGGTGAGCCTGACGTCGCCGATGATGGGGTCGACGACGAGCGGGTATTTCCCCGGGCTCGGCACATGGTCGGGGTGATCGTCTCGGTCGAAGGTGATGGGCTTGTCGGACCAGTCTAGATAGACTGGCGCCGCCACCTTCTCCGAGCAGACCTCCCGGCGCTCTTGCTTGCGGTGCCGAGCCGAGGCGTTCGCCGCTTGCCCACCATAGATCATGAAGCAGTCGCGGACCTCGGGGAACTCTCCTGCCTGGTGATCTTCCTTCTTGTCGTCGTCGCGGGCCTTGCCACCCTCCGCGGGTGGCCCGGCCCTGTGGAAGTGGCGCCGAAGCATGACGCACTCCTCAAGGGTGTGCCTAACGGGTCCCTGGTGATAGGGGCATGGCTCCTTGAGCATCTTGTCAAAGAGGTTGGCACCTCCGGGGGGCTTCCGAGGGTTCATGTACTCGGTGGCGGCGACAAGGTCCGCGTCGGTGGCGTCGCGTTTCGCTTGCGACTTCTTCTTCTTGCCCTTCTTCTTGGCGCCGCGCTGAGTTGGCACCTCGGGAGTATCTTCCGACGGGCGGCCCTGGGGCTGCTTGTCCTTTCGGAAGATAGCCTCGACCGCCTCCTGGCCGGAGGCGAACTTGGTGGCGATGTCCATCATCTCACTCGCCCTGGTGGGGGTCTTGCGACCCAGCTTGCTCACTAGGTCACGGCAGGTGGTGCCGGCGAGGAACACGCCGATGACATCCGAGTCGGTGATGTTGGGTAGCTCGGTGCGCTGCTTCGAGAATCGCCGGATGTAGTCTCGAAGAGACCCTCCCGGCTGCTGTCGGTAGCTTCGGAGGTCCCAGGAATTCCCGGGGCGCATGTACGTGCCCTGGAAATTGCCGGTGAAAGCTTGGACTAGGTCGTCCAAGTTGGAGATCTGCCCCGGAGGCAGGTGCTCCAACCAGGCGCGAGCAGTGTCGGAGAGGAACAGGGGGAGGTTGCGGATGATGAGGTTGTCATCGTCCGTTCCGCCCAGTTGGCAGGCCAGACGGTAGTCCGCGAGCCACAGTTCTGGTCTCGTTTCCCCCGAGTACTTTGTGATAGTAGTCGGGGGTCGGAACCGGGTCGGGAACGGCGCCCGTCGGATGGCTCGGCTGAAGGCTTGCGGACCGGGTGGTTCGGGCGAGGGAATCCGATCCTCCCCGCTGTTGTAGCGTCCCCCACGCCTGGGGTGGTAGCCTCGGCGCACCCTCTCGTCGAGGTGGGCTCGACGGTCGCGGTGATGGTGCTCGTTGCCGAGGCGACCCGGGGCCGCAGGCGCTGTGTTGCGCGTGTGCCCGGTGCAGACCGAGGCTTCCCGCATGAATCGGGAAGTCGCGGCATGAGGTTCCGAGGGGTGCCCCTGCCTTCGGGAGGCAGAGCTCTCGGCCCGTCGGACAGCGGCGCCTTCCAGAAGATTCTTGAGCTCTCCCTGGATTCGCCGCCCCTCGGTGGTTGATGGCTCCGGCATCTCGCGGAGAAGCATCGCTGCTGCAGCCAGGTTCCGGCCGATCCCACTAGATGCGGGTGGTGACCTGACCCTGACGTCGTCGGTGATGCGGTGCTGGAAGCCCTGGGGTAGATGACGTATTTCTCCGGCCGGAGGTTGGCCCGCCCATGCCTGCCTGACGTCCCGACGGATCGGCTCAAGCGCTCCTGCTCCCTCGTCGAGCCTGGCCTGCACCCCGCGGATTTGCTCGAGCTGTGGGTCATGGCCCCCCGCCTGAACGGGGACCATAGCTAGCTCCCGTGGGATGTCAACGTGAGGCACCGGCCTAGGGAGGTCACCGTCCTCCGGCATGCCGAGATGGTTGCCTTCGGGGGGACCCCCTAGATCGACGTGGAAGCATTCGCGACTTGGGCCGCAGTCCTCATCGCCGAGGCTACGGCTACCGTCGAAACAGTCGGAAAGGCAGCAGTCGCATGCGGTCATGAAGTCCCGCATGGCACTGGGGTTGCCAAGTCCAGAGAAATCCCAACAGATGCTGGGTTCGCCGTCTTCCTCGGACCCAGAGGGCTCGTAGGTCGAGACGTCCGTCAGCCGGTCCCAAGGTGACCGCGTACGAAACCCCAGAGGGTTTGGACTTGCCTCTACGAGAGCACCCGCCAAAGCGAAGCCGCTAGGCGGGTCGAGGCTGAATTCGAAAGACGTGGGATGGGAATCGGTCGGTACCTTTTGGTCGACGAGCGGCGATAATGTCATGTCGGGGGCTAACTGCACCGTCGTCTCAAGTACGAGGGTGACGTCCAGCAAGCTTTTCGTGAGCGTGCTGGCGTCATCCGCTTGCTCGAGTTTGGCGTGTCGCGGGGAGACAGCGCTTGTTGGGGGCTTGTTCTCAAATGCTATGAATTAAGAACAAGGCAACACAGAAAGAAGTTAATGATAAATACCCTTCGTCCTTCGGAGCGTTATTTCCCTTAGGATATAACGATCTTCAGACGAAGGTCACGAAGGACATACCTCCATCATTGCAGTTTATATTGACAATAAGGAGAAGCATATGAGACATGAGGGAATGATATGAATAATTACATAACATTATTACGTGTTCTTATCAAATAATCATGGAAGAATAAAAACAATGTTGAATTACATTTGTACCTTCGGCTTGACAGAAGGCAAAGGTACAAGCGTGATGCACGAGCGAGTACAAGCTAGCGTGACCAGTACGGGGGTACTGTTCATCTATTTATAGACACAGGACACAGCCTGTGACGAATTACAATTATGCCCCTCATAAAAGTTTACAACATTGACTCAGACCTTCATGGATTAAAAGGTCATTCTATCTCTATGTCGGTTTGTAATGCCGAAGCTTCATGAAAAGGAACCTTCGGCCATCTCCTGGGGACAACTTCAGCCGAAGTTGCTTCTTCCCGTAAGACCTTCGGCGCAACGAAGCATGGCCCCAACAGTAGCCCCTTTCGCGGCGCTAGATCGTTTTTCGTAACGAGCTTGATCCGTGAAAAAAGCCTCTCAAGCTTCGGGAAGCCGAAGGTCCAAAAAACACCTTCCCTGAGCTCGTTGTCGAGAAACGATCCAGTTTCCGAGCGCGTGCCAGGCCCACCCTGCAGAGTTACTGTTTGGTCTCTGCGGTCCACCGCGCAGCGAGGGCTAGTGACTGTCCGCCTGGTGTAAAAATCCTGGCGCTTCGCCTTCTTACCTGCAGCACTATATAAACGGACAGGTAGGTGTGAAGTTACCACGGCATTCATTGCTATTTGCACTGTTTTGCTGCCAAAAATTTTTAACCATAGCCGAAGCTTGACTCTCGGAATTGAACGAAGGTCCAACTCGAAGTCTGCTTCGTCAGAAGGAAAGGCTTCGGGAGAAAAAAGTATTCAATTTCCACAAACTCAGAATCAAATGGCCAGGGTGCGATCTACTGCCAGAGTTGAGCGTGAAGGAGACGAAGCTGAAGGTTCGGAGTCTGTTCCCATCTCTGAAGCAATGCAACGATCCGGACTGGTAACTGCGGAAGAAATCCTCGCTGTTGAAGCAGAACAAGCAACTGCCGAAGCAGAAGAGGAGAATATTGAAGAAACTGATCCCGAAGATGATTATCGCATTGCCATGCCAAGCAAGCCCAGCCACTTAGACTTCGGAAAGTCGACCGTTTCGAAGGCTGATCTCTCCAAGATGGTAAAATCAGGTTATTTCAGTGAAAATCAGAAGAAGCTACTTCGCTTCGGGGGAGAAGAAACTACCCCGAAGCCAGAGAAGGATGAGATAGTTATTTTCAAGAGCTTTCTAAAGGCTGGGTTAAGATTCCCCCTTCATGGGATTATTGCAGATGTATTGAAGAAGTTTGGAATCTACTTTCATCAGTTGACTCCTAACGCTATCGTTAGGCTTAGTGTTTACATCTGGGCCCTCCGAAGCCAGGCGGTGGAACCGTTTGCCGACAGTTTTTGTCGAGTTCATGAGTTGCATTACCAAACGAAGGCCAGAAAAGATGGATTACATGATAACTTTGGTTGCTACAATTTTGCCTATCGGAAGACCACAAAGTTTCCTGTTATTAGCTACCGAAGCAAATGGCCGGCAGGCTGGAAGTCAGAGTGGTTTTATGTGAAGGTTGACGAAGACGAAGAGAAGTTGGTACAAAGCCCACTTGAATTGATCTTCGGAGAAACAAGGCCGCGATGCCACATGACATTAGAAGGTCCCACCTGGGCTGCACTGGGTGAGTTTAAAATTATTTCAGAGCATATCAGTACCAGGGATCTGGTTCAAGAATTCTTGGCCTTCAGGGTTTTCCCTACTTTAAAAGAATGGGAAATGCCGAAGCTGGAAAGGGAGAAGAAAGAGGGGGAACTTGTCCGGCTTCCTTACCATTTCAAATTCAAGAAATACTTTAAAAAACCTTGCCAAGAATGGCTGGACACAGTTGAAGTAATGTGCAATGAAATTCTTGGGAATTATTCCAAAAAAGAAGATCAGCTAATGACTACGGCCTTCGGCACCCGTCCGAAGCGAAGACTAAACCGAGTGTTTGATGCCCTGGGTTTCGAGTACCCTGACTATGAACGGTTGAATAAGGGTACTAAGGGCCAAAAAAGGAAAAGAGTGGCCGAAACTTTGAACAAAGATGAGGAAGAATCACCAAAAGAGAAGAAAATTCCAAAGAAGAGAAAAACATCATCTCCAAAGCGAAAATTATCTGATGAAGAGGGGACTCCTGCACCACCCTCTACCAGCGACGTGGAGGAAATCTTAAAGGTAATGACTGAACCCCTGCCCGCGAAGCTAAGTCCATTAGGGCCTCAACTGACGAAGCTTTTTCGAAAGGTGGAGAAGCCGGAAAAAACGAAGATAACCAAAACAAAGAGGCAAAGAATTATTGCAGTGACCGAAGTTATCGACAAGACGCCACCGAGGGCTTCAACTCGGAAAACGCCAGCGGTTGAAGGCACAACAAATGTCGAAGTCGCACCTTCGGAGGTCGCGGCTACCGAAGCCGCTTTAGCCGAAGATGTGAACTTGGAAACTACAATTGAAGACATCGACAAAATTTTGCTAGACATGGCCGCAGAAGAAGCTGCCACTGCTGCTGAAGAAACCATGGCCACAGTGCCTGAAAAGGGAAAGGAAATAGCCGAAGATACTTCGGAAGACGAAGCCTACATATTTCAAAATTTAATTGGGCAAGAACTGTCGAAGGCCGAAATAGAAGAGCTTAAGGAATATGCCAAATCTTGCGGATACAAGCCAGGAGCTCTTCTATTCGGAGGCATTGACGATGAGAAATTGGGCTGCATCCGGGATCAAACTGGGGCTAAGGTCATCGGTACTCTATCAAAGAGTATCGGTTTTCCGAAGCTAGAAACAGATATCAGCCGCTACCGACGACAACATATCGTCGGTAGCTTATTTTATTCCAATTTCAAGGTAAACAACTTTTCTCTGACTTCTATTGTTTTTAATAATGGAAATATTCCTAACGAAGGTTGTTTATGTGCAGAGCATGCTACTAAGCAAAGCTTTGAAGATGCAGCAAGATCTAGAGGATAAAAAACACGAAGCTATAATTGAAAATTTGGAGAGCAAAATAAAAGAGCAATCAGCTATTATTGAAAAGAAAGACTTCGAACTCCAAACAACTGAAGGCTTGTTGGCAGAAACTGAAGCTAAAGTGGCAGAATTGAATTCAAAGCTTATCTGCCAATCAAAACAATTTGAACAAGAGAAGCTAGAGCTTAATTCAAAACTTGAGGCCGAAGTCCAAACCAACTCAGATTTGAAGAAATCATTAACAAGCCTTCAAGACAAATGTTTGAAATTTAGTAACAACTGTATTCAACAATTAAAGAGGATCTTTTACTCAGTTGGAGCCAGCAGTGGAAAGTTCACCCCTGCTGCTGAAAATTTGCCAAGAGCCTTCGAACATATTGAAGCTGAAATTGAAGAGCTTGACGAAGTTATAGCCGGGCACGGTGACTTCTGTGCCTGGGTAGCTTCTCGGGGCACTGCTGCAGCGTTCCTGAAGGCCGGCTGTGACCATGGAAAAATCGTCAACAGGCCGAATTTCACTCTGTCTCCATCAATTCTAGACGATATTCCTGACCTCGCCCGAAGCATTTCAAACAGATTTATAAAAATGATATGGACAAAAGGCGGGCGAGAGAAGGCTGGAGACGAAGCTCGAAGTCATCTTGAACCAGTAAGAAATCATACCTTGTGCTTACCTTCTCCTTCACACTTGATTTTTACTCGCAATACCTTGATTCATGTAGGATGACGAAGCTGAAGGTGATGCTTAAAAAATATGCCGCCGAAGCTGAAGCTCGGTGAAGATCAGTAGGAGTACTCTGTAGAAAAACTCAATAGACTTTTGTAACAACTTTTGTAAATACAGCTAAACTGTTCTTAATAAACTTTGTCCATACCTTGTAATATATCCTTACCCTTCCATTGAGGTGCTTTGATGTGGACGAAATTAGTATTTTGAGCCGAAGGCGAAAAAACACCTTCCCTTCTTTTCGTACACAACGAAGCATAAAAGACCGCTTCTTCTTTTTTGCCAAAACCTCTCTTTTTTATACACAACGAAGCATAAAAGACCGCTTCTTCTTTTTTGCTGAAACCTCTATTTTTTATACACAACGAAGCATAAAAGACCGCTTCTTCTTTTTTGCCGAAACCTCTATTTTTTATACACAACGAAGCATAAAAGACTGCTTCTTCTTTTTTGCCGAAACAACCACTTATGCCATGAATGAATGTTTATGAATGCAAATGCTATGATGCAATGTGATGTGCGAATGAATGTCCAAACACATATCCGAAGCCATACCCTCAGCCATTATTTCCTTAGAAACAATCACACATTAGCTCTGCATTCCCTTAGGAACGACTTTGGAGCTTCTTCGCCTTTTACTTTCGGCGGAATCAGCGTTGACTTTTCGCTGTAAGCTCTGCATTCCCTTAGGAACGTCTTTGGAGCTTCTTCGCCTTTTACTTTCGGCGAAATCAGCGTTGACTTTTCGCTGTAAGCTCTGCATTCCCTTAGGAACGTCTTTGGAGCTTCTTCGCCTTTTACTTTCGGTGGAATCAGCGTTGACTTTTTGCTGTAAGCTCTGCATTCCCTTAGGAACGTCTTTGGAGCTTCTTCGCTTTTTCAGTTTCGGCACTCGATGGTGCGTTCTCAGCTTTTACATTTACATTCTTTGGGGGATTTTGCTCTTATAAAACTAAAAAGGAAATTACATATGATGGCCCCATTAAAAACCTTTCTCCCCCTTTAGAAAGGAAAAGGGTGCCATGAAAAAGAAAAGAAAAAACATAAAAAGTTACATCAAGTTATACATAATATCGCCGAAGCTCATCCGCGTTCCAAGATCTTGGAATGTCGTTGCCGTCCATGTCCTTCAATCTGTACGAACCAGGCCTTGACGAAGATACTACTAAGAAAGGTGAGAGCACCTAGAGGGGGGGGGTGAATAGGTGATCCTGTGAAAACTTAAAACTTAAGCCACAAAAACTTGTTAAGTGTTAGCATAATAGTTGCCAAGTGGCTAAAGAAAAGTCTCAACAAAACACAATACCACAAGAGATCAAGCACAGAGGTGACACAGTGGTTTATCCCGTGGTTCGGCCAAGACCAATGCTTGCCTACTCCACGTTGTGGCGTCCCAACGGACGAGGGTTGCAATCAACCCCTCTCAAGCGGTCCAAAGACCCACTTGAATACCACGGTGTTTTGTTTTGCCTTTCACTATCCCGTTTGCAAGGAATCTCCACAAATTGGAGTCTCTTGCCCTTACAAGTATACGATCACAAAGAAGCACAGAGTAAGGGAGGGAAGCAACACACACAAATCCACAGCGAAACGCGCACACACACGGCCAAGAATCGAGCTCACAAGAGTATCACAAAGTTCTCACTAGAACGGAGCTCGAAACACTTAGAATGACAAACAAATGCGCAAAGACTGAGTGTGGATGATCAAGAATGCTCAAAGGTTGCTTGTGTATCTCCTCCATGCGCCTAGGGGCCCCTTTTATAGCCCCAAGGCAGCTAGGAGCCGTTGAGAGCAAATCCGGAAGGCCATCCTTGCCTTCTGTCGTCGGGGGCACCGGACAGTCCGGTGCACACCGGACACTGTCCGGTGCCCGATTTGTTTCCATAACTGGCGCTTCCGACCGTTGCCGACCGTTGTAGATCTGGGAGCCGTTGGCGCACCGGACATGTCCGGTGCACACCGGACAGTCCGGTGCCGTCTTCCGACCGTTGGCTCGGCCACGTGTCCCGCGCGGATTGCGCGGCCGACCGTTGGCCCCGGCCGACCGTTGGCTCACCGGACAGTCCGGTGAATTTTAGCCGTACGCCGTCGGCGAATTCCCGAGAGCGGCCAGTTCGAGCCGAGTCAGCCTGGCGCACCGGACACTGTCCGGTGCACACCGGACAGTCCGGTGCTCCATGCCGAGCTGGGTCTCTGGCAGCACACAGCCAAGTCTTTTCTCCTCTTCTCTCTTCTTCTTCTTTCTGTTTCTAACACTTAGACAAATATATTAGTACACAAAACCAATGTACTAAGGCTTAGAAACATACCTTTACTTCATGATTTGCACCTTGTTCATCCATGTACATAAATTCACAATTAAGCACATGTGTTGGCACTCAATCACCAAAATACTTAGAAATGGCCCAAGGGCACATTTCCCTTTCAATCTCCCCCTTTTTGGTGATTTATGCCAACACAACATAAAGCAACTAGAACAAGTGCAAACTCACTTCAAATAAAACCTAAATTTATTTTGAATCAATTTTGGCATATATGGATCATCCTTTGCCACCACTTGGTTTGTTTTTGCAAATCAAACTCAAATCTCTATCTCTAAGTTAAACACACATGTTGAAGCAAAAAGAGAGTTATTTCAAAAGAGATTGATCAAAGATTTCAAAAAACTCCCCCTTTTTCCCATAATCAATACTTCTCCCCACAAGAAGCCAACTTTTGATAAGAGAGACAACATAAGAATTTTGACAAACCAAAAACTCTATTCTACTATTTTCAAAATCTCTCAAGTGGTAGCTGATCCATTTATTGCTTTGGCCTTTATTTTCTCCCCCTTTGGCATCAAGCACCAAAACGGGATCAATCTTGGCCCTTTAACCCCATTGCCTCACCAAAATCTTCAATTAAGAGCAAATGGCAATAAGAGTTCATGAGATGGACTTGGAATAAGTTACCCTCTCATCGGAGTGCAGTGGAAGTCTTGCATGATCCAAGTCCACCTTTTCCCTTTCAATTCTCCTTTGACACTAAATCAAACAAACTCAAGCATATGGTTAGTCTCAAGGGATCAAGTTGTAACACATCTCCCCCTAAACATGTGCATCACTTTGCAACAGACTTGTGAGGTCCAGGGAGTGTTTGTACAACTTGAGCACCATAATAAGCAACAAAATGCAGAATGAATATGATCAAAGGCATAAGCACATGTATGCTACAATTCAATCCAAGTTCCGCGAATCTAAGACATTTAGCTCACTACGCAGCCTGCAAAAGGTCTTCTCATCTAAAGGCTTGGTAAAGATATCGGCTAGCTGGTTCTCGGTGCTAACATAAAACACTTCGATATCTCCCTTTTGCTGGTGGTCTCTCAAAAAGTGATGCCGGATGTCAATGTGCTTTGTGCGGCTGTGCTCAACAGGATTTTCCGCTATTCGGATAGCACTCTCATTATCACATAGGAGTGGGACTTTGCTCAGATTGTAGCCAAAGTCCCGGAGGGTTTGCCTCATCCAAAGTAGTTGCGCGCAACACTGTCCTGCGGCAACATACTCGGCCTCAGCGGTGGATAGGGCAACGGATGTTTGTTTCTTAGAGTTCCATGACACCAGGGACCTTCCTAAGAATTGGCACGTCCCCGATGTACTCTTCCTATCGACCTTACATCCAGCATAGTCGGAATCTGAGTACCCAATCAAGTCAAAGTTAGACCCCTTTGGATACCAGATCCCGAAGCAAGGCGTAGCGACTAAATATCTAAGAATTCGCTTCACCGCCACCAAGTGACACTCCTTAGGATCGGATTGAAATCTAGCACACATGCATACGCTAAGCATAATATCCGGTCTACTAGCACATAAATAAAGCAAGGAACCTATCATGGACCGGTATGCTTTTTGATCAACGGACTTACCTCCTTTGTTGAGGTCGGTGTGTCCGTCGGTTCCCATCGGCGTCTTTGCGGGCTTGGCGTCCTTCATCCCAAACCTCTTTAGCAGATCTTGCGTGTACTTCGTTTGGGAGATGAAGGTGCCGTCCTTGAGTTGCTTCACTTGGAACCCAAGGAAGTAGTTCAACTCGCCCATCATCGACATCTCGAATTTCTGCGTCATCACCCTGCTAAACTCTTCACAAGACTTTTGATTAGTAGAACCAAATATTATGTCATTGACATAAATTTGGCACACAAACAAATCACCATCACAAGTCTTAGTGAAAAGAGTTGGATCGGCTTTCCCAACCTTGAAAGCATTAGCAATTAAGAAATCTCTAAGGCATTCATACCATGCTCTTGGGGCTTGTTTAAGTCCATAGAGCGCCTTAGAGAGCTTACACATGTGGTCGGGGTACCGCTCATCCTCGAAGCCAGGGGGTTGCTCCACGTACACCTCCTCCTTTATTGGCCCGTTGAGGAAAGCGCTCTTCACATCCATTTGGTACAACCTGAAAGAATGGTGAGCGGCATATGCTAGCAAGATACGAATTGATTCTAGCCTAGCCACAGGAGCAAAAGTCTCCTCAAAGTCCAAACCTGCGACTTGGGCATAACCTTTTGCCACAAGTCGAGCCTTGTTCCTCGTCACCACCCCGTGCTCGTCCTGTTTGTTGCGGAACACCCACTTGGTTCCCACAACATTTTGCTTGGGACGAGGCACCAGCGTCCAAACTTCATTGCGCTTGAAGTTGTTAAGTTCCTCCTGCATGGCCAACACCCAATCCGGATCTAGCAAGGCCTCCTCTACCCTGAAAGGCTCAATAGAGGAGACAAAAGAGTAATGTTCACAAAAATTAACTAGTCGAGACCGAGTAGTTACTCCCTTGCTAATGTCACCCAGAATTTGGTCGACGGGATGATCCCTTTGAATCATCGCTCGAACTTGGGTTGGAGGTGCCGGTTGCGCTTCTTCCTCCATCACATGATCATCTTGTGCTCCCCCTTGATCACACGCCTCCTTTTGATGAACCTGTTCATCGTCTTGAGTTGGGGGATGCACCGTTGTTGAGGAAGGAGGTTGATTTCGTTCATCTTGTTCCTGTGGCCGAACGTCTCCAATCGCCATGGTTCGTATAGCGGCCGTCGGAACATCTTCTTCATCTACATCATCACAATCAACAACTTGCTCTCTTGGAGAGCCATTAATCTCATCAAATACAACGTCGCTAGAGACTTCAACCAAACCCGATGATTTGTTGAAGACCCTATACGCCTTTGTATTTGAATCATAACCTAATAAAAACCCTTCTACAGCTTTGGGAGCAAACTTAGAATTTCTACCCTTCTTCACTAGAATGTAGCACTTGCTCCCAAATACACGAAAGTACGATACATTGGGTTTGTTACCGGTTAGTAGCTCATACGAAGTCTTCTTGAGGAGGCGGTGAAGGTAGACCCTGTTGATGGCGTGGCAAGCCGTGTTCACGGCTTCCGACCAAAAGTACTCGGGGGTCTTGAACTCTCCAAGCATCGTCCTCGCCATATCGATTAGCGTCCTGTTCTTCCTCTCTACCACACCATTTTGCTGTGGTGTGTAGGGAGCGGAGAACTCGTGCTTGATCCCTTCCTCCTCAAGAAACTCCTCCACTTGAAGGTTCTTGAACTCGGACCCGTTGTCGCTCCTTATCTTCTTCACCTTGAGCTCAAACTCATTTTGAGCTCTCCTGAGGAAGCGCTTGAGGGTCCCTTGGGTTTCAGACTTATCCTGCAAAAAGAACACCCAAGTGAAGCGGGAAAAGTCATCAACAATAACTAGACCATACTTACTTCCTCCTATGCTTAGATAGGCGACGGGTCCGAAGAGGTCCATATGCAGCAGCTCCAGAGGTCTTGACGTGGTCATCACATTCTTGCTGTGATGTGCTCCTCCCACTTGTTTACCTGCCTGACAAGCTGCACAAGGTCTATCTTTTTCGAAATAAACATTGGTTAGACCTATCACGTGTTCTCCCTTTAGAAGCTTGTGGAGGTTCTTCATCCCCACATGTGCTAAGCGGCGATGCCACAGCCAGCCCATGCAAGTCTTAGCCATTAAGCATGCATCTAGACCGGCCTCTTCTTTTGCAAAATCAACTAAGTAAAGCTTGCCGTCTAGTACACCCTTAAAAGCTAGTGAACCATCACATCTTCTAAAGACAGACACATCTATATTAGTAAAAAGGCAATTATATCCCATGTTGCATAGTTGACTAACAGATAGCAAGTTGTAACCAAGAGACTCAACTAGAAACACATTTGAAATTGAGTGCTCATTAGAAATTGCAATTTTACCTAACCCTTTTACCTTGCCTTGATTCCCATCACCGAATATAATTGAATCTTGGGAATCCTTATTTTTGACGTAGGAGGTGAACATCTTCTTCTCCCCCGTCATATGGTTTGTGCATCCGCTGTCGATAATCCAGCTTGAACCCCCGGATGCATAAACCTGCAAGGCAAATTTAGGCTTGGGTCTTAGGTACCCAACTCATGTTGGGTCCTGCAAGGTTAGCACAAATGTCCTTAGGGACCCAAATGCAAGTCCTGTCTCCCTTGCATTTTGCCCCTAACTTCTTAGCAATTATTTTCCTATCCTTTCTACAAATAGCAAAGGAAGTGTTTAAAGCACAATAAATTATAGAAGGTTCATTCACTACTTTCCTAGGAGCATGAATAACATTCTTTCTAGGCATATGAGCAATATCTCTCCTAGGCATATGTACAACATTTCTCCTACACATATCTCTATCATGCTTATAGGAAGAACTAGAAGCAAACATGGCATGAGAATCATAAACATGTAAATCAAAATCATTATAAACATTTCTAGCATGCCTCCTATCATGGTATAAGAAAGCATGGTTCTTTTTAGCACTACTAGCCATAGGGGCCTTCCCTTTCTCCTTGACGAAGATGGGAGCCTTATGGCTTGTTAAGTTCTTGGCTTCCCTCTTGAAGCCAAGCCCATCCTTAATTGAGGGGTGTCTACCAACCGTGTAGGCATCCCTTGCAAATTTTATCTTATCAACTTCACTCTTGCTAGTCTTAAGTTGGGCATTAAGACTAGCCAATTCCTCATTTAATTTGGAAATTAAAACTAGGTGTTCACTACAGGCATTAACATCAAAATCCTTACACCTAGTGCAAATCATAACATGTTCTACACAAGAATTAGATTTATTTGCTACTTCTAACTTAGCATTTAAATCATTGTTAACACCTTGTAAAGTAGAAATGGTTTCATGACAAGTAGATAGTTCATAAGAAAGCATTTCATTTCTTTTCACTTCTAAAGCATATGATTTTTGTGCCTCTACAAATTTGTCATGTTCATCATACAATAAATCCTCCTGCTTTTCTAAAAGCCTATCCTTTTCATTCAATGCATCAATCAATTCATTGATTTTATCTATCTTAGATCTATCTAAGCCCTTGAACAAGCATGAATAATCTATGTCATCATCATCACTAGACTCATTATCACTAGAAGAAGCATAAGTGGAGTCTTGAGTACTCACCTTCTTCTCCCTTGCCATAAGGCATGTGAGACGCTCGTTGGGGAAGAGGGAAGACTTGTTGAAGGCAGTGGCAGCGAGTCCTTCATTGTCGGAGTCGGAGGAGGAGCAATCCGAGTCCCACTCTTTTCCTAGATGTGCCTCGCCCTTTGCCTTCTTGTATTGCTTCTTCTTCTCTCTTTTGTTCCCCTTTTCCTGGTCACTTTCATTATCGGGACAGTTAGCGATAAAATGACCAAGCTTACCGCATTTGAAGCATGAGCGCTTCCCCTTTGTCTTGGTCTTGCTTGGCTGCCCCTTGCGACCATTTAGCGCCGTCTTGAATCTCTTGATGATGAGAGCCATCTCTTCATCATTGAGTCCGGCCGCCTCAATTTGTGCCACCTTGCTAGGTAGCGCCTCCTTGCTTCGTGTTGCCTTGAGAGCAAGAGGTTGCGGCTCGTTGATTGGACCATTCAAGGCGTCGTCCACGTATCTCGCCTCCTTGATCATCATTCGCCCGCTAACGAATTTCCCAAGAACTTCTTCGGGCGACATCTTGGTGTACCTGGGATTTTCACGTATATTGTTCACCAAATGAGGATCAAGAACGGTAAATGACCTGAGCATTAGGCGGACGACGTCGTGGTCCGTCCATCGTGTGCTTCCGTAGCTCCTTATCTTGTTGATAAGGGTCTTGAGCCGGTTGTATGTTTGCGTCGGCTCCTCGCCCCTTATCATTGCGAACCGTCCAAGCTCACCCTCCACCAACTCCATCTTGGTGAGCAAGGTGACGTCGTTCCCCTCATGAGAAATCTTGAGGGTGTCCCAGATTTGCTTGGCGTTATCCAAGCCGCTCACTTTATGGTATTCATCCCTGCACAAGGAAGCTAGAAGAACAGTAGTAGCTTGTGCATTCTTATGAATTTGTTCATTAATGAACATGGGACTATCCGAACTATCAAAGTGCATTCCACTCTCTACAATCTCCCATATACTAGGATGGAGAGAGAATAGGTGACTACGCATTTTGTGGCTCCAAAATCCGTAGTCCTCTCCATCAAAGTGTGGGGGCTTGCCGAGTGGAATGGAGAGCAAATGTGAATGTGAACTTTGCGGAATACGAGAGTAATCAAAAGAAAAATTCGAATTAACCGGTTTCCTTCTCTCGTATTCGTTGTGGTCTTCGTCCTTTTGGGAAGAAGTAGACTCATCGCTGTCGTAGTAGACGATCTCCTTGATGCGCCTTGTCTTCTTCTTCTTCCCTTCCTTCCGTCTATGACCCGAGCCGGAGTCGGTAGGCTTGTCGTCCTTCGGCTCGTTGACGAAGGATTCCTTCTCTTTGTCGTTGATCACGATACCCTTCCCCTTAGGATCCATCTCTTCGGGCGGTTAGTCCCTTTGTGAAGAGAACGGCTCTGATACCAATTGAGAGCACCTAGAGGGGGGGGTGAATAGGTGATCCTGTGAAAACTTAAAACTTAAGCCACAAAAACTTGTTAAGTGTTAGCACAATAGTTGCCAAGTGGCTAAAGAAAAGTCTCAACAAAACACAATACCACAAGAGATCAAGCACAGAGGTGACACAGTGGTTTATCCCGTGGTTCGGCCAAGACCAATGCTTGCCTACTCCACGTTGTGGCGTCCCAACGGACGAGGGTTGCAATCAACCCCTCTCAAGCGGTCCAAAGACCCACTTGAATACCACGGTGTTTTGTTTTGCCTTTCACTATCCCGTTTGCAAGGAATCTCCACAAATTGGAGTCTCTTGCCCTTACAAGTATACGATCACAAAGAAGCACAGAGTAAGGGAGGGAAGCAACACACACAAATCCACAGCGAAACGCGCACACACACGGCCAAGAATCGAGCTCACAAGAGTATCACAAAGTTCTCACTAGAACGGAGCTCGAAACACTTAGAATGACAAACAAATGCGCAAAGACTGAGTGTGGATGATCAAGAATGCTCAAAGGTTGCTTGTGTATCTCCTCCATGCGCCTAGGGGCCCCTTTTATAGCCCCAAGGCAGCTAGGAGCCGTTGAGAGCAAATCCGGAAGGCCATCCTTGCCTTCTGTCGTCGGGGGCACCGGACAGTCCAGTGCACACCGGACACTGTCCGGTGCCCGATTTGTTTCCATAACTGGCGCTTCCGACCGTTGCCGACCGTTGTAGATCTGGGAGCCGTTGGCGCACCGGACATGTCCGGTGCACACCGGACAGTCCGGTGCCGTCTTCCGACCGTTGGCTCGGCCACGTGTCCCGCGCGGATTGCGCGGCCGACCGTTGGCCCCGGCCGACCGTTGGCTCACCGGACAGTCCGGTGCACACCGGACAGTCCGGTGAATTTTAGCCGTACGCCGTCGGCGAATTCCCGAGAGCGGCCAGTTCGAGCCGAGTCAGCCTGGCGCACCGGACACTGTCCGGTGCACACCGGACAGTCCGGTGCTCCATGCCGAGCTGGGTCTCTGGCAGCACACAGCCAAGTCTTTTCTCCTCTTCTCTCTTCTTCTTCTTTCTGTTTCTAACACTTAGACAAATATATTAGTACACAAAACCAATGTACTAAGGCTTAGAAACATACCTTTACTTCATGATTTGCACCTTGTTCATCCATGTACATAAATTCACAATTAAGCACATGTGTTGGCACTCAATCACCAAAATACTTAGAAATGGCCCAAGGGCACATTTCCCTTTCAAAAGGTCCTTCCCATTTCAACTGTAACTTGCCCACTGTGTCTGGGTTGGCCACTCTCCGAAGCACCAAGTGTCCCGGCTCAATATTCTTGAGTCAAACTTTTCTATCTCGCCATTTGACTGTTTCGGCCTGGTATTTATTGATATTCTCCACAGCTTGAAGCCTGATCCCTTCTAAAGCATCTTTTTCCACAAAACAAGCATCTTCAGAGCTTGATTCTGTCGAAGCTGCTACTCTTATTGATCCAGTTTTAGCTTCTTCCGGAGTTATTGCTTCGTCACCGAATAATAACTTGAATGGAGTAAAGCCTGTAGACCTTGATGTTGTTGTATTGTGGCTCCACACCACTTTGGTTAACTGATCTGGCCACTTTCCCCTGGGTTGATTGAAGATTAACTTCATTATTCCTGTCATTATAATGCCATTGGCCCTTTCAACGAGCCCATTTGACTCCGGATGCCTGACTGATGCAAAATGGATCTTCGTACCAATTTGATCACAGAAATTTCTGAAAGCTTCGGAGTCGAACTGCATTCCATTATCCACAGTGATGGCCTTCGGTACCCCAAAACGACAAACAATATTCTGCCAGAAAAACTTTTGGACAGTGGCCGAAGTTATTGTGGCTAATGGCTTCGCCTCAATCCATTTAGAAAAATACTCCACAGCCACTATAACATATTTTAGATTCCCTTGAGCCGGTGGTAATGGACCTAACAAGTCAAGGCCCCACCTTTGCAATGGCCAGATGGGTTGTATCAGCTGTGTCAAAGACGAAGGTTGCTTTTGATCTCTTGCACATTTCTGACAACCTTCGCACTTTTGAACTAACTCCGCTGCATCCGAAGCTGCCTTCGGCCAATAAAACCCTTGGCGGAAAACTTTTCCAAGTAACGGCCTAGATCCAATGTGGGATCCACACAGGCCTGCATGTATTTCTTTCATCAACTCTATACCTTCGGTTCTAGATAAACACTTGAGCAACGGAGCGCAAACTCCATGTTTGTATAACTCCCCTTCTATCATGACATATGGACGAGCTCTTGCCTCTATCCTTTTATTATAAGCTTCGTCATCTGAAAGGAACTTGCCCTGAAGGTAAGAGATGATCTCAGTTCTCCAATCTTCGCTATAAATAGGAGATATGTTGAGGACTGCTCTTTCAAGGAGCTCCACTGAAGGTGCCTTTATTGTTTCGAAGAATACATCCGAAGGTAACGGCAGCCCCTGTGCTGCTGACTTAGCTAACAAATCAGCATGCTCATTTTGTCCTCGAGGGATATTTTTGACAGAAAATCCTTTGAAGGAAGCTTCGATTCTTCGGACCGTGTCTAGATATTTTTCAAGCTTCGGATCTTTAGCCTTGCAACTTTTGTCGATATGGCCCGAAACAACCTGGGAATCAGTTTTAAGAATCGCCCTTCTGATCCCCATTGCCTTTAATTTCCGAAGGCCCAGGAGCAGGGCTTCGTACTCAGTAATATTGTTTGTACAGCTGAAATCAAGTCTTGCCGCATAACAAGTTTTAACCTTGGAAGGTGAGATCAACACAGCAGCCGCTCCTGCTCCGAAGGTTCCCCAAGAGCCATCACAGAATACTGTCCACACTTCGGCCTCTTTATTTGCTTCTTCATCCTGAGCCCCTGGCGTCCAATCGGCAATGAAATCTGCCAACGCTTGAGACTGGATCGAGGATCTATGCACATAATCAATGCAAAATTCATTGAGCTCTGCAGCCCATTTTCCAATCCGTCCAGTAGCTTCTCTATTCCTCATAATATCCTTCAACGGCTGCGAAGAAGGAACAACAATATTGTATGCTTGAAAATAATGCCGAAGCTTCCTGGATGCCATCAAAACGGCATATAATACCTTCTCCAGTTCTGTATAGTTTTTCTTTGATACACTAAGGACTTCAGATACAAAATACACTGGAACCTGCTTCTTGACTTGGCCAACAAGCTTCTCCTGGACAAGTGCTGCACTTACTGCCGAGTGCGAAGCTGCCACATATAACAACAAAGGAGCCCCTGGCGTTGGTGGAGTTAATGTTGTTAGATCTATCAAATATTGCTTCAGCTCTTCGAAGGCTTTTTGTTGGCTTGGTCCCCATTGAAAGACTTCAGCTGACTTCAGCACCTCGAAGAATGGTAAATTTCTTTCTGCTGATCTGGATATGAATCTATTGAGAGATGCCAGCCTTCCTGTCAATCTTTGGGCCCCCTTTCTTGTAGTTGGTGGCTCCATTCGAAGTATAGCTTCAATTTTATTTGGATTAGCTTCAATTCCCTTTGTTGAAACCAAGCATCCAAGAAATTTCCCCTTCTTTACTCCGAAGACACATTTTTCTGGATTCAGCTTCAAACCAGCTTGTCTGAAACTGGCGAAGGTCTCCTGCAAATCAGCAATATGATTTTCCTGCTTCGTGCTTTTTACAATGATGTCATCGACATAAGTTAGCACATTTCTGCCTATCTGAGACTGGAGGACCTTCGCAGTCATTCTGCTGAAACTTCCTCCAGCGTTTTTGAGCCCCTCAGGCATCCGAAGATAGCAATATGTGCCACTTGGGGTTATGAAGCTAGTCTTCGGCTCATCTTCCTTCTTCATCCAGATTTGGTGATAGCCTGAGTAACAATCTAGCAGACTCATGAGCTCTGAAGAAGCTGCTGCATCAACTAAAGAGTCTATTCTTGGCAATGGGAATTCGTCCTTCGGACAAGCCTTGTTGAGATCTGTGAAATCGATACACATTCTCCACTTGCCATTGGCTTTCTTTACCATAACAGTATTAGCTAGCCATTCTGGATACTTTACTTCTCTGATAACTCCTGCACTGAGGAGTCTTTTTACTTCATTGCGAGCCCCTTCGGCCTTGTCATCAGACATTTTCCGAAGCCTCTGCTTTTGGGGTCTGAAGGATGGGTCAACATTGAGCGAGTGTTCAATAACATCCCGATTTACTCCACAGAGATCATTAGCTGACCATGCAAAAACATCTTTGTTGTTGAACAAAAACCTTATCAAGGTTTTCTCCTGGTCTTCGGATAATTGCGAGCCCAACAGCACCTTCTGCTCTGCTATGTCCTCACACAAGAGCATGGGCTTCGGCTGATCTGCTGAAGCTGCTTTCTCCCTTCTGAATTTGTACTGTTCACAAGCTTCAGCTCCATCTATGTTATGGATTGCTTTGGAGTCAGTCCAGCTTCCTTCGGCCCTTCTAGCAGCTTCCTGGCTTCCATGAATAGCAATAGGCCCTTGGTCCGAAGGTATCTTCATGCAGAGGTAAGCTGGGTGAAGAATTGCTTCGAAGGCATTGAGAGTACCGCGACCAATGATAGCATTGTAAGGATACTCCATGTCAACAATATCAAACACAATTTGCTCAGTCCTTGTGTTGTTAACAAATCCGAAGGTTACTGGCATGGTAATCTTCCCAAGTGCTGCAATATGCCGTCCTCCGAAGCCACAAAGAGGGTGCGTAGCATCATGGACCTTGTCTTCGGGCTCTTGCATTTGTCTGAAGGCCTTAGCAAATATGATATCAGTTGCACTGCCTGTATCAACTAAGACATTGTGGACCAGAAATCCTTTGATCACACAAGAGATAACCATGGCATCATTGTGAGGATAATCCTTAAGCTGAAGGTCTTCCTGAGAGAAAGTGATTGGAATGTGGGACCATTTTGACTTGATGAAGGGTCCCTGTACTCCAACATGCTGCACCCTTCTCTGAGCCTCCTTCTTTTGCTTCTTGTTAGCCGGCTCTGAGCAAGAACCGCCTGTTATCGGGAGCACCAGCTTCGAAGCCGAAGCAGCTTCAGCTTGATTGTTGAACGAAGCCATCAGCTCAGAAAAGTGGAAGTGAGTTCACCGGAGGTAGGCGCCAATGTTGGGGGCTTGTTCTCAAATGCTATGAATTAAGAACAAGGCAACACAGAAAGAAGTTAATGATAAATACCCTTCGTCCTTCGGAGCGTTATTTCCCTTAGGATATAATGATCTTCAGACGAAGGTCACGAAGGACATACCTCCATCATTGCAGTTTATATTGACAATAAGGAGAAGCATATGAGACATGAGGGAATGATATGAATAATTACATAACATTATTACGTGTTCTTATCAAATAATCATGGAAGAATAAAAACAATGTTGAATTACATTTGTACCTTCGGCTTGACAGAAGGCAAAGGTACAAGCGTGATGCACGAGCGAGTACAAGCTAGCGTGACCAGTACGGGGGTACTGTTCATCTATTTATAGACACAGGACACAGCCTGTGACGAATTACAATTATGCCCCTCATAAAAGTTTACAACATTGACTCAGACCTTCATGGATTAAAAGGTCATTCTATCTCTATGTCGGTTTGTAATGCCGAAGCTTCATGAAAAGGAACCTTCGGCCATCTCCTGGGGACAACTTCAGCCGAAGTTGCTTCTTCCCGTAAGACCTTCGGCGCAACGAAGCATGGCCCCAACAGCGCTCGCCTTCGTCTCAAATGCGAGGTCGACGCCCGGTGCGCCCCCCGTTGGGGTGCCGGTGCGATCGACTCGCTCGACAGCCGACGAGGCGCTGCCTCCTGCTTGGCCTTGGTTGCCCCGTCTTCGCCTCCGTCGGCGGGGAAGAGGACAGGGTGAGCTCGAAGGTTGTTCTTCCACCATGCGGGGAAGACATCGTCGATTCCGCCGCCGGTGGGTAGGCTGTCGGCCGCCACTGTCGTTGTCGCACGGCGGTGGAAGGAGTATCATGTCGTAGCTGCCGTCGAGGGACATGAACTCAAGACTCCCGAAACGGAGCACCGTCCCGGGTTGGAGAGGTTGCTAGAGACTGCCCATCTGGAGCTTGACGGGAAGTTGTTCGTCAACACGCAGCAGGCCCCTACCTGGCGCGCCAACTGTCGGCGTTCCGAGACCGGGGGGTCCCTGAGCCGACGAGTGAATGTCGCCACGTGCCCCAGCCCAGATGGGTCGAGCGCGTGGGCGAGCGCGAAGGGGGGAGAGCGAGGCGGCCGGAGACCGGCGTGAGAGAGGTGGGAATCCCGCGGCCTTCGTGTTCGTCCCGCGCCCAGGTCGGGTGCGCTTGCAGTAGGGGGTTACAAGCGTCCACGCGGGAGAGGGAGCGAGCGGCTCCGGGCGAGCGCGTGTCTCGTCCTCGTCCCCGCGCGGCCAACCCTCTCTAAGAGGGCCCTGGTCCTCCCTTTTATAGGCGAAAGGAGAGGATCCAGGTGTACAATGGGGGGTGTAGCAGAGTGCTACATGTCTAGCGGAGGAGAGCTAGCGCCCTAGGTACATGCCGTTGTGGCAGCCGGAGAGATCTTGGCACCCAGCTGGTGTGATGTCGTGGCCGTCGGAGGAGCGATGGAACTTGGCGGAGGGACAGCTGTCGGAGCGGTTGAGTCCTTGCTGACGTCCTCTTGCTTCCGTAAGGGGGCTGAGAGCCGCCGTCCTCACTGAAAGGGAAATGTGCCCTTGGGCCATTTCTAAGTATTTTGGTGATTGAGTGCCAACACATGTGCTTAATTGTGAATTTATGTACATGGATGAACAAGGTGCAAATCATGAAGTAAAGGTATGTTTCTAAGCCTTAGTACATTGGTTTTGTGTACTAATATATTTGTCTAAGTGTTAGAAACAGAAAGAAGAAGAAGAGAGAAGAGGAGAAAAGACTTGGCTGTGTGCTGCCAGAGACCCAGCTCGGCATGGAGCACCGGACTGTCCGGTGTGCACCGGACAGTGTCCGGTGCGCCAGGCTGACTCGGCTCGAACTGGCCGCTCTCGGGAATTCGCCGACGGCGTACGGCTAAAATTCACCGGACTGTCCGGTGTGCACCGGACTGTCCGGTGAGCCAACGGTCGGCCGGGGCCAACGGTCGGCCGCGCAATCCGCGCGGGACACGTGGCCGAGCCAACGGTCGGAAGACGGCACCGGACTGTCCGGTGTGCACCGGACATGTCCGGTGCGCCAACGGCTCCCAGATCTACAACGGTCGGCAACGGTCGGAAGCGCCAGTTATGGAAACAAATCGGGCACCGGACAGTGTCCGGTGTGCACCGGACTGTCCGGTGCCCCCGACGACAGAAGGCAAGGATGGCCTTCCGGATTTGCTCTCAACGGCTCCTAGCTGCCTTGGGGCTATAAAAGGGGCCCCTAGGCGCATGGAGGAGACACACAAGCAACCTTTGAGCATTCTTGATCATCCACACTCAGTCTCTGCGCATTTGTTTGTCATTCTAAGTGTTTCGAGCTCCGTTCTAGTGAGAACTTTGTGATACTCTTGTGAGCTCGATTCTTGGCCGTGTGTGTGCGCGTTTCGCTGTGGATTTGTGTGTGTTGCTTCCCTCCCTTACTCTGTGCTTCTTTGTGATCATATACTTGTAAGGGCAAGAGACTCCAATTTGTGGAGATTCCTTGCAAACGGGATAGTGAAAGGCAAAACAAAACACCGTGGTATTCAAGTGGGTCTTTGGACCGCTTGAGAGGGGTTGATTGCAACCCTCGTCCGTTGGGACGCCACAACGTGGAGTAGGCAAGCATTGGTCTTGGCCGAACCACGGGATAAACCACTGTGTCACCTCTGTGCTTGATCTCTTGTGGTATTGTGTTTTGTTGAGACTTTTCTTTAGCCACTTGGCAACTATTGTGCTAACACTTAACAAGTTTTTGTGGCTTAAGTTTTAAGTTTTCACAGGATCACCTATTCACCCCCCCCCCCCCCTCTAGGTGCTCTCAATTGGTATCGGAGCCGTTCTCTTCACAAAGGGACTAACCGCCCGAAGAGATGGATCCTAAGGGGAAGGGTATCATGATCAACGACAAAGAGAAGGAATCCTTCGTCAACGAGCCGAAGGACGACAAGCCTACCGACTCCGGCTCGGGTCATAGACGGAAGGAAGGGAAGAAGAAGAAGACAAGGCGCATCAAGGAGATTGTCTACTACGACAGCGATGAGTCTACTTCTTTCCAAAAGGACGAAGACCACAACGACTACGAGAGAAGGAAACCGGTTAATTCGAACTTTTCTTTTGATTACTCTCGTATTCCGCAAAGTTCACATTCACATTTGCTCTCCATTCCACTCGGCAAGCCCCCACACTTTGATGGAGAGGACTACGGATTTTGGAGCCACAAAATGCGTAGCCACCTATTCTCTCTCCATCCTAGTATATGGGAGATTGTAGAGAGTGGAATGCACTTTGATAGTTCGGATAGTCCTATGTTCATTAATGAACAAATTCATAAGAATGCACAAGCTACTACTGTTCTTCTAGCTTCCTTGTGCAGGGATGAATACCATAAAGTGAGCGGCTTGGATAACGCCAAGCAAATCTGGGACACCCTCAAGATTTCTCATGAGGGGAACGACGTCACCTTGCTCACCAAGATGGAGTTGGTGGAGGGCGAGCTTGGACGATTCGCCATGATAAGGGGAGAGGAGCCAACTCAAACTTACAACCGGCTCAAGACCCTTATCAACAAAATAAGGAGCTACGGAAGCACGCGTTGGACGGATCACGATGTCGTCCGCCTAATGCTCAGGTCCTTTACCGTTCTTGATCCTCATCTCGTGAACAATATTCGTGAGAATCCTAGGTACACGATGATGACGCCCGAGGAAGTACTTGGAAAATTCGTGAGCGGGCGGATGATGATCAAGGAGGCAAGATACGTCGACGACGCGTTGAACGGACCACTCCACGAGCCTCAACCCATTGCTCTAAAGGCAACGAGGAGCAAGGAGTCGCTACCTAGCAAGGTGGCGCAAGTTGAGGTGGCCGGGCTCAATGATGAAGAGATGGCTCTCGTCATCAAGAGATTCAAGACGGCGCTAAATGGTCGCAAGGGGCAGCCAAGCAAGACCAAGACAAAGGGGAAGCGCTCATGCTTCAAATGCGGTAAGCTTGGTCATTTTATCGCTAACTGTCCCGATAATGAAAGTGACCAGGAAAAGGGGAACAAAAGAGAGAAGAAGAAGCAATACAAGAAGGCAAAGGGCGAGGCACATCTAGGAAAGGAGTGGGACTCGGATTGCTCTTCGTCCGACTCCGACAACGAAGGACTCGCCGCCACTGCCTTCAACAAATCGGCTCTCTTCCCCAACGAGCGTCTCACATGTCTTATGGCAAGGGAGAAGAAAGTGAGTACTCAAGACTCCACTTATGCTTCTTCTAGTGATAGTGAGTCTAGTGATGATGATGACATAGATTATTCATGCTTGTTCAAGGGCTTAGATAGATCTAAGATAGATAAAATCAATGAATTGATTGATGCATTGAATGAAAAGGATAGGCTTTTAGAAAAGCAAGAGGATTTATTGTATGATGAACATGATAAATTTGTAGAGGCACAAAAATCATATGCTTTAGAAGTGAAAAGAAATGAAATGCTTTCTTATGAACTATCTACTTGTCATGAAACCATTTCTACTTTACAAGGTGTTAACAATGATTTAAATGCTAAGTTAGAAGTAGCAAATAAATCTAATTCTTGTGTAGAACATGTTATGATTTGCACTAGGTGTAAGGATTTTGATGTTAATGCCTGTAGTGAACACCTAGTTTTAATTTCCAAATTAAATGAGGAATTGGCTAGTCTTAATGCCCAACTTAAGACTAGCAAGAGTGAAGTTGATAAAATAAAATTTGCAAGGGATGCCTACACGGTTGGTAGACACCCCTCAATTAAGGATGGTCTTGGCTTCAAGAGAGAGGCCAAGAACTTAACAAGCCATAAGACTCCCATCTTCGTCAAGGAGAAAGGGAAGGCCCCTATGGCTAGTGGTGCTAAAAAGAACCATGCCTTCTTATACCATGATAGGAGACATGCTAGAAATGCTTATAATGATTTTGATTTACATGTTTATGATTCTCATGCCATGTTTGCTTCTAGTTCTTCCTATAAGCATGATAGAGATATGTGTAGAAGAAATGTTGTACATATGCCTAGGAGAAATATTGCTCATGTGCCTAGAAAGAATGTTAGTCATGCTCCTAGGAAAGTAGTGAATGAACCTTCTATAATTTATTGTGCTTTAAACACTTCCTTTGCTATTTGTAGAAAGGATAGGAAAATAGTTGCTAGGAAGTTAGGGGCAAAATGCAAGGGAGACAGGACTTGCATTTGGGTCCCTAAGGACATTTGTGCTAACCTTGCAGGACCCAACATGAGTTGGGTACCTAAGACCCAAGCCTAAATTTGCCTTGCAGGTTTATGCATCCGGGGGTTCAAGCTGGATTATCGACAGCGGATGCACAAACCATATGACGGGGGAGAAGAAGATGTTCACCTCCTACGTCAAAAATAAGGATTCCCAAGATTCAATTATATTCGGTGATGGGAATCAAGGCAAGGTAAAAGGGTTAGGTAAAATTGCAATTTCTAATGAGCACTCAATTTCAAATGTGTTTTTAGTTGAGTCTCTTGGTTACAATTTGCTATCTGTTAGCCAATTATGCAATATGGGGTACAACTGTTTATTTACAAATGTAGATGTGTCTGTCTTTAGAAGATGTGATGGTTCACTAGCTTTTAAGGGTGTACTAGACGGCAAGCTTTACTTAGTTGATTTTGCAAAAGATGAGGCCAGTCTAGATGCATGCTTAATGGCTAAGACTTGCATGGGCTGGCTGTGGCATCGCCGCTTAGCACATGTGGGGATGAAGAACCTCCACAAGCTTCTAAAGGGAGAACATGTGATAGGTCTAACCAATGTTTATTTCGAAAAAGATAGACCTTGTGCAGCTTGTCAAGCAGGTAAACAAGTGGGAGGAGCGCATCACAGCAAGAATGTGATGACCACGTCAAGACCTCTGGAGCTGCTGCATATGGACCTCTTCGGACCCGTCGCCTATCTAAGCATAGGAGGAAGTAAGTATGGTCTAGTTATTGTTGATGACTTTTCCCGCTTCACTTGGGTGTTCTTTTTGCAGGATAAGTCTGAAACCCAAGGGACCCTCAAGCGCTTCCTCAGGAGAGCTCAAAATGAGTTTGAGCTCAAGGTGAAGAAGATAAGGAGCGACAACGGGTCCGAGTTCAAGAACCTTCAAGTGGAGGAGTTTCTTGAGGAGGAAGGGATCAAGCACGAGTTCTCCGCTCCCTACACACCACAGCAAAATGGTGTGGTAGAGAGGAAGAACAGGACGCTAATCGATATGGCGAGGACGATGCTTGGAGAGTTCAAGACCCCCGAGTACTTTTGGTCGGAAGCTGTGAACACGGCTTGCCACGCCATCAACAGGGTCTATCTTCATCGACTCCTCAAGAAGACTTCGTATGAGCTACTAACCGGTAACAAACCCAATGTATCTTACTTTCGTGTTTTTGGGAGCAAGTGCTACATTCTAGTGAAGAAGGGTAGAAATTCTAAGTTTGCTCCCAAAGCTGTAGAAGGGTTTTTATTAGGTTATGATTCAAATACAAAGGCGTATAGAGTCTTCAACAAATCATCGGGTTTGGTTGAAGTCTCTAGCGACGTTGTATTTGATGAGACTAATGGCTCTCCAAGAGAGCAAGTTGTTGATTGTGATGATGTAGATGAAGAAGATGTTCCGACGGCCGCTATACGAACCATGGCGATTGGAGACATTCGGCCACAGGAACAAGATGAACGAGATCAACCTTCTTCCTCAACAACGGTGCATCCCCCAACTCAAGACGATGCACAGGTTCATCAAAAGGAGGCGTGTGATCAAGGGGGAGCACAAGATGATCATGTGATGGAGGAAGAAGCACAACCGGCACCTCCAACCCAAGTTCGAGCGATGATTCAAAGGGATCATCCCGTCGACCAAATTCTGGGTGACATTAGCAAGGGAGTAACTACTCGGTCTCGACTAGTTAATTTTTGTGAACATTACTCTTTTGTCTCCTCTATTGAGCCTTTCAGGGTAGAGGAGGCCTTGCTAGATCCGGATTGGGTGTTGGCCATGCAGGAGGAACTTAACAACTTCAAGCGCAATGAAGTTTGGACGCTGGTGCCTCGTCCCAAGCAAAATGTTGTGGGAACCAAGTGGGTGTTCCGCAACAAACAAGACGAGCACGGAGTGGTGACAAGGAACAAGGCTCGACTTGTGGCAAAAGGTTATGCCCAAGTCGCAGGTTTGGACTTTGAGGAGACTTTTGCTCCTGTGGCTAGGCTAGAATCAATTCGTATCTTGCTAGCATATGCCGCTCACCATTCTTTCAGGTTGTACCAAATGGATGTGAAGAGCGCTTTCCTCAACGGGCCAATAAAGGAGGAGGTGTACGTGGAGCAACCCCCTGGCTTCGAGGATGAACGGTACCCCGACCACGTGTGTAAGCTCTCTAAGGCGCTCTATGGACTTAAACAAGCCCCAAGAGCATGGTATGAATGCCTTAGAGATTTCTTAATTGCTAATGCTTTCAAAGTTGGAAAAGCCGATCCAACTCTTTTCACTAAGACTTGTGATGGTGATTTGTTTGTATGCCAAATTTATGTCGATGACATAATATTTGGTTCTACTAATCAAAAGTCTTGTGAAGAGTTTAGCAAGGTGATGACGCAGAAATTCGAGATGTCGATGATGGGCGAGTTGAACTACTTCCTTGGGTTCCAAGTGAAGCAACTCAAGGACGGCACCTTCATCTCCCAAACGAAGTACACGCAAGATCTGCTAAAGCGGTTTGGGATGAAGGACGCCAAGCCCGCAAAGACGCCGATGGGAACCGACGGACACACCGACCTCAACAAAAGAGGTAAGTCCGTTGATCAAAAAGCATACCGGTCCATGATAGGTTCTTTGCTCTATTTATGTGCTAGTAGACCGGATATTATGCTTAGCGTATGCATGTGTGCTAGATTTCAATCCGATCCTAAGGAGTGTCACTTGGTGGCGGTGAAGCGAATTCTTAGATATTTAGTCGCTACGCCTTGCTTCGGGATCTGGTATCCAAAGGGGTCTAACTTTGACTTGATTGGGTACTCAGATTCCGACTATGCTGGATGTAAGGTCGATAGGAAGAGTACATCGGGGACGTGCCAATTCTTAGGAAGGTCCCTGGTGTCATGGAACTCTAAGAAACAAACCTCTGTTGCCCTATCCACCGCTGAGGCCGAGTATGTTGCCGCAGGACAGTGTTGCGCGCAACTACTTTGGATGAGGCAAACCCTCCAGGACTTTGGCTACAATCTGAGCAAAGTCCCACTCCTATGTGATAATGAGAGTGCTATCCGAATAGCGGAAAATCCTGTTGAGCACAGCCGCACAAAGCACATTGACATCCGGCATCACTTTTTGAGAGACCACCAGCAAAAGGGAGATATCGAAGTGTTTTATGTTAGCACCGAGAACCAGCTAGCCGATATCTTTACCAAGCCTTTAGATGAGAAGACCTTTTGCAGGCTGCGTAGTGAGCTAAATGTCTTAGATTCGCGGAACTTGGATTGAATTGTAGCATACATGTGCTTATGCCTTTGATCATATTCATTCTGCATTTTGTTGCTTATTATGGTGCTCAAGTTGTACAAACACTCCCTGGACCTCACAAGTCTGTTGCAAAGTGATGCACATGTTTAGGGGGAGATGTGTTACAACTTGATCCCTTGAGACTAACCATATGCTTGAGTTTGTTTGATTTAGTGTCAAAGGAGAATTGAAAGGGAAAAGGTGGACTTGGATCATGCAAGACTTCCACTGCACTCCGATGAGAGGGTAACTTATTCCAAGTCCATCTCATGAACTCTTATTGCCATTTGCTCTTAATTGAAGATTTTGGTGAGGCAATGGGGTTAAAGGGCCAAGATTGATCCCGTTTTGGTGCTTGATGCCAAAGGGGGAGAAAATAAAGGCCAAAGCAATAAATGGATCAGCTACCACTTGAGAGATTTTGAAAATAGTAGAATAGAGTTTTTGGTTTGTCAAAATTCTTATGTTGTCTCTCTTATCAAAAGTTGGCTTCTTGTGGGGAGAAGTATTGATTATGGGAAAAAGGGGGAGTTTTTTGAAATCTTTGATCAATCTCTTTTGAAATAACTCTCTTTTTGCTTCAACATGTGTGTTTAACTTAGAGATAGAGATTTGAGTTTGATTTGCAAAAACAAACCAAGTGGTGGCAAAGGATGATCCATATATGCCAAAATTGATTCAAAATAAATTTAGGTTTTATTTGAAGTGAGTTTGCACTTGTTCTAGTTGCTTTATGTTGTGTTGGCATAAATCACCAAAAAGGGGGAGATTGAAAGGGAAATGTGCCCTTGGGCCATTTCTAAGTATTTTGGTGATTGAGTGCCAACACATGTGCTTAATTGTGAATTTATGTACATGGATGAACAAGGTGCAAATCATGAAGTAAAGGTATGTTTCTAAGCCTTAGTACATTGGTTTTGTGTACTAATATATTTGTCTAAGTGTTAGAAACAGAAAGAAGAAGAAGAGAGAAGAGGAGAAAAGACTTGGCTGTGTGCTGCCAGAGACCCAGCTCGGCATGGAGCACCGGACTGTCCGGTGTGCACCGGACAGTGTCCGGTGCGCCAGGCTGACTCGGCTCGAACTGGCCGCTCTCGGGAATTCGCCGACGGCGTACGGCTAAAATTCACCGGACTGTCCGGTGTGCACCGGACTGTCCGGTGAGCCAACGGTCGGCCGGGGCCAACGGTCGGCCGCGCAATCCGCGCGGGACACGTGGCCGAGCCAACGGTCGGAAGACGGCATCGGACTGTCCGGTGTGCACCGGACATGTCCGGTGCGCCAACGGCTCCCAGATCTACAACGGTCGGCAACGGTCGGAAGCGCCAGTTATGGAAACAAATCGGGCACCGGACAGTGTCCGGTGTGCACCGGACTGTCCGGTGCCCCCGACGACAGAAGGCAAGGATGGCCTTCCGGATTTGCTCTCAACGGCTCCTAGCTGCCTTGGGGCTATAAAAGGGGCCCCTAGGCGCATGGAGGAGACACACAAGCAACCTTTGAGCATTCTTGATCATCCACACTCAGTCTCTGCGCATTTGTTTGTCATTCTAAGTGTTTCGAGCTCCGTTCTAGTGAGAACTTTGTGATACTCTTGTGAGCTCGATTCTTGGCCGTGTGTGTGCGCGTTTCGCTGTGGATTTGTGTGTGTTGCTTCCCTCCCTTACTCTGTGCTTCTTTGTGATCATATACTTGTAAGGGCAAGAGACTCCAATTTGTGGAGATTCCTTGCAAACGGGATAGTGAAAGGCAAAACAAAACACCGTGGTATTCAAGTGGGTCTTTGGACCGCTTGAGAGGGGTTGATTGCAACCCTCGTCCGTTGGGACGCCACAACGTGGAGTAGGCAAGCATTGGTCTTGGCCGAACCACGGGATAAACCACTGTGTCACCTCTGTGCTTGATCTCTTATGGTATTGTGTTTTGTTGAGACTTTTCTTTAGCCACTTGGCAACTATTGTGCTAACACTTAACAAGTTTTTGTGGCTTAAGTTTTAAGTTTTCACAGGATCACCTATTCACCCCCCGCCCTCTAGGTGCTCTCAGTCACAGAGTATGCGGGGCGCCATCATTGCCTATCTGGCGGAGCGAGCCAGATGGGACGCCGGTCTTGTTCCCTGCAGCCCGAGTCAGCTCGGGGTAGGGTGATGATGGCGCCTCCTGTTGACGTGGCTGGTCTGCGCCCTAGGTTGGGCGATGTGGAAGCTCCTCCGAAGCCGAGGTCAAGTCTGTCTTCCGTGGCCGAGGTCGAGTCCGAGCCCCTGGGTCGGGCGAGGCAGAGATTGCCGGCTGGTGCCGGGGCGGAGTCCGAGCCCTGGGGTCGGGCAAAGCGGAGTTCGTTGTCTTCTGGGGCCGAGCCCAAGTCCGAGCCCTAGGTCGGGCGAGGCGGAGATCGTCGTCTTCTGGGGCTGAGCCCAAGTCCGAGCCCTGGGTCGGGCGAGGTGGAGATCGTCGTCTTCTGGGGCCGAGCCCAAGTCCGAGCCCTGGGTCGGGCGAGGCAGAGATCATCGTCTTCTGGGACTTAGCCCGTGTCCGAGCCCTGGGTCGGGCGGAGTTCGTCGTCTTCCGGGACTTAGCCCGAGTCCGAGCCCTGGGTCGGGCGGAGCGGAGTTCGCCGTCTTCTGGGACTTAGCCCGTGTCCGAGCCCTGGGTCGGGCGGAGCGGAGTTCGCCGTCTTCCGGGACTTAGCCCGTGTCTGAGCCCTGGGTCGGGCGGAGCGGAGTTTCCTATGGAGCCTTTGACCGGGCCTGATTGCCTGTCAGTCTCACTCTGTCAAGTGGCACCGCAGTCGGAGTGGCGCAAGCGGCACTGTCCTTCTGTCAGGTCGATCAGTGGAGCGGCGAAGTGACGGCGGTCACTTCGGCTCTGCCGGCTGGAGGGCGCGCGTCAGGATAAGGGTGTCAGGCCACCTTTGCATTAAGTGCTCCTGCGGTTTGGTCGGTCGGTGCGGCGATTTGGTCAGGGTTGCTTCTTAGCGAAGGCAGGGCCTCGGGCGAGCCGGGAATATGTTTGCCGCTGAGGGGGGGCCTCGGGCGAGACGGAAATCCTCCGGGGTCGGCTGCCCTGGTCCGAGGCTAGGCTCGGGCGAGGTGTGATCGAGTCCCTTGAATGGACCGATCCCTGACTTAATCGCACCCATCAGGCCTTTGCAGCTTTATGCTGATGGGGGTTACCAGCTGAGAATTAGGAGCCTTGAGGGTACCCCTAATTATGGTCCCCGACAGGTATTCACTTGATCGATTGCATATTGTGACAAATGATTGAACTTATTGAGATACTGATTAACAGTATCCCCTCCTTGCTTCAGTTTCATAAATTCTTCTTGCTTCATGTGAAGAACACCTTCTGGTATATAATGTTCGCGGAAGGCCACCTTGAATTCTTCCCATGTTATCTGATGATTGGCTGGTTGAACGTCCACGAAATTTTCCCACCAAGTGCTGGCAGGGCCGCGCAGTTGCTGGGCTGCGAATAAAGACTTCTGGGTTTCAGAACAGCGCAGAAGTCCGAATTTTTGCTCGATAACCCGAATCCATTCGTTGGCTTCTAACGGGTCTTCGGCTTTAACAAACAGGGGTGGACGTGTCTCTGAGAAGTCCAAGTAAGAAGTTTCACGGGGGCCCTGTTGATAACCCCGCCCGCCTTGTTGCTGAAACTGTGGACCCGCCATCTCTCTCAGAAAACGGGTATTATCCGCGGTTGCATTCACCAAGGAGGCAATCGCCTCGGCAAGTGTGGGAGGGATAGGAGGTGGATTTGGGGTAGACTCCCTCCCACTGGAGGTTCCAGCTGCATCCTGTGATCGGGTCTTGGACGGCATCTGTGGCAACAAACATTTGGAAACAAATATAATATGCCAAAGATAAAACCATCCAATTTACATTACCAAAAAGAGTAATGTTACAAACTCGATTTTTTTACAACAGGATACATTATCCAGCATACAATAGCACTACCTATTATAAAATAGTACAGCCTACAATACACTACTTCTATTCCTACTACTGCACCACTACTTCTACTTTTGGTTGCTCCTGGCAGCCTCGTCGTCAGGTGTGGGAGACCATTCATCGACCAGCCTCATAGAAGGAGGGGGCTTAAAAAGGTCTAGCTCACCACCAAGTGCTTCTCCCGCAACGTGCGAGGGTCCGGCTTCCGACCCGACAGGATCCGTAGGTGCACTAGGGTGTAGTTGCGAATACAGTACATGGACTTCCTCATGTAGAGTATTGCAATACGCCTGCAGATTGTCAATGGCAGCGCTAAGTTCTTCGACTCGGGCTCGAGCCTTTGCTTCCTTAGCCCAAGCCACTGAACGAGACTGCACCGCCCAATCAAGCGCTAAGTCTCGATCAGCCAGCTGATCCTGCAGACGGCGGATGTAACCTCTCAATTCGTTTATTCTGTCGCCATCCGCGACCCATATGCTGGTCCTGCGTTGCAATTCCGTTTGAAGCTGATTTACTCGGGCTTCGAGATCCCCAATTGGATCGTTGCTTCCGCTACTACTATCCTCATGTCGTGGAGCAAGTTGGTGACGAGGTACTCCAATTGGGCTAGTTGACTTACGCGCGGTTTTCCTCGTGCGCGGCGACATTTCTCTAAGGGGGAAATTTTATTAGTATGGTTCTTAGCATGATGCATGTATAATTACAGAACCAACCTTAGTTGATTCATACCTTCTATACATCGCACTCCTCCTATCTGGTCTTTCATATAGATTCTTCAGATAAAAGGGATAAGAATGGAAGAAATCTTTCTAGGTAAGTTTTTAGAAAATCCTTTTGAAGATGCCTCATAATATCTGCAAAGAAGGGCTTCGCTCTGATACCAGCTGCGACGGAACCTCCCAAGTCATTAGGCCCACCTACAGTTGTCCTTGTCCAACAGACATCAGACAACCCTGTAGATGTTCCTGAATCACTTGACAAGTTCGGTATCTTCTTTCTTACCTTTCCAGGAACGTTTCACCTGTCTTGCAGACATTACAGAACATCGGAGATATAGAAATGCGGAAGCGATTACATAAACTTACATTTATTTAGAAAGTAAGATCAAGTTACTTATTACATACCAGAGTTATAAAACGAGTGCTGAGTAGTATTATTACAATACCAAGGGAGGCAAAAACTCCTCCCGATAAGTTCTTACATAAAAGTTTCTTATAGAGGACCATGTCCTCCCACAGCTTTACTCTTGTTTTTCTTCATTTGAAACCACCTTGGTACAAAAGCAACAAAAATTTGCTGCTTCCTCACCTAAAAACAACGAGGGAACAAACCTTGAGTATGGAATTACTCAGCAAGTCTTACCCGACTAAAAAAGACTCTCAAGGGTATGCTGGTTATAAGGGAGTCAAGGTAAGGTATCTCAAGATCAAAGACTCTGTTTTGCATAAATGCTTACTAAAAGTGGATCCTTAAAATCCAGTTTTATTGTCAAGTTAGGTAAACTTACCTGCATTTAGAGTTCTTTCTAACCTAGTTCAAACACTTATCCTGAACTAGCCAAGTTCTTAATTCATCCTTCATTTTTACTGGAGTTCTACGTATAGGGCAGTGACCAAGTCTTCATAACCGCGAAGGTACGGCGATCCGAATCGATTATACTCAGCTGAGGATCTCCAATCACACGACATATGTAGCACTTAACCCTTGCATATGTCAACCCGCCACTAGGGTTCTTAAGACCAGATCAGGTTCACGCAAACCGAGAGCACAGATACACCACCGTCCAGCCTCTTGCCACGGAGGGTACACGCTACTCTCGCCACCGCTCCACGCCCATTTCGTGTTATCTTATTCTGGTCTTAGTCTGCCTGAGGCAAGGCTTACCCATGACGAGGCATGTGACCAGTTAACGGGTCCTCGGTCAGCAAGTCTACATCGACACGGTCCTTAATCGACTCAGACGGAGACACTACACCGAGACTCTCTTCTCGTGCAAGTCACCCGCCCGGTCTCAGCTTAAACATTTAATCCCAAAAACTTGGTACCTGACAGAGGTACATCTTTTCCGGATGTTGGACCCATCATGGCCATGATGGATCCACCATCAAGTTTTATTTTCAAAAACCTCCCTCCCACTTTGCCAATCATCTTTTGTAAAACAAAACCTTTTTGTTTTGCTAGAGAAATACTAAGCATAATGGAACCTTTTGTAAAAACAGGGTTTCAAGGAGGGAAATCAAAGATCAAGGAAGGTAATACAGGAATTGTTTAAGCAATCAACTCCTATCACCTAATGCAGCAAGCAAGTGAGAAAGATTTTAAAGCATCAAGGAAGGTAGCAAATGCACCAGCGCTTGCCTTCGTTAGTAGGTGAGTCAGGCTCAGGCCCGCAGATGTCAAAGTAGAGACAAGTCTCTGCCTGAGATTCCAAAGGTGGTGGTGTCTTCTCTTCGGTCACTTCGATCTCTTCTTCGTTTTCTAACATAACCATATATATGTATATAAGAATGAATGCCATGTAATGCTCATGAGAGTGCAAAGATAATAAGAATTTATTATCTAAGGTCTTGAATACAATTTTCCTTCACGGAACTCCGAGAACTTAGGGTTTCCGGAGTCAGTAAAGGAGTTCACAGGGCAGGGGGGTTTGGGTTCTAGTTAACAAATAGGGTCCAAATCAACTCAAACTCTACCCAAGGCTTCGAAATAATGTGTAGAGTTCATATAAAAAGTTTGGACATTTTTGGAACTACTATTTATTTTCTAAAAATCCAGAACTAAGGTTTTAAACTATTTTAAATGCCTTAAAATTCCTTATTTAATCTAAAAATCATGAAACTATTTTTATTAAATACTATGGAAAATAAGAAGTCTAGGAAAATTGGGTTCACAATTTTAGGATTTTTTCTACAATTTATAACAGATTTCCAAAGCTCTACTGAAAAAGAAAAAGAAAAAGATCAAATAGTACTGGGTCGGTTCTAGCCCAGTCGGCCCAACACCAGAGGGAAACGCGCGCGCGCGCCCGCGCACTCTGGCGACTTTGCAAAGAGGCCCTCGGGTTTCTGGCTAACCGAAAACAGGTTCTTTCACTGTTTAACAGAGTCACTGTCTGTTTACAGAAAGACCCCCGCATTCCTATCTATTCTCGATTTGAAGTCCACGACGGCGTTGAGTGCGGGGAAGCTCCGGTGAGCACCTGTACCGGCCGATTGAGGCTATGACTAGGGTCTCCGAGTGACTAACACCTAATTGAACCCTCCCCGACCATTTCCCCCAACCTAATTTCATCTATGGCCAATTGGTTTGCTCGGGCCACGGTGACCGTGAACATTGCGGCAAGACAGCCGTGTTCCCGGCGATCTAAAGCTACTTCGTGCAAATTGGTGGTTCGGCAAGCATCACAGAGCTATGAGAAGGCTCAAACAAGGGAGAGAGGAGGATGAACTGACCGGGATGGGGCTGGCCGCGGTGAGGTTAGTTCGCGGTAGCGGAAACCCGAATTGGGGAGAAACCAAAATTCAAGCTCCCGGATGCACGGTTGCAAGCGATTCTTGGTGGCGGGGTGGGTGATCATGTTGCGGAGCTAGTGGAGGGCTCAATTTATAGGAGGCTTCAACGGTGGCCGAGAATTTTAACGGGGATTGCACGGCGGTCGGAAGGATAGGGAGGTACTGGCGCACACGAGCCCGTGTCTATCGTCGTGGCGACCTCACCGGCGACGATGGGATGGCCATAGAGAGTCACGGCGACACAGTGGAAAGGCAGAGCCACGTGGCACAAGGCCAAGAGGCGGCGGTTCATCGGTGAGCTAATCTGTACCAGCCGCAAAACAAGGGAGCTACGACGGTGAGTCACCAGAGCTATCCCCAGCCGTCGAGCTACAACCTGGCAGACTTATCTAGTTACTGACGACGTGAATCTCAACGGCGGCGGCGTGAATCTTTGCGCGGAGAGGTCGCCGGCGGTGAGGATCCGACGCTGGCAGTCTGATCTTTATCGGGCTACTGTACCATCGAAGTGGGATTCAGTTGGCCTGACAGTCAATGTTTAGGCTTGATTTGCTCACAAATCCCTATGGTAACATACTCTATGCTCTGCAGCAAAGTTGGAGAGCTACAAACCAGCAATAATTCGACTATAGGGATTGAACTCATTTGAGCACTAGATCAAGGTTGAATTTAAACCCAAAGATGGCTCTGTCACACTGAAAATCTGAATTTTAGAGTGGAACCAGCCTGACAGCCAAACTTTAGGCTTAATTATCTCTGGATTCTTCTTAACAACTGAGCTCACACTTTTAAGAAAAGTTGTTCTCCTATGATTGAGCTACAAACTTGATGTGGTGACCTAGGGCAAAAACCCTATACTTTGAAAGCTACAAGGCTCAAAAGTTGAGCCCACAAATCTGAATTTCAGACTTAGAATGAAATAGAGGTCAAGTGGTACTTTTTGCAAATTAGTCCAAAACTTGGGTTTGGCTTGTAAATCTTTCCAAATGTGAACCATGTGACTTTATATGTTTTAACATAGTAGCTTTTTCACTTTAGTCCAAATGTGCACAATTTTTGCACATAGGCCCCTAGGGTTTGGACTTAGGGTTTTCTAGGGTTCAAATGGGGTTTTTGGATATCCCAGGGGTATAAATGTGATTCAAGTTTATTTTGGGGAATATTTCATGACTATTTCCCTAAAGCTTTTAGGTTTTCTCAACTTGGGCTAGGTTTTACCCCTTTAATCCCTATTTAGGGTTAAGTTCCCTATCCAGGGTTCTATTTGCAAAATGCTATAACAATACAACTTGTTTGAAATTTTTACCTAGTAAATGCACTTTAGGTGTGTCAAACATATGCAATGCCAATGTTTATGATGCCATGATCAAGTTTTAGTTGCAGTAACACCAGGGGTGTTACAGCTTGGTGGCGTTGGGAGCTCGGTGATCACCATGAAGATCTTGTTGGTGACCCGACTCAAGTTTGTAAGCGGTCTAGAGGGATCCACCGCGCCGGAGTGGCAAAGGATCATCTCGTAGTGAGCACTTGGTTCTTGCGAGGACCAAGGGGGAGCGATACCCTTGCGCGGGTGCTCCAACGAGGACTAGTGGAGAGTGTCGACTCTTCGATACCTCGGGAAAAATTGGAGGAGTCTTCTAAACCTTACTTTACATTCCGCACTTAATTCAAGCACTTTACATTGTGTATTTGTTTAGCAAGTATTTGAAGTATTGTCTTAGCATTGTTGTATTTCTAGTATTATTATCTTTGTGCTAGTTGTTGGGGTGAAGTTGGGCTCATGCTTAGCTCTTGCTTAGGTTTTAATTAGTGTTGATTTTTAGAGAAGCCCAATTCACCCCCCCCCTCTTGGGCATCGTGATCCTTTCAATTAGTATCAAAGCCTTGTTGCTCTTAGATTAGCTTAACCGCTAGAGTAACGATGTCCGGTGGGGATGGACCTCCTCCCGTTTTTGATGGTGAAGATTTTCCTTATTGGAAAATTCATATGGAAGCATATTTAGAGGCTATAGACATTAGTGTCTACAAAGCCGCCACACAAGGATTCCCCCAACCTAGAGATCCCACAAATCTTGTAGGTGATGAGTTTAATCATGAGAAATGGAATGCTAAGGCCAAAAACACCCTTTTTAGAGGCCTTTGCAAAGATGTGTTCAATAAAGTTAGAAACCATAAAAATGCTCATGATTTGTGGATGGACATTTGTGCTCTACATGAAGGAACTAGGAGTGAGCGTGAGGAGAGATATCACATTGCTATGAGAAAGTTGAATTCTTTTGAAATGCTTGCTAATGAAAATGCCAATGCTATGTACTCACGTTTCAATATTCTTGTAGAGGAAGTAAATGGATTGGGGCTTACTCAAATCTCACAACCGGATGTTGTGAGGAAGATTCTCAGTGTCCTCCCAATAGACAAATATGGAGACATTGTCACTGTGCTTTATCAAATGGATCTTTCAGTTACCACACCTACACAGATATTGGGAAAGATCAATGCTCATGAGATGTACATGCACATCAATGACAAAGATGAGTCATCTTCCAAGAGAAAGGATTTGGCTCTCAAAGCAAATCAAGAAAGAAAAGGAAAATCCAAAGTACAAGTTGAGGAAGAATCCTCAAGTGATGATGACCTTGATGCTAACATTGCCTTGATGGTGAGGAAGACCACCAAGATGTTAAAGAAGCTCAACAGAGAAGGCATCAAATTTGATTCAAGAAAGAAGAAATTCTTTTCCAGCAAAAGAAAGCCCATTTCTGAGATGGATTGCTACAACTATGGAGAGCTTGGTCATCTTGCTCATCAATGTACCAAGCCCAAGAAGAACAAGTTCAAGGGCAAGAAAGAAGATGACAGCGATGATGAGAAAAAGGAAAAGAGATTCTTCAAGAGGAAGGATGGGAAGCAAAAGAGGTTTCACAAAAAGAAAAATGGAAAGGCGTATATTGTTGGTGACGAGCTCACTGACATTGAGTCATCAAGTGGATCTTCTTCAAGTGAAGAAGAGAATGATGAAAAGGTTGCCGCCATCGCCGGGGACTTCTCTTCACCACCACCATCGCCATCATCGACTTCTCACCTATGCCTCATGGCTAGAGGTGAACGGAAGGTACAAAATGATATTGATATTACTGATGATAGTGATAGTGATAGTGATGAGGAATTTGCTTCACCTTCCTATGATGAACTAGTTGACTTGCTTAAAGAATACACTCAAATCATTAGGAAGTCAAAAGCTAAATGTGATAGGTTGAAAAATGAAAATGAATCTTTGAATGCCAAATATGACATAGTTATGAAAGCTAGTGATGAAATGAAAGAAGAAAACAAAACTATGTCATCCATTGTAAATGAGCTCACATCCTCCCTAAAAGATGCTAAAGATAAATGTGACAAGTTAAATGAAGCTAATAGGGAGTTGAAAGATAGACTAGTGAAAATCAAGGAATACTATACTAAGATTAAATTTGATCATGATAATCTTCTTGTTGAAAATGAACTTTTATCTTGCAATACACATGAGGCTATTAACCCTGTTGTTAAGAATGATGTAACAACCTCATGTCATGATTTGAGTCAAGGAGAGCAAACTAGTCTACATGATGAATTGACTGAAAAAGTTGAAGTCTTGACTTTAGACAACCAAAAATTATAGAGATACCTGACTAATGCAACTACTAGAGGAAAGGTTGCCATTAAGAATAATGATTTCAACAAAGAGTTGGAAGTGGATAATTAAAGGCTTAAAATGAGGTCAAGAAACTTAAGAGTGAAAATGAACATCTTGCAACAAGTGTGCAAAAGTTCAACAAGGGCCAATACCTCCAAAATGAGTTGCTTATGAACATTGTCATGAAAAACAACAAGAGTGGTATTGGATACAATGCTTTTGTGCAAAAGAAAGCTACCACTCAATACAAGCCAAAGCAGACTCACAAGCCCATCAAATGCTTTGAATGTGGAAAAGAAGGTCACTTTGCCCACAACTGCAAAGCCAAACCACCAACTCCCTTGCCTAAGCACTCAAGACCATTTGCTTTCAATACTCATTATGTTCTAAGAAAAGTAGCAAATGGAAAGGTCAAAGTTACATTCCTAGGTCCACCAAGCAAGAGTAGACCTAGACAAATTTGGGTTGCAAAGTCCTTGATTGAGAGTCACTGGTCCTATGCAATATAGGGCCCTCAAAACTCAAGCTTGATTTGTCTGTGGATGTAGGTGAACTACAAGACCGATGGGAGCCATTGGGTTATTGACAGTGGATGCACACAACATATGACAGGCAACCCACGGATGTTCACCTCACTTGATGAGAATGTTGATGGACAAGACAAAATCACATTTGGAGACAATTCAAAAGGGAAAGTGCAAGGACTTGGCAAGGTGGCAATTTCAAATGATTTATCAATTTTAAATGTTCTCTTGGTTGCACCTTTGAGCTTTAATTTATTATCAGTGGGTCAACTCTGTGATCTTGGACTTCAATGCTTATTCACTCCAACAGAGGTTATTGTATCAAAAATGGATGATGAATCAATGGTGTTCAAAGGATTTAGATACAACAATCTCTACTTAGTGGATTTCACTTCAGAAGATGCAGACTTAAGAACTTGCCTCTTCACCAAAGCTTCACTTGGATGGCTTTGGCATAGGAGGCTTGCACATGTTGGGATGAGCACACTCAAGAAGGTATTAAAGAAGGACATGGTTAGAGGATTAAAGGATGTGGTATTTGAAAAGGACAAGCCTTGTAGTGCATGTCAAGCTAGGAAGCAAGTTGCTAATACACATCCTACTAAAGCTTTTATGTCAACATCAAGGCCACTGGAACTACTTCATATGGATTTATTTGGACCTACAAATTATGTAAGTGTTGGTGGCAACCTCTACTGTCTAGTGATTGTTGATGATTTCTCAAGATACACTTGGGTGTTCTTTCTTCATGACAAATCTGAAGTTGCATCTATATTCAAGAAGTTTGCCAAGAAAGCTCAAAATGAATTTGATTGCAAGATCAAGAAGATTAGAAGTGATAATGGCAAAAATTTAACAACACCAACATTCATGAGTACTGTGATGAAATTGGGATCAAGCATGAAGTTTCTGCAACATATACACCTCAACAAAATGGAGTTGTTGAAAGGAAAAATAGGACCTTGATCACACATGCAAGAACAATGATTGATGAGTATAACACACCGGAGAGGTTTTGCGTCGAAGCTGTCAACACTGCATGTTATGCATCAAACAGGCTATTTCCTCACCGGCTGCTTGCGAAGACTCCCTATGAACTGCTAAATGGGAAAAAGCCAGACGTCTCCTTCTTCCGGGTGTTTGGATGCAAATGCTACATCTACAAGAAACGCCATCACCTAGGGAAGTTTCAAAGACGTTGTGATATTGGTTTTCTTTTGGGTTATTCATTAAAGTCCAAAGCATATCGAGTATTCAATCATGCCACTGGCATGGTAGAAGAAACATATGATGTGGAATTTGATGAGACTAATGGCTCCCAAGGAGCACTTGAGATTTTTGATGATGTAGGTGATGAGCCACTTAGGGAAGCAATGAAGAACATGCCAATTGGAGCTATCAAACCAAAAGAAGATGAAGAAGAGATGCAAAACATTGACAGACCTTCTTCATCAAATGTACCACAAGATGATGAAAAAGATGAGAGGCATGCAAATGAAGATACATTTGTCTCTCATGAACAAGCAAGGGTATAAGCCGAAGATGTTGACGCTCCAGGATCTTCTTCCCAAGTGGTTAACAAGAGAAACTCATCACTACTTCAAGCTCATCCTCAAAACCAAATCATTGGGAGTCCTTCACAAGGGGTTATTACTCGATCACATTGACATGCTTATTTTATTGAACATCACTCCTTTGTTTCTTGTGTTGAGCCTACATGTATAGATGAGGCGCTACAGGATCCGGACTGGGTGAACGCCATGCATGAAGAACTAAATAACTTCACCCGTAACCAAGTTTGGACCCTAGAGAAGCCTCCACAAGGTACAAGAATCATTGGAACAAAGTGGGTGTTCAGGAACAAATAAGATGATCAAGGCGTGATAGTAAGGAACAAGGCAAGGCTTGTTGCAAAGGGATTCTCTCAAGTTGAAGGCTTAGATTTTGGAGAGACCTTTGCACCGGTTGCTCGACTGGAAGCCATCCGTATCCTACTTGCATTTGCATCATGTTATGATATAAAACTTTATCAAATGGATGTAAAAAGTGCATTTTAAAATGGCTTCATAAATGAACTTGTATATGTTGAGCAACCACCTGGATTTGAAGACCCTAGATATCCTAACCATGCTTACAGGTTGTCCAAGGTGCTATATGGGCTAAAGCAAGCTCCAAGGGCTTGGTATGAGCGTCTTCGCGACTTCCTCATCGAAAAGGGCTTCAAGATCGGGACCGTCGACACAACTCTATTCACAAAGAAACATAACGGTGATATCTTCATTTGTCAAGTATATGTTGATGATATAATCTTTGGCTCAACAAATGACTATCATTGCAAGGAATTTGGTGAGTTGATGTCAAAGGAGTTCGAGATGACAATGATTGGTGAGCTAACGTACTTCATCGGCTTTCAAGTCAAGCAAATGAAAGATGGTAACTTTCTCTCACAAGAGAAGTATACCAAAGACTTGTTGAAAAGGTTCAACATGGAGAAGTGCAAACCAATCAAGACACCTATGCCAACAAATGGACATCTTGACCTAGATGAGGGAGGTAACCTGGTTAATCAAACTCTCTACCGTTCCATGATTGGTAGTCTATTGTACCTTACCGCATCTAGGCCCGATATCATGTTTAGTGTCTGCATGTGTGCTAGATTTCAATCTAATCCTAAGAAAGCTCATCTTCGCGATGTTAAAAGAATTCTTAGGTATCTCAGGCACACCACAAGCGTTGGTCTGTGGTATCCCAAACGAGCTACTTTTGATTTAATTGGCTATTCCGATTCGGATTATGCCGGTTGCAAAATTGATAGGAAAAGTACTTCTGGGGGATGCCATTTGCTTGGTAGATCACTAGTATCATGGACATCCAAAAAGCAAAATAGTGTTGTCTTGTCAACCGCCGAAGCGGAATACATTGCCGCGGGTGCTTGTTGCACACAAATTTTATACATGAAACAAACTCTTCTAGACTATGGCGTAGTTCTAGAAAAGGTACCTTTGTTGTGTGATAATGAGAGTGCTGTTAAAATTGCTAATAATCCTGTACAACACTCTCGCACCAAGCATATCGATATCCGTCATCACTTCCTTAGAGATCATGTTGCTAAAGGAGATATCATTTTAGAAGGAGTGAGGTCGGAAGATCAATTAGCAGATATTTTCACTAAGCCACTTGATAAGACCCGCTTTTGCATGTTGAGGAATGAATTAAATATACTTGATCTCAGAAATTTTATTTAAGATGTCAAATGGTGTTGTCAAGCTTGCATTGCATATTTACATTTCGTGTATTGCATCTAGGGCTTGTCTAACCTAGTTGAGATAACCGCCAACAAAGCGTGTGAAAAAGCTTAACTCGGGATCAAACTTGACAAGTCTTAGTTTTAAGCTTTTAGTACTTAAATTCTTACTTTTATGTAATTGTTGGTTCTTGAGATATGCATGAGGTACTGCACTTAGGGGGAGTATTCAAAACTCAAATCTTTCATGAAAACCCCTAGTGCAATGCCAAAATGCAAATCTCACCATTTGCCTATTTTCTCTAAAAATTATCTAGCCTATGGCAAAATATTTTGAAAATTATGAGAAAATATATGAGGGTGCCAATACCTGTCCCGACAAGTGTTATTTTGTGTGATTATAAGTTGGGATTTGGTTTGGTTGAAAACTAGATAGAAAATTTGAAAATTCCAGAATTTCCCTCTGTCTGGGCTCACCGGACAGTCCGGTGTGCACCGGACACTGCACTGTGCAATGTCCAGTGCACCGGCAGCCGCGCGCTCAAATTCCTTTTTCCTGTGCACTATCCGGTGGTTCACCAGACAGCTACTGTGCGCTGTCCGGTGCGCACTGGACAGGCACTATAGGCTGTCTGGTACGCCCATATCGCGTTTTAAAAAAAAAGGCCTCCAGCCCGCGCCCGAGCCAGAGGCCTCACTGCTTCTCCTCTCTCTGGCTCTCCCTGCTCTCTCTGGTGTTTTGGCCCCCTCTCCGGCGATCTCTCCTCATCGGCGGCGATTCTCCGGCGACCAAGTGCTACTCGTCTTCCCTCTCTGGTGAGCAGCCCCTGCTCCCTCTTTCCCCCTTTTCTCTCTGTGCTTCTACCACCAGAGAGGTTCTCCAATCCACCCTTGTGTGCCAAATTCAAATCCTTATGAATTCCTATGAATCCATGTGGTTGGAGATGTTCCTCTGTGTGCCTTGAACACCCTTGTAGGTTCTAAGCTCCTTAGGGAGGGTTTCACAGTCTTAAATAGCCGTTTCACCGAAACCCTAAATCCTCGCACACCACATGCTCGGTGAAATGCCCAAACCAGCCAAAAATGTTCCGATTGAACCCAAATTTTTCAGGCACCTTCACAACACCTCCAGTAACATATTCGCCAAATTTCACGCCAATCCGATATACCAGGCTTCAATTTCACTCAAATCCCCGTTTTGAGCAATCGTTTCTGAGCCGAGTGCCCACATTCCATTTTCTTTGCCTAAATTCAAACCAAGCACACACTTCACTCATATTTACACATATAAACCTATTCGTGAAGTATCGTCAATTCCAAATCATTTCATGCCTCATTTTCAATTTCAAACCTCCTATGGCACTATTTCTCGTTCAAACGTCGTTTTCGTGTCGTTTGACCTCTCGATCGCCGTGACCCTTGTTTTCTGTGCCATAATTCTCTGTGTATGTATTTATTCACATTTCATATACTTATGACTATGTGACTAATACGTGCTCACCTCTTCTGTCATTTCAGTGACCTTGCCTTCCCGTGAGCCGTCTCCTGTCCTGCCTGGATTTCCACCTCTCGTGTGAGCTTTCCAGGTAGACATCTCCTATTTTGATATTCTATCGGCTATTATCGACTTGTGCTTAGCTTCTCTCTCTCATTTGCATTCGTCAGGTCAGGATGTCGCACACGAAGAATGTGTCGGCGCCAGGGGGAGGCGATGATGAGGATCCTCGTCGCTCCTTCAGGCAGGTCAAGGGAAAGACCGTGTACTTGGAGCAGCAGGAAGGCCGCAAGAAGCGGTGTATGGACAGAGCAACCCGAGCAGCGGCAGCAGCGGCAGCAGCCGCTGAGCAGGCCGAGCTAGGAGATTAGCCATAGACTCCTTCAGATCAGATTGCGTACCGAGTTCATCGCCTCGCCTCCCGGCCTCGCTCCTCCACTCGCACCACTGCTACCACTCCACCACCCACTTCACCTGCTCCCGTCACTCCTGCGCCGTCCACTACCTCAGCCATACCTACCACCTCCACTACTCTAGCTTCCACTATTCCTTCTGCTCCCCTTTCCGCTCCACCTTTCCCACCTGCTCAATTCTGGGAGCGCGATGAGACTGAGGTGCGACCACTTGCTGCGGATCCTAGACTGTTTGATCTTCAGCGTGCTACAGCGGCATGGGTACGTAGGTTTAGATACGTACCCGTGGAGTCTTAGTTACCTGCACAAAGAGACCCTACAGCGGCAGATCCTTTCAGCACTAGGATTCAGGAGTCTTTCTACCGAGCACAGTTGTCAGCTCAGATTGCTCTGCGAGCGCACCGACTCTTGGATCTCCCTGCATTCCTGCTAGCAGCCGGTGCCGACTCTGAGGTTCACCTCTCCTATCTACCTGGACTTCTCACTCTGTTGACTACCAGCGGCAGATATGTTGAGGAATGGGTCCGAGTTTTCTATGCTTCAGTATGGATAGACCCTGATCACCACTAGATGAGATTCCGATTTGAGCGAGAGGATGTTACCATTCATGCCAGCCAGATTCGACAGTTGTTTGGATTTCCCGAGTCATCGACTCGTCTTCACAGCTTGTGCTATGGCACCTCTGACCCTCCTCGTCGCCCTCACGGTGGAGTTGCTCCTGGTACAGCTCACGTCGCGGCTCTGTTCCGACCGCCCTTCTTAGATGGGTCGCGACGTTCTCCGGCAGACTTTACCACAGCAGCTAAGTTTTTATATCAGCTTATGAGACGGACACTTCTGCCGCGGATGGGGTACAGGGAGGCTACCACTCATATCCAGCTTTGGCTCCTTGGTGCCCTGGTCTCTCACTCAGAATTTAATGTTGTGGATTTCCTTATTTGTGAGATCGAGGACACTGTACTAGATGGTATACTTGCTCGTCGACAGCTGCCTTATGCTCACTATCTGTGCCACATCTTTGCTCAGCTGATTAGGCCTCCACAGTTCCAGGGCACACTTAAGGCCTCACGCCTCATCTTTGAGTCCTATCGTCCAGCGCCTGAGGATCCTGTGCCAGCTCCTGCTCCAGTATTTGACACTCAGGCCGAGGATACTGCTCTTCATCAGTTCGAAGCTCAGGATGCAGCAGTTGATGATGATGATGATGATGATTTTGGGATTCCACCTCCGCCTCTGCCTCCTATACCTCCACGCTCACATGATCATGAGGCTGGGAGTTCTAGTGCTACCCCTGCTGCCCCTCCTACCATTGACCCTGCTCTTGATTCGATCCTCCAGACACTTACTCAGCAGCAGGCTCACTTGGCAGCCGAGCAGGCCCGTCAGGCAGCGGCCCACCAGCAGTTGTCCGAGAGAATGCTCTCGATGTTTTAGACAATTCAGGACAGACAGGATTCGTTGCAGCAGCAGCTTCTTCAGGACCGGGCTGAGAACAGGCTTTTATGACCCTCATGCTTCAGCATTCTGGTGTATCGATTCCCCCAGTTCAGTCAGCACCGCCTCCACCTCTTCAGGCTCCTGTTGTGCCAGCTATTCAGCCAGGACCCCCTCTTCCTTCACTTGGTCCTCCGTCCTCTCCGCTCCGGCCGGTCACCCTGGTTTTCACATCGCCGGTCATTGACTCCGTCAGCTCTCAGCCGCCAGTGCCACCAGTGCCACCAGCTCCTGCTGTTACCACTGCCGCTGTGGCGGTGTCTGTGACTTCTTCGGCTCTGGCAGCTCCTGCAGCGCAGCCTCCGTCTGAGTCAGTACCAGCTCCAGCTTCTATAGCAGATCCTGGATCCGAGACTGACTCTGACCCCTAGCTGGCGTTTGCTCTGTTGCCTCGACCGCGACCAGATGCACCCCCGCCACCTCCTCCCTCTTCTGATGTGTAGGTTCGAGTTTCCTTTTGGTGTTTGATGCCAAAGGGAGAGAGATATGAGTTGTGAGAGCTAGGGGGAGTTAGGGAGTTAGTAGAGAGTCATTTTGATGTAATATATGTGCTTGTTACTCTCTGTACTAGCTTCACTTGTGTATGATGCTTTTGGCTCACAAACTCTGTTATATACTCTCGATGCTTATGTTGACTGTGTGTATTATGTTTTCACCTTATATTTTATCACCAGTCTTCTAGTTCTTGTTCATCGATTTGATTTCACTTTTATATGAACAAGAAACTTATGATGTGTATGCGCTCATTCTTATTATTTTGGTAGACACTCTTTCTGTCAAAGATTACTGAGTATAACTAACTATCTTCTCTATTGACAGAAATTTCAAATCAAACTACTCTCACAAATCTTGTAGGGTTGTCATCAATCACCAAAAAGGAGGAGATTGAAAGCATCTAGGCCCCTGGTTCGTTTTAGTGATTAATGACAACGTAATGTTATATGTGACTAACGTGTGTTTTTGCAGAAACAAATGGTAAGTTAGGTCACATTACAGGTAGAAGTACTACAACGGAGAAAACAATCCCGGAGATAAGAACTCGAAGCGACGGCTAAAATGACGAAACAAAAGGTGAAGGACTACGAAGTCCGAGTGTCAAGGAGATGTGGACACTCGTGATTTAGTTAGGTCTTTTATTCTCTTTTAGCCGTACTATAAAGAGGGGTTGTCGATGAGTAGTTTGACCAAGAGAGTTCTAGTGTAGTGTTGGTGCACATTCACACTCACATATAGTGCTAGGTGTCACTCTAGAACTCACTCACAAGTTAGAACGAAAACTAATTTGAAAAACAGCTGAAAACAAGAAATAGGGTTTCTGGCCTTGGGGCACCGGACTGTCTGGTATGCATCGGACTGTCCGGTGCACCCTCTGCCAGATGGGGCCAAGGTGGCCCTGGGGAAGAGTTTTCTCCAGCAGAAACCCGAGAGCGCCGGTTTCAGAAATGAATTTTAGTGGCGCACCGGACAGTGCACCGGACAGTGCACGGGACTGTCCGGTGTGCACCGGACGGTGCCTGTTCACTGTCCGGTGTGCCATCAGCCCAACGGCTGGCTGTCAGAACTAGCCGTTGGAGTCGATCGTTGGCGCACCGGACTGTTCAGTGCGCCCATGCGCAGAAGAGTGCTGGTAACGGCTAGTTGGTGGGTGAGGGCTATTTATACCCTCTCCACCCACCATATTCAATGTCTTGCTGCCCACATTAATTCCAGCACATTGCTAGAGCATTGCAAGCACCAAAAGCCTAGTGAGGAGATTAGAGAATCTTAATCCCGCATTTGTTCCTCATTAGCGCTAGCGAGAGCCACCTAGAGCACACACCACTTGCATTAGACTTCTCTTGGTCAAGCGAAAGTCTACGGCTTGTTACTCTTGGTGATCGGCATCACCTAGACGACTTGGTGGCGTTGGGAGCTCGGTGATCACCGTGAAGATCTTGTTGGTGACCCGACTCAAGTTTGTAAGCGGTCTCGAGGGATCCACCGCGCCAGAGTGGCAAAGGATCATCTCGTAGTGAGCACTTGGTTCTTGCAAGGACCAAGGGGGAGCGATACCCTTGCGCGGGTGCTCCAACGAGGACTAGTGCAGAGTGCCGACTCTTCGATACCTCGGGAAAAATTGGAGGAGTCTTCTAAACCTTACTTTACATTCCACACTTAATTCAAGCACTTTACATTGTGTATTTGTTTAGCAAGTATTTGAAGTATTGTCTTAGCATTGTTGTATTTCTAGTATTATTATCTTTGTGCTAGTTGTTGGGGTGAAGTTGGGCTCATGCTTAGCTCTTGCTTAGGTTTTAATTAGTGTTGATTTTTAGAGAAGCCCAATTCAACCCCCCCCCCCTCTTGGGCATCGTGATCCTTTCACAAATCACCTGCAGGTACTTTTGGAGCGCGCCTCTGGGCCACTAGCCGACCCTTATCGAACGGGGCTCGGGCGTCCACTCGGATCACCTGTTAGTAGCTCACCGGAAACACCATGTTCGGTGCCCTCCGAGGGTAACATGGCGCTTCCCCCCCCCCTTCCTCCTCGCGGAGAGGCGACGAAGGGGCGTACGATAAAAGTCGAGACGGTCCTTGATCGTCCTCTCGCTCCGTGCAGAGGCTCGGGGGCTGCTCTCGCGCCGGGCTATGACCGAACTGTTGACCACCACATTATTTAAATTCATATCCTTTTCCCTTTCCACTCTCTCTCTCTTGCCACAGGGACCGGGAAAGGGGATATTGCAAAAAGGATCCTTCTCGACAAAGGAAACGGGCCCCGAGCCCTCCTACTGATCAGGGGTTCGAAGGTTGCGCCCTCCGGGGTTCGGTAACCGCCCCAGAGCACCTGGGCTCCGAGCCCATTACTGATCAGGGGTTCGAAGACTAGCCCCTCGGAAGGGTTCGACAACCGCCCTAGAGCACGCAGAGTCAGGGATGACCCTGGGTATGTCTGTTACATGGTCGAGGCTCGGGCTATGCTCCCGAGGTACCCTAGGACATTTCCGAGACCAGCGGGAACGATTTGTAATGGAATCCCACCAGAGGGAGGCACCGAGCCCTCGGACCCTATCGAATGGGTCCGGGTGCAGCAAATCACCGGCAGGTACTTTTGGAGCGCGCCTCTGGGCCACTAGCCGACCCTTATCGAACGGGGCTCGGGCGTCCACTCGGATCACCCGTTAGCAACTCACCGGAAACACCATGTTCAGTGACCTCCGAGGGTAACATGGCGCTTTCCCCCCTTCCTCCTCGCGGAGAGGCGAAGAAGGGGCATACAATAAAAGTCGAGATGGTCCTTGATCGTCCTCTCGCTCCGTGCAGAGGCTCGGGGGCTGCTCTCGCGCCAGGCTACGGCCAAACTATTGACCATGTCAACAAACCAGCTCAAAAACTCGGAGCCTGACCGTGCACCCGGGCTGCGGCCAGGCCGCATGAGGGAACAACAAGGCTGACCGAGGCATCACAAAAAGGATTAAGACCTTAGAGGAGTCAAACCACTCCTCTGAGGCCTCGGGGGCTACACCCGGCGGGTGCGCTCGCGCGCACCCACCGGAACAAAATATAACCAAGAAGGGTCGGTCCCCTTGCAAAAAATCCGGCAGAACCTCCAAGCGAGTACCTACACTCCCTTCGAGGCTCAGGGGCTACTGTCGGGGACCGTAATTAGGGGTACCCCCAATGCTCCTTAATCCGGCTGGAAAACATCTTCAGAACAAACCATAAACGACTGATAAAGCGCAGGCCTCGTCTACCAAGGGACGCGACCTCATCCGAGCCCAGCCTCGGGCAAGGACGGTAGTCCTAGACGGATTCACGCCTCGCCCGAGGGTCCCCTCAGTCAGCAGACGCACCCTCGGCTCGCCCAAAGCCCTGCTCGGGCAGACTTTGTCGTGTAGCGACCTCGTCCGAATCGCCTTACCAACCGACCGTATCGCACGCGCATTAAATGCAGGGATCGCCTGGCACCTTATCCTGACACGCGTGCCTCAGTCAGCAAGGTCGAATTGACCGCAGTCACTTTGCCCCTTTACCGACCGTTCTGACAGGAAAACAGCGTTGTTCACCACACTCCGGCAACTGTGCCAGCCACCAGGGAGAGACTAACAACAGTCGCGGCCTTCCCCGAGTTCAGCCTCGGGCGCAACAGCGAGCTCCGCCTCGCCCGACCCTAGGCCTCGGCCTTAGCCTCGGCCTCGGGAGAAGGACTTCGCCTCGCCCGACCTCAGCCTCGGCCTCGGAGGAGTCGTCGCCTCGCCCGACCTCAACCTCAGCCTCGGAGGAGTCGCCGCCTCACCCGACCTCGGCCTCGTATCAACTACGCTACTGGGGATCCATCATTACCCTACCCCTAGCTAGCCGCCTCAGGCTACGAAGGAACAAGACCGGTGTCCCATCTAAGTTACTCTGGTAACAGGTAATGATGGTTCCCCGCGTGCGCCCATGATGTCGGTTGCTCTCAACCCCTTACGGAAGCAAGGAAACGTCAGCAGGATCCATGCCGCACCGCCAGCTATGCTTCTACAGGGCTCAAGGCACTTCTCCGACGGCCACGTTATTACCTGTACAGGGCTCAAGGCACTTCTCCGACGGCCACATTATTACCTGTACAGGGCTCAAGGCACTTCCCTGCCAGCCACGTTAGCACATAGCTACACCCCCATTGTATAGCTGGGCATCTCCTTGTATCTATAAAAGGGGGTGTCCAGGGCCCCACGGGGGGAGGGAGACGAACGTGCGATGTACGAACACACGGACGCACGACGCAGAAGCGGAGGCAGGCAGAGTAGGACAGACGCGGTAGAGGCAGCCTCAGACGGCTCACCTCAAGGCCGAACCCTCTCCTTCTCTCTCTCTCTCTCTCTCTCTCTCTCTCTCTCTCTCTCTCTCTCTCTCTCTCTCTCTCTCTCTCTCTCTCTCGTTCTCGCTCTCCCGCAACGCTTGTAACCCCTACTACGAGCACCCCGGTGCAGGATAACATAAGCCTCATTTCCCTCTTGTGTTCCATCTTGCATCAACCCATCTGGACAGGGGCACGCGGCACTAAAATTCACTATTCGGTCTGGTTGAGGGTCCTCCGGGTCCGAAACACTGACAATATACATGCATAAGAACATTACACCATACCAAGGAAACCATTATGAAAACGTGTACTATAAAATAGAGATCGCTTCTACAGTCACGCGAGAAAATAAGCGCTGAAATCGAAACTATGGTTGAGACGGTATGGTTTTCGGAAGGTTTGCATAATAAACGTGTAACCTATGTTCTAGGTCGATTTTAATTAATATAAATCATTTGCGGAAGATACTCTAAACTGGTCGGATTATATTCATGAACACGACACATAAGACTCACTATGTTTAAACATATAATAAATTTATAAACGACACGACATACAGGTGCCACTAACTTATATCGTTTTATATCAATCGAATATTGAATATAACGTCTAAGTCGGCATAATCGCTTAATAGGTTCGATCGAACTGTTATTTTAACTAACCGGCGCAAAACAAGAAATTAATTATTTAACATGAACGATGCGGCGAAGTGATTCGGCGAAGCGATTTTATCAAAGCGCCCAAATAGCGATTTATGCGAGCGGCGACGCGAGCGAACGGTGTGTGAATTAGCACGCGCGACGACACGTGAAACAACCCACGAAACAGCACGCGGCACCCAAGAATAACATAATGATGTCACATTTATACTAAGAATGTATTAATTTAAAATGTTTGAGTCGGCATTAACCATACTAACATGTAAATGATTATTACAATATTAACGTGATTGTAACAGTATCAAATGGATCCGTGACACGAAATATATCGAATAATTACAATTTTAAAAAGTAATTAGATTATACTTATAAACATTGTATAGGACTTGCTACGTTTAAGCAGTAAATATTGAAAGGGCATGACACCCAAGGATCACTAATGATATCACGTTTATGCTAAATGGATATTAACTATACTACTTAGTTTTGGCATGGTCATATTAGCAGGTATTTATAAAATATAAATTAATGCGACTACCTAGTTTCGATTAATTTGATATTCTAATAGTTAAGAGCTACACAAATGATTAATTAACGTGAATGATCATAAGTGAAAACAATTTAATAACACACGCGACGACACACACTACAGCGTGTGACACTCGCGAGTCAACGCAACTACGCGAGCGAACAGCACGATGACGCGCAAGCTAATTAACATTTTTATTTTTAAAAGCATGAGTTAAAGCTACAGACTCGCTCTTAATTAAATTATTATTTTATTAACCCTCGAACAAACTAATAATTATTTATTCAATTAAAACATACGACACGACGTCAATGAGCACCACACGTGGGAACAGCGCGCGCGTCATGTGCGAAGGAGCACACGGAAAGCACGCACGACCACTTGTGACCATGAGCAAATGACACGTGATGATGCGCGTGAACAGCACACAACCACGTGTGCGACACACAAGAACTACTAAATAGATGTTGCGTCTATACTAAACAAGTATTAAAACATTTATGTACATGTATTTATAATTCGTAAATTAAAACAATAAATTAGTTATTTTAATGACCAAGAGATAAACAATTACTTTTATTAATTAAATAAAACATTTGTCGTGACCAAATAATGTTTCTAACATGTAGACAACGTTATTATCAAACTAACGCAACTAGAACGAGTCGAAACAAATTTATAACGTGTGCACAAGATCGTTACACGGTTAATGTAACTGGAACAAAATGAATTAAATATCTAACGCCAAAGTTGATACGTACTTTAATAAATAGCGTAATACTGGTGATGTGGTGTGATCCTATCGGTGGAACCATGCCACACAAAGGGTCACATGGGGACACAACCACACAGGATTGCATTTAGTGGGATCGGATGTAGCCTTCTCCTACCTCCAATCAACCGCACGCATGGGCCATGGGGAAAATGGGGGAGGGGTTTTGCAGGCTCGGCAGGCAGGGGAGGTGCCGCACGAGGGGCCTCGGCCGACCCCAGGCGAGGCTTGCTAGCCGCGCCTGCTGGGGCCCGCAGGGGCGCGCGCCCACAGGCTGCCACAGCGCTCGGCCAGGACGCTCCGGCTGGGGCACGGGCGCGGGGGGCCTGCACGCCGGGACGAGCTCGCCGGAGCCCAAGCGCACAAGGCACGCGACTGGGGGGCGCGCGCGATCCAGCAGGGAGCGTGGAGCACGGTTGGCGGCCTGGGGAGCTGGGCTGCGCGCTGGCCGGTGGGGAGGCCGCGGCAGGGGGCGAGCCGTCGCGACGCCGTGCGGGGCCGCCGGACTTGGCCGCGCAACGGAGGGAAAGGGAGCCACGTGGGGTCTCGCCAGGAGGAAACGAACCACTCGACCGGGGGACAGAGAGGACTTCTCGCCGGGGAAGGAGAACGGCGCGACGCGGGGCTGCAGGGAGGGTCCGTCGAGGGGGAGAGAGGATGGGGGAGGGGAGAGGACTCACCTAGAACCGCCATGTGCAGAGACGACAGCTTCTGCACGATTTGCCAAACTCGTCATGAATCGCGTCGTGACCGAGAGAGAGGTAGTTGCGAGCACGACGAGGGTAGACACGAGTAGCACAACGTTTGCGAGAAGAGACGTTCTAACGATCCCGCGAAGGAGACGTGGGATCTAGAACGGGCTCGACGAGAGAAAGAGGGACATACACACATATTATCGAATTTTCAGAATAATCTAGTTTTCGCAAATACTGAATTTTAGAGGTTAAAATAATATTAGAAATTTCTAGAAATTCATATTTAATACTCGAAAAAAACGTTTCGAGGGTTCCCGAAAGTTTTTCGGAAACATAAACAAGATAATCCGATAAAGTTTGAAAACCTTTGCACTTATAAACACTATGCAACGATATGAATGCAACAATCAAAGCTTCTCCAGGATTTTATTTTACTACACTAACAATTTATATATATACCTATTATATAATAAATTAACTCTCCATTATTTAGAAAAAAATAGAAGAAAAGTGGTAAAGGAGAGAGTAACACCTGAATTTAGTGGATATTTGAAAAGAAATTTTATACCCCCAAATTCAGGGTGTTACAGATAAGAGGTGTATCTAACCTCAATTTCAATCACTAGGTCTAAATCTAGAGCAACTGCTAATGTAAACGGCCTAACTAAGCTAAGCACTTCATAAAGCACTTATGTTAATCATCGAGTGCTCTTTGGCCACTTTGGTGTCTAGAGCTACTAGAGATTAGCGTCAACTATTTTGTGATGTTCCTTAGCACCCACACGCCTCAAATGGTTGATTTGTGGTTCTATTTATAGCTCCAAGGAGAGAGATAGCTATTGCACCCCCAACAACCAACTATGTGCACCATTGGACCATTCGACAATGACATCGGCGAACCATTGAACACGGTCTGCCGCCTGACAACAAATACTTTGTTAGTACGATGTTGGCACTAACAATTGATGACCATTAGTTACGTTTCTATCGTTCGAGGCCTACACAAGGCGTGCAACACACGCGAACACATGCGACTTAGCGAGCAAACAACGCATGAGACAACACGCGCGAATCAGCACGCCGCCGCGTGCGGAACAGCACGCTCGACAGGCGAGAAATACTAAATAGATGACACATTTATACTAAACAAGTATTGAATCCAAACAATTAAGTTGGTAATAGTTAAGTTAGCATTTATTTATAAAAGCGCGGGTTAAAAACGGTAAATTAGCTTCAATGGGAAAACTAATATTAAAACATTAGGTAAATAAATATTTAATAAATTACCTAAAATATGTGAAATTGTGAGACGATAACTTTAACGTGTAGACAACGATAATATAAACCTAACGCAATTTGAATGGCTCAAAACAAATTTAAAACGTGGAAGATATGTCCATTTAAAATTACAAGGGTCTGCACACAATTAATTATAGCTTTTGGGGGATAGCAGATAAAATTACCGAGATTCAGAAAATATTGTTTTATTTATACATTTCGCTAGGGGGCTTTCTGCAAAACGGCTTCTTCTTCTTCCCTCCACCTCCCTTCTATCACGTTCCCAACAAAGCAACCGCCATGGGGTAGGGCTCGCAGGGGAGGGTTGGGCGCGCCGGCCAGGGAGCACACAGGTGGGGGGTGGGGGTGCACGCGCGAGATGAGGCACTAGCGACGAGGGGTTGCACCTATATCCTAGCAATCGAAGAAAACATAGAAAAGGAATGGAAGAGCTCACCGAAGAAGACGACCTCGTCGGAGCCGAGGGCAAATTCGTCAATTGATGGAGATTCAGAGGTCCGATCGACGAGATGAACGCAGCGGTACCCTCGGATTTCGCTGGCGCCGCATAGATTGGAAGTAATTGCTCGCCGGAGTTGTCACCGGAGTTGGAATCACTCCGAACTTTGGTGAGCAATTCCAGGAGATGGGGAATGAATCTAAGAAAACCATTTCATGATTCGGAATGTGCTCAGCGAGGAGAAGTCGGACATATTGAAATTCGCCTAGAGGGGGGTGAATAGGCGTAATATGAAATTTACAGCTTTAAACACACACTACAAGTCGGGGTTAACGTTAGAACTAAAATCAAGTCCGGGAGAGAGGGCAAAAACAGATCAAATGAGAATCAAGCGGATGAACACGGTGATTTGTTTTACCGAGGTTCGGTTCCAAAGAACCTAGTCCCCGTTAAGGAGGTCACAAAGACCATGTCTATTCCAACCCTTTCCCTCTCTCAAACGGTCACTTAGATCGAGTGAGCCTTTCCCTTAATCAATCGGGTCACTAAGACCCTGCAAGGACCATCACACTCTTAGGTGTCTCTTGCTTTGATTACAAGTCACTTGAGAACAATAATGAGAAAGAAGAAAGGCAATCCAAGAGGCAAGAGCTCAAATGAACACAAAATCACTCTCTCACAAGCCACTAAGTATTTGAGATGAATTTGGGACTTGAAGAGGCTTTGATCTTTTGAATTGTGTCTAGAAGTTAATGCTAGAACTCTTGTAATGAATGTGATATTCATAAATCTTGTATGCTTAGAGTTGTGGTGGTTAGGGGTATTTATAGCCCTCAACCACCAAACTAGTCGTTGGAGAGGCTGCTGTCGATGGGCGCACTAGACAGTCCGGTGCGCCACCAGATAGGCACTGTAGGCTGTCCGGTGCACCGCCATGTCATCCAACCGTTAGGGTTCGGAGCGAAGTCGATCGTTGGAGCTTTGTCTCCTTGCGGCACCAGACAGTCTGGTGCCCTCTGACTTCGCAGCTCTAACTTCTGCCGCTGCACTATTCAGTTCGTCAGTACTTTGTAGTCGACCGTTGCGCGCAGATAGTCGTTGCCCGCTGGCCCACCGGACAGTCTGGTGGTACACCGGACAGTCCGGTGAATTATAGCGGAGCGCGCCTGCGAAAACCCGAGAGTGGCTGATTGGACTCTGTACGGTTCTGGTGCACCAGACACTGTCCGGTGGTACACCGGACAGTCCGGTGCGCTAGACCACAGCACACTTGGTTCCTTTTGCTCCTTTGAATTGGATCCCTAACTTGAATATTTATTGGTTTATGTTGAACCTTTATGCACCTGTAATACATCACTTCTAGAGCAAACTAGTTAGTCCATATGTTTGTGTTGGACATTCAAGCACCAAAATTAATTGTAGGAAAGGTTAACCCTATTTCCCTTTCACATATATATATATATATAGCTAGGGTTCGAACGAGATAAAAATTCGGGTTAAATTCGGATTTTACCATTTATTAAATTCAAAAAAGCCTAGAAATTCATATTTTGTGCTCAAAAATCAAAATATTGTAGATGCTTCCAAAAATTCAAAAAAAACTAGAAATGTTTTAGCGCCTAATGAACTCAAAAAATATATTTAGAGCTTCTAAAAATATTTTAAGTATCCCAAATAATAGATTTTGGCTTCTGAAAAAAAGAAAAAGATTCCGAAAAATATGAAAATTTACTGAAAAACTTCTATAAGGTATATTAACATGTTTCAAACACCTTTTGCACTTAGAAACACCATGCAACAACATGAATGCAACAACCAAAGCACCTCTAGGTCTCACTTACTAGGCTTATGCCAATATAAAACAAAAAAAATCTCCATTATTTAGAAAAAAGGAAAGCAAGGAAAGGAGAGTGTAACACCTGAATTTGGTGGATATTAGAATAGAAATTTTATACCCCAAATTCAAGGTGTTACAATAATGTTAGTCCAAATAATTATATTGGTCATCAAACACCAAAACTTTAGGTGTTGATAAGTCTTGGTCCATTTTCTTTACATTAAGCTTCGCCAATAGTTTATTAAAGAACAAGATGTAGGCACATAATAAATTAGAATTGAAGCAGAAACTAATTGAACCAAAAATAATCTTCTAGCATGGTCTAGAGTGTTAGCCTTTCCAAGGGTGTTTGGTTTCCTTGACTAAAGTTTCGTTGTGTCACATCAAATGTTTGAATATCAATTACGAGTATTATATGTAGACTTAATTAGGTTTATTAAATTTGTCTCGTCTTTTATCTTCATTTATGTAACCATATCGAGTTCTACCATGTGTGTGCCCTCCCTTTTATAGCCTAAGGGCGACACGTACATGGTGACTGAGCCCCGACAAGTAGGCCCAGTAATCTATTGCTAGATATGGAGTAAGTGAAGCGACAGTTCATGGAGAACGAATATCTTCTCTTGGTCTTCATGTAGATCTCCTGGCTTGCCGTGCCCTTGCCCCTTCTAATCGGATCAGGGCACGGGTGTAGGTTGCGGCGTAGGTGACGCGCTACCGTATGTAGGGGTGCTCAGACAACGGTGTTGTGTCTTGTCCCCATGTTTCCCTTCACCCCGGTAACACGCGGGTTATAATGGGCATCATAATGATAGTAGCCCAAGCGACATAGGGATTCAAGGGTCTTGCCTCAGTAGTATGCGAGTTACTGTGCGGCTTGCGTACTGCGGACCCACCACATGCTGTGATATCCTGGCCCCTATGCTGGTGATATCCTGACCCAAGGCTTAATAGAATTAATAGAGTATACATACAAACAAAGTTTAACTTTTTTCAGAAGCATATCTCGAAAAACCTCCAAGTTAAGTGTGCTTAGCTTGGAGCAATTTGGGATGGGTGACCGACCGGGAAGTTTTCTCGGGTGCACATGAGTGAGGACAAAGTGCGCACAAAAGACTCGTGTTGGTCTATGGGGATGGTCTATGGTCCTAGAGAGCTATTAGGAGTAAGTACCACTAGTTCGAGAGTGGACGGGGTGTTAAAAGTGGTATCAGAGCTGACCCTCGTGGTTTCATGGGCGTGTGTGGTTAGGGGTTCAGGTATATGGCGCATGGCGCATGTGGCCTAGAGTGGTCACATGGCATGTTATATGACGACACTAGACACACAGACATGGCTAAGAGGGGAGGTTCCTGGATTGAGGTTGACTGACGAGGACGTCAGTCTTCTAAGGGGGTGGATTGTGATATCCTGGTCCCTGGGATGGTGATATCCTGGCCCAAGGCTTAACAGAATTAATAGAGTATCCATACAAACAAGGTGCATCTTCTTTTTCAGAAGCATATATCGAAAGAACCTTCAAGTTAAGCGTGCTTGACTTGAAGCAATTTGGGATGGGTGACCGACCAGAAAGTTTTCGAGTACGCATGAGTGAGGACAAAGTGCGCACAAAAGACTCGTGTTGGTCTATGGGGATGGTCTATGGTCCTAGAGAGCTGCTAGGAGTAAGTACTACCGGTCCGAGAGTGGATGGGGTGTTACACCTGCCACTGGGGCGGGCAAGTATATGTCTCATCCGCAGTTAATGCAGAGGCACCTTCACTTAGAGGTTGACGTCAAGCTTTTCTAGGTGGCTTACATCACGCGTCATAGAACACGTGGCAGCACGGGTCTCGCCTTACGTGGGGAGTAGTGACTGGGATCACCCTTCCTCATGACAACTCCGGACCTCCCTTGGTTGGGGTTTAGATGGTGTTCGGGGGAGGTCCCGTCTCCTCCGACGTTGTGCAGCACGTGGCAGCACCAGACCCCCTTCGGTTAGAGGTCCGGGTGGCTCGCCATGAGGGTTGGGGCCATTTCCGAGGGTCTGGCCTTCGGGCAGGTGTCGAGAGCCCTCGTCTCCAAGGCACATGGCAAACTCGGACCCCCTTCGCTGGGGTTCTAGAGCGCTGATTATAGAGGTGAAAACGGGTCAGGTATACCCGTCGGGTACCGGATACGGGTAGTGCAAATACTTGTTTTTTCGGATACGAATTCGGGACGGATACGGGTAATACCCGGATACTGTAGCTTCGGATTCGGGTCGGATACGGAGCGAGGACTACCCGGAAACTACTCGGATATTCGGGTCGGATATGGGTACCCGAAATTCGGGTACCCGTTTTTTCTTTTTCTACATAATATAGTTATAAAATCATAACTTTTACATATGAAATCGGATGAAGATAAAGTTTATATGAAAACTGTAGAGCTTGAAGAGATCTATAACTTTGTAACACATCAATTTTTTGTTTGAACATATCTTTTAGACCAAAATCATTGAAATAATGTCTAAATTTATATCAAATTAATAGACTTTATCATTTTTATATGGGGGCTTAAGGTTGTCTCCACGTGGGAACTTAAGGTTATCTTTTTATAGACTATTTATTAGTATTGGTAACTTATTTGTATTTTTCGGTGGATACTACAATATTTTAAGGATTTAATTGTATTTTGAGATTTTTTATGACAAGAAATTAATAATACATAAATAGCCTCAAAAAATCGTGAAATTTTACGGAGACACAACATATGTCCATACATAACCATAAAAATGTTTGGATCATAAGATCTATAAGATGCCCACGTTTCTTCCATTTTACTTTTACTTATTTGTATGAGTTACATGTGAAATCAGTGTAAGTATCCAAGTTTCAACATAATCAGTACTTTACATTATAATTTACATACGAGGACTTGAGTTATCTTCGTATAAAATGTTTATTAGTTTTTCTAACTCATTTGCAATTTTTGAGTGAAACTAAAATATTTTATGAATTTTAAATATTGCGGTGTTGGTTCTACAATGTCCTTATGATAAGTAACTTTGAACTGCATGATGTCAATTTTATGGATTTTCTTTCTTACATTTGATCTATCATATACATGATATGTATTGCTTAACTTATGGATGGTTGAACAATTAATATCATCGGACGAACTACCCAACAATTATCCGGTACCTACCCGAGTAGTATCCGTTATCCGTTTCTTACCCGTCTAAATTATTACTCGGTCCCGTCCTATATCCGTCCCGAATCTTAACTACCCGTATCCGGTCCCATATCCGAGAGAAGTACATTAGGGTAGGCTACGGGATGACCCTGTATCCGGCTGTATCCGTCCCGTTTTCATCCCTAGCTGATTATAGGTGCTGGCCTTCACCCGAGGCTAATGGCCTTACTGGGTAGATCCAACCACTAGGCTTAGACGGACCACCATTAACATGGTGACTAAATGTGTTTGGTTTGAAGTTAAATTAGGATGAAGTGAGGGCGACATCGTCCTCGATTTTTTGGATCACGCCGCCACCAAAAATTACTCTGGTGTTTAACTCGCCTCCACGTGACTCTCATCCAAACACTATAAAAACCGTGGCCGCACCCTTTCATCCCTCTTTATATCTCCAACCAAACACACCCTAAGGGTAGTCTCGAAGAGTCCGCCTTGACCTAGTAGTAGTGAGTACCTCAATCTTGAGGTACCGACAATGAGCAATCCCCATTTTGACCATATTTTTTAGTTCACATAACAACATTATTTTTCTATGTATCTATATATTAGCTATATCTAGATTTATAATAATTACTATAGATTTAAAAAAAAATAATTTGTAATTTAAAATGGAGAAAGTGATATTTAATTGGACACCTAGCAGATAGCTACGTCCTCAAGTTATCTGTACATTATTTTAAGCATTCTTACATTTGTTTATCATTTTTAAAATAATGTACATAATTTTAAGTATATTCTAAATCAAACATTCTTACATTTGTTTATCATTTTTAAAATTATACATAATTTTATCATATGAACTGTATACTTATCGTAATGTATGGCCAGAGTTTTATATTACCAACGTACACAACTTTTTAAGAAAATTATTCGTCAAATCTAGAAATATAATTTAGGACATAACAAATATGACATATGACATGTAAAAAATATCTCGTTAGCTAATTCAATCTAGCTAATAGATTGCAAAAAGTCTATTGTACCCTCCTACTTATCTTTATCCGTGTACCTTGCCAAAATGATAATAGCAAGTGTTTTATTTTGTTGCGTATTTGATAACCCTATGATTTTTTTATTTCTTCTAGATGGATTGGCTTGCAACATGATTGAGTCTTTTGTGACAAAATATATATGTTTATTTATGATAATAAAAGTGTTTAAATGTGTAAAATTAATAGGACTAGAGAAAATAAATATATCCAGAAAAAATTAAGTTGGTCGTAACAAAAGCTTTCCTTAAAATAAGCTCACAAAGTTCCGTATCTGTAGGGCTGTTCACTGTCCGATTGTCGGGGAAAAAATAAAACAGGAAATCACGCTCTGTCTATGCCTCCGTTGTGTGTCCGACCCAGCGTTGTGATTGGGGGAAGTAGGGAGTGCTCACACCATTTCTTGTCCATTGACATCAGCGCTCCACGCCTGCGCCCCCCGAATTCCCAAATCCTGCGGCGCCTCCGCCCCAACCCCCGCTCGTCGACTCCTCTCTTCCGAACACGCCGGAGGAATCCTTCTCCGCGACTCGTCTTCCTCCTCTCTGCCGGGCTGGCGTGGAGTGGAGATCCACCACCACGTGGATCGGTCTCTTCTGCTGGTAAGTAATCCTAGCTTTGCTTGAACGGAATTCCATCTTCAAATAGTTGGTTTGTTCGCAAATCAAACCCAAATATTTCTTCCTCCCCAATTGAGTTAGTCGTGGATTTATGTGCTGCCGCGGTGCCCCCACTGATTCAATCTATCCACCCGTGTAGCATGGTACGATTTGGTTCTTCTTCAGTGCACCTAGATCGACATTAGTCAACGCCTTATGTCAATCAACGTGCCGAACCGTTTGGGTGTTAACTGAACCTCTTGCTCCTGATCAGTGTTACGGGGGTGTTACCGTGTTAGATAGATCTGTTTGGTTTTCAAGAGCGAACAGCTTAACTGCTTAAGTTTGGTAGTTCACATCGAACCGGTGTCTATGATTTTTCTCTGTCAGTCCTTTTTATAAGGATTCAAGGTGGCTATAATCATGTCTGAGAAACGAGAACTTTACAAACTAATTTTCCTGTTTCCAAATAGATCGTTTTTCTTATTTCCAAATAGATGGTTTTTCCTGTTTACAAATAGATGGTAACACAGAGTACCTGTAATCAAACATTTTAAACCGGTTGCCATTAGTATGCACAATGCACTGAAGTATTTAGATCATGTCAGTTTAGCTGACATTCTACTACGGAAGCTATTGGTCCAGGTTACATATTGGAATCCATGCTAATAATATGAATTGTATTTATTTACAATAATAATACTACTTTTAAAGTAAACAAATGCCTCAGCCTCCTGCCGGAAACCAGCCAGGTTATGAGCTAAGTGCTCCCAGTCTTGTTGGCATACTGATATATACAGTTGGTAAATGAATAACAGAATAAGTAACTCAAATATATCTACTTGCTGATGGTTTAAGCAGGGGTTCAGGGTTTTTCTCTGCCCTTGTGGCTGAGGCTTCTTATTAATCATAATAATGCCTCGGGGAAGCTGTTCCCAGGGTTGTGATTTTTTTTTAAGCATGGGTTTTTATGAGGTATTTATTTCTTGCCATCTCATGAGATGCCAAAGTTGCATTCACTCCTTACCCGTGGAGCTCTTTTTTGTCCGAGACATGCATCTGTACTGTGTATGTGCATGACACCTGTCTAAACAGATCAACCTTGTCTTGCAGAGTCAAATTGTTCTATCAGATAGCCATTGCAGATTATATAACATTATGAGATGAATATGCATTATTTTATACGTTTTAAGAACATTTTCTTATAAATATAAGATAACATTTTTGTTGGTGCACCCTTATTGGACATGAAAGACATCTCACACGGAAGAACTTGCAACTATAATTAGCATTTATATGCGAAAGGGAAATGGCATGATTCTTAGAAGATAAATTATATACATTGACTATAATGGAAAATTGAATTTGAATCCGGATAAAGTTTGAATCTAAGGCAGTGTACAACTAGGATTGCGAATTTGTGATACCTCTCTGACCAGAACCTGGCTGGGCTCTGTAATCTTCTAGAGTCATGGGATTCTGAGATTTGACCTGAGTGCACCATAAATCTTCCCCTTGCCCTGGTTGGATCATGTGTACAGTATTTTGTTTTCCTTTTGGGCTATAGAATAATAGAAGTCGGCAGCAAAAGCATCATTGAGTGTGCTAATGATGAACACTATATTCTAAACATAGCTTGCTGGGTGTGGTTGTCTAGATAACATTACACTGTAAATTGTTGGCTAGAATAACTTTTGTAAGTAACGATACCTGTATTTCCTTGCCATGTTTTGGAAATTTGAAATTATGTAGGAGTCTAGTTAATATAATTACCGAAATGTCTGATTACTCATGCGCTTAAAGTTCAATATGGTGATGGTCATGATACAATTTTTCTACCCTCAGCACTCCAGTTCAAATGTATCAGACTTAGACATTCATGTTGGTTCCTTGTGAAACACCCTGTTGATATAAAACATTTGACAGTAGTGACAAACTAACCACATAACAATAAAAGTGATATGCTTATTATGCTGCTATCTGATTGGATCCTTGTGGTTTGTATATGCATACCTTTCATGAACCCAGATCACCCTACTGTAAGCTAGTTGCATAGAATATTACAAATAACATTTATTTCCTTCATTTTTTGAGCAAAAGTCATTAATACACTGTACGCTCTTCGTTTCCTTTTTTGCTCTAGATAGCTAGTAAAATAAGTAAATCGTGCTTGGAGACTCCACTAGTTTCTTTACCAAGCAAATAGGAAAAAAGGTTGCCATAGGCCTTTCCCTTTTGCCCATTATATCTGTATATCTGCCGCCTAAATCATTATCATTAATGGTTCAGTACACACTTCTCTTATAAAGGTGTTAAAATTTAGGATTTATCATTTTGTTATGGTTAGACACTGAATCTGTTACTCACCTCTTCCGCAGGTTAGACGCTGAATCTGTCCTTCAATGCCTTCACAGGCTCTATTCCTGAAGAAGTTGCAGAGTTAGAAGCAATTGTCGTGTTTTTTAATTGAAAGGAACAGATTTTCGGGTCATATCCAGATTGGATACGGAACATGGTGGGTGGTTGACCCTTCATATTCTCAGTGTCATGTGTTCTCTAGTCTGTGATTTTCCACTATTCTCAACCATTACTCAAAAAATAGCAAATTCAAGGCCCTTAGGGTTCTAATTAACTGTTTTTTATGGAGTTTGTTTTCATTGCTTATGTCCATCGATCTTAAGATGTTGCTTTTTGCTTCGAAGTGAAAGCTGTCCTTTTGGGACCTTAAGAGAATACAAAGCAAAAGGAACATAAGGGTAGAGGACGGAAATAAACAATGGGAAAGGGTGATGTGGCTACTAGGTCCAAATCTCAAAAATCGTCAGCAATACAGGTTTATATTGTTAATCTGGAACTACAAGTGGCTCAACAAAATCTGGGACTACAAGAGTAACTACTGTCACCCTCTTACCTTATCTTTCTTGTTTCAGAATGAGCCGAGTACACCTGCTAACCCCCCCACAGCATATCCTGATTGGTCTCAGTTCCAGGTGTGTAAAATGAAATTGTGCTGTATTGCTTTTTTATTGATCTAGTTGATTTATTTGTGTAACTGTTACTATAAATCTTTAGGCATACTATAATGCTGCTGGGACAGCTCCAGTAACCCCACCGGCTTTTTTTCATTCATCTGTAGCTCCAACCCATCAGGGGCACCCGTATATGTGGGGTCCACAGGTATATTCTCTCTCTTGAACCATTTTGCAAGAATAAGTCTAGTAGCTAGTGTAAGTCTGCAATCATGAGGTTTAGTGAGATGTTAGGATGAACATGTCTGTTAACTGTAGTACGATCAGCTACTGCAATCACTGTAGCTCTGGAGACAATCAGTCATCTAAAACTCGACTTGCGGGGGTAAGACAACCCTTGGGTGTTACATTAGGAAGAAGACCTTCTCATGCACGGCGGCACCGGAGCCCTTGTTAGAATGACCGCGACTGAGGCTAGGCCTTAGACCTGTGCCTTTGGCGTGGGACAGACGAGGCGATTTTTTTAACCCAAACCTAAAATTCGCTCCCACGGGGAGTCTAACTCAAGACCTGAGTGCTATTTAGACCACCTAACCAACTCATCTAGAGGCTCTTTTGCTTAATGAGTCATATAACATTAGATTGTTCAACTGGATAGATGATGCCTCCTTATGGGACACCACCACCATATGCAACAATGTATGCACAAGGCACACCATACCAGCAGGCACCCATGCCACCGGTAATGTACCTCGTTTTACTTGAGATCATATTCTTATTGTGTTAATGCATGGTTGATATCGTAATGAACTTAATTTTCCTTGTTTTTTGTGTCAGGGTTCATACCCATACGGTCCTTATCCTATGCCATCACCAAATGGGACAATTCAACTTCCAGTAAGTTAATGGGTGCCTTTTATTTGATATATTTATTGTTACAGAATGGATGCAGAATTTCACCCATTCCTTTCTAAAGCTTTCATCTTAACTGTTCTCTGTCATTTATATTTGTTACATAGGAATTCACTTGTTTGAGTCGTGTTTATGCCATTTGTCTCCTCACAGCAGATAAGTTTTTTTTTTGATTGGGTTATGTTGTTAGACATCTGGTGCTGGCGGTACAGAGACAGATAGATCAAAAAATAAGCGGAAGACTCCCCTGAAAAGATCAAAAGGAAGCTTAGGTAGTCTGGATGTTGTTGCAGTAAAAAATAACAAGTCAGCGGCAAAGCCTTCAGTTTCTTCCTCCAATGAAGGTTCTTCACAAAGGTAAGTTATTTGTTTTTTGTTATACTAACAGATAAAATATTGAGACTGCTATCTATTATACAGTGAGAGTGGAAGCGGGAGTTCTTCTGAAGGAAGCAGTACAAATTCAAAAAGTGTATGTCATTCCATTATATTACTACATTTAGCTTCATAATGCTACTAGTACAAATTCCAAAGCAGTATGTTACTGTTTCACTCTCCTTCCCATTATGGAAGGCGCGTAATTTGTGGGAGTAACTTCTGCTTAAATCTTGAAATCCTCTGGGCAGCATCTGCAGTATGCCGATGGAGTGCGTGAGAGGTGCAATTTGGTACAGTTTGCAACTGGTTCTGTCTGTGTACATGGTATTTTAAGAGGACACTGAATAATGAGTATCCAGTTTATTTTTCAAAACAAATTCTAATGAATCAAACTGTAGCCTTGTATTAAGTTTCATTAATTTGCGCAGTTCCATATGTTGCATGAGACACTTTACAATTTGCAAATCTACTCTTTTTTTTTCCCTTTGGTTATTATAGCGACTTACAAGTTAGATGCATCTATGTTATCCTCGCTTCCAACGTGGTTTACCTGCTAGCTCATGGACAAACTAGAAGTATGCATCCTACCGTCCTGCATTTTCTTCCTTTATATGTTGCATATGACCATCCTCATGCTAACTTATACTAACTGACATAAACAAATAATTTGCTTGCAGGGTTCAAGGGCGAAGGATGGTTCTGAGCGAGGTCAGGGTAATGGTAAGACTTGAAGCTTTATGTATAACTTATAACCAACTACTTTTAGCCCCCCCTGTGGGAATAGGTACTGAGAAACAAATTTGTGTTTTTTTATTTAGCGCAAAACATTAGGTGCAATAGTTAAGTTCCTTCTTTTCGTCAGATGCTAGGAGTAAAGGTACTCAAAGTTCTGCAGTTGAGCCCACACAACCATCTTCTGGGCCTGTTGTGCTTAACCCTATGATGCCATTTTGGCCTGTTCCCTCTCCCATGGCTGGCCCAGCAACTACTATGAATATGGGAGTGGATTACTGGGGTACTGCTTCTGTACCCATGCATGGTAAAGTTATTGCAGCACCAATATCAGCTCCTTCATCAAATTCACGTGATATTGTTCTCAGTGATCCGGCTATACAGGTCTGTCACCATGCAGGATTTGGTTGCCCTTGCCTTTATTTTGTTCTAGTACCTACCTTGCACTTTTCTTACTTAGGGTCATTTTTTATTAACATAGGATGAGAGGGAACTGAAGAGACAAAAACGTAAGCAATCAAATAGGGAGTCAGCTCGACGCTCAAGATTGCGCAAACAGGTCTGTAATGTCTGCAGCGTTTCATAAGAATCATTTGGATGTTATAATTTATCCTATATCTGTATCTTGTGAATATTTTGCATTTCTGCTAACTGCTTATTTAGGAGTGACCATCTTGTTACTGCTGGGAGTCGGGTGTGGGTGGGGTTTGGGCCACCAGTTTGGCAGCAGCATCAACCAGTCAAGACACTTATGCTAAGTCGGTTTAGAATTGGTTTCAGATAAGATGTTCAAGGAAGATAAGGTCAATTGGTTAGTTTGTCAAATGGGTAAGCATCTTGTGTTAGGGGCTGCCTATAAAATGGGCACACTAGCAGTTGAAATCAAGCAGTAAGAACCAAAAAAAACTGCTAGAGCTTCCAGAGAGATGGTGACTACCTGGTTCTTCTTGCTATCTCATCTACCCCTGTAATCTGTAGGGTAAGGGTCTAAGGGAGGACCGGAGGAGGATAGCTTTTGCCAACATAAAACACTAGCCAGCTTTTACCTATTGTCTTGTATAAGGTCATAAATTCTATTAGATCATGACATTATGCAGTTTCTGTAGAATTCTGCGCAATATATAACTTGAACCACATATACTAGAATCTGGTTGAACCTACTTGAAATTGACTGCAGTAGATGATGAGAATAATCGCTAAATATGCATAACCATGTGGACCATGCATGTGTTCCTGCACATGTTCCTAGAATAAAGAACGAAGATGTGCTACTGTAGTAGTGTAGTGGTTAGTTAGTGTTCATGGATGACAACCAACATTTCACCAGAACAATACACCTAGTTGAGGACTAATATATCTGCATTTTTTCCTTAGAAGATGATGATTGAACCAGGATCATAGAAAGCAGATAGCATCCAAGGAATAATATATCATGAGTTTTCCTTAAGGCTAAAGAAAATAATTGAGGAACATTGTGAAAACAGCTGCATATTTGTCTCCAAGCTCATGCATATAGCTGATAGCAGGACCCACAGATTTTATTTATTTCCTCGCTGTGACACCTTAAAAGGGTAGATGCTGCCACGTCTGTTCATATAATTTGGTGTTCTTTGCTTCATGCAAGCCTTGATGTATTCTATGTTTTTTATGGCATACTACAGGCTGAATGGGAGGAAGTAGCCAATCGTGCAGATTTGCTAAAGCAGGAAAATAGTTCACTTAAAGAAGAATTGAAACAACTTCAGGAGAAGTGTGATGGCTTGACCTCAGAAAATACATCTCTACATGTAAGCTTTCTCTTTTGTTTTTGACCTCAGAAAATACACCTCTACATCATGTTGGAAGGATTGGAGCAGAGAGAAAGGAAGGTGAGTGCTAGTTTGATGGCGGCAGCTGCTGCTGCTGCTAGTGGTTGTCAATTGAAGGAGAAGCTGGATGCTTGGATTTATGGACCGGGAAGGAAAATAGAGGAGCAGTGCAGTAGCAGCAGGTTCGAGCTGATGTCGGTGCATCCAAGCTGCAGCACCACAGCCACCAAATTACTGCCATGGCTGGAGCTGGGCACAAGCGGCCATGCTGCCTCCGCTGTGGACTACTACAGCGCGGTGCTGAACAAGCTTAAGTGATCCGTTCGACGATGGCGCTGGCCACCTTGGCAGGGGCTGCGTTCAGCAATGGCTGTGCACAATGGCAAGTGCTCGTCATCGGGGCAGTGCTCGTGCTCGAGGGGGCGAGGTCGACTCTCGAAGGAAACGCCTGGAGATAAGGGATGGGCAGAGGGACCCACCTATCATTGGCACAGAGGACAAGGTAGAGGAGGGCCTCACGGGCTGGAGTGATCTGAGTCAGCATGCTGACTGTCCAGTGTGGCAGTCGAAATCAGTGATACCAGCATTAAAAGGGTGCTGTGGCCAAATATGTCTGGTTTACACAATTGAATTGGCAAAGGTTTCTGGTTTACGAAAAATGGACTTCCCATTTCTTTAATGCCAGTGGTTGGGAGCTCTGTGTGCACACCTTTTTGGAATTTTAGATTTGATCTTGCACTCTTGACTCTTAGAAACTTACGTGAGGCATTCCTAATCCTTGCAGGAGAAGCTTAAAGCGCTTGAGGACGAGAAATCGAATGGAAATTTGTAACAGGCTGAAACTTCTCCTGACTTTCTGACTGCTGATGTAAGGACCAATTTTACTTGTGAGGTACCATTAGGTTTACAGAATACCAACTCTGACTGCTGCTGTAACGTTCTTGATTTTTTCAGATAATTTGGTGGTAACCTGATACTGATAGGACGACTGAGCAGGTGTTGATGTAGGGTATTAGATTTTTGTCCGAGGGGTAAAGTTGTATCATAGGATTTGACATGGTCGACGGCTACAGATTCTTCTTCCAGGTGCCTCAGCCCTCAGCTCGGCTGCTGTGCTGTGTTGTTTTTGTTTCCTAGTTGTGCTAGTTTCTACAGAAGTAGTAACAACTATGTAGAACCCCCAGGCCCTTGTTTGAACCGTGGGGGTTAGCGAATGGTACAGCTGTTGTAGAGCTGCTGATTGAGCTTCTTGACAGAAACTGCAGCGTGTTGAAGGCATCCATATTTGATTTATGATTCACAAGCGGACTAATTTTATGTTTCGCATGATTGCTTGCATCCTTGTGTGGGTTTCGGGTAATATAGGTTCGGGTACTGGGTTACGGGTTTTTTTCCCCAGACCTAGTCATGAGGGGCAGCTGCAATTGTAGATAGCACACTATATATACCAATATCTTTATAATCTATATATCATACTATAGTAAAGCTTTGCAATGATCTATCTATACTAGATATTTATAGTTGCTTTTAATAATTGCATACTCTCTCGGCACCACTCTGGTTTTTACGTAGGTTCATAGATAGCAATACTCTCATAATTTGATTTCTTGCCATATATGATAGATGAGCTGGCATGGTATCATTGTGGCTGCCCTGAGCACAAGGAGCATTTTGCGTGGTCTCATTAAAGAAAGAAAAATCATAGCTATCATGTGTCGCAGCTAGGGGTGGTAATGGATCATGATCCAAATACTCATTCACAAGAAGTTAGAGTCTTTAAATAATGTTAGTTTAAAATGAATAGGAATAGGGCTTGATCTTAATTCGATTCGATATTTAAAGTTTGTAGTGTAAAATGTAGTGACCCTTACCACCCTCTTGTCGCAGCAGATCGTCTGAACATCTGCCTCGGATCGAAAATGCAGATTGCTGAGCTTGAGAGTCGGTCGTGTCAATATATATAAAAAATTTATATTACGAACACTAGTCTCTGTTGCAGAACAGAACCCTCTCTCTATATATATACAGCGTACTACTGCACGATCGAGGAATAAATTTCAGATCTGGCAGTGCAGATCCGCAGTCGGCAGTCTCGCTTTGCGGTACGCACAGTGTCTGCACAAAACTCATCCATCCATCCATCCATCCATCCATCAGAAACAGCAGTCAGCAGCACGAGGCCAGCGAGCGTTGCAGGCAGGCAGGCAGGCATGTTCTGCAGAGAGCGGCAGCAGCACAAGGAAAACTGCAAAAGCTACCGCTGCACAGCACAGCCCACCCGAACTGCTTTCTGATTCTGACACCGGAAATAACAACTGGTCGCTGTGCTGCTGTTGAGCCATTGATGAGTCATGCCCATGCCACTGCCGGGGTGCTGGTATATGGTATCTGGTGATGGCCTGATGGCTGATGGGCAGCACCACCACACTCATCTCTCTCTTTTTCATGCTCCTACCTCTTCCTTCCCTGAAATGAACTTTAAATGGTTGGAATAAACAAGCGCCATCCCATGAATGAGCAGCCCCCGCTGGTGGGCACTTTCTGCTGTGCGCCTGTGCCCTTTGCTTGGATGGTGGCGGCGAGGGTACAAAGACAACAACAAAAGGAGATAGAAAAGCTCAAGCCTACGTATACTTGTACTGTTGTACACACACACACACAAATAATATCTTGGTGCGTCTTTAGTGCAGCATGTGAGATGAGATGAGCAGCACGGCATCACCGTCCTGCATCCATCCCCTACAAGTAATGTACCAAACCTCTGCTGCTTTCCATAATAATCAAACACCACAGTGCCAGTGGGGGTGGTGCCACGTTAACTGAAACACCACCCCACACCACTTCAACACCCCACTCCTCTTCCTCACTTTGCCCCTCTCTCTCTCTCTCTCTCTCTCTCTCTCTCGGAGCCGTAGCCATGGCCTGAGCAGAGCCTGCTGCTTCCTCTTCCTAGGCAACCGTCTTCTTCAGGCCTGGCTCCGATGGAGTGGAGCGGTGCACGGAGTTCTGCTTGCGGGTGGTAGTGGTAGAGGTAATTCCGCCGCCTTTCGCTGTAGCCAGCAATTCTCTTGTTTCTCGGGAGCTTCCCTCGAGTTCTTGGCGCATGCAGAGTTCATGTCCACCGTAGTCTTCTATCGACCGTCTCGGTTCTCTGAATAGCCAGCCAGTTCTCTCTCTGGGGTCTGGGCATGATTCGTTCAAGCCCCCAGATTATTCCATCGAGTTAATAAAAACCCCTCCTTTATCAAAAAAAAAAAAAGAAGAAGAAGAAAAAAACAGACATGGACATGGTACTGGAATTCTGATGTGGAACCACTTTGCTCGGTTGGTGTCTACTACGCTAAAGCATGCTTGCATGTTAGTCTCGTCATGGTTTCTGTCTCCTTCCTTCCTATGCTTGGTCACATAAGATTACTTTAATCTCTGGTCCAGATGCTTTCGCTAATGTACCAAGCCAAAACAAGGTAAATTTGCTGACATTGTCTTCCGGCCCTATGTCTATATGTCTAAAAGAGTTTAACTGTTCTTCAACTCGTTCGATTTTTCAACCAGTAATTTCGTGGCGCGGCATCAGATAAGCTTCGTATTCTTCTATGCAGAGAGTATTTACCAGCGAGAGCCGTTCTCCTGTTAGTAATCTGTCGTTGTTACCCAACGTCTACAGTTTTACTATGAACTGGTGGAATTATCTGGAGAACGCTAATTTTTTTAGCTGCATGGTTAGGTGGTGCATTGTGAGCAGGTGAATTGATTAGCCTAAAGTACAGCATAATTTTTAAACTAATATTTTTTTAAGGGAAAGGCTGTATTGTATGGAAAACCCCTACCGCATGATTTTATTAAATAATGAAAGGAAGGAAACAAAATAGATTAAAAAAATTATTCAACCGGCTATCGAGAATTTAGCCATAAAGACACCCTAAACCTTCAAACACTATTAAACCTAACTATTTATTGCTTCAACATGTCATTGAAGCTGTCCTTTCAAGAGAGGAAAGAAGGGGCAATGTTCCTGAAGATGAAGCTGTTTATCTGCTTCCAAATGCACCAAACTACTACTGCTAGAATATCCATGAAGAAGGTGTTCCCAAAGGCACCCCTTGCAGTTTTAATCATAGGGGAAAGATATCTAGGTCGTAAAAACAATAAATTCCAACATAGTTCTAGCATTCCGTACTAATGTGGTTTAGATAGGAGCAAGCAAACAAACAGAGCTCCCGTCTTTTCTGATAGCTACTGGATATGCTATTCTCGGACTTTACTGTTAGATAAGGTTCGGTTTTAGAGATTCTGAGACCAGAAAAGACGGCATGCTTTTCGTATGTTTATCTCCGGACACGGAATTTCAAACTAGCGTATCAAGGCCTATGGATGAATCGGATGCTTCTCATGATTGTTTAGGAGAAAATTCGAGCAGTCTGAGAATAGGCTAATAGGGTGTTAGATTCCCTCAACTAGTCAATTATATTCTCACTCCTCAAAATTTTTGTTTGATTTATGAAATGGAATGAATTATCCATTATCACCTTATTTTTCATAGTTAATTAGTACTTATATAAGGAATAGGGTCATTCCATCAAATTTGAGGAATGAACCTATAATACACCAACTCATTTTAAATGAAGTGATTCCTCAAACCAAACATCTTGTTGTCGTCCCCTTATTTTGCTCTCTGCGTTGTTCTCTACATCCAATTTGCACTGCCTACTCTCTTTAGCCCATTAATTCTTTTTCTCTGAACAAGATACTACGCGCGTTATCAATGAGTGCAGCTGCGACTGAAATCACTAGGATTCTCTACCCTTGAACACAAAGCATGTTTCTTACCTTCATCATGAATTGAATTCATGCGTCTGTGTTTCTGCCTTACCTAACCTGTCATGTTCACAGAAGAATCGTGATCAGATTTTTTTAGATCGGGGCATCTTATTCGTGCCAGCGGCATTCACACGGAAGTGCTTACCAGAATGAGCTGGGGTGTGTTGTCTGCATGTAGGCGAGACAGAGAAACCAAGTGACGTGCGGGTGAAAAGACTGTTGCGAGATGAACGACAAGGCGATGATGTGCCAGGAGCCGTGCGACGAGCTGTCCGAGACCGAGATCAGCAGCCAAGAGGCGTCCAACACCTCCGGCCCGGTCAGCCTCGACCTCTCGCTCTCCGTCTCCGTCGCCGCCGCCGCCGCCGAGTCGAGCACTACCGACAACAGCAGCAACGGTAACAACAGCGGCGGCGCGCAGGCCGACGCCGCCCGCGAGCCGTCCCGCGTGTTCACGTGCAACTACTGCCAGCGCAAGTTCTTCAGCTCGCAGGCGCTGGGCGGGCACCAGAACGCGCACCGGCGGGAGCGCACGCTGGCCCGGCGCGCGCTGCGGCTCGACGCGGCGGGCCCCTACAGCTACGGCTACGGCTACTACGCCGACGTCGCGTCGCTGCCGCTGTACGGCTCCTGCCTGTACCCCATCGGCATCCAGGCGCACGCGTCGGCGGCAGCGCTCCCGGAGCACGAGGACGCGCGCGCCGGCGCCGACGAGCTGAGGAGGCCCGCGCGGGGGCTGCTGAGCCCCATGCCGTTCCTCGTGGCCGACGACGAGGAGATGCTCTTCGGCTGGCCCGGTAGCTTCAGGCCAGACGCCGCTGCGCCGGCGAACTCGGCCGCCGGCGTCGCCGTGCACGCCCGGGAGGAGCCCGATCTGACGCTCAGGCTGCGAACTGCGAACTGATCCGTCGACTAGACTGGTTAATCCGTCAGGCTGTTTCTTTTCTTTTTTAAATGTCTGGCGCTGGTCAGATCGCGGCGGTCTCTTGCTTGACCGGATTATTCTCATTGTTTCGTGCGTGCAAGAATTTTTGTACAGCAGTTGGATGTGCAAGAGCTCGAGATATCTCTTTGTTCGATGATCTTGCTATGCTATTGCACACACACGTTCGTACGCGTTCAAACTGTGAAACACAACGCTGCGCCATGGCTGCAAGAAACGGACAGCAACCATCGTTACCGAAGTACCGAGCGTAAATGCCCTTTTGTTTTCTGCTTGGCCATATTATTCCTCAACGGGCAGCAACACAAATTGCGACTGCAACTTGCGAGCTGGATTTGCAACCTGTGCTGGCTCTCGGCTGTCCCGGGACTCCAGGTGGTGCCGTTCAAGGTTCGAGGGTTCCCACAGCTTGCAGGAGTGGCTGTGGCAAGCTAAAACTACAACACTGGGTCAACACGTCCAAGCCGTGACCCAACAACTAGCAACTCCAATCTGCTTATAAAAAAAATATCTGCAATGATATAGCAGCACAAACTGGCAAACCACTAACTGAATGCTGGCAAGTTATATAAGCAAGCGCAAGGCTAGGCATCCACTTACAAGTTACAACAGCAGGTAGATTGTAACACAAGATGGTAAGAAACATAACAATGGGCAAACTCTCCTAATGGACAACACCAAATCTCAGGTATTCAGCAGACAGTTGTTAGCTGGAGTCTATACCCGAAGAAATTAAGCAGCAGCAACATGCAATTGTTAACCGGAGCCTATACCCACATCTTCTTTGTGGCTTCCATCCGCTCAAGCAAGCCCTGGATCTCGGTCTGCATCCGCAGCTTCATCTTGTGGTAGTCGTAGTGCGAGTTCTCGAGCACCTTCAGCTCTTCGACTTTCTTCCTCCTCTTCTCCTCCGTCTCCTGGAAGCACAGCTTCGCCACCTTCGCGGCGTACTCCTCCTCCAGTTTATGGGTCTTTGCCCGCACGATCTGCCGGTAGCTGTCTACTTCCTTCCGGGCATCATTGGCCAGTTTCTGGAACAGTTTTGCCTCGGCTTCCTTGCACTTCACAATGGTCTCGAGGCTGGAGGAGTCGTCGTCCTTCGAGCTGGAGCTGAAATGGGGTTCTATGGAGAGTGGTTTTGGGCTGGCCTTGAGCACATCGATCTGTGAATCAAGAATGGAGGTGCTGGGCTTGAAGTTGAACGAGGACTTTGGTGGAGTGATGGTTGGGGTCTGAAGATGGAGCATATCTGTAGATTTGCTTGTCTGAGCCGCCAGTATTCCTTTTGACTTGCTGCCAGTAACAGAATAGTCTGTTACACCATCTGTCAAAATGAACGAGTTAGCTGAAGATACTGCATCTGACAAATTGTATGAACCCAATTGCACAAGTATATTGCATTGTTAATCTAGAATGGCATCTGGTTTCTAATGCATCGCAAAATGGCACTGAACAACATACAGAGATAGCTAGTGAGAAGCGGCTTTTACTTTTAAACAATATGCATATTTTGCTTCACAAATAACATATGTAATTGTGGACATAACTACAAGTCCAGTGGTCAACCAATCAAGGAAAAGAGCCTCTTGCATCTGGGAGGATCCTACAGTGCGCTCAGCATAAAAGATGAGAACATGGAGGAAAATCAGAGGGCCTCAAAGCTCCTAATAAGTCCCCCATGGTTTAGTTCATCCATATATTTTTCAATTAAGAAGGTATTTGGACTAACGAAAATTAAAAGATCATTAGTAGAAATGTGTTATCAGCTTATTTCTATGAACTTTAGACACTGAACTTCTAAATCCAAAACACTTAGAAGAATATTACCCGGTTCTCAAATTATGATAGAGATGTTCTAAATGAAAGAATTCATTGCTTTTGGCAACAACGTTACCGTACAACAGCGTTAAACATCACAGCTTTAGATAAAAATTGTATCAGCAATTGCACCAGACAAAAAGATAAGTAACTCGACAAACAAATGACATCTGATTAAATGAATGCGACTGACAGAGCACATTGGTAGAAGGAAATATATAAAGAAATGTGACTGCAGTCCCATTAAAAAATCTCATGAAATCACCGTTACCAACTTAGCATTTAACTGATATAGTTGATTAAGAACTTATGCCTAACAAGTTCGAAAATGTAAAATCCGTACATTATTGTGCCAGCAGAAATACCAAAGCAAGCAGCACATTTAGACAACTGAAGCTTGTAATAAGACATGCTAGAATGTAGAGGAGGAAGAGAGATCTCACATTTAAAGAATTGTAGCATGGTGTTCGTAGCATCAGAAGGGGAAATGGTTTTCTTTACAAGCATGCTGAGGACCTCTTCTGCCTTGGCATGAAGCCCCTTCCCCTCAAAATCCTCACTAGCAGCAAATATCTTCCTAACAAAGTCTAGCTCTTTCATCTGCGTCTCAGCACTCCAGTTCTCCGCACAGCAATTAAACACCTCCTTAACAAACCCAAACATCTCAGAAGCATGATTGCAGCCGAGGCACTGGAACTGCATCTCGGTTGTGCCCATCGCTCCCTTCAATGTCGGCCCTGGCCTTATCAAGTTCTTCTCTAGCGCGCATGCAGCATGGCACCAATGGGAGCAGACATCACATCCAACCCAGCTGCATGTATTTGCAGCACAATCAAACTTCTGGCACACCGGGCACATACATGCACTGCAGAACCCCTTCTTGGTGGAGCAAATCTTACACTCACAATCGTCCACAGGGACGGCACTCTTGCAGTTCATGTTGCGGCACCGTGTCATTAGAAACATCTCCACAAGCTCGCTGCCCGAAACTCGGCCCTTACCAGTGACAAAAGTGGCCATGCCGGTCTTGATGGCCACCAGGATCTCCAGCTGCGTCTTGTTTGCCCGCCCCAATACCTCCGCGGTCAGGTCCGAGCGACGCTCCAGCTTCCGCTGCAGGCTTGACAGCTCGTCCCTCTTCTCCGGAGCATCAACCATGCTCCGCACTGTCTCCCGCAGCACCTCCAGGGTTTCGCTGGGGAAATCCTGCAGGACCTGAGCCATGGCAGGCACGGAGTCCGACACGATCTCCCGCAAGATCCTATCAGGCCGTGACGAGTGCATCCCTCCACGGCTGCCGTCAAAGCTGCCGCCAGCGCTGAGCGCCGCTGCCGCCCTCGCGGGGAGCTCCGTGGGGAAGAAGGACGCGGTGCCCTCCTTGAGCTGCGCCGGGGCGAAGGCGACGCTGCCGTCACCCATGGGGCGGAAGTTGAACCGGCTGTGGACGGAGCCGTTCGTGCCCTCCCCGGCGGCGTAGATGTCGGTGGAGTTGTGCGTGAGGGAGCAGCTCGGGTTGTGCGAGAACACCGAGTAGGAATACGACATGTCGTCGGAGTTGATGCTCCGGGTGCGCCCCGTGTTGGCGCTGTAGGTCCGCCTCGGGGGCGGCGCGGGCGCGGCAGGCACCGTGGCGGCGGCGGGCGCGGCGCTCCCGCACCGCAGATCGCCATCGACCGGGAGGAATGACGCGAGCTGCGACGGAGGCAGCAGGGAGGAGGACGGCTGCTGGGAGGCTGGCGGCGGCGCGGGCGCGTCGGTGGAGAGGGAGAGCGAGAGCTGGAGCGACTCTAGGCGGGGCTTCTTACCCCCTACCACGGAGGAGTCGTCGCCGGGCGGATCCCCGCGCTTGGGCGCGGTGAGGTGGAGGAAATCCCGCTCGACGCACAGCTTGGCGCTGGCCGCGGCGTCTTCGGCCGGGCCAGCCGCCGCCTCGGGGTTGGGCGGCGAGGATGGCCCCGCCGCGGCGGGCGGCGCTTTGTCGCAGAGGTAGCTGCTGAGCGTGAGCTCCCGGCTGGGGAAGGGTGGCTCCGGCGGGTTGGACGCTGGCGCGGTGGCGCTGGCGTCCTTGGATCCGTCGGAGTCGCCGAACATCGTCGCTGGATCCGGGGCGAGCGCGGTCGGATTTCGTTGCCTTTTTTTTTGTTCGGCCGGCGGGGAAGGGACCGGCGGAGCGGGGCCTGGCCGGGGTGGCGGGCGCTGCGCTCGGTTGACTTCTGCACGCCGCAGCACCCACGCCACGCGGAAATGGAGTGGCAAGGTGAGGACTGACGTGACCAGGAAATGAATTAATGAAATGGGATTTGCTTTGATTGTATTTGTTTGTTTATTTTGTCGCTTGGTTTTTCTTGTCATTTGATTTTGTTTCGAGGGCATGGGGTTCAAAGCGGCGCGGCGGCTAGCAGCCATCTCTCGGCTTCGGGCCGGCTATTTTGCCGACTGGTCGACGTGTCGTGTAATCGGGCGCACCGCGTTGGAACAGTGACTAGGTGAGTAAGATATCTACTTTATATTGTTGTTATATTTGGAGTTTATGTGGTCAAATGATGTTAGAATTGTTTAGTATCTTTAATTTAGTAAACTATGAACTTTATATGATTGTAATATTTTGATTTTATATGGTCAAATATACGAGTCGGGCTTTGACCGGCACGGCCCAAAGAAGGCACGACGTGGTTTAGGGTCGGGCTGGGCCACTGTTTTTACACTTCGGGCTGGGTCACTGTTTTTACACTTCAGGCTGGCACGGCACGGCCCAAAAATCTTTTGAACTTTACTAGTCCGAACCCGTTTGGCTCGCAGCATTAGACACTGTTGGGGCTGAGGCCGAGTGGCTTCGTGATTTCCTATTGGACTTACCGGTAGTTGAAAAACCGATACCGGCTATTTCCATGAACTGTGACAACCAAACGGTGATTACAAAGGTTAACAGTTCTAGGAATAACATGAAGTCTACAAGGCATGTTAAGAGGAGATTGAAATCTGTCAGAAAGTTGAAAAACTCCGGAGTTATAACTGTGGATTATGTTCACACATCGAATAATCTGGCAGATCAATTTACTAAGGGTCTGTCACGCAATGTGATAGAAAGTGCATCGAGGGAAATGGGTATGAGACCCATGTGAAATCTACTCTAGTGGTAACCTGCTCTATGTGATCGGAGATCCCGTGAAGTAGAATGGAGAAACAAGCTAGGAGTAGATTGTGAGGAAAGATCCCTTCTTTAACTCATTTCTGATGCACATCTTTCCTATCTGTAAGGCAGGTTGGTTTTTACCTTAATGTATTCCAAGAGTCTTTTAAAGGTGAGATGTTGTCCTACAGAACATCTTTTGAGGAATACACCTATATGAGTCAGACTGCTGGTCACAGTCTATGGGACTTGGGTAATCCCTAAATACTCATGAAAGGCACTGAAGTGTGACTAATATGCTTCTAAACAGCGAGAATAACCTTTTGCAGCCTAGTATCAGCAAAGGATTTGAGTGAATCTTATTTCACACAAAACTGTTAATTTAAGGCTTAGTCCATTGTTCAGTTGTGAATGAGTGAAACTCTTATTCTAGATGGATGTTCAACTTAACAGTCTCCATCGAAACACTGGTATATAAAAGGATTGTGATTCTGATACTTCATCATTACAAACCCTAGAGTTTGGTGGGGATTGTTGGATCTTTTATGGGCTTGGCCCATTTATTGAATAAACTCTAAGGTGTGTAATGGTGGAGAATACCAATAGTATCACATTGGAAGTCCAAGAGTCTGTTGGCTTGACTTATATGGTGGGATTTATTCCACTTAACTTGAGAAGTCAAGAAATGGACAAGAGCGTGCCACACGCGCGCGCGCGCGCCGCCGCCGCCGCCGGCCGGGCCGGGCGTGGCGTGGCGGGCGGGCGGGCGGGCGTGGTGTGGTTGTGTTAATTTTTAGCACTCACTAACCGCGTTAACCTTTCAGTTGTCTATCTCTTCGTCAGCCGAGTGACCCTGTCTCTTCGTCAGCCGAGTGACCCTGTCTCTTCATCAGCCGAGTGATCCTTCAGCTGGCCGACTCATGGCATGACTCGGCGAGGGCTGACTGACTCTTGGGGTGACTAGCCGAGTGACCCTTCTCCTTCAGCTTCCCTCTGCGAGAGGTTAAATAGAGGAGCACCCCTGTCACTTGGTACACGCGAGAAAACACTTTCAGAATCACAGTCCAGCCGCCGAGTGAGGGTATTTCCATCTCGTGACTCTGCGCGCACAGAGAAGCGAGAGGGCAGGTGCCTCCGAAGCCGGTGCCGTTCGAGACCTTGCACGGGGGATCGACAATTAGGTTTTTGGGGAGCGTCTACGCGACTGCCCAAAACATCTGCGACATGACAAAAGTCCTTACTGTTTTGCGTTCTACAGATTATATATGTTTTATATATTCATCTGTGTTGTTTCATGTATAGCAAAGAGTTTATCTCATCTGTTCTGTTACCTTATAATATGTTATATCTGTTTGTTTTAATTTTACAATCATGTTGTTTATATTTCTATCTGTTTAGTTTCAATTGTTCAGTCAGTTTACATGTTTATCGTATTTATATGATCTATATGATTCATATGCTTTGTGTTCTCATGATCCATATTGTTATGGATATATTTGATGTCATGATTAATTATCTTTTATATGTCATCATCATAATATTAATTTACGGAATTAAAATGATACGGAAAATGCCTATAATTCTAACATTAAATAGTGAGAGATTCTACCACTCTCGGTCTCCTCCCTTACCCACCTTCAAACAAGCCCGTAGTGTCTTAGGACCTGCCAATCATCACCATAAGCTCGACGATTGGGTGTTGTTTGTCCGAGTGCTGTCGCTACATCGGACATGTGCCTCAATTTGGATGTTTGACAGTTGCCCTTTGTTCACTTTGATCCTTCTAGCCCTTCAGTACTCCACCTGACTCCCAAAAGCTCGGGTGTTGTTTGGTTTGCATATTTGTAATAACGTTAAATCATGTTTGTTTAAGTCTAACTGTAATCGGATACCACACTAGAGAGTGATACCGGTCCACTCAAACTTATTAGTAGTAGTACTTCAACGTGAATCATTATTATTATCATTTACGTTACATTTTATGAACCAAACGATATGTTGGCCCTTATGCCTTGACACACTGCCTTGATCATACTGCCTCCTTTGCAAAACGACCTTTCGCTCGCTTTGAAAATGCTGCTACGCCACCGCCACTGTCCGTTCCATAACAGGACGCCTGCAGCAGAAAACGTACAGTATTGTACAACTAACTAACACTAGCATACAACCCATGCTAACGTTACAATCTCGCGGAGGGGAAGGGTCGACGACGGCGTCGACAACGCGAGGGTAGATGTTGGCGGCGGCGGCACGAGCGAGGGGAGGGGCAACAGGGAGGGGAAGGGAGAGGTTGGGTGCGGTGGGGTCGTAGGCAAGGAATGATCCAAATAATGTTGTTTATTAGATTTGAGTGAGTACGAGAGGAAGGGTTATCAAGTGATCTGAATCGTTGGGTTTGATGGTGTAAGTCTGGGTGCAATTTATTTGGTGGATTTAGTGAAGGTTATGGGTACGAGTCGCTCAAGGCCACCCTTGGCGGGAGACGCAGTCACGACTCGTCCGAGGCCAACCCCGGGCAGGAGACACCGTCACAGCTCGCCCGAGGCCAACCTCGGGCCCGAGGGCATCTCAGATGATGCTCCGAAAGTTGCCCAACTCTGCCGACCAACTCTGCAAGGCAGACCGGCTGACCAACTCTCTGCGACCAAGGTCCAACCTCGGGCGGAAGATGCATCCGGTGAGAGGCCCGGCGGTGAAGCTGCTGGTGCTGGGTGGGTGGGACCTTGAGACGTGGGCGTCGATAGCGTCGATGCACGTGTACGACTTCCTGTTCGGCATGGCAGGCGCCTTCAGGTGTCGTGAGCGAGGCGGGGGTGCTTGCGGTCGGTGCGGAGCATGGTTTCAGGACGGGCATCGTGAGCGAGGCAGGGCGGACGAGGGTCAGGGGTGAGGTCGCGATTGTCTTGCGGTGGGCGGGAGATGGACGATGAATGGATGGGGATCGAAGGATGCAGTCGTGGTTGGTCCCACAGATTCAAAGGATGCGACAACGGTTGATGCGAAAATTTGAGCAGGCGCACGCGATACGAGCAAGGATAGGATACAAAAAATTTCAGACAAGGTAGAGATGCACGACGAAACTCAGGTGATTGATGAGTAGCGTTTAGGATGATCCATTAAAGAATAGTCGTCGGATGCGTTTTAGGATAGAGAGTAGACAAATGAATTGATCCGAGACGTTATTTTTTGACAGTAGGATTTTTTTGGAGATAAAACACTGAGTGTATTTAGCAGGGGCATGATTGCGTGGGATGAATCAATGTTGTGTACTTAGCTTAGTTTAAATTAGTGGGTTTAAGAGGTAGAGTCGTAGAGATAGAGATGAACAACAAGATAGGTATATGGCCCAAACTAATCAGGGGCTCTCCTTTTATTTACACACGCTATGTAATCTAGGCCGGTTTGGCCTATAGCAGGGACGAACTCCCGGCCCAAGCCTTTGTAATCTTTAAGCTCGTGGAAATCTGAGTGGCATCTTACCTTTGGTTTTGACTTCTCGGCGAGTGAATATTTCATGATTTAACGATGTTGGTAGGCGGTGTTCCCGTTAATAACGAGACGCCTGTGATGATTTCGTTAATCTAAAAAAAACTGTTCGTCCAATCTTAGAAGATGCTCGTAGCGATAAATTCTAACAGTATTTGCCTTTCATGGGGTGAGTGTACAGTACATGCATTGTGAACATCTATGCTGAACTATAATCTAAAAAAAAAGCTTGATAATAGGAAACACGTTTTGAACACAAGCTAATCAAAGGCCCCCCCCCATCAAAATAATTGTCATAAATGGGCACTCATACATTATTGGATAGGTCTATACTCTGGAGAAGAGCAAGACATGCATGGTGGAGGGAGCCGGCATCATGCTTCAGAATTCAGATTGCGACAAGGATCGATACTTCTATTACTTGCAGGACCTTCGTCCCCAAAACGCTTGTGGCGGCAAAACAGAGCCCCAAGAAGCAGGATGGCGGCGCCAGTGGAGGCGTGAGTCTGTCTATGGTCTCTGTTCGCTATTTTAAAATATGGAAACTGAGGCAGCAGGTCTTCGGCTTTCCAGTTCCAAGAAGAAGAGGATGACGACCGACCGAAGTCGATGGAGACGAATGCGTCGACGGAGGAGGAAACAACGGGAAGATGAACGAAGAAGATATAAAGAAAATAAACAAACCATTTTTTTATATGTAACTACTGACAGGGATAGGTAATTTTCACTGACTTCATCAAAGTGAAATTGATGAAACATAATTTGAGGAAATCTACAAAAAAAAAATGGTGAATCTAACCCATAGATTTATTAATTTGATGGATCTGGATTTCGTAAATTTAACGGTTTGGCTAATTTATTATAGAGTGAAGTTATTTTTAATGAATCTTAGACTGGCCGCAGCGCCGCACGCTACGGCGCGCGCTCGCTTGCATGCCGGCTACAGCGCACGCGCTATCGCCCGCAGCGCAGCACGCTAGCGCTCACTCTACCGCGCGGGACTCTTCTCTCTCCCCTCAGCTGCAGCGCGACGCTCTCTCTCCCCCTTGCACTGTTCGTGTGGGCCCGGTTTGAATTAATAGTAGTAGAAAAATTGATAGTAGGTAAAAAGTAGGTATAGAAAATAATATTTTATATTGTAGTGGGGTATAGGGGAGTATTTAGGGGGAACCGCTGCGGGAGATGAAAAAGTAGGGGATAAACTATTGATGATGTGACCCAGAAAAGTGATATAGGGGGAAAAATTTAGAGGGAACCGCTGCGGATAGCCTTAAGCTGTCGGGGTTATAGTACTGAATAAGACGTAGACCTGTCACGTTAGCCTTAAGGCTGATGGATTCTGAACACTACGGGTGCTCTCACAAGCACTAGCGAGTAGCGTGCATGCTCGAGCGGCCCGGAGCATTTTTTTTTGACAGTTTGGCCCATACACCAAACAAACGAAGGCTCCGTTGGCAAGGACCAAGGACCCAGGAAGTTCATGTATGGCGGGCGGAGCACTTCTTTCTCTCTCTTAAAAAATTGCTCTAATGTATTTAAATTTGATTTACTGTGCATTTAAGGGTTAGGATAGTTTGATAAATTAAAAGTAAAATGGTCGCTCTTAAAACAAATGCAGAGTTATATTATATAATCTGTATAATTTTACGACTCATAAAATATTGTAGCGGTCTCCGATGATGGCGGTCGACGCAACGCCAAATTTTCTAGATAAACAGTTACCACGAGCAGTAGATCCAATCTACTAACAAAAAATCATATCATTCGATTGTTTATACGGTGAATTGAAGCCTATCGCGTAGGACAGTTCGGCTAGGCCGGAGACATGCCGACATGGTGGAGAGTCGGTGCTGATCAGATCCACAACAATGTCGGTAGAGCGTGCTGATAACGTGTTGAGAACTACGTTGCCACAGATCATCAAATTTGCTCACTTCTATCTCGTCAGCAGATTAGACGCGAGAAGGTGTGGAAGACTCGTCTCCTTTTCACAAAAAACACGACAGAGAACACAAGAGACAAAGGATGTAGGGTTGGTCCTCTGTCCTCTTTATCTTTCCTATCTTATGAGGGGTACATATTCTTTTATATAGTATTTGCTAACAGAAGAAAATAGAGCCTACGTCGTGTTGGTAACAAAATGTTTGGATTAAGATGTCGGCCTATTCCTAGGCGCACATGCAGGCAAACTAACCCCATTACTAGGCCATTTAAAGTTTTAAACGGCGGGCCGGCGGCCCACCACTGAACGGTCTACGAGAATACTCCTACTAGTGGAGTGACAAAATCACAGCCGAGTTCTGTACGAATGATTTACGATGAGCTTAGGATGAGCTGAAGCTGTTCAAAGAGTATGACTCGTATATTTTCGTTGGTGGTGCTAAGCTTTGTAGACAGCGGGAAACAGTGGCTCGGATAGCGGCAGCCGCTAGCGAACAAGGCTGAGTGACCGTGACAGGAGGAGGAGGGCAGGAGGCAGCACCACTGCTCGAAAGGGAGAAACGGCCATGGGCAAAAAGCTCCACGCGCGGACAAGGCCTCCAGCTCAGCACGCCACCAAAAGGCCTGCATCCGTAGCGACCAGCGACGACGACGAGGAAAAGCAGGAGCGGGAGCGGGACGGGAGGGCAAGGGCAATAATAATAATGGAACGGCACGGCGCCCAGACTAGTCGCTGGCTGTGCTGCTGCCCCGGGATCAGCGCCTCGCGCGCGCGGATGGTCCAAAAGCGCGGGAGGGCGGGGAAGAGAACGAACCGTTGTGTGGCTGCACTGCGCTGCGCTGGGGCCGGGCCGTCCTTGTCCTCTCCTCCACGGCCTGGCGGCCGTTACATTGGCGGCGTGTGGCTCGTCGCTGTCCCCAGGCCCAGACACCGCATTCACGCCGCTGACCGGCCATTACCAACGCCATGTCCCCTTTGATTTGCTTTTTTTTTTTTACCATCCATGGACCACGGTGAAAAAAAGGATAGGCAGGCCGGCAGGCAGGCATTGGAATTTGGAAGGACGAAGGACGGGAGGAGGAAAGAGAAGGTGTCTCGCCCGCCCGCTCGTTCCGTTGCCTCAACGGCCGGCTCTCGGCAATCAATCCCGCATTGAAGCGCGGGCGTTACGGGCCAGGCCCAACGCAAGAGCGCTGTGGCGTTTGGTTGCCTGTTGTTCGGCACGAGCCATCATCATCATCACGCTTCTTCCTCGCTGGCCAGTCCCGTCGTCCATCCTCCTTCCCACGCATCGCATGGCGTCCCGGTCACTCAATAGCATCCAACTGAATCCCGCACAAGCTGAGGCTGCACACGCACCTACCTTATCAGTTGCGTACGTATGCTGGCGCTGTGGCCATGGAGACTTGGACCGGGCCAGGTCTGTACAGTTGTTACTGCGAGAGACGCAGACGCTGCATGCGTGGAAGAAAGAAGATCTCGCTCGCTTCCGAATGCCAAAGCGCATGTGCTGTGCTGTCACTGTTTGATGCAAGGGAATGGAATTTTTTTTCAAGATAATAATAATAATAACAATAATAAAAGTTCCAGTCTATTATACCATCCGAGAATGGCACACCAGCGAAGCGCCCCGAATCGGGTAACTTGATGGCGCTAGATATCCTGGCATGGCAACCACGCAGTTTTTCTTCAGTGACCCGAAGATGTGAACCGGTGGAGCGAGACGTTGGAGCAGTGCAGTTGGGTACATACTGATACTGTACAGTTAGTACTCAGATGTGCTTTGTACTGTACGAGAAGAAGAAAAAAACATACAGCATTTCTTTGATGCGCGGCGTCTGGGGCTGTGCCTGTGGGACAGTGGGGCTAGGAAGAGACCTCTGCGCTGCGGCTGCGGCTGCGCACCCGCCGTACGTGCACAGTACTACAACGCTATACACTGCCACCGCAAGTTGCGCGGCTCCCAATAAGGCTATCCGCAACCGTTACCCCTAAATTTTTCCCCCTATATCACTTTTTCCCCCTATTTTTCCCCCTATTTTTTCATCTCCCGCAGCGGTTCCCCCTAAATACTCCCCCTATATCCCACTACCACTATAAAATATCATTTTCTATACCAACTATCAATTTTTTATCTACTAACAATTACTCGTGGACCCACAGCACAGTGTTTAGGGTGATGAACAGTGACACGCTAGATCTGGGGGGAGAGAGAAGGGGACCGACACGTAGGGTGCGCTGTAGGGGGCACCGCTGCGGCCATAGGGTGCCCCCTACAGCCGACGTGGAAGGGGAGGGGGAAGGGGAGGGGGATGCGTTGCGCTCAGTCTAAAGAGCTATACAGCTGCTCATACATGTCCTCCGTCCTCCACTGCTCCTCGCCCCCAAGCTCCGATTCACACCCTGCGCATGAAAGGCTGCCCTCCTTTCTAGCCCATTTAAAGCTAGCTAGGGTCTAGGGACACACAGAGCGGAGAACAGGGAGCCCGTGGCTCTGTGCGAGCGCGCGGAGGCGGAGCAGAGCAGAGCAAGCAGCGGGGAGCAGTTCTGCGCAGCCCGATGGTTTGCTCCTTCGTATTGGCGGCGGCGGCGGCGACATTGGCGTGTCTGTCGGCTGCGGCCGCCACGGGCGAGCTCCTCCCCTCGTCGTCGGAGACGCCCCTCTCCTTCGGGGACGGCTACACGCAGCTGTTCGGCGACTCCAACCTCGCGCTCCACGGCGGGGGCAAGAGGGTGCACATCTCCCTCGACGAGCGGACAGGTGGGTCGGCTCGGCTCGGCGGCTTCACGTTCGTTCCCCGCCCGATCGACGCCCAGTCAATGCCAAGCCGTGCTCCGTGTTTCCTGCTCTCTGTTCGCGAACCTCATCGTCGCTTGCTCTGCTCTGCTCCGCTGTGTGCAGGCGCCGGGTTCGCGTCGCAGGCCGCGTACCTCCACGGGCACTTCAGCGCCCGCGTCAAGCTGCCCGCCGACCACACCGCCGGCGTCGTCGTCGCCTTCTACGTACGTGAGCCAACCAACCCAACCCAACCACACCACCAATGCTGCGTTTTTGTTGTATGACGAACCCCAGCAAAAAAAAAATGCAGATGTCCAACGGGGACGTGTACGAGCGGACGCACGACGAGCTGGACTTCGAGTTCCTCGGGAACGTGCGCGGCAAGGAGTGGCGCGTGCAGACCAACGTGTACGGCAACGGCAGCACGGCGGCCGGCCGGGAGGAGCGCTACGGCCTCTGGTTCGACCCCACGGAGGACTTCCACCGCTACGCCATCCATTGGACCCGCGACAGGATCATGTAAGATGAACCAACCGCCCTCGTCTCCTTACCCGTCAATACACCACTTGATACATGCTGTTTTCTACATACTAGTAGGTTGTAGCAGGGTGTACGTCTGCAACATATACAGTTTTATATCCCTCCGTGTACAAAAATATACTAGTCGGTTTAGGGTTTTCTGCCATCATATCTTCGAGGCCGCGCAACAACCTACTTGACAACGAATACTAAATATTGATTGACACGAAAAGGACGGAAGGTACACATGTGGTCGCGTTGTTTAATTCTAGGCTACCGGAGGGCCGACCCTAATAGCCTACGTTGCTTTATCCTTGTTTAGTTTGCTGAATTTTCTTTTTCAAAAAAAAAATGCTCTAATATATTTAAATTTGGTTTACCGTGCATTTAAGGTTTAGGGTAGTTTGACAAATTAAAAGTAAAATACTAGCTCTCAAACAAATCCAGTGTTATATTTCATAATCTGTATAATTTTACGATTCATAAAATATTGTAACACTGTCTCCAGTCATACCATTTTGAATAAAATTGTGTAAATCATCAACTTCTTTTATTTTTTTTATATCATTCAAAAGTTGAAAAAAAAATACCAAACTCAAACTTTCTTATAGGACTTTCACATAGATTTTCACTTAGGGCCTCTGAAAATATCGGCCATGGGAGGGAGTATATATTAATTAACCAGAAGAAAAGGCTCGACTATGATGATTAGGTGATACATTCATATAGAGGTTTTTCTACCCTCTTTGATTGATGCCTTGATGGCATGGTGTCAGCATTTCACCTGTTCTCTTCTTCCGGTGCTTATTATTAGTACGATGCTGAATAGTGCTGCATAATGGCTTGTCTGGTTCTGGTTGCGCCCAATCCCTGTTCGCTGCGGCTTTAATCCGGCTGCGGCTGCGGCTTCTACAGTATTTTTCTCTCTATGGATTGCAGCTGCAGCAGTCCAAACGGCTTTAATCCAGCCGCAGCGAACAGCCTTTACTGGAGCAACTTACAGCCTTCATCCTTAGCTTCAAGTACTTTTTGTTTGATTCTTTCCCATCTCAACCTTTTTCCCCCTCTTTTCTTTTCACTTTTGGCTCTCATGAATCATGATTGAGAGATACTGGCCCCTTCCTTCGTCTTTACAGCTTGTAGATTCTTTTGCCTGTTGTCACTTTAATCATGTAAGAAGCCCTGCCGAGTCCCCAAATTGACTGGGCATGGGATGATGGGATTACCACAAGGGGTATTCAAATATTTTTTGCAGTGCAAGCTGTAATAAAGCATGCCTCGTTTAAACCTGAACTGCACCGTGTGTAGAGAGAGCACAAGCTTCTGCTTACGCAGTAGCCAACGATATCTGTCACCTCGTCGTCCTACGGTCGGTAGCTCCTTTGCTCGTCTCTGCACACTGCACTGGCATTTTCTGCATTTAGACTAGCGTTTCAAACCTTCTGCTTTGACTATGATTGTGCATTCTTTAAACTAGGACTCTGAGTGGTCCATTTACTGCTGCAATGCTCACCACCCTGGACATCCGTCCATCACAGCATGTGCATGAGCTTCTTATCTCTGATCCCCCCACCAATACTCGCGTGCTGCCTTCCGCGGCATGATTGCGTTCGACACCTGCTTTTACACCTGTGCTCTGAAGAACTCACAGGGAACCCTTTGATTTCTTGGTAGCATCAGCATGGACATGGAGAAGCAAAAAGGCCTCTCTACTGTCAATCCGCCACCTACTTTTCAGTTTCACCGTGCATTTTGCCACGAGCCCCTCTCCTGTTTTCAGGTTCACGCACTCATCCTACTGCCACTGGTGGCCGTACAGTCCCAAAGTCTAAAGCTTTGACAATGTCTGCCGATCTCCAGTTCTTAAAAACTGAACATGTCAGTAGATAGACGACTGGTAAGCCTTAAATCATGGCACGACTTGTGCCTACGTCGGAATGCAAACCTCAGAACTCTCAGATCATCTTCTTTTACTGTTATACGCATTCGCCACTAATATTTCCAGTCAGAAAGGATGGGGTTCAATAGATTTCCAAAAACCCACCTTGTTCTTGTTGAAGTTGAACAACCCTCTGCCCGTGCATCCTGCAGATTCTACATCGACGACACGCCGATCAGGGAGATGGTGCGGACCGAGTCCATGGGCGCGCAGTTCCCGTCCAAGCCCATGTCGTTGTACGCCACCATCTGGGACGGCTCCAGCTGGGCCACCTCGGGGGGACGCTACAAGGTGGACTACAAGTACGCGCCCTACGTCGCCGAGTTCGCCGACCTCGCGCTCCGCGGCTGCGCGGCCGGCCCCGCCGCGGCGTGCGCGACGCCTGGCGGCGACGACGACGCGTACGGCCACGCCGCTGCCGCGATGCCGCCCGCGCGGCGTTCGGCGATGGAGGCGTTCCGGGCGCGCTACATGACGTACGGCTACTGCTACGACCGCCTCCGGTACCCCGCGCCGCTGCCGGAGTGCAGCGTCGGCGCGGAGGCCGCGGCGTTCCTCCCGTCAGGGGACGCGCGGGCGGCGTTGCATAGGCACGGTAGGCGCAGCCGGATGCGCCGCGGCGCCGACTTTGCCGTCTGATCCATCGGCAGCGCTGGTGTGTGTGTGTGTCCCGTGTGCCCGTGTCGACTGTGATGTGATGTCATCTGATATATGATTAGGGTTCTTGATTAGCGCTACCATTGTAGGGTGACAGTAACCGGAGTTCCACACTTCAACTGATTATAAACCTCGTCGCCTCGACTCGCACCACTGCTCCAGCCATCCAAGTTCAGCGCAATTTGTTGGTTAACCCGTAGATGGAGCCGTATGGCATTGCACGCCACAAATCCATATGATTTGCCCACGTCCTATCGCAAAATCAGATAGTTCATGTCCCAAAGATGTGATCAGTTCATAATCCATAAATTCAGCGTACAACGATAACTTGGCTCATTAGCCATCTCGCGTTCTCATTCCAGATTAAGCGCAGCATTCATGCAACAAGTTTCGACCGCATTTTTCCATTTCGGATGTACCAGGTAAGATAAGATTTGTGCAACATATACATCAGAAATGGTTTTCACTGCCCACAACTCTGTTATGGCAGCAGATGATAACTTAAGGCAATGTGATAAATCCAGATTTGCAACAGAGCAGCTACAAAATTTAGGACACCATATATTCAGTCACAAGCAACGAGGTTTCTTGTCAACGAAGAGAGTTGCCAGCGAAGACCTGTGTGCACTGTGCTTAGCTCTGCGCACTACTGCAAATTCACGGCCCGAAAAAAATTTAACTTGTCATACCTCCAGTTTTCTGTTGTCTATGTACTAGAACTTCCCCTATACGTGGCATGTCCATGTGGCTGGACCTCGCTGCTCCCAACATTGTTCAGACTACCATTCTTTCTGCTGCTCCATACCTACAGGCTACAGCTAACTTGTCATCAGCAGAGCCGCCACCACCGTTTGAGCTCCCATTGCATTCTGGTTTTTCCTCAGCTGTGCAAGATCTCTTTGTTGGCGAGTTCTTAGGAGAAAGACTGCCATTCGACATCTCCTTGCCAGTGATCTTATTATGCAGGTAAGCAGATGAGCCTTGTGGGGAGTTGGGTTCGCCATGACCATGGGAAGCTGGCATCGTCTGATGAGGCAGAGGGTGTCCTGATCCCGGAGGAAGGAAGACCCCTGTACCAGGGCCAGGGAATCGTAGTGGTGCAGGCCTCGGAGTAACTTCATGTATCCAAGTTGCTGTTGTGTTTGGCAAGGGAGCAGCTGGAGCGAAAGGTATGGCTACAGCAGGGACAGGAGCAGGGGCTACAAATAGTGGCTGCATCCCATCAGACGTTGGCACGTGATGAGGTCCAACTGCTGGTGCTGGAAGTACACCGCTGGCCGGAACATTTCCGAAGTGTTTAGGACTTTGGGGATGACAGGAGATGTTAGCTGGATTTGATGATTGACCCCAGGGGATAGGAGGTGTTAATGGAGGAGTAAACCGGGCGCTTTCAGCTGGGATGTGCTTTCTTGCTACGGACTTTCCAAAATCCAGTAAGACTCTCTGGTTGCGTGTAGCAGGAATAGCACGCTTGGCACATTCAACACTTTTCCCTTGCATGAGTAGAAGTGACCTGCAGTTTACACAGCCAATAATCTTCAGGAAGCATATTCAACAGATATGTGGTGTCATGACATGCTATCTGTTGACGCCTTTTTGGAGCGCCAAATACTCAACAAGAACCGTGGCGGTGCCTTCTGCACAGGGGCGGACGGTCCGCGCGCAGGGGCCGGACGGTCCGCGGCCTGGTGCGAGGCGCGGTACGCCTTTTTGGAGCGCCAAACACTCAACAAGAACCGTGGCGGTGCCTTCTGCACAGGGACGGACGGTCCGCGCGCAGGGGCCGGACGGTCCGCGGCCTGGTGCGAGGCGCGGTGGTGCTCTCTGCGCAAGGGCGGACTGTCCGCGGCCTGGGGCCGGACGGTCCGCGGCCTGGTCCGCGGCTAGGGCTCCTGCCTGACGGCCGGACGGTCCGCGCGTACGCAGGGACGGCGGAAGATCGCCGACGGCGCCTGGATCTCGCTCCCGGGAGGGACCCCGTCGGGGAGTAGAGATCCTAGGTGGTGTCTAGGCTCGGGTAGACCGACCTAGACTCCTCTAATCGACGTAGAGTCGAGGAGAGGCGGAGAATTTGGGGATTGGAAGGCTAAACTAGGGCTAAACTAGAACTACTCCTAAGATAAAATGCGAAATAGAAGTTGTATTGATTCGATTGTTGATTACAAATCGGCCGTAGACCTCTCTATTTATAGAGAAGGGGGGCTGGACCCTTTACCGTCAAAACTCCGAGCAAATCCCGGGATTTTCGCCAACAAACGCAGCGAAAAACTCGGAACCCTAATCTGTTCTGCGCGTGCGCGGACCGTCCGGCCCACAGGCGCGGACCGTCCGGACCGCGGACCGTCCGGCCTCAGGGCCGGACTGTCCGCACCTCAATTTGGTGCTCAACATATGCCCCCTGCCTTTTAGTGGAGCTGAGCAAACCAAAAGCAAATAACTCGATGAGATTACATCGATTCTCTTAGGCATCTTGCCACATACTAGGATGGTACTGCTTAAGGAAACGCCCATTCAAGGCTTTGGGTAGATTTTTGCCTTGTAATGTTTGCAATAAATAGGCGTTACCAGACATCACTTGTTTTACTTTATAAGGACCCTCCCAGCTTGGCGACCATTTCCCGAACTTCCGGTCCTTATTCCTTATAGGCAGAATGGTCTTCCACACCAGGTCCCCTACTTGAAATGATTTTGTTTTGACTTTCTTGTTGTAGGCCCTGGCTACCATGATCTTGTCCTTTTCTATTGCTCCCAAAGCTATCATCCTCTTGTCGGTCACCTCATCAATATTATCCATCATTGAATTATAATAATCAGTAACAGTTAGATCATTTTGTCTGGCGAACCTGACAGCATTCAGACTTATTTCCACAGGCAACACTGCTTCCTGCCCATAGACAAGCTCAAAAGGAGATACTTTAGTAGCACGATGCCTAGATATTCTATGAGCCCATAAAGCTTCGGACAAAATCTTATGCCAATGCTTAGGATTATCAGATATCTTCTTTTTTATCAAGTTGATCAATGTCCTATTACTAGACTCGGCCTGTCCATTGGCCTGAGCGTAGTATGGAGATGAATTAAGCAACTTAATTCTATATAATTCAGCAAATTCACGTACCTCCTTTGACATAAAAGAAGTCCCTTGATCTGTAGTCAAGGTCTGGGGAATGCCGAATCTATGAATAATATGCTCAGTTATGAACTCAATTACCTCCTTGTGTGTCATGTTCTTCAGAGCAACGGCTTCAGTCCATTTGGTAAAGTAGTCAGTGGCAACTAACACGAACCGATGCCCCTTTGATGATGAAGGATGAATTTCTCCAATAAAGTCTAATCCCCATCCTCTGAACGGCCAAGGCTTGATGATAGGATGTAATTCGGCTGCAGGGACCAACTGTAGGTCGCCGAATTTTTGACACACTTGGCAACCCTTGTAGTACTTAAAACAATCAGCTATCATATTAGGCCAATAAAAACCAGACCTTCGCAACAACCACTTCATCTTTGGAGCTGATTGATGGGTACCACAAATTCCTTCATGTACTTCGGCCATGGCTAATATAGCATCATCTGGGCCCAAGCACTTAAGTAGGACGTCATTGACTGTTCGGCGGTAAAGTTCATCACTCATCAAAACATACTTGAAAGCTGTTCGCCAAATGTTCTTATCTGTCCTGATATTGGGATTTCGTAAATAATTAAGTATAGGTGTCCTCTAATCACTTGCATCGGCTTCATTGTTAGCCAAATCAATTAAGAGAAAATTTCTGGTAACCCCGGACGGTCCGGCGTCATCACGCGGACGGTCCGCGACCTGGGAATTTGGCTCTGCACTGGTTATCAGATTTTCAGTTTTGTGAAATTTCCCTCTCTTTATCCGATAACCTGATGCATCTTGTGCCAAATCGTTAGCTCTATGATTCTCAACTCTAGAGATATGCCGAATACTGAATTCGTCAAAAGAACGGATTATGCTCCAACATTTCTCAAGGTAACTATTTAGAGTACCATCAAAACATTGATATTCTTCTAACACTTGTTGGACAACCAGCTGAGAATCACCAAATACCTTCACATGTTTTACTCCCATACCATTTAAAAGTTCTAAACCGAACAAAAGCGCTTCATATTCGGCTTGGTTGTTAGTACAATAAGTTTTCAATCGGCTAGAGAAGTCAAAGAAGACATTACTTGGTGAAACAAGCACAATGCCAATTCCTTGCCCTTCATTGCAAACCGATCCATCAAAATATAAAGTCCAAGGAGTAATAGTGAGGTATGACATGTCTAGTTCATGAATATCATTAACCCGATGTTCTACAATAAAATCCGCTACGACTTGGCCTTTCATAGATTTCAATGGTTCATAGGCCAAGTCATATTCTATGAGTGCATAAGCCCACTTACCAATTCTTCCACTCATAATTGGGTTATGCAACATGTATTTGATCACATCGGCTTGACCAGAAACAGTGCAATGACTAGATAGTAAATAACATCTACATTTGGTGCATGCATAAAACAAGCATAAGCATAACTTCTCAATAAAAGTGTATCTTGTTTCAGCATCCACCAACCTTCGGCTCAGATATGTCACCACATGCTCCTTCCCCTCAGTTTCTTGTGTTAGAACAGCCCCAATGACCTTATCTTCAGCTGCAATATATAATCGGAATGGTACTCCTGCTCGTGGTGCTTTTAATACGGGAGCCGAAGATAAGTATTTTTTGATAAGATCAAATGCTTCTTGCTGTTCTGCCCCCAAGCGAATTCGGCATTATTCTTAAGCCGAAGAATAGGGGTGAACGCATCAATCTTCCCAGCTAGGTTAGAAATAAACCTTCGTAAATAATTCATCTTGCCGAGAAACCTCTGTACCTCGACCTTATAGGTCGGAGGTCCCACATTCCGAATGGACTTGATTCGGTCAGGGTCTATCTCTATACCATGTTCATGTATGACAAATCCTAAAAACTTACCAGCCGACACTCCAAAAGCACATTTACGTGGGTTCATTTTCAAACCATACTGACGCATTTTATCAAAGGCTTTGCGCAAATCAGCTATATGAGAACTAAACTCAGCCGATTTGACTACAATATCATAAATGTAAACTTCTACAGTGTTTCCTAACAATTCATGGAAGATCAAATTCATAGCCCTTTGATAAGTAGCACCAGCATTTTTCAAACCAAATGTCATGACGACCCACTCAAATAAACCAATGAAGCCTGGACATATAAAGGCCGTTTTAGACGCATCTTCTTCGGCCATAAAAATCTGATTATATCCGGCATTACCATCAAGGAAGCTAATAATTCTATTTCCTGATGCATTATTGATTAATGTGTCGGCTATGGGCATGGGATATTCGTCTTTAGGAGTTGCTCTATTTAAATTGCGAAAATCAATGCATACTCTAAGTTTACCTGACTCCTTCTTCTCTACCGGCACAATATTGGAGATCCACTCTGCGTATCTGCAAGGTCTAATAAAATTAGCTTCTAATAGCCGGTGGATTTCGTCCTTGATTCGTGGGAGAAGATCTGGACGAAATGTTTTAGCTTTTTGCTTGAAAGGTCTGAAACCAGACTTAATAGGCAGCCGATGTTCGACAATCTCTCGGCTTAGTCCAGGCATTTCAGTGTAATTCCAAGCAAAACAATCTGAATATTCCTTCAATATACCGATCATCTCATTTCTAGAATCGGTCTCCAGGGTCTTGTTTACAAAAGTCGGCCTTGGAGTTTTGCCATCTCCTATGTCAATCTCTTCCAAAGGATCGGCCGATGTAAACCCCTGTCCTAGTTTATCAAGATCTCTGAATTCTTCTATCATGTCCCCCACAGAGGAATCAGATGATCTTTGTGTGATGGCGGACTTTCCGGTCTCGGGGACCGGATCATCCGTAATACTGTCTTTTCGCTGTGATAGATGTTCGGTCTTAAAGTCCGAACTGTTTTGTGAAAGACCGGACCATCCGGTTTTGAGAGCCGAATTGTCCGTGATCAACGACTCATGAACTTTGTGTGTATTCATCATTTAAACTTTATTTAGGATTTAGCCGATTCTCCATCGGCTCTAGCATTACAGGAATGAAACCTTTCTTATCTATACTTATGAACTGATAATCAGAAAAATCTACTCCTGTGAGACATGTAGCAGTCTCATAAGTCCAGAGTACAGGGGCATCGGCCACAGCGATGCAGGCCGATACATCAGCATGTACTTGTTCTACCTCATCGCCTACCCATTGTATTAGCATTTGATGTAATGTAGAAGGTATACATTGATTGGCATGAATCCAATCTCTGCCTAGAATTAAACTGTAATTTCCTTCTACATCAGCGACGAAGAAAGCAGCAGCAAGGGTCTTAGTCCCGATGGTTAATTCAACGGACGTGACTCCCCTGGCTTTGATCGAACTATCTCCAACACCGCTGAGGGTCATGTTGGTTTTGACAAGTTCGTCATCTTGCTTACCTAATTTTCTGTATAATGAATAAGGCATTAGATTTACAGCCGCCCCTCCATCTACCAACATTTTAGCAATCGGTATTCTATCAATGTGACCGCGCATGAAGAGCGGCTTTAAATGATTTACCGATTCCTTTGGTTTAGTAAAGGCGGCTTCTTTAGGACCAAAATCAAATTGAGCAACAACAGGTTCATCGTCGCCGATAATAGTACAATCGGCGGAAAATGTAATAACATTCACATCCATACCTGGGCGTTCTGGAGAAGCTTCGTAGTCGACCAGGTCTTCTCCCAACAGGTCGTCCTCTTCCATCGATGTTGTCGTGTCGTTGGAGGCTTCCTGGTGAACGGCGGACGGTCCGCACGCGGGGGTCGGACGGTCCGCGCCTGGTGCAGGTTGACTTTCTATTTCTGTGGCCGTTTGTTTTTCCTCAACGGCCTTTGGTCTCCATTTCTTTTGTGGTGGCGGGTATAGTGGATGTGTCTCATTAAATATCTTTTCCGCCTCCTTTTCCTGGCTCTCTTTTGCTCTTAGGCGCTGTAATTTTCTCTTTTGGGACCGTGTCAATCCCGCTGGGCACCATCGAGGCATGGAGTATTTTGGATCGGCTGTTTTGTTGGTAGCCGTATCCTTTTTGGTTGTGTTGGCCGATTTGCCGAAAATCATCGGCCCTTTATTATCTTTCTGTATGACAACATCTGCAGTGCCTATTTTGATGATGTCCTTTTTTGTTGTTTTTTGAGTTGCTGCAGGCATATGCCCCCCTGCCGGATTGGTCGGCCTTGAAGGCCGAGTAGTCCGGCAATCCTGTTGGGTTTGTGCCTGGTGACCGGATTGAGCAGTGCTCAATCGGTCTTGTACTCGTGGCGTCAACCTGTCAAAAACAGATGTTTGGGGTGCCCCCCAGGCGGGGTACTGCGGCATCCCAAATGGATATGGTGGCATGCCCCACATTTGATTTGGGACATATGGCGGAGGTAAATATGTGTATGGATATGGCATAGGTGGATATGGAGGTGGAGGTGTCCATGCAGGTAAGTTAGGTCTCACTTGTATAGTATGACCTTTCATTTCTTCCGATTGGTGGGGTGGTCCAATCGGCATGACCTGGCGCTGCTCATGAATGGGTGAGCGGGGTCGCTTTGCTGGCCGGTCACTGGGGCCGGCCTTCTTTTTTACGTATTTAGACAATAATTGATCAAAAGTTGGGCCGGCTTTAACCAACCGACCAGCTGCCTTGAATGTATTTGTTTTCCACGTACCTATCTCTGGTCGTCGTGGTTTGAAAGTACGTGGCCGTTGTAAGTCCTGAGTACGGCCGAACCGTCCGCCGGAGCTCTTCGGACCGTCCGGTGGGGTCCCGGACCATCCGCGCCTACGTGCCGGACCGTCCGGGATACGCAGCACGGGCTCCTGCATCTGTCTCCCTGTCTGCGCTTGCCCCCCAGTACCGGAGGCTGTGATGGTCACCTTTAGGGTCTCCCCTCCATCGGGAGTCTTCTCGGCTACCACTTTCATGCAAGAAACTTTATGATCCTCATCGGCCTTTTTAGAATTGCCGATGATTGCCTCTTTGCCTTTGCTTTTATCGGCCGTGTTTGGCCGAACCAGGACTTTCTTGCCCTTAAGTCGATCACGTTCATTGGAAAGGGCTCCGTATCCACCTGCATTTCCTGAAATTTCAATCGTCCTTCGTTAATGGCCGATTGAATCTGTCGCCGAAATACATTACAATCATTAGTGGCATGAGAAAATGAGTTATGCCACTTGCAGTACGCACGACGTTTTAGCTCGTCGGCGGATGGAACAGTGTGATTTATTTTAATATTGCCATTTTTAAGTAACTCATCAAATATTTTATCACATTTACCAACATTAAACGTAAACTTAACCTCCTCTTGCCGTTTCTTTTGAACCGGCTGCAAGGAGGAACAAGCCGAAGATTTGGCCTGTTTTGGCCAAATCATTTCAGCAGCATATAATTCTGCTGATTCGTCATCTGAGCTACTTTGGTCGCATTCTACTATATGTACGTTGTGACGCATTGTTTTAGCAGTTTCTTTGCTCCGGCTTTCGCAAGCCAAAGCCCTCTGGTGTAACTGTGCTAGTGTAAAAAATTGGATGCCTTCTAATCTCTCTTTTAAATAATATCGTAGACCATTAAAGGCTAATCCTACTAGCTGTTTTTCTGCTAAATGAATTTGAAAGCATCGGTTTCTTGTATCGCGGAATCTCCGGATGTAATCATTAACCGATTCGTCTTTTGTCTGTCGCAATGACACTAAATCTACCAAATCCAATTCATAATCACCGGAGAAAAAATGATCATGAAATTTTTGTTCTAGATCCCCCCATGATGAAATGGAATTAGGAGGTAAAGTGGCATACCATGCAAACGCGGTTCCTGTTAGCGATAATGAAAATAAACGCACGCGAAATGCCTCTGTGTCTGCCAATTCTCCTAATTGTGCTAAGAACTGGCCTATATGTTCGCGCGTGTTTTTCCCTTGATCACCCGAAAATTTTGCGAATTCGGGTATTCTAGTTCCCTGTGGGTACGGGTGGTGATCAAATCGGCTGTCATAAGGTTTCCGATATGATTGCCCCCCAGGGACCATGCTTACTCCGAGCTTATCTCGGAACGCTCCGGCTATTTCTTCCCTCACTATATCAATGGCAGCCGGTGCAAGACCACCGGCTCTCTGGTCAAACATAGGTGGGGTTGGTTGCATATTAGTATGTTGTCGTTCTCCCCATTGATTTGAGCTACGTGGTGCATTTCCATTTGCCCTATATGGCTCATAGGTTTGATCGTTTTTTTCCGGCCTTTTAGGTGGGGCCGGAAAGCTTTCCTGAGCTCTGGATCCTGAATTAATGGGTTGGTGCATTGCATAATGTGATGGGAAGTGTTGCTGAGACGGGCGAGGATTTAGGTAATAATCCTCCTCAAAAGACTCATGCGCGGACTGTCCGGATACATACCCGGACCGTCCGTGGTTATATGCGGACCGTCCGTCATTGTATGCGGACCGTCCGACTGGGTAGTTTGGGTTCTGTGTCATATGTGGTGGCTCGGGCGCATATCTAGGTAACTCATTAAAAATAGGCCCGACTGCTGTTGGCCCGGACGGTCCACGCTCACGTGCGGACGGTCCGGGCATGTGCAGATCGGCTGGTTTGCTGCCGATTTGCGGTTGCTTAGGGTATGTGTCCATCGGCATCCCATAAAGGGGGTTGTGACTGGTCGTGACAACCTGTAGCCGATGTGTTACGCGCGTTATCTCCTAACTCAACCTCGTGCGAAGGAAAATTTGCGGTACTAGATTTATCAAATGCACGTACTAGTCTCTTAAGATCGCTTTGCATACCCCCTATGATGTTCTGCATTTGTTCACGCTGACCTTCTACATAATTTCTAAGAGATTGCAGATCGTTGGTATTACTTACATTGGGGATATCTGGCGTGGGTTGGAGCGAAGCCGGATCCGTCGCTGTAACACCCGGTTTTAAAGGAACAAGCCGGGTGCATCTCATACATGCGCCAAGAAGACAACATATATAATAACAGAGTGTATAGAGATAAATGTCATTAACATCAGAGTATTTATTACATAGCGGAAGACTTATTACAAAATAAAATAATAAAGATAAAACAAACTAAGGATCGTCGGCGCCAATGTCGACTGGAAACGCCACCTAGATCAGATCGAACTCCTCAGTGTTAGGCAGCTCCTCCTGAACCACCTGATCATCTCCTGTGGGGGGGGTGTGAGACAGCAAGGGTGAGCTCACACATGATCATAGCTCAACAAGTTGTGGGGAACCAGTGGACATAAACTCACAAAGGTGTGAGTTCATGTGATGTGTAAGGCTTAATCAATGACAAGGGTTAAAGCTGCATTGCTTTTAAGTAGTTGATCAGAATTTTATTAGCAGTTACTAAGTGTAAGTAAATACCAAACCATAAGTAAAGTAATAGAACAAAATTAATAACAAACCCATGCAATGCAAATGACCAAATTGAATTTAAGTTCCATAATTTAAACATCAGAGAGTCCTGAGCTGCTCATGACCGTGAGCTCGGCTAGTATACCAGTTTTACACTCTGCAGAGGTTGTACCCTTTACCCACAAGTCATGTTACCCATCTGCCAAGGGGTCATGAATCCCATATACCTCTACCTAGGAAGCACGGCAGGGCAACACTACGAGGCCTTTACAAAGTTCCACTAGCTTCCGAAAACCCGCTACAGTTTATGGGAAGATCCAGTAAAGGGTTCCTGGCTGACTGCCATCCCAGCAAGACCAACCAGGGACCTCCCCGCACTGACCTCTCCCCTACTGCCCTTGCCCCTTTCGGGTAAGGTAGTCTTCCACTAGCTTTCCTAATTAGTCAGCCAAGGGCGTCCCATTCCACCCTTGTGGTGGCACGTGGTTCTCAAGTTAAGCTCTATGTTCCAATTAACATTAATGATAACAACATGAACATAAACAGAATAACAACAAGAATTGGAACATAGAGGTAATAAATGATTATCCCAAAACCATATAAAGCAATAGCAAACTACCCAAGTGATTCAGGGGTAAACAAGGTAATGAGATAAACAAATCTAGGGTGACCTATTGGGTCCCATCAAAATTAGCCTATGCATGGATAAGTGATATTAAAGAACATTATTGGGTAAAAAGTGGTCAAGGGCACAACTTGCCTTCAATGAGCTCCTGCTCAGCTACTTCAACCTGCTGCTCACCAGGATCCTCAGCAACGGGCTCTTCTACTCGCCACAATACAAACAAGCACAGTGCATATAGAGAAATTAACATTACACCAAACATATAAACAAAATGCACAAAAATATTCTACATATTAAAATAAAATCCTAGGAACAGAAATCATATTTTTCTGAGTTATAGATTTTAAGTTATGCATTTTCAAAGGTTTTATGTGCTTTAAATAGGGTTAAGTGATAAATAAATTTCCTTACTGTTTTTATGCCAAAACAGAGTCATTAAGTGCTAGAGAATAAAATTACAAAATTTTAGGAACTGGAATGAATTAATTTGGAGTTAGTATGAATTTTCTATGAATTATTGAAGATTTAGCACTTATTTTTGTATTAAAAATACATTTTCTAATTCATTTACTCATTTTAAAACAGCAGTGGACTGGGCCTCAAATCCAGAGAAACCCAGGGGGCTCGGGGTAAAACTACAGAGACACAGCGCATAGTGCTCTGGACGGCGGGTTGATTCTCTGGTTTCCAGGGGGTTCTTTAATAAAAGTGCCAGCGCGGAAAGGTATGATTGAATCTCGGCCGCACGATCTGAACTGAGCGGCCCAGATTAGATTTATTATACACCGAACCGGTACGCATTGCCGTCCACTGGATCACGATCCTACGGCACAGATTTAATTTTGTCCAGAGCCACCCGATCCATCCGATCGGATATCAACGGCTGACGCGAAATCCACCAAAACGTTACCCGCCTTCTAATCCGAGCCATACAACGAGAAATCGACGGCCCACGATTCCCGGCCGAACCCCGCCCAACTCCGGCCACCGGAATACCCCCGTGCGCGGCGGCGCCATGGCCGAGATGTCAAGCGCGTGAATTTGTACACAATGTCTACACATCTTAGGTGCAAAACGAAATTAAGAGAATGACGAACTCGAGGAGCGCATCCATACCACGATCCCGACGGTCTCCGGCCCTGCCCACGGCGCACGGTGAATCCACGGCGACGGCGAGGAATTAACAGTCCGCTGCAGGCGCTCCTTGCCAACGGATGGTTCCTACACGTGTGGCGGGGGCGTGTGGTGTTGCAGACCAATTCGCCGTGGCCGATAGTCCGACCAAGGCCCAACTCAACGATGGCGGCGCGGCACTAAGCTTGCGGCTGCGGAAAAGGGTCGGCGATGGCGGCTTGGACCTACGACTACGGCGCAATAAAGGAGCCACGAGAACCCGACACCCTTATAGGCGCGCAGGAGCCCAGTCACGCGGTCTTCCATGCCGAAGAGCTCGGCATCCGTTGCGCGAGGAAAGGGGAAGGTGCGCGTACGGCGCGTGGTTCGTTGAGGGAGGTGCTAACGTGTGGGGGCCACCAGTCAGCGGGAAGCCGAGCGCGCGCTGAAGACCGACAAGCGGGCCCGGCTGGTAGCGCGTGTGAGGCGAGCGCGCGGCGCCGAAGAGTATAGCTGAGCGGTGGGTCCCGCGTGTCAGTGGGTCGCGCGCAGGGGATGTCCAGTTGGGCCGCGCGGAGGCCGATTAGTTAGGTGGGCCAAAAGTGACGAAGTCGGCCCAGGTAAGCTCCTTTTCCCTTTTTATTTTCTGTTTTCTGTTTTCTTTTCTTTTTTATTTTTCAATTTCCCAATTTGAATTCCAAATATGACTTTGAATTTGTACTCAAATTATAGATAAATTTCAATCATACCAGTATAGTTGAGTTGGTGCATTTATAAATTTTGTTCTATATTTTATATTATTTCTTTCTCTCTTTCTCCTTTTTCCTCAAATCCTTTTCTCATTGTCATTTTATTTATATGTTGTCACCAAATGCACACACAAATAAAATATCCAGCATGATGCAACAATTTAGTAGCATGTCTTTTATTAATTGTTCTTGGACATGGTGTTCTCATATGATGGTGCATAAAGATCAAACTCACATAAAGAGAAAATGTTTCTCTATTGGTGTTTTATCTAGCAATTACAAAGTGGATGTTACAAATCCTACCCCCCTTAAAAATAATCTCGTCCTCGAGATTTAAGAAGAACTAGGGAAAAGGTGGGGAAAATCTATACGAAGCTCTTCTTCTCTTTCCCAAGTTGCTTCATCTTCACTGTGGTGACTCCATTGAACTTTACACATCTTTATCACCTTATTTCTTGTAACTCGAGTCAATGTATCCAAAATCTTGATCGGGTACTCCGTGTAAGTCAAATCACCTTGAACACTGAGCTCTTCCATGGGTAACTGTTCTTCAGGGACACGAAGACACTTCTTGAGTTGAGATACATGGAACACATTATGCACATCTGATAGACTAGCAGGTAACTCGAGTTGGTATGCCATCTCCCCAACTCTTCTAAAGATCAAGAATGGTCCAATATAGCGAGGGGACAATTTTCCCTTAACTTTGAATCTCCTCATTCCACGCAGTGGTGACACCTTGAGATACACATAATCTCCTTCTTCGAATTCCAGTGGCCTCCTTCTATTATCAGCATAGCTCTTCTGCCTGGTTTGAGCCACTCTCAAATTTTCTCGAATTATACGAACTTGTTCTTCTGCTTCTTGAATCAATTCAGGCCCAAAGAACTGTCTCTCTCCAGTCTGGTCCCAATATAGAGGAGTCCTGCACTTCCTCCCATATAAAGCTTCAAAAGGTGACATCTTCAGACTGGCCTGGTAACTATTATTATACGAGAACTCAGCATAAGGTAGACTTTTATCCCAACTTCCTCCATGCTGAAGGGCACATGCTCTCAACATATCTTCCAATACTTGGTTTGTCCTTTCAGTCTGTCCATCCGTCTGAGGGTGATAAGCCGTGCTAAAATTCAACTTGGTACTCATATTCTCATGAAAGCTTCTCCAAAATCTTGAGGTAAACTGCGAACCTCGATCAGACACGATCTTCTTTGGTACTCCATGCAAACACACAATCCGAGCCATATATAACTCTGCTAGCTGAGAACCTTTATAAGTAGTCTTGACAGGAATAAAGTGAGCCACTTTAGTCAATCTATCAACAATCACCCATATAGCATCATATCCTTTCTGGGTGCGAGGCAATCCAGTAATGAAATCCATACCAATCTCTTCCCATTTCCACTCAGGTATCTTTAGTGGATGCAATAGTCCAGCTGGCCTCTGGTGTTCAGCCTTAACCCTTTGACATACATCGCACATAGCTACATGTGCAGCTACATCTCTTTTCAATCCATACCACCAGTACTTCCGTTTCAAATCCTGATACATCTTGGTACTACCAGGATGAATAGAATAATCCGAATCATGGGCCTCCTTTAAAATAGTCTCTCGAAGGCTTTTAATATCAGGAACACATATCCTGTCCTTGAACCATACAGTGCCCTGCTCATCTTCCGTGAATTCCGGAACTCGACCTTCAGTAATCAGATCCTTAATCTCTTTTATCTTATCATCACCAATTTGTCCCTTGCGGATCTCTTGCTCTAAAGTAGGTTCCACATCAATAGTAACTCCCTCAGTATGAGCAACTATCCCCAGGTTAAGTCTCCTGAAGTCCTCAACAATCTCATCGGGTAGCTGGGCAACAACAGCTGAATGAACATGCTCCTTGCGACTCAAGGCATCTGCAACCAAATTTGCCTTGCCCGGGTGATAGTGAATCTCCAAATCATAATCCTTAATAAGCTCCAACCAACGACGTTGCCTAAGGTTGAGATCCTTCTGAGTGAATATATACTTCAAACTCTTATGATCCGTATATACTTGGCACTTGGTCCCCATGATATAATGTCTCCAAATCTTAAGTGCATGCACAACGGCTGCCAATTCCAAGTCATGAGTGGGGTAGTTCAATTCATGTCTCCGCAACTGACGAGAAGCATAAGCAATTACATGTCCTTCTTGCATGAGCACACATCCTAAGCCTTGGCCACATGCATCACAGTAGATATCAAATCCTTTTTGTAAGTCTGGCATAACCAAAACTGGTGGCGACATCAACCTCTTCTTCAATAGATCAAAGCTTTCTTGACACTTCTCGTCCCACTTAAACTCTTTTCCTTTCTCCAAAAGCGAAGTCATCGGCTTAGCAATCTTAGAAAACCCTTCGATAAACCTCCGATAATATCCAGCAAGTCCTAAGAAACTTCGAATCTCAGTAACTGTAGTGGGTACTCTCCACTCCATTATCTCCTTAACCTTAGCAGGATCCACTGCTATTCCTCCATTAGAAATAATATGACCAAGAAATGGCACTTCGCCAATCCAAAACTCGCACTTGGTGAACTTAGCATAGAGTTGATTATCTCGTAGCTTCTGTAGCACCAACCTCAGATGTTCCTCGTGATCACTTTCACTCTGAGAATAAATAAGAATATCGTCGATGAATACCACGACGAATCTGTCCAAATACTCCATAAACACCTTGTTCATTAAGTTCATAAAATAGGCTGGTGCATTAGTCAATCCAAACGACATAACTGTGAACTCATATAATCCATATCTAGTCGAGAAAGCCGTCTTGGGAATATCCGATGGTCTAATCCTCATCTGATGATAACCGGATCGGAGATCAATCTTCGAAAATACTCTAGCACCTCTCATTTGATCAAACAAGTCTTCAATACGGGGCAACGGATACTTGTTCTTCACTGTAACATCATTAAGAGATCTATAATCCACACACATCCGTTGCGATCCATCCTTCTTCTGTACAAACAAGACCGGTGCTCCCCAAGGTGAGGAACTCGGACGAATGTACCCAGCCTCTTGTAACTCAGTTAACTGCTTCTTAAGTTCCTTCAATTCCTCTACGGACATCCTATATGGCCGTTTAGAAATAGGGGCGGTTCCAGGTAAGAGGTCAATAACAAACTCAACTTCTCTATCAGGTGGCATTCCTGGTAACTCCTCTGGAAAGACATCCGGAAAATCTCTAACCACCCGGATATTGTCACCAACAAACTCCTTCGGCATAAAGAACATTGCACGCATAGATGAGGAGGTTACTGCGATGTTAACTTGAAACCTTTCTCCTTTAGTAGTAGTGAGTTCTACGGTACCTCTACCACATGCTATAACGGCCTTTGCCTTTCTTAGCCATGACATACCAAGAATCAAATCTATACTGCTTGACTCCAATACTATAGCAGTAGCTCCAAATTCTCTACCCATAATGGTTAATGTCAATTTACGTGTCATTTGATTTGCCTCAACATGCCCTTTAGGTGTAATTACTATCAGGGGTTTTCTCATATTTAGCAGTGGTATTTCATTTGTGTTGGCATAACGAGCAGACATGAATGAATGTGTAGCACCAGAATCAAATAATATGGTTGCAGGAATTGCATTAACATAAAACATACCAATTACGAGGTCCCCTCCATCCGGAGTAGCATCCACGCTGACTTGATTAACCTTGGCAATAGAATATCCCTTGCCAGTTCCTGGAGTTTGCTGCCTGTTCTGAGCTGGAGTAGTAGCAATCCTCTGTGGGCAGACATTTGCATAATGACCAATCTTCCCACACTTGTAACATTGAGTGCCCGGACTCTGTCCTGAAAACTTCGTCGGGGTGCCAGTAGGGGTAGCCTGTCGAGGAGGTGGAGTCCTCAGTGGTGACTGCTGAACTGGGCGTGGTCCTCCGGGTCGAGTCGGTGTACTCTGTGTGAACTGTAGCGAGGACGAACACTGCTGCTTCCTTGTCCTTGAGATATTGCCTTCCTCTTCAAATCTCCCAGCTGAACACGCTTGTGTTCAATAGCCAGGGCCTTGTCAAGCAGCCCCTGAAATGATGGAAATGTGTGTGCCACTAGAGCATACTGCAATGGTCCATTAAGTCCTTCAATGAAATGCTCCTGCTTCCTCTCGTCTTCAGCAACTTCTTCAGGGGCATATCTGGATAACTGAATAAACTTGTCGCGGTACTCGCTGACTGACATACTCTCTTGCTTCAGCGACAGAAATTCCTTCTTCTTAATCTTTATCATACCAGCTGGAATATGGTAGTTCCTGAACTGCGTACTGAACTCTGCCCAGGTAATAGTATCCGCAGCATCGTGGGCAGCAGTATAAGAATCCCACCAGTCAGCAGCAGGACTAATCAGACGTCCAGAAGCATATAAAACCTTCTCCCGGTCAGTGCATTGTGCAATATTCAGCATCTTCTCAACGGACTTCAGCCAATCATCCGCGTCCAATGGATCAGGTGATCTAGCGAATGTAGGTGGCTTATGGCTCATGAACTCCCTATGCTTATCTCGGGGTGGAACTGGTGGTGGTGGTGGAGGCAGTGGTACTTGTTGCTGTTGTTGTTGCATTTGCTGTTGCAGCTGCTGTTGTTGCGCCCTCCTTTCCTGGCGTATCTCATCTCGCTCCTGGCGCAACTCCTGGCGTATGTCTTCTCTTTCTTGACGCATCTCCTGGCGTTCTTGCTGCATCTGGGCACGCATATCGGCCATGGTGTCCGCCATTTGCTGCATCACCGCCATCTGAGCAGCAACCAGTGGGTCAACTCCGCCTGGTGGAGGATTGGGAGGATTCATCCCCGCAGGTTGTGGCTGAGGTTGTCTTCGAGGGTGTTGGTTAGGAGGCAAGTCAATTCCACCACCCCGCCTGGTATTGACCATCTGAGTTAGATACATATGGTAAGAAAATAGTAGACAAGGCAGGTACTTACAAATCAGGTTACTTGGGGGATTTATTAGCTAAGCAGATTAATATTTCACCTATCCTAGCTAATTCAATACCTTATGGTGGTACATACTAAGATGCCCGTCTATAATAATTCAATCAATCAAAGAAGCAAATCAGGCATTTAGCATCAGCACAATCAAACAACATTTTTAAAGAAAGTAGTTTTTTTTTTAATTTTGTCATAGGTCCCCTATATCTTAAAAAGATCATAGTGGTAGGATTCCAAGGTGTGAAATCCATCTTGTCTTAGAGTAGAAAAGGTAAGAATCATCAGAGTAGAACAGTAGAAGGTGAGACAGGATCAAGATAAGTGTAGAAAGAATCAGAGTAAGGTGAGTGTAGAATGAATCAGAATGAGATAAGTAGGTAAGGGTTTTGTCCATTTCTATCTAGGTTTCGTCCTACAGTCAACATTTCCTCTGATACCACTTCTGTAACACCCGGTTTTAAAGGAACAAGCCGGGTGCATCTCATACATGCGCCAAGAAGACAACATATATAATAACAGAGTGTATAGAGATAAATGTCATTAACATCAGAGTATTTATTACATAGCGGAAGACTTATTACAAAATAAAATAATAAAGATAAAACAAACTAAGGATCGTCGGCGCCAATGTCGACTGGAAACGCCACCTAGATCAGATCGAACTCCTCAGTGTTAGGCAGCTCCTCCTGAACCACCTGATCATCTCCTGTGGGGGGGGGGGGTGTGAGACAGCAAGGGTGAGCTCACACATGATCATAGCTCAACAAGTTGTGGGGAACCAGTGGACATAAACTCACAAAGGTGTGAGTTCATGTGATGTGTAAGGCTTAATCAATGACAAGGGTTAAAGCTGCATTGCTTTTAAGTAGTTGATCAGAATTTTATTAGCAGTTACTAAGTGTAAGTAAATACCAAACCATAAGTAAAGTAATAGAACAAAATTAATAACAAACCCATGCAATGCAAATGACCAAATTGAATTTAAGTTCCATAATTTAAACATCAGAGAGTCCTGAGCTGCTCATGACCGTGAGCTCGGCTAGTATACCAGTTTTACACTCTGCAGAGGTTGTACCCTTTACCCACAAGTCATGTTACCCATCTGCCAAGGGGTCATGAATCCCATATACCTCTACCTAGGAAGCACGGCAGGGCAACACTACGAGGCCTTTACAAAGTTCCACTAGCTTCCGAAAACCCGCTACAGTTTATGGGAAGATCCAGTAAAGGGTTCCTGGCTGACTGCCATCCCAGCAAGACCAACCAGGGACCTCCCCGCACTGACCTCTCCCCTACCGCCCTTGCCCCTTTCGGGTAAGGTAGTCTTCCACTAGCTTTCCTAATTAGTCAGCCAAGGGCGTCCCATTCCACCCTTGTGGTGGCACGTGGTTCTCAAGTTAAGCTCTATGTTCCAATTAACATTAATGATAACAACATGAACATAAACAGAATAACAACAAGAATTGGAACATAGAGGTAATAAATGATTATCCCAAAACCATATAAAGCAATAGCAAACTACCCAAGTGATTCAGGGGTAAACAAGGTAATGAGATAAACAAATCTAGGGTGACCTATTGGGTCCCATCAAAATTAGCCTATGCATGGATAAGTGATATTAAAGAACATTATTGGGTAAAAAGTGGTCAAGGGCACAACTTGCCTTCAATGAGCTCCTGCTCAGCTACTTCAACCTGCTGCTCACCAGGATCCTCAGCAACGGGCTCTTCTACTCGCCACAATACAAACAAGCACAGTGCATATAGAGAAATTAACATTACACCAAACATATAAACAAAATGCACAAAAATATTCTACATATTAAAATAAAATCCTAGGAACAGAAATCATATTTTTCTGAGTTATAGATTTTAAGTTATGCATTTTCAAAGGTTTTATGTGCTTTAAATAGGGTTAAGTGATAAATAAATTTCCTTACTGTTTTTATGCCAAAACAGAGTCATTAAGTGCTAGAGAATAAAATTACAAAATTTTAGGAACTGGAATGAATTAATTTGGAGTTAGTATGAATTTTCTATGAATTATTGAAGATTTAGCACTTATTTTTGTATTAAAAATACATTTTCTAATTCATTTACTCATTTTAAAACAGCAGTGGACTGGGCCTCAAATCCAGAGAAACCCAGGGGGCTCGGGGTAAAACTACAGAGACACAGCGCACAGTGCTCTGGACGGCGGGTTGATTCTCTGGTTTCCAGGGGGTTCTTTAATAAAAGTGCCAGCGCGGAAAGGTATGATTGAATCTCGGCCGCACGATCTGAACTGAGCGGCCCAGATTAGATTTATTATACACCGAACCGGTACGCATTGCCGTCCACTGGATCACGATCCTACGGCACAGATTTAATTTTGTCCAGAGCCACCCGATCCATCCGATCGGATATCAACGGCTGACGCGAAATCCACCAAAACGTTACCCGCCTTCTAATCCGAGCCATACAACGAGAAATCGACGGCCCACGATTCCCGGCCGAACCCCGCCCAACTCCGGCCACCGGAATACCCCCGTGCGCGGCGGCGCCATGGCCGAGATGTCAAGCGCGTGAATTTGTACACAATGTCTACACATCTTAGGTGCAAAACGAAATTAAGAGAATGGCGAACTCGAGGAGCGCATCCATACCACGATCCCGACGGTCTCCGGCCCTGCCCACGGCGCACGGTGAATCCACGGCGACGGCGAGGAATTAACAGTCCGCTGCAGGCGCTCCTTGCCAACGGATGGTTCCTACACGTGTGGCGGGGGCGTGTGGTGTTGCAGACCAATTCGCCGTGGCCGATAGTCCGACCAAGGCCCAACTCAACGATGGCGGCGCGGCACTAAGCTTGCGGCTGCGGAAAAGGGTCGGCGATGGCGGCTTGGACCTACGACTACGGCGCAATAAAGGAGCCACGAGAACCCGACACCCTTATAGGCGCGCAGGAGCCCAGTCACGCGGTCTTCCATGCCGAAGAGCTCGGCATCCGTTGCGCGAGGAAAGGGGAAGGTGCGCGTACGGCGCGTGGTTCGTTGAGGGAGGTGCTGACGTGTGGGGGCCACCAGTCAGCGGGAAGCCGAGCGCGCGCTGAAGACCGACAAGCGGGCCCGGCTGGTAGCGGGTGTGAGGCGAGCGCGCGGCGCCGAAGAGTATAGCTGAGCGGTGGGTCCCGCGTGTCAGTGGGTCGCGCGCAGGGGATGTCCAGTTGGGCCGCGCGGAGGCCGATTAGTTAGGTGGGCCAAAAGTGACGAAGTCGGCCCAGGTAAGCTCCTTTTCCCTTTTTATTTTCTGTTTTCTGTTTTCTTTTCTTTTTTTTATTTTTAAATTTCCCAATTTGAATTCCAAATATGACTTTGAATTTGTACTCAAATTATAGATAAATTTCAATCATACCAGTATAGTTGAGTTGGTGTATTTATAAATTTTGTTCTATATTTTATATTATTTCTTTCTCTCTTTCTCCTTTTTCCTCAAATCCTTTTCTCATTGTCATTTTATTTCTATGTTGTCACCAAATGCACACACAAATAAAATATCCAGCATGATGCAACAATTTAGTAGCATGTCTTTTATTAATTGTTCTTGGACATGGTGTTCTCATATGATGGTGCATAAAGATCAAACTCACATAAAGAGAAAATGTTTCTCTATTGGTGTTTTATCTAGCAATTACAAAGTGGATGTTACAGTCGCCCGATGTCGGACGACCTTGTTGTTCCTGTCCACTTTGAAGTTGGCCAAGAACTTTGCTTTCGCCTCCTGGATCATCCGCTCCTTGTGCTCCTCAAACTGGAGCTGCTCGTCAGCCGGCAAGGTTTCCCAAGTCGGCTCTATGATGTTGCTTAGAAAAATATCAGAGCTATCCTTTAAACCGGCCATTGAGGGCCGATTTGATGAGCCTAGATGTTTTGTCCCCAGCGGAGTCGCCAAAAAGTATGTTGACGCCTTTTTGGAGCGCCAAACACTCAACAAGAACCGTGGCGGTGCCTTCTGCACAGGGGCGGACGGTCCGCGCGCAGGGGCCGGACGGTCCGCGGCCTGGTGCGAGGCGCGGTACGCCTTTTTGGAGCGCCAAACACTCAACAAGAACCGTGGCGGTGCCTTCTGCACAGGGGCGGACGGTCCGCGCGCAGGGGCCGGACGGTCCGCGGCCTGGTGCGAGGCGCGGTGGTGCTCTCTGCGCAAGGGCGGACTGTCCGCGGCCTGGGGCCGGACGGTCCGCGGCCTGGTGCGCGGCTAGGGCTCCTGCTTGACGACCGGACGGTCCGCGCCCTGGGGCCGGACGGTCCGCGCGTACGCAGGGACGGCGGAAGATCGCCGACGGCGCCTGGATCTCGCTCCCGGGAGGGACCCCGTCGGGGAGTAGAGATCCTAGATGGTGTCTAGGCTCGGGTAGACCGACCTAGACTCCTCTAATCGACGTAGAGTCGAGGAGAGACGGAGAATTTGGGGATTGGAAGGCTAAACTAGGGCTAAACTAGAACTACTCCTAAGATAAAATGCGAAATAGAAGTTGTATTGATTCGATTGTTGATTACAAATCGGCCGTAGACCTCTCTATTTATAGAGGAGGGGGGCTGGACCCTTTACCGTCAAAACTCCGAGCAAATCCCGGGATTTTCGCCAACAAACGCAGCGAAAAACTCGGAACCCTAATCTGTTCTGCGCGTGCGCGGACCGTCCGGCCCACAGGCGCGGACCGTCCGGACCGCGGACCGTCCGGCCTCAGGGCCGGACTGTCCGCACCTCAATTTGGTGCTCAACACTATCTAAATCTAATGAGAAAAAAGATGAACAGCTAAATGGCTGTTTCCTTAACCAGAAACTTAAGATCACAATGTATTATGCAAAGAGTGAAGTGTGCACTATCGAGCATAGTTATTAAAGCGGTAAGGCGATGTAAGGCGACCGACTCTCTTTTTTAAGCGGTAAGGTGAGGCGAAGCCTTATTTTATAGTAATATAATGCCTTATTATATAGTAATATAAAAGATTAGACCAAATATTATATAAGGCCTAGTAGGCCCATTTCAACCTAGTAGAGAAGAGAGATAGGAAAAAAGAAAAAACCCACAACAAGGCCTAACTAACCCAGCCTAATAGTTTTAGGTTAAAACCTACCTTCTCCAGCCAGCTCTCCCTCCCTTCCCGTGCAGTCGCAGCTCTCTCTCGCCTGCAGCTCCCCTCTTCCTCCCACGGCTCTCCTTCCTCTGACTGGTCGGCTGGGGCCACACCCCGCCGTGCCCTGCGAGCGCCGTTGCCGCCACGCCCTGTGAGCGCCGCCGCCGCCGTGCCCTGACATCAGGCCAAGGCGTCCACGGAGCGACACTTAAGGACATGTTTGGCATGGCTTCAGAGCAAAACTCCAACGAGGAGATGGCTAGAGCCTGCCAAACACCCTAACTCCAGAGTTATGGAGTTTCCGGAGCTGCAGTACAATTTTTTAGAGTACCTCTTTTGCTGCTCCGAAAACTTTAAAAAAACAATGTAAACATGGAGTTTGGAATTATTTACCCACAACTGTCACTAGTTATGAGGAAGCAATCTAAACTCTGGAGCAGAGCTGCTCCATCCAGAGTTTTGAAGTAGAGTTGCTCTAGAGTGGAGCAGAGCCATGCCAAACATACCCTAACTGGATTCAAGGCGCCAGAGCGACGCCTTAGCAGATGAAGCAGACGCCTTAGGCTACTGAGTAAGGCGACCTGGATGCCTTACCGCATAAGCGACGCCTTAACAAGTATGCTATCAAGTGTTGTGTCTATGGTTTGAACCTTTTAGGAGCCAAATGGAACATTAAAAGATATTACTAGGGAATTTTTACCCAATTGTGAGCGAGAGCTTCAGAGGACCTCTATGATCACCTTTTTCTCTGCCTGATATAGATCGACCAAACACCATATCACAATCAGTTAAACAGAGGGTACAAAGAGGTCTACCGTACCAAGGAGGGGGTTGGTGAGGATGAGAGTAGTCTCCCTGAAAGAAAACATCATTCAATCATACATATGGTCCATTTCAAGATGTCCACAATACACAATAAAAGCAGTAAGAGCCTTGTTTCTTGGCTCGCCATTGTGGAGGCACGTAATAAAATCGGCACTAGTATCACTCAACTATAGCACTACTACCAGGCAACAAGAACTAAAGAAATTTTAGAATCTCTCCCTTGACTACCAACTTCTGTTAATTAAAACATGGCCCCATCTTACTACCAACTTCTGTCAATGTAGAATGTACATCATGCCAGTTTAACCACTCTTGTGTGACTGTGTCTACTCTCGAAGGATTGGCCCTTACTACTTGGGCAGCATACATTGACCTTGCCCTAAGCCAAAAGATTAATGGAAGCAAATTACCTCATTGAAGATGTCAATAACACAATAATTTGGTTTGAAGGGTATGATTTCCTGCTGAGACAAGCGATCAAACAGATCATGCAGCAGCCCAGGAATCACATCCACTCTTGTCTCTAGACTCACATTTAAAAAAGATACAAAAAATGTAATCAAAATATGAGACTAACATTACGTACTACAGTACAAGCTTGGTCTACCTCTTTGATTTTCATCATCAGGAGGGCCTTCAATGATAGGAAGGCCCAGCTGAACAAATTCCCTCCCATGACCCTTCATTGGTCTTTTAGCAATAATAACTGTCTGTCCAGCTGTATCACAAGTAAAACAGTATTAACTTAACAAAATCCCAAACAATAAACCTCCTGGTGCACAAAGACTAGGACATTTTCTGTTAGAGCAACTCCAATAGTTTTCTAAAAGACTTCCTAAATCAATAATTTAGGTAGTTAACATGAAAACTATTCTCCAACAGTTCTCTAAATGAACATTCTAAATTTAACAACTTGTCATCTAACCTCATTTTCTCTCTACATTTGGCAACCATTTAACAACTCCCTAAACAAAAATGTTGACTGCATTATATAGTTTTTGTAACTTATTTTTTATGTGGATAAATACAAAACAAAATTACAACCTATATTTAGAGAACTATCGGAGAACTCACATTTTTTTACTCTAAAAGCCATTTAGCAACTTCTTAAATCTATGATTTAGAGAGCTAAAATTTACATAACTATTGGAGTTGCTCTTAACACGAAAATAGAAAACCAAACTAGATACAATATTATCCCACGCAAACAGTGTTTTTCTAGGTTACTAGCACAGTTCTATTTAGGTATGCATTCTATAGAAAATTAGATATAGCATAAGTGAACAGCAGACAAACAAAATTACGATAGAGAGCTGCACACACAGAAGGTCATAAGCGCAAAAAAAACTTCTGATAGAGTAGAAAAAAAACATTTAAAAGGTTACCTTCAAACCCCCCTCGTCGGTAAGAGGTTTTTGTTTCATTAACTAAAGAAAGGATCTTATTTGCCTCGGTCACATTTACTAAGAGCAACTCCAAGAGACTAGGTATATAATTTTGTAAAGTTAAATTTAGCTAATATTAAAAGATAATTGTATCCAATAGACTCTGTAAACGACTCTTCAAATTTAGTGGCTCTCTATTTCTCCATCTTCACTCTCCAATTTTGGATAGCCTACTTCACTCTCTATTCAGTCCGTAGGTTTACCGAGTCTGTTGGATTAGCCTACACTTTTTCTTTAAAATCTATTTTAGAGAGTAGCTAAATCAGTAAATTTGACTAGTCTTTTTAGCTAACCTCTTGGAGTTGCTCTAACCCTTCATAAACCTTGAGCCCTTCAACAGTATTAACCTAAAGGAACAAAAACAATACTTCAGCACACAACATGGTTATCCATAATAAAATGGAGTTAAAAAAAATTCTTTGACATCTCAAGTTGACGTGAAGGGAAAACTGAATAACTCAATTCTAATTCTACTTTTTTACGCTAACATACCATGGTGCCATCAATTATTCATTGGTTGAATGCTCTACAGGGGCAGCAAACATTTTGCTACTTCCTTCAGAAACAGTTTGCAGCTTTGATTTTTTCCATCTTCTACAATATAAATATACAAGCGCATAGTTTAGAGATGCAATATGTAAGATTCTTGTGTGTTCGAGAAAAAGATATGCAAGATTCTTTATTTTCTATCACAAATTTTCAAACTCCATGAGGCAAAAGTGATTAAGACATGAACAAGAGAAGTGTAGCACGGTCTTGTTTGAGTAGTCAGTTGTTGGTAGCTTATTCCAGACAAGAAAGTAAAGGGCATCAAGTTCAGATCCTATTTGTCATACATTAATCTGTAAGGTCCTACTTGTCATACATTACTCTCCCCAAAACTTGGGGTTACAACAGAATAGATCCACCCAACGATTTCATACAAATGGGGACGATAAAGATGCGTCCACTGGCATTTGAGTCACAGCAATTAAAAACGGACGAGATCCCAAGAACTACACATCAACTAGTTACTTCATAGACAATATTAACAGTTCCAGCCATTTAGCCGCGTTGATCACTGACTTGTGGTCGCTACTAACAGGTCAGAGCTTGAACACGGCCACAACTTTAGTTGTCTATCTCTTCCTAAGGTCTGGTGTAGTGGAGATAGCTGTTTCACTAAGTCACCAGGTCGTGAATTCAAAGCAACCTCTCCATATTTGCAGGGTAAGGCTTGCCTCGGTTACTTTAACTCTTCACCAGACCCCACTCAGACTTTGTTTGGTTACAAGGGAATAAATCTCACCATGGATTTAATCCAGATCTGAATTGGGTGAATCCATATATCACACCCAATCCTATAGTGGGATTAAATCCACTATTGAATCCATGTATCTTTCAAAGCTAGCTATTCTTTTGATCCATGGATTCTAATATAAACTTGTGCAATATTTTTATGGATTTGTTCTATATTTAATGGGCTATTGATAGATCCATGTATTCTATAGTTTAAAAAATTCATAAATCTATGTGTTATAATCTATGATGGGTTTAATTGAATAAAAAAATTATGTAGGCTTTGATTATTTTGGGGGCATGGATTGTAGTATAGATTTAATTTCAATCCATACTAATTTAGAGCTGAATTGATGTAAATGAACAAGGCCTCGTGTGGGAGCCTCAGGCTTGGGTCTGGCCTTTAAATTTGCGAGACCCCACTCCCCCGCTCCCCTGTGGCACTCCGCCGCCGATCACCCGCTCCAGCTACGGCTTTGCTCGGACGTCTCGCTCCCTAGCGTCCTACGAGCTGTGACAAGCTGCAACTTTGCACTACCCGTCCAGGCTCCAGCTGCAAGCAAGTTTGCTACTTGCTAGTGTATGACTGTTGGTTCTGCTACTAGTTTGTTGTTGACTGTACTATGGCGTAGGTTCGCTCCTAGTTTGTTGTGCAGTTTGTATGAATCTGTATGTCAAACTGTAATGATCTTGTGTTGTTCGGGTTTTCAAGGAACCGAATAGACCGAACCGGGTAATGAAGAGGGCAGCCTCCCCGCGACGCCCCCATGGGTCGATAACGGAAATCTCCGAGCAGACACGCGAAGGAGCCAGCACAGGGATAGCGAACGCTCGTATAAATAACGGACGAACTTCACCCTCTACTGTAGGATGGATACAGGAGCTCACGAGCCTCTAAATATAGAGTATAGGACCTTGGTCCTTGCTAGAGGGCGACGTATCCCGTACTCGACCTGAGGGCGACGTAAACCGGACGTACGAGTTTTAAAATGTGTATATGAGCACCAAAACTCTTTGAGCACGAGATAAGTCGTCTTGCTAGAGATAACCTAAAGACTGATTTGATAAATAAGGATCACTACAGAATTTATACGAATGAATCCTCCAACTATTTTATTTTGAATAGCAAAGACATTTATTCTCATAGATCCTCTCGTGTTCCCTTACTATTTTATTTTGAATAGCAAAGACTCATAGATCCTCTTGTGATCCCAGCAAATCAGTCCTAGATAGGGACGACAAAACAGGATTGGCAACAACAGTACTCCGTACATCACTGTGACGAAGGAATCGGGCTTCAGAGATCCCTATGTCCAGTACCACCACCTCGCCTCCGCCGCCGGCCGCCGGGGACCATCCCCGCGTTCTGCTCCGAGGTTTCCTCTCCCGTGAGACATGCAAGGTACTCTCCTTCCTTCCCGAAACCACTGTTCCACTGAAGCCTGGCGCTTAGAATCCTAAACCTTAGCTGCTCGGTTCGGTCTGGAATCGCTTCACGGGCGCGGCGCGTGCGTGCGGCAGGAGCTGGAGTTCGTGCACCGGAGCTGCGGCGCAGCGGGGTACCGCCCCTCGGTGGTATCGACATCTCTGCCGCACCTGGCGGCCACCGGCTGCGGCCACCTCCTGCTCCCGTTCGTGCCCGTCCGCGAGCGCCTCCGCGACGCTGTGGAGTCCTTCTTCGATTGCCACTTCGATCTCTTCATCGAGTTCACCGGGCTTATCAGGTGCACAGTTGTCGTGTTGCGTGGACTTCGCTTCCTATGTGTTTGGCTGTACCGGTTTAGCTCCAGCATTTTTGTAAGTGGCAAGTTTAACGCCAGCATCAAATTAGTGCTCTCAGTGTTTCTCTGCAGACTGCCGTGTGCGGTGTGACGTGTGAGTATGGGTGCTTTGTTCAGCTACCTTAAGGGTCTGTTTGGATATACATGGCTAGTTACTGGTTTGGATAAAAATTAGCTATGATTGTCCAGCTAGTTGGCAAAGAACTAGTTTAAGTAACTAAAAAATACTCCATATATCTACCTTCCTGTTTGGATGCATTAGAGCTATTTTGAGCTAAAATTAACTAGCTAACAGTTACCTCATGGTATCCAATCATACTCTTAATGTGTTGATCAAATTCACAATGTTTCTCACGGGATTAACAACTGCTGTAGAGTGTTTCCATGTGGTGCCCTTACCAATGATCGACCGGGCTTGGCAGATTTATATAAGTATACTAGTGGCTGAACAGTATGCAGTGTTCGGCTAGTAGCGTGAATGATTTGGTACCATGTTGATAAATTTGACCATTATTACAATAGTTTTCTTTACCATGTGATGATTACTTTTTATAATGAGATTACATACCTTGCATGTGTACTGCATAAGCTATATGCAGTTTTATCATTTTATCAACACTACATGCACATTCCTTAAAAGTGGAACATCACATCTGAACGTTCTTATAGTCCTTGACACAATGTGCTCCCACTTAAACCATGTTCACTATGCAGTTGGTGCAAGGGAGCTTCTATTGGATGGCACAGTGATGACAACAAGCCTTATCTTAGGCAAAGGGCATTCACAGTAAAGATCTATCTTTATTTTTCTCTTGCAGTTTCGTCAGTTTAGCTAAGGCCTATTCCTGTTTATATATTGCGTCTATTGTGCCTATGCTTGTTTTGGGTTTGTGGCGCATCATGCTAAAGTGATTACTGTCTCTGTTATCTGGGACCCACTTCACAACACTTCAGTCTCTAGAGTCTAGACTACATCCATGCATTGTATATCTGTAGTGCATGCTTATATGTGATCAGTCATTTTAGATCTTCTAGCTAGGTGTGGTTCTATGGACTCTTACCTTATGAAGTGATGTAGTACTGTATTTTAAAGCTAATTGAGAATTGAGATACTCTAGAAGTATCTAATGCAACCGTCACTGTTGGTATTTTGGTTCCTGTTGACAGCTTGCGTAGTCCCAAGACATATCATATGTTAGCGGTCTTCATGAAGAAGAATGGCTTATCCCAGTTTGCGAGCCTACATAAGTTTCCTTTAAGGCCAACTTCTTGTTTACCTTTTATGTATGCTACTTTCCAAAGTGTCCTCCAGCATATCCATATAGTAACACTTTCTGCTTTGCCAAATATATTTTTTTCGTTGTTTCTTGCACCAACTGCATTTTTTTTACAGATATGCTGCCTGAAATTTACTCTTTGTTATATGTAACCAGGTAGTTGCCTTCAACTAGTCTATTGCTAACTTTCACATGCTGTCTTCATCTGTAGTCATGATTAGGTAGTTTTCAATTTCCCTCTTACACCGTGGAAGAACTGACACATAACAAAACCACTATTTCCTGACATTTTTAGAACTCTTTAACTCGAATAATGCAGCCTCAGTCACCCCCCCCCCCCGCGCGAAACTGTGGATATTTTTGGATTTCTGTGTGCGCTTTCCTGATTAGAAGACGAAATATTGTATACTAGAATTATTTCTGATGTCCATTTTTTTGTTTGTGTTGTAATCTGTTTCTCACTTGCCCTTTCTTATCTTATTATTTAAAGGCAGTTTGCTACTTGAACAATCATGGAGAGGACTATAAGGGTGGAATTCTGCAGTTTCAGGATGGTGATCCTTCCTGTATTGTTCCAGTTGCTGGTGTAAGCAAATCTAATTTTACTTTGCATCCATGTGGTTTCAAAATACTTCTTATGAAGCACACATTTGTTGTTAGTAAAATGTTCTGGGTAATTTTGTTACGCTTTATGAGAAACATTTTTGTCCAGGATGTTGTCATATACACGGCCGATACTCGTAATGTTCATTGTGTAAATGAGGTACGTCCTGTTGTCTGCATTATTCAATGTTTCTTTTTTATTTTGTTCTTCAATTTTTGTTGGATATTTGGATGCATATCAACTCTTTCATGAACTGTACTATACAGTTAATGGTGAATACCACATTTCACTATCAACAGTCATCCCAAATCTCTGTTTTTTGCACATTTTTGGGGTAAAAATCAATTCTTTGCAGCCATGTTGTTATCAATTATTTTCGATCTTTGTGAAGGATCTTGCATGTCCTTCCATTTTTACCAACAGTTACAACATGTTTTGCTTTACAGGTAACTGAAGGGGAAAGGTTGACCCTGACTCTTTGGTTCACTAGAGACCGTGCTTATGATGAGGATCCAAAACTTCTAAACTTTCTGTCTCAGACATCATTGAGCTGTGAACCAACTGAGCAAAATTCTTATATTCCTGTACCAGCTTCTGATAACATGTATCGCTTTTCTTGTGATCAGTCTGGTTTTGACATACGATGTGCTAGAGTGCGTATTCTTGGGTTTAGTTTTCACTCAAGTAGTGGTGAGTGCAATATATCTGCGTCACCAGCTGAAGATGACCAAATAGAGTTGCTTGGAAAGCAACTGCGGCTCGGGAGGGGAGATGATGTCTTTGAGAAAATATTTTCTAACAGCTTACATGCTCTTCAGGTATGTTCATTCTTTGAGTGGCCTTAATGTTTGCTGTCGACTGAAAGACGTCAACATCATATATCAGTCGTCCTTTCATCATTTGTTACTAACACGTTGCAGGTTCAGGATGCACTTATCTTAATGTTATTCTCTAAAATGAGGTGTAAACTACTATTTTCACCTTTTGTCCTTGTTTTTTTCAGCGAAGCACTAACCATAGGTGCACAATAATGTCATGTTAAGTTCACATGTCTTTGGTTGTTACATCTATCTATCTCTTAAATAGGTGGTGCAATTCTACTACTGGAAAAAACATGAGCTGGCAGCAAGGAGGGAACAAAGTGTTGTTAGTTCAGGAACAGTCTGCTGTACAGTTATGCATCATTCAAAAGGAACAGAATTACAATTACCATGCAATCACACACTTGCACAAACTATATTTGGATCATATAATACTGAGGAGATTGTCCAGTGGAATGATTTTGCATTAGCTGCTGCTATGTGGGAAAAATATTCAGAAGAGTTAAAGAAACAGTTGTTGACATTTTTGCCATACTGGTTATCCAATGAAACCATTTATGTTGTTGATACCTCTGAGCTGCAGGTATGTAAGAAGCTGAACAAGGATCTGATGAATTGGAATTAAATAATCTATATCACATTTCAAGCTGCTTTACCTTGACCTTTCCTTTTTGGCCATGAATGTTTTTGATTTAGATTGTCGCTGTTGGATTAAATGCAGCTCCCAAAGAGTTCTGTTCCATTTGAATAATCTCTCTTAAAAATGGGGTACTCTATCTGACCCAAATATAAGTCCATCTAGCTTCCTTCCAAATGCACCAAATATAAGTCAATGACGTGTAACCTTTTGATTTATTCTTTCATGCTCAAATGCATCATAGATGCAATAAACCTGACTATAGCAATATTTGATGGACAATAGTGTCATTGTAAGTTTTACCTTCATTCGTGTGCTCAAGTCCACATGGACTTGTATTTGGGATCCGTAGGAGTATAAAACATCATGGTAACCAGTTTGTGATAATTTCATTTGGCATGATCAAGAATCTTTTACAGCACCCAGTGTATCAAAAGGCACTAGGCGCTATTTAGGTGGTTGGGCTCTGCCTAGAGACTAGACTTGCTAGGCGTTTATACTTTTGTGCACAGTTAGAATAATGCTATGATACATAGAGGAAAAATTGCATATCAGAATAAAAAAATGATTTTGTTATGCATCCCTGAGTAATAACCGTAATTCATCTTTTTCCCTCTCTAATTTTGCCCCATTTCTATGCATGCATCAAGCCAAAATACCTCCACACGGAAAAAGCCTAGAGCAAAACACCTAGGTTCTAGGCGAGGTGGTACAACACCTATCGCCAGGGGTCGCTTTATTGTGCATGCAGTTTGAAGCTTCATCATGGAATTGTCCTGTTGTATGTAATTTTCATGCTTGAGGCACCCAAATTTACTAGGAAGAACCAACCTGTGGCCTGAAGCATTGGCAGGCCAGTGGTTGGGCGAGGAGATCCTCTGCCGTAAGGGCCTGTTCGTTTTGCTCTCAATCCATGTGGATTGGGTGGGCTTAGATGGGTTTCAATCCCAAATAAGTCAAAATCTTTCATAATTTTTTCCAATCCCATCCAATCCATATAGGATAGGAATAACCAAACAAGCCCTAACATGGGCAGACGTAGCTGAGCGCGGCCGGCTGACGCATGGGCCCGGCCACGGCCTAGCCCTGCCTGGCTGCGGCTGGACATTACGGCAGAGGATCCACTTGCCATTGGTTGGTTATTCCTGGAAATAATATCAGCTGGCAAAGTTACCACGCTGTCTTTTGCTCCCATACCAACACCAGGGCCACATGTTTCATAATTTGTTGGATTTGTAGAAAGTATTCTTACGGTCTAATCCTATATTGCATAAATAGTTCCCGGTGGTTGGACCTGCTTGCACATCAGCGCATACACATTACAACTCTTGTAGTCTCTCCATGTTTCTTTGGCAGTTAAACCACACACCACATTACATGCTTGCATTTTTTAACTTTCTAATGCCACTTACCACAATGTCTCATTCAAATTTGATACAGAGAGCCGAACCAATCTAACTCTCCAATGGTGATTTGGACTGCCTCATTCTTATGCGACATAGCTGTGGCGTAGATATGTTTCTCTCAAGCTCCACTGGGAATACTGGTACAATATATTTCCATCAGCATCGTAGAAGGTGAATTCAGCTTTGTCCTGGTATAGCTGGATGGACATGACCTTTGCCCATCATAAAAGAACTTGAGCTTGTTTTCATTTGGCTGGAAGAATCCTCTCCATGCTCTTGAACGGTCTCTGCTTGTGAAGTATTGAATTGGACTCAAAAGGCGGAGCATGTAAGCTTATATGGGTAAGACCACTGCACCTAATGTACCTAATGTGAATATATTGTATGACGACATTAATGTTCAGTTCTAAAATTACTGTGAAAATTGACTTTGTATAAAATGGATGTTAACCTGTGCCTGCTGCTTGTTTGTTTCCAGGCAGTGATCATGCCCATTGATGTAGAAGTCGATGCTGATGATCTAGAATGGAATAAACTTACTATCAAAAGATGCTTTTTTTGTATTTTGGAGGCTAATATTGTGGCTGCTTCCGAGTAACATTAGGCATTGTTGTTTGGTTAGAAGAGGATTGAGGGGGATTTGTTACTTCGCGCTGTTAAAAAACATATACTTTGCGCTCTACTGAAAGGGCAGCAAACAAAGACGTCGTGTATGCCATATGTTCCTTTCCTGTGAAAAAGGAAAATAAAGTTTGTACGGTCCAGTGTTTAGTCTATTCGCAGTGCAGGTTACTCTATATCTCTATTTATAGTCTAGTCATGAAGATTCATTATTTTATATTACAATCCTCCACACTCCATGCTAGCTTGATGCTACATCAAACTCTGAATCCCTCGTATTTCCATTAGTCGGGCAAGAAGAAGAAGAAAGCAGCAGCAGCTTTCGATGTAGCCGGCTCGTTGTCTCATTGGCATCACGAGATCGACTAGCAATTCCATTGGCTGGCACGTTCTGGCAGTTGTGTTGTTAGTCTATACTAACTCTATACACATCACAGCCAATCCGGACATAGACCATAAGAAAAATGATTAAGAGATTCATATACGTCGTTAGCATACCGGCCCATAAATAAAACGGACAAAGGCGTAGGCTTAAACTAACGCGCATGATTAGCTCGGGGGTATGCGCACTCACTAAGCGGCAAAACCTTAGAGGGGTGTATGCAACCAGACAAGTAGAATGATCCATGGACCCGATGCCCTCCCACGCCCGCAGTAAAGTAACCCTGGTTCTAAACTATCTTCGATTCGGTTTGTCTCGACGACGACCGCCTCACCCTATGAGCGGTGACCGGCGGCACCGATCGACGAAAGGGGAAGCCGGCCGGGCCGGGCGACTCTCTGTAAAGTAAGTGTGGTCGCTTTACAATGTTGGATCATGCGATGGCTACCAGGGGATAAATTTAGGGTTCGTTGCAGTGCAGGAGTAAGCTAAGGACCAATTTGGCACCCTGCAGTGCGCTTTATATCTAACTCGTGCCCACAGTCAGGGCACGACGCAACGCAAGCAAGTGGCTCCGGCCAAAAACTATTCCCCGGCCGAGATGCTAAGCTAGTGAGTAGTGATGCAACTTAGCTTGACTAGTGACGACGCTGACTGCTTGTGCTTGAGCAGTAGCAATGCCTCATCCCAGGCCCCCACATGATGAACATACATACAGAGAAGCTATGAATATGATGGACCAGTATGGCAAAACCACCAGGCACAGGGAGCAAGTAGAAGGTTCAAGAAACACATATGCCACAAGAACTGTGAGCTTTGTGCTCTCCAGAACGTACTGAGAGAGTAAGAGATGTTTGGTTTAAGTATTCAAATGTTTGGTGTTACATGGGCTAAACTTTAGTCAGACGAATCAAACACCCCCCTTAGGCTATATCCAGTAGATTGTAAATATAACGCTGTTTTTAGAGCGGAGTCTGAAATAGGAGATACGATAAGTAAAACTGTTGCCTTAGTAGTTAGTGATGCCCATTGCAAGAACTATGCGCATCTGTGACTATCAGATTCTGTGGACTTATGTTTCAGGAGGAAAAAAAATATATTATACCTTGAAACCGTCCAAGATATGGAAACCCGAAACACGGCCAGCAAAAAGTAGCTGATTAGCCAAGGTACTTGAACATTATGTTACACCAGCTAGACTGCGACCGATTTCAAGATTACAAATCCCTGCTGTGGTAACGACTGTAGCAAGTTGCACCGCTGATTGCGATCGAATTCGTTTTCTTGGAACAGCCAATGCAACCCAAATCGTGTTGTTGCTCAGGCACCAATTTGACCTCCACCAACAACTGGTTTTCGGCCGGGTTAATGTAAGCACTAGCTCAGTAGCCTTGGTTTAGTTTGTGCCATCCCGGCTAAAAAAAAAAACAAAAACTGGAGAAGTTAGGCAGGGACAAGGCGGTTATACTACTTAATGCGCAGTGTTTCTTGGGCATTAGTGTAGGTACATGTAGAGGTCGTTGGCACTTAACCTGTGATAGATAGGTTTCTCTCTCTCTCTGGGAGGATCGAGAAACAGATACGGCAGGCATCATCGCTGCCAACTTGCTGGGTTCTAAATTGCTGTTGCTTACTCTCTCTTCTGACTAAACACATATTCCAAACCTGATCGGTTAAGATATATAACAGGCAGTGGGTTCTTTTAATTATCGGCCACTGAAGCGCCCGGCGTCATAGTTTTATGTGTCTGTCTCTAACTGATATCATGCATGAGCATGACAGTTTTTTTTTTTTTTTTTGCAACTTGCAGTGAGAACTTTTGGTGGTCAAGAGGGCATCTGGCTTGCACGACTCCATGGGTCACTTTCATAAATATCTTCGAGCTTCTCTGACGTGGATTTTTGGCCTTCTCTGGTCCAATCAAAATGGATCAGCGAAAACGTACGTAGCCTCGGAGATAGTTTTTATTCGATTTAACTGAATCAGGGAGATTAATGCATTACATATAGGGCGAGCATATTTTTGCATGAAATATTACTTCTTTACAAAGGAGCAAATTTACCTGTATTTTTCTTTTGAAAAGTGCATCAGCGGTTCTGGTCTCTAGGACTTCTCTGGCCAATATAGTATGCAAACACAATTGCTTACTGCTCTGGGTGATGATTGGTTCATATAATTATAACTTTAACAGTAAACAATTATATTAAACCATGTTTGTTTAAATTCAACCGATACCACATTAGAAACTAATATCGTTCTGTTCAAACTTGTTATCGCTCATAACTGAGTGTAAATCATTATCATTATTATTTACGTTATATTTCGTGAATCAAATAACACATTAATTTTTTATGCGGTATTCATGGGATGCAGGTGGATCCATTTATCCGTATTTTAAAGGAACGTTAAGGTGAGATAAGTTAGAGTCAGCTTCCAGGCCTACATGAATGGAGCAGCCTTCGGTTCATGCCTTCAGTTACAGTATGTCCCTGTTTTCTCCCGCAAAATTACTCTCTTTAATAGTTAGCCTTATCTTCGTAATCCTTAACTAGCCAGTTGTCGTGCTTTGCTACGGTTTTATAATATAAATAGATATTAAAATATTTATTCAAATATAATTATTGTTTATTTCTAAACACTAATGCACGTGTGGTCTGATGGTTACTTCCAAATTTCTATAGCAAGGTGTGTGAGTTTAAGTGCTCGCTCTGCATTATTTTTATAATAATTATTGTTTATTCATAAACACTAATATAGCGGGGTCGGGTGCTGGGTGCGGGCTGGGCGTGGGGCCCACATATATGACACGGCGCCGAGGCGGGGCCGCGTGGGCGGGTCCATAATGTCAGCGTGGAGGGTGAAACCATGGTACATATGCCATTAGAGTAGTATATGTGCTCCGTGATTCATTTGTGCATAATAAATACAGTTAGCTGCCCCAAACTGCAACATGACTTAATCATCTATCTACCAAACAAACACTTTATTGGTAATACAAGAATGCAATAATTATTTCTTGAGGTGTGAATGTAACCATTGTTTATGTGACAACATCTCTTTTATGAATCTATCTTTTTGTTAATTATTTGCTGAAAGCTGCAAAAGGGTTATCACAAAAGACATAAGGGAGTATCTTGCAGTCCTACTCCTGGGTACGATTATAATCAGAAACTGACATAAGCATAAAACAGTTGCAGCAAGGAAGGATTAATAGATTGAGCTATCACTTTTCTCTAAACAAATGGGATGAGCTTTCGCCGAAATATATATCAGGGTATCTCTATGGGGATCATCATGGACACTAATGACTTAGCTTTTATGTATTAATTTACAAAGTTAGTTATATAATCCCGTGTGATCATTGTATAGCTGCTTGCTGAATGCCTCTCCCTTTTTCCCACCTGCGATTGCACTTTTTCCTGTTTCAGACAATGATTGCCGGCTGAACGACATTCAATAGGACTAACGAAACAGATGGACACGACGGGCCAAATGAGGATAGCTCAGGATCAGATGGACGATGTATCGTGTCTGAACTCTAGCTGCTCATTGTTCTGGTGGAAACTCAACCACCGCCCTTCAATTTGTATTTGCGAATTTATCTCTGGATCTCTTTGAACGCAAATTTGGTGTATTTCTCAGGATTGACGCGTCATTATGCCAATTATCATACTACCTTCGCTCTCAAATATTTATCGTATGCTATTTCAATTTTAAACTAAATCGCGACAACTAAAAAATAACAGAGAGAATCGTAAAATCTAAATCGAAGAACATATATGTGGCTTGCAAGATTTAGATGACGAGGAAGCTTAAGGATGGAAGGTATATTCCATATTCAGATTACTACCGAGGAATGAGCCATGATGAAGGGATTTTTGGTTCCCCTGCCTAGAAGAGAGTGAATTAGACAACCTTCTAAGGGCAGGGCTGGGTGTTTGGTTTCCCAGACTAAGGTATAGTACATGACATATCAGATGTTTGAATATTAATTATGACTACTAAATATAGTCTAAATACAATTAATTTACATAGATAAAGATTAAAGATGACACAAATTTATTAAGCCTAATTAATCCATGATTATCACATGTTTGATGTAATAACACATAAATGAACCATGAACTAATTATGCTTAATAGACTCATCTTAATGTTTAGTTCTTATGTGTGTAATTACTTTCGTAATTAGACTATATTTAATACTTCTAACTAGTATTTAAATATCCGATATGATGGGACAAAATTTGGTCCATTGAATCCAAACATGCCCTAAATCTAATGCCTCTAATTTTATCTAATCAAAATCTATGAAAGAAGATAACCTATTTAGATGTGTAACTATAGTTTTGTTAGATGTGTTGCTACCTTGACTGTAAAAGAGTTATGCAACTTAGGTTCCAATTCTACAATCCTATCATTAACCTAGTAAGCTAAACTAGAAAAACAAGCACACAATCTAGGTAAGCAATAAATAAAATGTAGAAGTTGAATTGAGATAGAGATGCAAACTCCCGTTGATGACTCTAGTGTTTTTGCCTAGGTATTGAGAAGCTCAAGCTTCCCCTTAGTCCTCTTTAGAGCCTCCCACAAGGATATCCAGATAAGGGCCAACTCTATGGATATTCCTCTAGCCTCCCCTACATGCAAATAGATCTCCGAGGTGGCCTCTCCTAAATCAATCCCAACAATCTTCACTATCGAACTTTTAGACAAACCGTCATGGATCTCGTTCCCTCCGATACACAATGGTGGTCAATCACAAACATGGTAGATGTGATCTCGCAAAACTATAAACCTCTTTGAGCATAATAATAATACGCATAAGCACCAAAGTGGTAAGTGGTATGCACACCTCACTGAACATTAGGCCTAAACATAGAGCAACACATGAGCGGTGGTCTAATTAGTTTAAGCACTTAGCAAAACACCTACACTAATCACCATAGGTGGCCCTAAGATCTATGCACCGAAGAGCAGGGTGCCTTTCAGGTTATATATTGCAGCAAAAAATCAAGTCATTGGAGCTGTTCTGTCCCAAGAAATCGAAGAAAAGGAGCATGTTGTGACATATTTAAGTTGAAGATTGGTAAATGTTGAAATAAGGTACACCTTAATTGAAAAATTTATGTTTATGCATGTTCTATGCATGCACCAAACTTAGACACTATTTGCTATCTAACTCTTGCACTATTTCCTGCCAAACCGATATAATTAAATATATGCTGTAAAACCCAATCATGAGCAACAAAATTAGTAAATGGGCTTATACACTTATAGAATATGACTTGGTCTATGAGTCATTGAAATCTACGAAAGACTAGGTTGTAGCTGATTTTATTGTAGAGCATCGGATTGATGCCATTCATGAGCTAGATATATCATATCTTACTATTACTCCATGGACTCTGTATTTCGATGGATCAGTTTGCAATGATGGACAAGGAATTGACATCGTGCTTGTTTCACCAAGGAATGTCTCTTTTGACTTCTCTAGCCGATTGAAAGCTCATTGCACTAACAATCAAACCGAATATGAAGCTCTCTTTTTCGATTTAGAACTTTTAAATTATATGGAAGTAAGATATATAAAAGTATTTGGTGATTCTCAGCTGGTTGTCCAACAAATTTTAGGATAGTATCAATGTTTAGATGATATTTTGAATGATTACCTTGTGAAAAGGAAATAGGTTTACATCTTTTTCCTAAATGATTTTGATGGTTGAATTGCCCAACACAAATAATTGGATTAACTAGTTTGCTCTAGATTATATGTTCTACAGGTGCCAAAGGTTCATCTACAAACTATACTAAATCGACTGTCCGGAATACCGTAGATTATTCCGGACAGTAGAAGCTTTTCGGAAAAACAGGCCAAGCGCGGACCGTCCGGGCCTTTGCGGCGGACCGTCCGCAACACCTAAATAACCCTCGGACAGAACCAATGCAAAAACACATGTCTCTACTGCGGACCGTCCGATGGAAGAGCAAGCACCGTCCGAGACCACGCGCAGATCGTCCGGCCTCAGGTGCGGACCGTCCGGTAGGAGAGGAACCGAAAAACCCGAAGGTGACGGGTTCGGTAAAATGAATTATAGCGTCCTCGCAGACCGTCCGGGGTGCACGACTGGACCGTCCGCGACTGCCTTTATCTGACATCTGACGTCGCATTAAATGCAATATAGCCGTTGATATAGCCGTTACTGCTGACCGTTACGTTTTCAGCCGTTGATCTGCAGGGGCGGACCGTCCGGACCAGGGGCGCGGACCGTCCGTGGTCGGTAGAAAGGAGCAACGGCTAGGAAGTGGTTGATGACTATAAATACAACCCCAACCACCTCTATTCACTTCACCCAAGCATCCCAACCTTCAACATTCAATACAAGAGCTAGCAATCCATTTTAAGACACAATCAAAGCCTCCAATCTCTCCAAGTTCCACAATTGAGACAAGTGATCATTAGTGATTAGTGACTTGAGAGAGAGAGTGATCCGTGTGTTATTTGTTGCTCTTGTCGCTTGGCTTTTGCAATCGTGCTTTCTTCCTTCCCATTCTTATTCTCAAGGCACTTGTAATCAAAGCAAGAGACACTAAGTTTGTAGTGGTCCTTGTGGAGTCTAAATGACCCGTTTGATTAAGGAGAAAGCTCACTCGGTCTAAGTGACCGTTTGAGAGAGGAAAAGGGTTGAAAGAGACCCGGTCTTTGTGACCACCTCAACGGGGAGTAGGTTTACAAGAACCGAACCTCGGTAAAACAAATCATCACGTCACTCTTGCTATTTGCTTGTGTTTTGTTTTTCACCCTCTCTTTTGGGCTCGATTATATTTATAATGCTAACCCCGGCTTGTAGTTGTGCTTAAGTTTATAAATTTCAGATTCGCCCTATTCACCCCCTCTAGGAGACTTTCAATTGGTATCGGAGCCCGGTGCTTCATTAGAGCTTAACCGCTCGAAGTGATGTCAGGAGATCACGCCAAGAAGATGGTGATCGGCGGTGAGAAGTCCGCTACAAGCCACGGGAAGGCTCCATCAAGGGAGTCTGCCAACAACAAGAAGGATGGATCCCCTTCACGCATTCGATCACACAAAAGTGGCGAGAAGAAGAAGAAAATGAAGAAAGTGGTCTACTACGAGACCGACTCTTCATCGCCCTCTACATCCGGATCCGACTCCACGTCCATCACTTCTAAGCACCAAGAGCGCAAGAAGTATAGTAAGATCCCCTACGCTATACTCGCATTCCTAAGCATACTCCATTACTTTCCGTCCCATTAGGCAAACCACCGACATTTGATGGTGAAGATTATTCTAGGTAGAGTGATATGATGAGATATCACCTAACCTCACTCCACAAAAGCATATGGGATGTTGTTGAGTTTGGTGTACAGGTACCATCCGTAGGGGATGAAGATTATGATGAAGACGAGGTGGCCCAAATCGTGCACTTCAACTCCCAAGCCACCACTATACTCCTCACCTCTCTAAGTCAAGAGGAGTATAACAAGGTGCAAGGATTGAAGAGTGCCAAGGAGATTTGGGACGTACTCAAGACCGCGCATGAAGGAGACGAGGTGACCAAGATCACCAAGCGAGAGACAATCGAGGGGGAGCTCGGTCGCTTCCGGCTTCACCAAGGGGAAGAACCACAAGAGATGTACAACCGGCTCAAGACCTTGGTGAACCAAGTGCGCAACCTCGGGAGCAAAAAATGTGATGACCATGAAATGGTCAAGGTTATTCTTAGATCACTCGTTTTTCTTAACCCTACGCAAGTACAATTAATACGTGGTGATACTAGATACACACTAATGTCTCCCGAGGAAGTAATAGGAAAATTTGTGAGCTTTGAATTAATGATCAAAGGCTCAAAGAAAATCATCGAGCAAGATGGCCCCTCCACGCCCGAAGCACAACCGGTCGCATTCAAGGCGACGGAGGAGAAGAAGGAAGAGTCTACATCAAGTAGACTCCCCATCGACGCCTCCAAGCTCGACAACAAGGAAATGGCGCTCATCATCAAGAGCTTCCGCCAAATCCTCGAGCAAAGGAGAGGGAAGGACTACAAGTCTCGCTCCAAGAAAGTGTGCTACAAGTGTGGTAAGCCCGGTCACTTTATTGCAAAATGTCCAATATCAAGTGACAGTGACAGGGGCGACGACAAGAAGGGAAAGAGGAGAGAAAAGAAGAGATACTACAAGAAGAAGGGCGGCAATGCCCATGTGTGCCGCGAGTGGAACTCCGATGAGAGCTCCTCCGACTCCTCCTCCGACGAGGACGCCGCCAACATCGCCGTCACCAAAGGACTCCTCTTCCCTAACGTCGGCCACAAGTGCCTCATGGCAAAGGACGGCAAAAGGAAGAAGGTAAAATCAATATCCTCCACTAAATATGCATCCTCTAGTGATGAAGATAATTCTAGTGATGAGGAGGATAATTTGCGCACCCTTTTTGCCAACCTAAACATGCAACAAAAGGAAAAATTAAATAAATTAATTAGTGCTATTCATGAGAAGGATGAACTCTTGGACTCTCAAAAGGACTTCCTAATTAAAGAAAACAAGAAGCATGTTAAGGTTAAAAATGCTTACGCTCTAGAAGTAGATAAATGTGAAAAACTATCTAGTGAGCTAAGCACTTGCCATGATATTATTGCCAACCTTAGAAATGAAAATGCTAAAATAATTGGTAAGGTTGATTCAAATGTTTGTGATGTTTCAATTCCCAATCTTAGAGATGATAATGATAGTTTACTTGCTAAGATTGAAGAATTGAATGTCTCTCTTGCTAGCCTTAGAAATGAGAATGAAAAATTAATTACTAAGGCTAAGGACTTAGATGTTTGCAATGTTACCATTTCTAATCTTAGAAGTGAAAATGACATTTTACATGCTAAGATTGTTGAACTAAAATCTTGCAAACCCTCTACATCTACCGTTGAGCATGTTTCCATTTGCACTAGATGTAGAGACATTAATGTTGAAGCTATTCATGATCAGCTAGCTTTAATTAAGAAACAAAATAATCACATAGCTCAACTTAATGCTAAAAATTAATGAGCATGACTTAGAAAATGAAAAATTTAAATTTGCTAGAAGCATGCTTTATAGTGGGAGACGTCCTGGCATCAAGGATGACATTGGCTTCCAAAAGGGAGACAATGTCAAACTTAATGCCCCTCCTAAAAGATTATCTAACTTTGTTAAGGGCAAGGCTCCCATGCCTCAGGATAACGAGGGTTACATTTTGTACCCTGCCGGTTATCCCGAGCACAAGATTAGGAGAATTCACTCTAGGAAGTCTCACTCTGGCCCTAATCATGCTTTTATGTATAAGGGTGAGACATCTAGCTCTAGACAATCAACCCGTGCTAAATTTCCTAAGAAGAAAACTCCTATTGCATCAAATGATTCTAACATTTCATTTAAAACTTTTGATGCATCTTATGTTTTGACTAAAAAATCCGGTAAGGTAGTTGCCAAGTATGTTGGGGGCAAACACAAGGGATCAAATACTTGTGTTTGGGTACCCAGAGTTCTTGTATCTAATGTCAAAGGACCCAAAACCGTTTGGGTACCTAAAATCAAGAACTAAATTTGTTTTGTAGGTTTATGCATCCGGGGGCTCAAGTTGGATCATCGATAGCGGGTGCACAAACCACATGACAGGGAGAAGAAGATGTTCTCCTCCTATGAGAAAAACCAAGATCCCCAACGAGCTATCACATTTGGGGATGGGAATCAAAGTTTGGTCAAAGGATTGGGTAAAATTGTTGTATCTTCTGACCATTCCATTTCCAATGTTTTTCTTGTAGATTCTTTAGATTACAATTTGCTTTCTGTTTCACAATTATGCAAAATGGGTTACAACTGTCTTTTTACGGATATAGGTGTTACTGTCTTTAAAAGAAGTGATGATTCAGTAGCATTTAAGGGAGTGTTGGAGGGTCAGCTATACTTAGTAGATTTTGATAGAGCTAAACTCGACAATTGCTTAATTGCTAAGACTAACATGGGCTGGCTCTGGCATCGCCGACTAGCACATGTTGGAATGAAGAATCTTCACAAGCTTCTAAAGGGGGAACACATTTTGGGACTAACAAATGTTCATTTTGAGAAAGACAGAATTTGTAGCGCATGTCAGGCAGGGAAGCAAGTTGGTGTTCATCATCCACACAAGAACATCATGATGACTGACAGGCCACTCGAGCTCCTACACATGGACCTATTCGGCCCGATAGCTTACATAAGCATCGGCGGGAGTAAGTACTGTCTAGTTATTGTGGATGACTATTCTCGCTTCACTTGGGTGTTCTTTTTGCAGGAAAAATCTCATACCCAAGAAACCTTGAAAGGATTCTTGAGACGAGCTCAAAATGAGTTCGGCTTAAGGATCAAGAAAATAAGAAGCGACAACGGGACGGAGTTCAAGAACTCACAAATCGAAGGCTTCCTTGAGGAGGAGGGCATCAAGCATGAGTTCTCTTCTCCCTACACGCCACAACAAAATGGTGTAGTGGAGAGGAAGAATAGAACTCAATTGGATATGGCAAGGACCATGCTTGATGAGTACAAGACTTCGGATCGGTTTTAGGTGGAGGCGGTCAACACCGCGTGCTACGCCATCAACCGGTTGTATCTACACCGAATACTCAAGAAGACATCATACGAACTCCTAACCGGTAAAAAGCCCAATGTTTCATATTTTAGAGTCTTTGGTAGCAAATGCTTTATTCTTGTTAAAAGAGGTAGAAAATCCAAATTTGCTCCTAAGGCTGTAGAAGGCTTTTTACTAGGATATGATTCAAACACAAGGGCATATAGAGTCTTTAACAAGTCCACTGGACTAGTTGAAGTTTCTTGTGACATTGTGTTTGATGAGACTAACGGCTCTCAAGTAGAGCAAGTTGATCTTGATGAGCTAGATGATGAAGAGGCTCCATGCGTCGCGCTAAGGAACATGTCCATTGGGGATGTGTGTCCTAAGGAATCCGAAGAGCCTCCACAAGCACAAGATCAACCATCTTCCTCCATGCAAGCATCTCCACCAACTCAAGATGAGGATGAGGCTCAAGATGATGAAGGAGAAGATCGAGAGGATGAGCCACCTCAAGAGGAGGACAATAATCAAGGGGGAGATGCCCATGATCAAGACAAGGAAGACGAACAAGTTCTAAGACTGCCACACCCAAGAGTCCACCAAGCAATTCAACGAGATCACCCAGTGAACACCATCCTCGGCGATATTCAAAAGGGAGAACTAAGTGGGTCTTCCGCAACAAGCAAGACGAGCATAGTGTGGTGACAAGGAACAAAGCCCGACTTGTGGCCAAGGGGTATTCATAAGTCGAAGGTTTGGATTTTGGTGAAACCTATGCACCCGTAGCTAGACTAGAATCAATTCGCATTTTACTTACCTATGCTACTTACCATGGCTTCAAGCTTTATCAAATGGACGTGAAAAGTGCCTTCCTCAACGGACCAATCAAGGAAGAGGTCTATGTTGAGCAACCTCTCGGCTTTGAAGATAGTGAGTACCCTAACCATGTATATAAACTCTCTAAGGCGCTTTATGGGCTCAAGCAAGCCCCAAGAGTATGGTATGAATGCCTAAGAGATTTCCTTATCACTAATGGCTTCAAAGTCGGAAAGGCCGATCCGACTTTATTTACTAAAACACTTGCAAATGATTTGTTTGTATGCCAAATTTATGTTGATGACATTATATTTGGGTCTACTAACGAATCTACATGTGAGGAATTTAGTAGGATCATGACACAGAAATTCGAGATGTCTATGATGGGGGAGTTGAAGTACTTCTTGGGATTTCAAGTGAAGCAACTCCAAGAGGGCACCTTCATTAGCCAAACGAAGTATATTCAAGACATTCTAAACAAGTTTGGGATGAAGGATGCCAAGCCCATCAAGACACCCATGGGAACCAATGGGCATCTCGACCTCGACACGGGAGGTAAATCCGTAGATCAAAAGGTATACCGGTCGATGATAGGTTCTTTACTCTATTTATGTGCTTCACGACCGGATATAATGCTTTCCAAATGCATGTGTGCAAGATTCCAAGCCGATCCTAAAGAAGCTCACCTTAGGGCCATAAAACGAATCTTGAGATATTTAGTTTATACTCCTAAGTTTGGCCTTTGGTACCCTACGGGATCCACATTTGATTTAATTGGCTATTCGGATGCCGATTGGGCGGGGTGTAAAATTAATAGAAAGAGTACATCCGGGACTTGCCAGTTCTTGGGAAGGTCTCTGGTGTCTTGGGTTTCAAAGAAGCAAAATTCAGTAGCTCTTTCTACCGCCGAAGCCGAGTATATTGCCGCAGGCCATTATTGCGCGCAATTGCTTTGGATGAGGCAAACCCTTAGGGACCATGGTTACAAATTAACCAAAGTTCCTCTTCTATGTGATAATGAGAGTGCAATCTGCTTGGCGGATAATCCTGTTGAACATAGCCACACTAAACACATAGCCATTCGATATCATTTTCTAAGGGATCACCAACAAAAGGGGGATATCGAGATTGCATATATTAACACCAAAGAACAATTAGCCGATATCTTTACCAAGCCACTAGATGAATAAAAATTTAACAAACTTAGGCATGAGCTAAATATTCTTGATTCTCGGAATTTCTTTTGATGTTTTGCACACATAGCTCATTAATATACCTTTGATCATGTCTCTTTTATATGCTATAACTAATGTGTTTTTAAAGTGTATTTCAAACTAAGTCATAGATTGAAAGGAAATTGGAGTCTTCGGCGAAGACAAAGGCTTCCACTCCACTCCATCCAATTACTCATCCTTCGCCGTCGCTCCGAGCAACTCTCCAACTTTGGTATAATCTTCACTCATATGTTATTTACCATAGGGAGAGAAAGCAATAAGGGCTTATATTTCACTCAAGTATCCGTTTTTGGCGATTCATGCCAAAGGGGGAGAAAGTATTAGCCCAAAGCAAAAGGACCGCACCACCACCAATTTTCAAAAATTTGAGTTAAGAAAAGATTTTTCAATTGGTATCTTACTTGTGATATAATTTCAAATTGGTATACCCCCTTCAAAATTAATATATAAACCCTCTTGAACACTAAGAGGAGGATTTCATTAAGGGGGGGGGGTTTGTTTAGCCAAAGGAAAAGCATTTGAAACAGGGGGAGAAAATTTCAAATCTTGAAAATGCTTCTCAAAATCTTATTCCTATACCTTTGACTATTTGCAAAAGACTTTGAAAAAGAATTTCCAAAACATTTGCAAAAACAAAACAAGTGGTGCAAGCGTGGTCCAAAATGTTAAAAGCATCCATACCATATGAAATAAATATTGGTTTAATTCCAAGTAACCTTTGCACTTACATTATGCAAACTAGTTCAATACTGCACTTATATATTTGCTTTGGTTTGTGTTGGCATCAATCACCAAAAAGGGGGAGATTGAAAGGGAAATAGGCTTACATCTTTTTTCTAAATGATTTTGATGGTTGAATTGCCCAACACAAATAATTGGACTAACTAGTTTGCTCTAGAATATATGTTCTACAGGTGCCAAAGGTTCATCTACAAACTATACTAAATCGACTGTCCGGAATACCATAGATTATTCCGGACAGGAGAAGCTTTTCGGAAAAACAGGCCAAGCGCGGACCGTCTGGGCCTTTGCGACGGACCGTCCGCGACACCTAAATAACCCTCGGACATAACCAATGCAAAAACACATGTCTCTACTGCGGACCGTCCGATGGAAGAGCAAGCACCGTTCGAGACCACGCGTGGACCGTCCGGCCTCAGGTGCGGACCGTCCGGTAGGAGAGGAACCAAAAAACCCGAAGGTGACGGGTTCGGTAAAATGAATTATAGCGTCCTTGCAGACCGTCCGGGGTGCACGACCGGACCATCCGCGACTGCCTTTATCTGACATCTGACGTCGCATTAAATGCAATATAGCCGTTGATATAGCCATTACTGCTGACCGTTACGTTTTCAGCCGTTGATCTGCAGGGACGGACCGTCCGGACCAGGGGCACGGACCGTCCGCGGTCGGCAGAAAGGAGCAACGGCTAGGAAGTGGTTGGTGGCTACAAATACAACCCCAACCACCTCCATTCACTTCACCCAAGCATCCCAACCTTCAACATTCAATACAAGAGCTAGCAGTCCATTCCAAGACACAATCAAAGCCTCCGATCTCTCCATGTTCCAAAATTGAGACAAGTGATCATTAGTGATTAGTGACTTGAGAGAGAGAGAGAGAGTGATCCGTGTGTTATTTGTCGCTCTTGTCGCTTGGCTTTTGCAATCGTGCTTTCTTCCTTCCCATTCTTATTCTCAAAGCACTTGTAATCAAAGCAAGAGACACTAAGTTTGTAGTGGTCCTTGTGGAGTCTAAGTGACCCGTTTGATTAAGGAGAAAGCTCACTCGGTCTAAGTGATCGTTTGAGAGAGGGAAAAGGGTTGAAAGAGACTCGATCTTTGTGACCACCTCAACGGGGAGTAGGTTTGCAAGAACCAAACCTCGGTAACAAATCATCGTGTCACTCTCGCTATTTGCTTGTGATTTGTTTTTCACCCTCTCTTTCGGACTCGATTATATTTCTAACGCTAACCCCGGCTTGTAGTTGTGCTTAAGTTTATAAATTTCAGATTTGCCCTATTCACCCCCCTCTAGGCGACTTTCACCTTGAAAGATGTTGGGATATAGTGCGCTCATTTGACGAATTTGACATTCAACATATATATATAGAGTTGAGAATTCCAAAGCTAATGAATTAAAACATAAAGCTTTAGGTTATTGGGTAACACGAAGAAAATTCCACTTTTCTTAAAATCCGGTAATTAGAGGTGTGCTAAGTTCCTAGGCTGCAGACCATTCGAGTGGAGTGGTTGGACCGTCCACGCTGGTGTAGGACCATCCAACCCTAGGTTGTGGACCGTCTACCACTGGTATGACCTTGATCAAATCAACTAATAATGTGATCGATTTAGTCGATTGGAGGACACTTTTGTTACATACCTGCGTGACCCAAATATTAGGATAGATAAGAACATTCGGCTGGTGGCTTTCAAATATGTTCTAATTGATGATGAACTTTATCGTCGAACTTCCAGTGATGCCATGCTTAAGTACTTGGGCCGTGATGATGCTACATTAGCTATGGCCGAAGTACATGAAGAAATTTGTGGTACTTATTAATCGGCTCCAAAGATGAAGTGGCTTCTAAGGAGAGATGGCTTATATTGGTCTGATATGATAGCTGATTGTTTTAAGTACTACAAGGGATGTCAAGTATGTCAGAAGTTCAGTGATCTACAATTAGTTCCTGCCGCTGAACTTCATCCTATTATCAAACCTTAACCCTTTAGGGGACTGGGTTTAAACTTTGTGGAAGAAATTCATCCTTCGTTAATAAAAGGGCATCGATTTATGCTAGTTGCCACATATTACTTCACCAACTGGACAGAAGTCGTTGCTGTGAAAAATATGACACATAGGGAAGTAATCAAGCTTGTAACTGAACACATTATTCAAAGATTCGTCATTCCATAGACTTTTACTAAATCAAAGGTGGTACGTGAGTTTGCTAAATCATATAAGATTAAGTTGCTAAATTCATCTTTATACTATGCTCAGGCCAATGGTCAGGCCGAGTCAAGTAATAGAATATTAATTAGTCATATTAAAAAGAAGATAGTTGATTATCCTAGGAATTGGCATAAGGTTTTGTCTGAGGTTTTATCGGCTCATAGAATATCTAAACACCATGCTACTAAAGTATCTCCTTTTGAGCTTGTTATGGGCAGGAATTTGTTTTGCCTATGGAGGTAAGCCTAAATGCTATCAGGTTCGCCAGGCAGAATGATCTAGCTATCGGTGACTATCACGATCTGATGGTGGGCAATATTGATGAGGTGACCAACAAGAGGCTGATGGCTCTAGACAAGATCATGGTTGCCAAGACCTACAAAAAGAAGGTAAAGGCTAAATCATTTCAAATTAGAGATCAAGTTTGGAAGACAGTCTTACCGCTGAGAAGCAGGTATCGAAAGTTCGACAAATAGTCACCAAGCTAGGAAGGGACTTATAGAGTGACATGTAATATTGGATAATGCATACATGCTGCAGACTTTGCAGGGTGATGAGTTACTTAAGGCATTGAATGGTCGTTTTCTGTAGCTATAACATCCATGTGTTTGGCAAGATGCTTAGAAAGTCGATGTTCACGCATTGAGTTGATAATAACTTGTATCAGGTGCTTATGGTTCGCTAAGCTTCCCCAAGAGGTAGGGACATGTGATCAGTACCATATTCGGCACCTGGGAAGGCCGGACGGTCCGACCAGGTGGCCCGGACGGTCTGCACCTCGAACAATATGTGGGCTAGCCCGAACGATCAACGCTTAGACCAGATCAGGCGAGATATCTCCCTTTTTTAGTGCGTGTTTATCCATCTAAATACGTGGAGTTTGTTGGAGAACGTCTAAGAACATGTCAAGACCACCATATTATATATATATATATATATAATATGAAGGGATACGACCTATTACGCGCATCACCAATCGAACCAATCAATCAATCTACTCTATATCTTTATTCTTCGTTGCATTAGAAGTAGGCATAATTTAGACCTAATTTGAGGTTTCCCCAACCTCCAAATCTTTATCACTCTTCGACTCTACACGTCGTATAGGATATCCCGGATGGCTTGCCGATCTCAGCCTGGGCACCCTCTAGAACTCTCCTCCCGACAAGGTTCCTCTCTGGAGGCGAGATCTAGGGTTCTTTAACCCTTTGCGCGTGCTCGGACTGTCCGACCAACGAGCAGATGAGACCCGTTGCTACAATAGGGTCGAGGACCGTCCGATCCCATGCCGCGGACCGTCCGCGTGGCCGCGAACAGCACCGTCGAACTGTACAACCCCAAGTGTTGGTCCCGAATCAGAGCCAACGGAAAACAAAATACAATAATACAGCTAGCTGATGAGTACACAAAAGCTAACATTTTTTTTTGCAGGCATCCATAATCCATCCACTGGAGACACAATCTAATTGCTAGCTGAAGTGGTGTAAATTCAGGTGAGCTATTCCCTGAATACATATATACATTTATAATCGGTACCATTCGAATTGGGATAAAAATCCATGGGTTTCAGATGTAAATGTACCGGACGTACACATTGCGAACTGTGATTGCAGGCGCTGACTTGGAGTGGAGCTGTCGCCGACCGGCTGCTGGTGGAAGAGGCAAAGATTCCCATTCCAACAATCTCTCCCTGTCGTGCCCTCCAGACAGGTCACCCCACGCTTTATTTGACCGCCTATATATGGCGTCCAAAAGGCGACGTCATCCCCTTTCCTCCACTTTCACTGCCATCCATCCTCCGTAGGAGTAGCTACTAGTACTCCCTTTTTTCCCCCTTGGCCACAATGACAGTCAGTCACCATGCAGCGCACGCGCCCGACCGACCTCTAGTCCTACTCTACTCCTACCCAAGTTACCATCCGGCGGTTAGCTGGCTGTGAGCTGTGAGCGTGCATGAACATGGGCGGGCGCCCGCGAGCTGCTCCATAGATTTTTGTCTCCGCGCGGCGCGCGCCTTGTCATGTAGCCCCCGCGGCGCCTATTTAAGCCGCTGTTCTCTTCCCTTTCCGTCCTCTAGGCGGCCTCTCAGTCTCATCTCGCCTTCGTCCTCCGGCGTTAGTTCTTCTGCTCTTCTCCGCAGTCGTCGTCACGTCATATCGCCGCGCCCTAGCTAGCTTAGGCTACGACTCCATCGTGCTGGTGGTGCTACAAGCTCATCATCAGTTCATCATGCTAGAGAACCAAAAGCAAGCGGAGGTAGGCCAGCCCGGCCGAGCGCACTCATCATCTCGCTCTGTTGCCGCCTTCTTGTAGATCTATCTCCTCTCCACTTTGATGTCCGATCCCGCTACTCGATCGCTCATCTTCCGAGTTAGCCCCAGCTCCGACACGGCCGGCGCCCTGCGACATGGTTGTGTGTATTGTAATACTAACGCTAGCTGTGTGCGCACATGGGGCTAGGTTCTCTGGCCGCGGCTGGTGGCCAACAAGCTCTTCCGGAAGACCTCGGGCAGCCACGCCTTCGTCGCCGATTTCCCGGCTGCCGATGGCGACGGCGATGTCGTCTTTGGTGGAACGGAGTTCGACGGCGGCGGGTGCAGCCCCGACCCCGACGACGCGGACGCCAGCCGCTGCGTGAAGCGGGCGAGGCCGCAGCCGCAGCCGCAGGAGCGCAACAAGAAGACCCTCAAGTACAAGTACGTGCTTCTTCTATTGGCCATGTGCACTCGAGCAGTAGCCAACCATGTATTCCTCAGGGAGAGGAGAGCCGTGACTACTTGGCTGCTGCTGCCTGCTGCTTTGGAAGAAAGTCAAAATGGCCGCTAAGCTAATCTGGCGTCTCGCTATCGTCGTCTGCTGGCATATGGCATCAGGCTGTTCGCGAGCACGTGGAACGTCGGCGGCGTGGCGCCACCGGACGAGCTGGACCTGTCGGACTGGCTGGACGGCGGCGGCGGCGACGACATCGACGGGCCTTACGACATGTACGTGCTGGGGTTTCAGGAGGTGGTGCCGCTGCGCGCGCGCAACGTGCTGGGCGCCGACAAGAAGCGCGTCGGGATGAGGTGGATCGAGCTCACCCGCGCCGCGCTCAACCGGTCGTCGTCATCGCACGCGCAGCGCGGGGGAGGGAGCGGCGGCGGATCAGGCTCAGGCGACGGCGGCGGCAGCGGCAGCGGCAGGCAGAAGGTGCACCCGGTGCGGGACGGCGGCGGCGGCGGCGGGCTGGCCTGCAGGGACTACCGGTGCGTGGTGAGCAAGCAGATGGTGGGCGTCCTGCTCACGGTGTGGGTGCGCTCCGACCTCCGCCGCTTCGTCCGCCGCGCCAGCGTCTCCTGCGTCGGCTGCGGCGTCATGGGCTGCCTTGGCAACAAGGTGAGGAGTAATACTTGGTCCTCCGAAATGGTGGCAAAGCAACTGACGAAGCGATGGAATAATGGCTGCAGGGTGCCGTGTCCGTCCGGTTCTGGCTGCATGAAACGAGCTTCTGCTTCGTGTGCTGCCACCTCGCGTCGGGCGGGCGCGACGGCGACGAGGCGCACCGCAACGCCGACGCCACGGAGATCCTCTCCCGGACGGCCTTCCCGCGGGGACAAGCGCTCAACTCGCCGTTGCCGCACAAGATTCTAGACCACGAGTAAGCCACTCGCTACTGCTACCTGCTCCGATCCATCGATCTATCCACTACCACTTCATCCCATGCCAGCCAGGAACAGATACACAGGGAAAACGAAAAAAATAAGAAAGAAAGCGAGATGCTGACGCGGAGACGCACCGCATGCATACGTATGTACATGCATGAACGCAACAACAAGTACACGGCCGCTCATTTTTATTTTACTCCATCGACGAATCGTATCTCTACTAACTATTAAGGGTGGACTGTAGACTGCCCCCGCTCCCCCTCCCTGCCGCGGATCACGCCCCCGCGGATCACGCGCACGACCCCCCGCTGCCGCGATTCCCTCCCCCGCGGATCACGCGCACGACCCCCGCCGCCGCGATTCCCTCCCTACGTGCGCGGGAATCGCCCGCACAGCCCACCGCGACCCTTAAGCCCCCCTCCTCTCTCCTCGGCGCCGGAATGGCGAAAACTACGGCGATTACATTGTGGAGGTTGCGTCCTCCAGCTCCTCTCCTATTCCCGCTTCCGCGTCTCCATCGGCGGTCAAGAAACCTGCGTCATCTTCCCGACGCTGAGCCTCGCCTTCGACATCGGCCGATGCCCGCAGTGCGCCGTCTCGCAGGAGTTCCTCTTCTTCTCTCACGGGCACCTCGACCACATCGGGGGCCTTCCCATGTATGTGGCCAGCGGGGGCTCTTCAGGCTGCGTCCGCCCACCATCTTCGTCCCGGCGTGCCTTTGGGACCTCGTGGAGCGGCTATTTGAGGTGTACCGCGCCATGGACCAGTCTGAGCTCAACCACAACCTGGTCCCCCTGGAGGTCAGGGAGGAGTACGAGCTCAGGAGGGACCTCAAGGTCAGGGCTTTCAGGACCTATCACGCCATACCCAGCCAGGTGAGATGAATTGGTTCACTTCACTTCTTGGAACTGTGTATGTTGTGAATCCATCTGTTATAATCCTGCAATGGTTGGATGGAGTCTCAATTAAATTGTGTGTATGCAGGGGTATGTGATATACTCGGTGAAGCAGAAGCTTAAGCAGGAGTTCATTGGCCTACCAGGGAGCGAGATCAAGCGGCTCAAGCTATCAGGTGTGGAGGTCTGTCTGGCTTGGTGGCTTTGGAGTTCAAAAATTGAAGCATGGTTTAGTAACTTGTTGAAGGGAGTATGGCCATCCAAGTTTAGAAGTTCATCATGTGTCCCCATTTCAACAAGATGGCCCTCCTCCATTACAGCTATATAATCAGCATTTTTAATGAGGCAAAGACGTCTAGCAATTATAATGGTTGACCTTCCCAACATCAGAACATCTAATGCTTCTTGTACAGCCTTCTCAGCTTCAAAATCAAGTCCTTCGGTGACCTCATCAAGCAAAATAATGGATGGATTTGAAAGCACAGCACGAGCAATAGAAATTTTGATTTTATGTTCATCAGTGAGTGTTAGACCAGCTCGACCAACCTACAGAATTTCAAAAGGTGAGTACCAGAGATTCAATGCCTAAGCAGTCTAGCCTTGATAAACAATAATATATATGGTAACCTCCTTTACCTGGGTTTCGTCCCCCTTTTCAAGTGAACTGATGAACTGGGCATGGGCTGTTTTTGCTGCCTCTTCTATCTGATCAAAGGTAGCAGATCTTCCATAAGCAATATTTTCCTGAATGCTCAAACTCAATAAGGCTGGTTCTTGTGTCACCAGACCAATTTGGCTTCTTAACCATTCTACTTTCAATTTTTTTATGTTTTCCCCATCCAAAAGAACTTCACCTGAAAAATAATAGTAGTCTTTTGAGTGGAAATAGAAGTGGAAAACAAAAGATGCTTCTCAACGCTCTTACCTAATGTTGGGTCATAGAATCTCTCCATCAGAGGAATTACACTGCTTTTCCCCGAGCCATTTCTACCAACAAGTGCCACAGTTTTTCTCGTCGGTACCGTGAGGAAGAAATCACTTAATATTGGGATTTCAGGACGAGACAGGTAGCTAAAGTACACATTTCGAAATTCAATATTCCCTTGCACCTGGGGTAAGGTTGTCCCTTCTTGATTGGTGCTGGAAGTTGAACGACTAATCATCTCATATAGTCTATATAAGCAGCAATGCGCCCTTGGTCGAATGAATAGAAGTTGGTAGCTGCTTGATTCAAACCACTACAAATTTTTAAAAAACATAGATAAGGATACACATGACAGAACAATTTATATAGAGCAAAACATTTGTGTAATAAAGTCGCTTACAGGCCGCTCAGAATTACAGAGAATAAAGCTACCACAACTTCACCACCATCAGATTTTCCATGATGGATCAGATGTCTTCCAACCCAAAGTTGCAAAGCACAAGAGCATGTCTCAAACATCATTTATTTTGCCATCCCTCAAACATCATTTATTTTGCTTACAAGTTAACAATACTATTCCTGGTTTGATTCAGGAGGTCTCTGACAATAATTGTGTCTATCCAAACGAGGTGCACCACACTGCTAGGGAGCGAACACAGGTCTGTAGCTTCTGACCCAAATCTTCCTAGAACCAAGACTGTCCGCCGCAATCTCTATGGGCATGCAGAGACTGTTTTCTTCCAGGTTTTTTTCTTGTTCTGTCTCGTCACATTTTCATGTGATATTGTTATGCAATTTGAATGACTTGTTAGACAAATTAAGTAGAATTGTATGCCAAAACTTTTTGTACCTTGTTGATGTTAATGTTGGATATTGCTACCCTTTCTTTTTGGTGTCATCTATCCTAAATGTCGAGGTCTGCATCTCTTTCTATGTTCTTCAAATTATCGTGTAAACTGAAAGGGCTTTGGTTCACATTCAGTATCTTGGACTCTTGGTAAATGAATGTGCTGCTAAAATGGTTGAACCTACAGGGTTGATTGTCTGTGGTAATCTCAGGCAAATCCAATGGAGTCGTGCCCCAGTAAAGAGGTGGAGAACTTGAGGGAGAAGCTGGTTGAAGAAAATTTCTACCTAATCACTGAGGTAAGCGGCAGCCAGATCGTGTCACCTACGGCCTACAGGAGCCAATCGCGTCTAAGCAGCCTCACGAGATCGAAGAGCAACAATATAATAGTGCACTCTTACTCCACATACATGCAGACTCCATTGCATCCCTCTGCTGAATACTTGGGTGCACCTTGATAGTCGACATCCTTTTTTTTAGGTTCTTAGATCCAGACTCACATGTATTCCCACACTAAACTACCGAGTCAACGCCTTACTGCTGGTTTTTATTTTCCCCTCTATTTTTCTAACCAGAAACTATCACTACTTTTTTTCCTTTCAAAGCAGCTAGGTGAATAAGGACGAGTACGTGTACTTCTGCTGAAGCTTGACGACCCCGTCCCTAGAAGAAAACCAGCTATCGTGTTCTTGCACAGCTCTCACAAGTGCAAAGAGTGGCTGCGCCCACTGCTTAAGGTGGTTAAACCAACCTCGCTCTGTCCCAACTCTGCACCACTGTAGACTTTTCAGTTGGTTTTCTCCCTGCTGACATACATGCTTATAAAGAAAATCAAACAATGGTTGGAGCTGGATTTCTTTTGTGAATTTTTAGGCTTACCTACAGAAATTGATATCGTTGGAGAAGTAACCCCACTATCATACTCTGGTTGTCCGTTGCATGGATGCTTTATTAGATACTGCCCCACATTTTAACTTCTGCCAAAGCCTATTGGCTAACGCGGTAAAAAATTTAAGCTCCTCAGATGATGTAGTAAGGTAAATACTCATTTTGTGTGTCAAAGTCAAGTCCTTGCCTGATCTGAATTTGTTTAAAATAATATAGTTGACCACTTTATAAATAAAACCATCATCCTTGTTTTTTATTGATTAGATACACCATGGTGCTAGGTAGCAGAATAACTTTATTGGTTCATATTACAGTGGTCTAAATTGCATTTGAGTTTCCTTCTTTCCTTGAACTGGAAAGGATACGGGGCATGAATCATTTATTTGAGCAAATATATCATTATACCCAATAGCACTAATTGTGGTATTTGTTGTTATTCCTTGACAACATTCTCTTAGTAATTAGTAAACCAAGGAGTATTTCATGTGATAATGATGTCCACAATTCTTACCTCGGCTCAGTTTTGTAGTCCATTGGTTCACTGAAGTACTCCACATATACCTAATTATCTTGTAGGAAAATGTGTTGTGAAGCAATAAGATCATTTTTTATAAAAGAAGGAAAACATCGTGGTGAGGCAACAATAGGAGCAGTTAGGTTGATTGCAGATCATGTGAAGCTCAATGATTGCCAGCTTCATCCTGATAGCATTAAGCTATGGTGATTATCGTCTGTCTTATTTGTCATATGTATTTAATAATGTTCATTTTGTACCGTTTTCATGCAGTTTATTTCTAAAAGAAACTGAGCATGAATCAATATCCTATCATTGCTGACTATATAAAGGGATGTTTATCGTAGGTCTTCCTGTCTTTGAGATTTGATGAAGATATTGGAAAAGATGAGATTGAGGAGAAAAAGGTGAAACCAAAGAGGAATAAACATTGGCAAAAATGAGGAGGCTCCAAAGCAATTGCCAGTTAGTAATAAGAAGAAAACCAGACATGAACTGATCTCAAAAGCTAGACAGGAGGTAACATCAGATAAGACATTATTTACTTTGAGGCTGTGTGAGTTTGTATAGTCATTTCCATTGTATTTTTGCAGGTTGATGCAGATATTAGAGCAGTTTCCTTCACTCTTGATCCGAAGGAGAGAAAAGGGATAAAAAAAGAAACAATTTCTGCTCTCTTTGAGACTTACTTTCGCATTCTGAAGCATAGATGACCACTTCTAATTCAAGGTCTGTCTTTGGTTTCTTTTGTTGTATCATAACTAATGATTCCTTTCTAGAATTATTTGGTCTGTCTTTTGTTCTGGATTTGACATATGTTGATTTAATGGCATGAAATTTCACTTCATTCTGGAATGAAGTTACTGTCGGTCATTCTATCGTTAAAAATCCAGGACCAAGGTGAATAATGTTATACACTAAATATTTCCATGGTGATAGTTATTGTCTATTTTTTCATCCCTGTCTTGATATTTGTGCCATTATCAATATATTTTGGATAATCTTAGGGATCATTTTCCTTCAATTAGCTTATCTCTACTAACTATTAAGCAGGTATTGAAGACTGCCCCCGCCGCTACCCAACGCCCCCCGCTACCGCATGCCAGCCCGCGAAACGTCCACACGCCCGCCTGTCCCCCGCATCCGCCGCGAATCTCGCACGCCCTCAGGCCCGCACACCCGCTGCAGCGAATACCTCCGCACGCGCAGCCCGCACGCCAGCCCCGCGAAACCCGCCACTACCGCACGCCTGCCGCCGCCGCGAACCGCCCGCACGCCAGCCTACCACCCATATCCGCACAATTCAGCCTCTTTGTGGTTAATCAAATTCACAACAAATCCACAATAAGAAAAGGTCCATTCTTTTATCTTGCCCTTGTTTTTCAACCTAACACATGTCAAGATATTGATTGGCTTCCATACTTTAGGGGCTGATCACATGTTATAATAGCAAGGAAAAAATTCTTACGTTGCTGCATTACTGCATACAAATCTTTGTTGGCACTTGCTTCATAGTCTCTGATGTTGTTCATATTGATTGATTAGTATCTCTTCTCTACTAACTATTAAGCGCTTAGTGTAGACCGCCCCCGCCCCTCCTCCGCCCGCCCGACCTCCGGAAACCTCGCCTCCGCAAACCACCGCGAGAGATCCCTCTGTGAATCTCGCCGCAGCCGTCGCAACCGCCGCCAACCACCCGCCCCATGCCGCACGCCCAGCTATGGAACCCCGCAGCCGCCCCTGAGCAAACTCCGTCGTGTCCTCGAGCACCCCCGCCGCAAACCGTTCGCCTCGTGAGCACATCGCGGCGGTGAAGAAGGATGTGTTCAGGTGGCCGCTCTGGCTCTCCGAGGCCGCCGGCGAGAGATCCCTCTGTGAATCTCGCCGCAGCCGTCGCAACCGCCGCGAACCACCCGCCGCATGCCGCACGCCCAGCCGTGGAACCCCGCAGCCGCCCCTGAGCAAACCCCGCTGCGTCCCCGAGCACCCCCGCCGCAAACCGTTCGCCCCGAGAGCACGTCGCGGCGGTGAAGAAGGATGCGTTCGGGTGGCCGCTCTGGCTCTCCGAGGCCGCCGGCGACGCGCTCTACGGCTGGGCGCCCCGAGAGCACATCGCGGCGGTGAAGAAGGATGCGTTCGGGTGGCCGCTCTGGCTCTCCGAGGCCGCCGGCAACGCGCTCTGCGGCTGGGCGCCCCTCGGTGCCGACGCCTTCCAGAAGCTCGAGAAGGTGAGGGCAATCCTTTCCCGCCGCGCGCCGCCTGTGCTTGCTTCTTGTTGTTGCTTCAACGGTGGTAGCAGTAGTTAATTACAGGAGAAGCTCGGCCTTTTCATGGGAACCGGAGGTTGTTGGGGAAAGATCTCGGCTTGCCTTTCTTTGCACCGATTCGTTCGTTCGTGCTTGTCGTACGCTATCGTCGGTCGCGAAATTCGGCGAGTGATTTGAGCTCTTGCCTTTTCTGGCTGTCGTAATTGAGTTGTTAGCGTATCATCATATCACCTACTGTGTCCTACTCGCACGAGAAGAAAAAGAACTCCTTTTATTGCTTTCTCTTAGTCGTAGGCATGAAAGGGAGGAAATAAAGCAGATGATGATCTCAACACATAAACAAGCTTTGAGTTATCTAGAAGTAGGTGTGTCTCTTAAAAAATGCTGAGATGAACTACTCAATTGCTTTTCTTCTGACTTTGAAAATGCCCTCACAGCTCCACTATTTATGGTCATACTTTATATGTTGTCCGTGTCACAACTCACAACAACTCGTAATCCGTAAGGGACGAATGGGAAGTCAACTTACATGTGTTCGTATTGAATTGGAACACCTGTCAATGCTATCTTGCGTGGTATTTTCAAAGAAGCGAGTTGCCGTGGTTTTTTAATTAAAACAGTGGGCAGTGTGCAGCAATGTGACCCTGCCAAACAGATAAACAACAATGGGAGACTAGAAAGCAGCAACATGCAAACACACTATAAGCTGTTATATGACTGCAGTTGGCATAGCCAAAATTGACTAAACTTGTAGGGTAACAAAGATAATTCAAACAAACAGAGCATGAGAAGGAAAAATGAAAGACCGACAAACGATGCAACCAGCGTACTCCATTGCTGGGTAAGGTTAGCCATCAAGCAGCTGCAGAGAGCAACAGGGCAAAAATATGTATGATTCATTAGACCAATAGCACATGGTGTTGTCAAGCTCAATATTCAGTAGAATCAGAAGCTATCCACAAATAAGCCCTGGTGTCCGCTCATGTGTTATTTCTCAGCTAGAGACCAAATTCACTGAGTACAGATTTGCACATACAATTTACTATGAAGAAAATTACAGATCTGCACATACAATTTACTATCAAGGCAAATACATCTGATGACAACCACCAGGTTTCCGCAGTATACATGTCTTGAGTGATCGCATAAATTGAACAGGCCGGAAGGAATTAAGGCAACGAACCAGGAACTGGAGTAAATAGTAATACTACATTTTGTGCTATTAAGGATGTGTGTTCCATCAGGTGACTTCACATCAAGATCGATTCCAATTTTACTGGTATTACTTGATTTTTTTACTGTGATGTTAGCTGCTTCTGCTGTGCTGTTTTCAATGTTTAAAATGCATTCATTTCCGTATTTTGATACTGCATTTTGTGCTACTAATTTGTGCCATTCTGATCTGACCTCAAGTTCTAGGAGCAGCTAAGTGAAATAATATTGTTTCTAAATATATCTTTTCTTTTGATGCTGACACATGTTTCCATTTGTAGGCTGTGGAGCACGGAGTTCACAAAATCTAGGAGATGAACAACCTTGGGGTAACCCTCTCACTGTCTCATGCCAGCACCCGCACCCACGCCCTGTTCCGTCTCGCACGCTCTCGCCAACTTGTGGTTGTCCATCTGCCGCCAAGCACCCGGCCCCAGCAGTCGCACTGTCAGTGTTTTTTCTTTTACAACAAGCTTCTGTTCTAAAATTATATTGTCTATGATTTGTAACTTGCTTGGTGGTATCAACAAGCTTTTGTCTGGTCCTTGATCGGGTAGGCGGTCGTGTTGTGCATGGCGGACTTGAGACAGTTGATGGTTTGTCCGAAGCATTGGAAATCTGAGAGTGAGCTCCCTTGTATGATTGCTTTGTCTAATTTGGTTTTGATATGCCCGCAACTGTAGGTGCTGTTATGCTCTTGTTTATTTATTGTGTTTTCTGTTATAGTTATAGAGTTTGATACTAGATCATTTAGTTCAGTGTAGTCCCTGGTGAGCTAAGGGCGTCTTCCTTCCATATTTACTTCTTATTTCAACCAAACCAAGATGTTAGGTTTTAGGCCCAGAACCATGCATATGACTGATTGTAAGCTGTAGGCACAGATGCCAATGTGTGTTTTTTTCGTTTTCAACTTTTAATGACTACATCTCTGCTGAGGGTGGCCGGTGATAAGCAACATGTCTCTTTATTTATAACAAACTCATACCAAGAATGACATGTGTGTTTGCTTCTATATTTGTTGATCTACTATATTTGCTTCTATATTCGGAGTTCAATATAACGATTTAGTAATATAAGTCTCGGGATATATTTTAGTTGATCTACTATATTTGTTGTCTGATTGGAATCCTAATACTTTTGTTAAGTTATTTTCGTTGACCTAATACTTTCAAGTAACTGCAGATTGCTTCTGTGAAAATTATACGGAACAAGCAGACTGGGCACTCAGAAGGCTATGGTTTTATTGAGTTTTCCTCTCGAGCTGCTGCAGAACATACTCTGATGAACTTCAATGGGCAGATGATGTCGAATGTTGAGATGACTTTTAAGCTGAACTGAGCTTCTGCTAGCACTGGTGATAAGCGTGGAGATAGTGGTTCTGATCACACAATATTTGTTGGTGATTTGGCTCATGGTGTTACTGACTCCATGTTGGAAGATGTGTTCAGAGCTAAGTACCCTTCAGTTAGAGGAGCTAATGTTGTTGTTGATAGGATGACTGGATGGCCCAAAGGATATGGTTTGGTGCGTTTTGGAGATCTGAATAATGCATTGTGAAGATATACATTTGTGCTTATTTGATCTGAAAAGGGGACAACTTTTAGATATAGCATAATAGGATATGAAGATGAAAGATCTGTACTTAGGAATTTGTTCATGAATGCTTTGTTTGACCTTTCACTTCGTATGTTGGCACCTCAGTGTATTAAGTGTTAATGTTATAGTTATTCTTGGATCAACATCATTCGAGTATTTGACTATTGCTTGTCACGTGCACCTGTTATTCTTGCATCACTATTTTGAACCAATTTTTAAGCTACCGTAGCAACGCACGGGCACGCACCTAGTTATTGAATAATCCGGTAGCTGAACCGTCCACGGTACCGGTAAATCAAGGGCAGGTGTAGATATTTCCGTCACGATAAATATACTACCAATACTTTCACACACACAAAAAAAAGGACCACTTAAACATATCATTTGATCGTGTCATATGTTGATTCCATACGGCATATCCATAGAATAAAAAGAAACCACAGCTAGATCAGAAGGCAAATTCAAAAGTATTTAGGCGGCGATCGTGTACCGACGCTGGTGGTGTACATATACGACTATACGAGGTATAAAATACTTACATAACATCAGCTTAATTAATTGTTACTACTGTAACAATGCGATCGGTTGCATGCACGCACGTAGTCAAGACAAATACACGTACACCCAGGCCCCACCGCCCCAGCGAAGACGGACCAACGTTGAGGCAAAGGCAAGGCTTTGGCTTTGACGACCAGTTAAAACATATTAAAATTATAAAGATAATTACAAAAAAAACTATAATATCAAATATATATCCTATAAAAACATAATTACTGAAAAACTAGTGCTATTTATTTAATACCATAAAATGTTATTATTTTATTATATAAATTCCGTTAAAGTTAAAAATATTTAAATCCTTAATCTGATGACGTGCTCCGTTTTGTGTGTGTGTGTGTGTGTGTGTGTGTGTGTGCAGCCGGGTGATCCTTCTCGGGGACCTCAACTACAGGATCTCGCTGCCGGAGGCCAAGACGAGGCTGCTGGTGGAGCGGCAGGACTGGAAGACGCTGCTGGAGAACGACCAGCTGCGCGCCGAGGTGCGCCGCGGCGGCGCGTTCCAGGGCTGGATCGAGGGGCCCATCGCCTTCTCCCCGACCTACAAGTACTGCCCCAACTCCGACGCCTACTACGGCTGCGCCACCGCCAGCGCCACCGCCGACGCCCGCCGCCACAAGCGGCGCGCGCCGGCGTGGTGCGACCGCATCCTGTGGCGCGGCGAGGGGATCCGGCAGGCCCGGTACGGCCGCTGCGAGTCCCGGCTGTCGGACCACCGCCCCGTGCGCGCCGTCTTCACGGTGGAGGTGGGCGCGCCCGCGCCCGGGAATAACCTCCACTCGCTCAGGAGCTTCTTCATGTCCGAGAGGTTCGACGGGGCTGGCAGCAGGAGCCCCGCCGCCGACCAGCTACTCCGCGGGGACGACGACGTCAACAGCGCCAGATTCGGCGACGCGCTTTGAGACACGCATGGGAGGGTGGAGATGGAATTGTCACTCCACTTCTCCGGTTGCGGATTGTACTTGCGCACAGATAGAAGATCGTATCTACAACATGCTGCTAAGATACAGAGATGGTTTTTTTTAATTATTTCCACCCTGTTCCCAACGTTCTGTAACTACTATAAATTTGTACTCTTGTTGATCCAGTGAGTATGATTGGGCCTCAAGTCAAGTTTGTTGCCATGGGCAAGCATGAATGACAACAGAAATCACAGAGAAAACAATATAAATTCAGAGACAACAGAATTCATCTAGTCGTTAGCTGCCGGTTAACCGAGCTGTGTTCAGACTTCAGAAATCAGAACCATATATATAACCGATTTTGCGTACGTCAGCAGTGCCCATTCACACAGAAAACTATTGTGGGAACTGTGTTGAGGTGTTATCCAACAAAACAAATTGTTACAGAAAACAAATTGTGGTGTCGTCATGGGCCACATAGCAGTCGGGCAATTAATACGAAGGCTGCCAGTGGTTTCGAGCTCTCAATCCATCCCCCTAGATTCAAGGGCTCTGTTTTTGTTTTAGATAAATGATTCAAGGGCTGTGATGTGAACGTTATTAAGATTGCCTCCTTGTTTCCTGCCGATTGTTCCTTCTATTCGTCAGGATGCTGCAGAACAAATGTCTTGATCCAAGACAAGGTTGCTGCCTTGCTCTTGCATCGCATGTGACGCGAGACAGGCGTTTTGTCTCTAGTCTCTGCTCATCATTTAAACACGCTACTGATGTAATTGCAGATGTATACGAATGGGTGGTTCAAATTATCCTTGAAAAAAAAATGGTAGCATCGATTCATTTCACTCTCCTTAAAACAGAGCTCAAAATCCATCCTAGGTCTATTCAGAAGAAGATTTTATGCACGTTAATCATGTGAGTCCTGAATCTGTACTAGGATCGGAGGCACAAACATTACGTGAAACCCTGAGGCGCTGTTCGGTTTTTAGAGATTGGAGCTCCGGATTGATTATTAGCCAGATTACTTCTCTAATTCACATAGATTTTGATGAGCTGGAACGAATCCGGATTTATTCCTGTACAAGCGAACGAGCCTTGAACCATATCAGGAGTCCCGTTCCAGACGTTTCACAGTCTGAAATTAATGTATGAATCTGGTCCTAAACAAGTGATCCCTGAAGATTCCCTCCAGTGCCCAGAGTAATTATATATATACGCCAAGGGATTTGTTTAAGTTGCAGCTAACTCATTTGTGTTGCACTGTTACGCCCTTTCCACTTGATAACTCCATGACTGTCTTAGCGAGCGGGCAAAAAGAAATGAATTTGATCAATCATATTGCATCATGGAATGGATCACCTAACACCTGCTGCATCATGTTCGCATGGGTCCAGTCATACTCGAGAGAAATGGTGAAATGAAATCATTGGACCGCTAAGAACAGCGCGCCGATCGGTGGTGTATACATGAGAACAAGATAAGGTTTCCAAATTACGTTCGTCAATGTTAATAACAGTTGGAGTTCTTTCAGTGCAAGAAAGGCTTTCTCAATGATGAAAACTGCGTCTGTAAACCCCTCTATCAATCGCATCAGCGCACCAGCTCACGGAAAAAAGCTCAAGAACAAGGTGCCTCCTTTTTTTTCTCTCTAAAACTTCTGAAAGTTCCTTTAATCCATGTTTTAGCTCTTATCGCGTTGTAGAGCTAGCGTTGCAGACGACAAATACCATCTTTTATCCATGACATAAGGCAAGGTTAGTCCGCGCATAGTTTAATTTGCAGGGGACGATAACACTTGTATTTGATGATGCAAGTTGCTTGTCTTACATTTTGAGGTAGGGGAAGAACACTTTTGGTGAGACAGGAACTGGTCTAGAGTTATCCCTCCGAAAAATCTTGCAATTCCAAAATCTGATCTCTTAGTTTTTGCCTGTTTCTTCTTCACATCTGTTCCTTTTCTTGGTGACGTGTTTAGCTTCCTCTGTACTGCTTTGTATGGAATCTGGTTGAGGACTCGTACCATTTGAAAAATGGTATTGGGTCATGCTTGTGCGGTGCAGCAGAAAAAAACTCTTTTATTTTCTGGATCTGGCATAGCATCTCCGAGTGCCTGGAAACCATGACTGATGTCTCCAGAATCCAGCGTATGTTCTCCCAACTCCATTTTATTGGAGCATCTACAATCTAGATACTATGACCCCTTCATACAACCTAATATATTTAAGTCTTATATCTTATTCACTTCCGAAAGCTGAAAAATAGAGACTGGGCTAAAGTCGAAGAGCGCTCTGAGAAAAGACTTAGCAGTTGGAAAGGGAAGCATTTGTCTATCGGAGGATGCCTGACTTTGATTAAGTGCTTAGTAGCCTACCGATGTATATGATGTCCTTCTTCTCCCTACCTAAAGGGGTCCTTAAGAAGTTAGACTATTTTCGATCGAGGTTCTTTTGGCAGGGGAATGAAAACAAAAGGAAATATAGACTTGCTAAATGGAACATTCTATGTCAACCTCAGGAAATATAGACTTGCTAAATATGATGAATACAGCCCTTCTCAGTAAATGGTTGTACAAGCTACTCACCTCAGATGGAATGTGGCAACAATTACTACGTAATAAATATGTTGGCTCAAAACCTTTGTCTCATGTGCAGTGGAAACTTGGTGACTCCCATTTTTGGTCAGGCTTAATGAAAGTAAAGCTAACCTTTCTCCGTTTTGGCTCATTCCTCATAAAGGATGGCTCTCAAGTGAGGTTCTGGGAGGATGCCTGGTTGGATGGGTCCTCTTTAAAAGACCAATATCTAGCCCTGTATAACATTGCGAGGAAAAAATTCATTTCAATATCAGAAGCCTTGAGCGTTTTGCCTCCGAACTTTTCCTGGCGGAGACACTTATTTGGAGCCAATTTGATCGATTGGCTTTCTCTTTTGTCACGCATACAAGGTGTGGAGCTGTCCCACGAACAGGACACCTTCCGCTGGACCCTTTCCACGAATGGTAGATTCTCGGTTAAATCGCACTACGCTGCTTTGATGCTCAGAAATATCCCTAATGTTAATAAAGAGCTTTGGAAGCTAAAGCCCCCCCCTGAAATTTAAAATTTTCCTATGGTATTTACGTAAGGGCGTAATCCTCACAAAAGACAATTTGGCTAAACGAAACTGGCAAGGTAGTTTGTCATGCGCCTCTTGTCACAAGGAAGAGACCATTCAACACCTCTTCTTTGATTGCCGACTTACCCGATCAGTCTGGAGCGTGTTTCTGATGGCCACCGGAATCAACCAACCACAAAATGTAGACCATATGTTTGGGGATTGGCTTCAAGGTTTTAATAGTGTGCTGAAACCATTGCTTCTACCTGGAGCGGCGGTGCTGTGCTGGGCGCTCTGGATCTGTAGAAATGGCTCAGTTTTTGAGAAAAAAATCTTGTGTTCTCCTTTGCAGGTTATCCATTTGGCGTCACAGAAGCTATCAAGTTGGGCCATCCTTCAGCGAGAGGAGCTGCGACCGTTGGTTGTGGAGGGTTCGCGACTATTGGTGCGAACGGCCACGGTCTTTTTTTCCCGGGTGCATGGGTGGCGATCTAGTCTTCGGATTGACTGTCGCTAGCCTGGGGAAGTTGCTGCGTTTATGTTTGTTTTTTTAGTTTGGCTATGTGCATTAGGCAGAGGCCGGAAGTTTGTGTACCAAGACTATGTATCCTCTTGATGTATCGCTCTTGGTAATCTTTAATATAAAGCTTCATTTATCGAAAAAAAATCTTATTCACTAGAATCTTTTAAGATACGATTTATTTATGTGAGTTATATGACTAGAACCGTATCTATATTTATATTTAAAGAACCGTGTTAGAGACGTTCTTCATTAAAATATCGTCTCTTATGTTTTTACACTTAACTCCTTCATACACTTTAATATAAAGGAGTATTTATGTGGGTTAGGCTACGTTACTTTTGGATTTTGGTTGGCCTAGCCATAACCATAAGACTGTCTCCAGCAACACCCTCTAAATTACATCCTCTAAAGGAATATTCTCTATCCTTTACAGCACACTCTAAAAGATTCTATCCTCTATATCTTCTCAGCCTCCAGCAACGTCTCCTAAATTTCATCATCTATATCACATCTTCTATATTTTCACAATTATATTAATATTAATATAATTTTTTACAACGGTAATGTTTAACAAAATATTGTGTTTTACATATTGCAAATCAATTTTTAATTATGCATTAATGAATATTTTTGAGAACTATAAATACCAATTAAATTCTCAAATCATTCTCTTCTCCGTGCCATTTCTTTCTTCCTTTGTTTTGCTTTTTCAAGTGGCCGACGAGTGGCTTGCTCTTTTCTAGTTGTCGGTGCCATGCAGTACAGCAATAGCTTCTGGTGGCCGTCCGCACAACTAAGGGTGGGCACTTTTTTACCATAAACCGAAAACCGAACTGAACCGTCCCGAACCGAACCGAAATTTCGGTTTTTTCGGTAGTTCGGTTCAGTTTCGGTTTTTATATCTCAGAAGTTCGGTTTTCGGTATCGTAATCGGTTTTCACCGTATACCGAACCGAAATACCAAAAAAACCGAATACCAAACTTTATCAATTCTAAAATTTGACTTTTCGATTATGTGAACTAAATGTGTGAAGTAATTAAATTGTTATGCACTTATTTATATGTGATGTATGATATATCTCTAAATATTTGTACCTATATAATTTTTACTTTTTAAAATTATGTGTAATCTATCATATAAATTTGTTGTATGTGTTGTCTTGAGTATAAGTTTGGTATTCGGTTTTTACCGAAAAACCGAAGTAAAAAACCGAAACCGAAGTTTTCGGTTTTCATTTTCTAGAAAACCGATTGGTTTCTGATGTCTAGAAAACCGAAGTTTTTTTAAAACTGAAAAACCGAACCGAAATTTCAAAAAAAACCGAATGCCCAGCCCTACGCACAACAACAATGAATGTTGATGGCCGTCCGTTGCTGGCCACCAACGTTGATGGTCGTCCGTTGCTGGCCACCGACGCCATGCTGGTGGCCGTCAGCTGCTGTCAGCATTCACGGGCAACGATAACGGACCAAAGAAGTTCGCTAGACTTAGCGGACGCTGAGAACCTCCGCTATTATAGAGGACCGTATAGCATTCGTTGTTGAGCGATAAAGTTGATGAAGAAACGCTAAATATAGAGTTCAGAACGCTTTAGCGTTCCTTGTTGGAGACAGTCTAAGGCCCTGTTTGGGAACAAAGTTTTTGAAAACCACAGTTTTTGAAATACTATACTATACTTTAGTTATGATAATACCATAGTTTATAATACCGCAGTTTTGAAAACTGAGGTCTAGAGCTAAGTTTAGAATGCCTTAAAACAACTATAGTATTTGTAATACTTCAGTTTTGAAAACAGAGATTTTACCAAGCTTGCCAAACACCATTATGTATATAATACTGCAGTATTTGAGAATACTACAGTATTCTTCCAAAACTGCAGAAAAACTTTGTTCCCAAACACCCCTAACACTGCTGCACAGCCTTTTCTCTACGACAACGGAGCTTGATTTTCTGTGCGCAATTGTCTTCCCGTGGATCGGTGACGGGCTGACGGTAAACTCCTTGGACAAATACACGGCCGAAGCAAGCAAGGACGGCCCTCCTCAAGAACTCACGATGCGCGCGTTTCAAGCCCTGCTTGTTGGTGTGGGGGGACTCGGGAGTCGGGAGACAGCGCGCGGCCATGCAGCCAGATCCGGGATGGCCGGTCGCGCCGTGCGCCCGTGCCCATCCCCACGCCCGCCGCATGCTGCCTCCATCTGCCCTCGATCGGGAACTGAGGCGTACGAAATGCTTAATCAAACACAGTGATGCGCGGGCGCTCATCCATAGGCGTACAGCGTACTGATGCAGCATCCATGGACGTCCTGACCACGCCATCAATCAAGCAAAATGAAACCAGCAACGGTAGCAAACTGGCAATGGTTTCACTTCCAGTCCAATCAATCCCTTCGTTTGACGTTCTATCCCTGACTCAGGTGTAGTGCTGCTGCGGCCACAGTGCTCGGCGCTCGCTCGTGCTGCCTGCTGGTGCTCTGTGCTCGAGTGCTCGACGGCCGCTGCCCGCTGCGCTGGGAGCCTGCGACGAGCCAACGGGTCACCGGTCGACGGCCACCCGCGCCGCGCGCCGGACTGGGCGCGCCCTCCTCGCCGTGGGTCCTCCACTCCGGGATCCGCCCGCGGCGGCGGCCTCCCTGCGACCCTGCCTGCGCTGTGCAGTGCCGCCCCTCGCCGGCGGTCGGCTCAACTCCCTGTCCGACACAGTGCCAAGCCGGCCTCCACCTCCTGCTTCCACCGCCAGTTTGCCACAGTGCCGCGCCGGCCTCCCGTCCCTGGTCCAAGGCCGCCATCGCCACCTACTGAATTGTGATAATGTGAGTGATTCTCCTCTCCCCAATTCCTCCCCTTTTCGGGAAAAAATTCTGTATCATGCAAACACTTTTTTATAGTCTATCGCATCCACCACTTGGAGCCCTACAAAAAATAGATTAAAATTTACAGCTTAACTCTTCAATAATTTATTTTTTCTATTTATATAGACTACCAGATGGTAGATGCAAAAGAATTTCCCCTTTTCGCTATCTATCCATTGGATTGTTGAATGTTGTATTGTTAATTTTAAAGATCTTAGAGAGTTAAATTGATCATTAATTTGTATAGTGGCCCGGAGCGTCACTTTCACCTTGCATCCCATGCAAAGAATTTTTCCCCTTTTCGCTATCTATCTATTGGATTGTTGAATGTTGTATTGTTAATTTTAAAGGTGTTGTTAAAGTTATCATTAATTTGTATAGTGGTCCGAGGCGTCACTTTCACCTAGCTCCGGCACTGTGGGAGTTTTTTTTTCTATCATAAACTCCATTTCAAGCTGAAATTCGATAAAAATCCTTTATACCGCGTCATACCATTATAATAGAATTACTAGCCAACTTAAATCAATTGTGTTTTCTTTTATTTCTCTTGTCACATGAATGGATATTTTTGCCCTTGCTCTGTTTAAGAACGCATTCTAAAAGCGCTACCTCCTTTAGGCCCCGTTCGGCAGGCCAGCGTCCAAACCAGGCCAGGATCGAAAGCATCCTAGGATCAAGTGATACATGTGTTGTCACTAATTCCTGGTCACTAGCCCAGGAACCAATCCGGAAGGTAGCTCACCAGGACTCGTCCCAGACTAAGAATTGAGTGAAGGGAATTCAAATCAGGTGGGTCTGTTTCTGATCCAGATTAAAACGAACGGCTCTAGCAGACTGAGCCGGATTCTAAGCCGGGTTGATTCATCCCGCCCGGAAAGAGGCCGGGAATAGACCGTTCCGGCCGAAACGAACGACGCCTTAATCGGAAATGGTTTCTATTGGTCCTACAATTTTGTCTCTATGCAGCTGATTTTAATCTGAAATGAACAACATAATGATTTTAACTGTTTTAACTGAAACGTCTACCTGCTAATCTGCATTATAATCTGCATTATATGCAGTTATGTTTCTTTCATCTATAATGAATAAATCTGTGTGTAGCAAAGCTAGAATACGTTTACTGTAATATATATCTGTCGAAGTGCACTATATGGCATCTTGCTGCTGTCTGGATGACCACCGGCCTGCTGCCAGACTGGTCTTTATATCACACTAGAGCTGGAGTAGAGCCCATGCCTTCGAGTGATTACGCTAATGAATCCATCATGTTGCTTGGCTTAATTAAGCTGGTAATAATTGCCTTCGAGTGATTACACTATGACAAGTCCTGATCGTCTGAGCTTTTTATGACGCTCTTGCTGCAGCTGGAGGCTATTCTTCAGAAGCCTGGTGTAGAAATGTTACAGGAATAGCAAGAAAACTGACATTTTTAGATTAAGAAACCCTAGAACATTTTGTCAGACTTGATTTCTCACACAGAAATAGTAATTTTATTTGATGTTTAATCTATTCTTGCATGTTTTGGACATTCCAAACAGAGCCCACGATGGAGTCTTCAGTTACTCTTTGGGACATTCCAAAATGCTCAGGTCAACTCTCTCAAAACAGAGCCCTCGATAGAGTTTCAGGATGTGTTCTCAAACAGAGCATGGGCAAAAATATCCGTTTGTATGACAGGAGAAATAAAAGAAAACGAAATTGATTTAAGTTGGCTAATAATTCTATTCTAACGGTATGACGCGGTAAAAAAAAGACTATTTTATCAAATCTCAAATTGTATCGACTATTATGTCGAAGCAGCTTGAAATGGAGTTTATAATAGCAAAAAAACTGCCACTGCTCAGGTCTTCTAATGCATCCTTCCTCGGCCTCCTGCCACGCTACAGGAACGTGACGGCGGCGAGGCAGCGGAGGCTACCCCCGCTCGGTCCACGGCGGCCACTCCCGCAGCCGCGCCTCCTCGCCGCTGTCATCGCCTTCGCCTTCGCGCTCCTCTTCCTGCTCCTCGTGCTTCTCTCCAGCTCCTCCCCTCACTCGCCGCCGCCATCCCACCACGCCGTCGTCGCAAGACCGTCCTCGTCCTCGTCACCGCCGTGGCCTCGCTGCAGCAGCGCGGCGGCGAGCCTCGGGGAGCTCGGCGACGCGATGGTGTCCATGCTGCCCAAGGACCTCCCGTTCACCGTCTTCGTGCCCTCAGCGGACTCTTTCACCCGCGTCCTCAGGCTGCAGGGGTCCAAGTCCAACGCCAGCGCTGGAGATCAGGAAGCGGCCACCGACACTGACACCGACACCAACACCTACGCCATCCTATCCCGCGTGCTCGGCTTCTCCGCGGTCCCTCGCCGTCTGCTCGCCGCGGACGTGCCGGTGCCGCCGCGCGGGGCCGGGGCGGTGCGCCTCATGGACTCCGTGTCCGGGCTGAGGCTGTACGCCTCCAGGGACGCGCGCGGGGCGCTCGTCGTGAACGGCGTGCGGTCGGAGTGCGTCGATATTATCAGGGGCGAGACCGTGGTGCATGTCCTGGCGGGTGTCCTCATGGACGCCGAATTTGAGCGTTCGTTCGGTGGAATTTGACGGCCGATCATCAAGTCATCAAACCTTTGAGTTTGACGTGGTTCATTTCTTTATTCTGGAGAGGATTTGCAAGACAATGCATCTGGAAAATTTTAAATTGCGGCGAAAACAAGTTGCGACTTGCCTCGGATGAGGTTAGATGGATTTTGAATAAAGGGTTATCACTTATCAGCAGTCAGCACCACATATGAAAAAAGAGAAAACTTTACGTAAAAAGAATAACTACGGAAAAAGTTTTCAAGCATTTCATTGGATAAAAAAGAGTAAATTACATTCATCGTATAACAACATGATAGACAGATTAGCCCAACAACTTATAAACCGTTAAAATAGATACAGTACCATAGTAAATTGATACTACCCATATATGGCACAAACTCTACTGCTATGATAAATATGTACTCTATTCCAATCATATCAACATAAATTTATTTTACTAGTATTAATTTATGTTAGGAATGAATACGACACAAAGAAGATCAATCACAGAGAAGACACAGATTTAACGTGGAAAACCCTTCCAAGGCGAAGGGGTAAAAATCACGGGCGCCGGCCAGCAACAATCTCACTATTTTCGGGTGGTTACAGATCGCATGAGATTCTGCGGCTTACAAAGATATTTATAGAGGTGAAACCCTAAAACGAGTAGGGAAACGATTCGTACCACGTCCCCCCCAGGCGTCCCTGGGGCCGGAGCACAGCGATGCCAACTTGGCCGCCTTCTTCAGAATTTGGATCACAAACTCAACAGTTTATAAACTTGTACGACTGGAACTATGGTGTTTCTCGGACCTCTAATTTTGCAGTAACTGCTCTGTTCTTGATAGCATTATGATCGTACAAGATTGTGTCGTCAATGAAAGGTGATTGACAATTTGTTACGTGATATTGTAGTAATAGTATAGGGTATTGATCGATCATGCATGTCCATGGTTTGTTGTGTGAATATTGCTACTCGTTTCAGGCAAAGTGCTTACAACTTCCGGTTAGGAAATGTTCTGTAAGTCAGGTGTTGAGGATCGAGATGCTTCACTTCCTGCATGTCTTACGTTGCAAGAAACTCAGCTGACAGTTGTAGCCTGTAATTAACTTTCCATTCCATTCCATGCTTTTATATGCTAAAAGAAAAGAAAAGCCTCCAGTCGGTCTGGGCTCCAACTGGGCTCTGAACTGTCTCTGCATGTGTTAGCTTGCTGCAGCTTCATTCTTTAAACCACCTGAAAAAAAGGAAACTAATTGCTCACCTCCTCCTATCCACGAACGAATGATCGTCTAGAGATTGACCGCTGCAGAAGAAACTCTGAACTGTCTGACTTTATGTACTAATCATTGCAAATGGGAGCAGATAGATACATGCGCAGACATTTGTTCAGAGTTTTCTCGTTATGATGCGGATACCACCTACAGCTGGCAGAAAGGGTTTATCTGAAGCTATTAGGCATTCAAATTTCTTTCCTCTTCTCCTTAAATCTGTATTAGGCATGTTTGGTTGTCCAGGATTAGATCCAGAATTATTAATGAAATCTTATATAAAATAGATAAACAATCTAAACAGGAATAGTTTCAGGACACTGTCGCTGGATAAGAAAGGAAAAAATAAATAAATAATAGTGGTCTTCCAGAAAGCGCATTGCCCAACCACCGCTCGAGAGGCAAGGACGCCATGCCATGGCCTTCAAACAAAGCGACCGCAGCCCAACTACTAACTTGGAACGGGCCCAGGTCCGAGCGGCTCAATTGGCATCCGCATCACTTGTTGCCTCTGCTTGGGTTAATCTATAGTGATCAAGGACTAGCTATTTAATCTAGTGTGATCTCCTGTGAGCAGGCGGTGCGGTACTAAATAAGTAAATAGCACACATGTCGTGCAGCTGGTAGAGCATGTTGTTGAGATCTGTGGGCCGGATAGAGTGAGCCCTTTCTCTTTTATCCTGTGTTGATGTGTGGTGTGGGACAAGCGGTTGCGTGACAGCGAACAGCCGACAGCGTGAGCAGCCAAAAGTGGCAGCAAAAGGGCCTGGCATCTTAACCCTAGGTTTGACACTCATATTCAACTCACTCTAGAAGTGAATATATGTCATGATTTAGTTGGCGTTCGGTTCCTATGGATATTAAAAAAAACTAAAAGTGGAAGCGTCTGAGAATGCAAGAACAGCACTAATAACTGCTGACATCCAAACGGGTCAAGGTTGCCTACGCGCTCGGCATCTCATATTCATAAATCATATCTTGGGTTTTGTAATACCCACTTTGTAAAAAAAAAACTAAAAACAGAAATTTTATTCCTTTATATATTTGGGAGTCATCTATGTGCATCATTTTATGTGTAGACCCTACTTAACAAGAATAAATGGGTAACAAAAGACACTCAAATAACTTGTGCATCCTTTAGAGTTTTGTTTGCTTGTGCATTAAAATAATAACAATAATAATGCTAGTAAAAAATAAAACAATGACTTGAGATGAAGTTTGAATCCTAAATTGAGAATTAGGGTTGAAATGGAGAAGGAAAAAGAAAATAATATACAATACAAAAATAAATTTATAAATAGATAAATTTATTCCACAATAATTTATTCAAATCATATATTCAGAAATTTGAGTACAAATCCACCACAAATTTGAAATTCCAATTTAGATTCAAAAATAAGAAAATTAATAGAGAAAAGGGAGAAATAAAAGGAACTAAAATAAAGAAAAAGGGGGTCTAACCCAACTGGGCTGGCTTAACCGCGTTCGGCCCATCAGTGAAACTGGCGCCCGAAGCCCAGCTGGGAAACAGGTGCCGACATTAGGGCCCCACCTGCCAGCCGCATAAGTCAGCTGCTCGGGACGCTCCGTGGGCGTCTCTCTGCGTTGATGGACCCACTGGTCAGCCAGTCACCACGCGCGTAGCTCTTCCGTGATCGCCACCGACACATGGACCCCGCTGGTCAGATCAGTCTTCCCCATCTCACGGACGTTCTGTTGGAGCGGCTCCGTTCGGTGCGACCTGAGAATCGGGTGATGGAGTCCGTGCGCCTTGGGATAAAGTCGTGGCTTCTCGGGCCATAAATACGATGCGTCGGGATTGACTTCTTCCCTTACTCACCATACCGCAACAACCGAAACCAGGGAGAGGGTGTGCCGTCGAGTCGGGTGGAACTAGGGTGTGTGCGTTCGTGGATTCGCGCGCTCGAAGGTGTGGGTCTCGGTCAGTGGGGCTCAGCGGGGAGCGCAAGTGCAACCGCCCGTTTCTGGCGTAGTGGCGGACATCGGCGGCGTCCGGGGTGTTGGGAATTTCTCGCTAGAGCCCAACCAATCTCGCCAATCCGCTGCTGTCGTGGTCGGGTTCATCCGCGGTGAATTGGAAGGTACGTGCCCGTTCGTAGCATTCGCTAGACGTTGGGCATCGTGTAGCGCCCTGCGAATTAGTGTTTTGCGCGTGGTACCGAGAAATTGGGAGATCCGATCATGGCGCCACCGCGCCGGACGACTGTGTCTCCGGTAAGCCTGGCGGCTAGAGGAAGACAGCTCTCTTGCCGTCTGATCCATTACGGACGGTGTAGATTAGATCAATGCGTAACCCTTCGCTGGAACGGATCCTAGCCGTTAGATCATAAACGGACGGACGCGTAGTGATCCTAACATTTAAAATCCCCGTTGTTGGTCCCCAATCGGATGGTTCTGCGGCGCTCTGAGTTTGATCCGCGCAGATCTAATCCATACCACCCACGCGAAATCTGACGGCCAGAAACCATGCATACCCCTTCGCTGGCCTCTTTTGCATAAGAGTCCCTGGGAAAAAGCACTAATGAACCTGCAACCCACCCTGTACAGCGCTCTGTGTCTCAGCTTCTTTTACGCTTGAGTCCCTACGCTTTCTGGAATTTGAGGCCCCGTCCAGAGAGCTATAAAATCATCAAAATGAATTAGAAAATGAGTTTTTAATATAAAAACAATTCATAGAATTTGTATAATTCATATAAAATGCTTATGAACTCCAAATTGGTCCATTCCAGTTCCTAAAATTTTGTAATATTATTGTTTATCCATTAGTGCCACTGTTTTTGCATGAAGGACACATTAAAATTTATGTACTACTTAATCTTGTATTAAATACATAAAACCTTGGAAAATTCATAACTTAAAATTTATAACTCCAAATTTAGTAATTCCAGTTCCTATGATCTTATTTTACTGTCTAGATTATTATTGTGCATTTTATTTACATGTTTGGTGTCGAGGACCATAATTAGGGGTACCCCCAAGACTCCTAATCTCAGCTGGTAACCCCCATCAGCACAAAGCTGTAAAGGCCTTGTTGGGGCGAAGGCGAAGACGCCACCCTTCGCTCGAGGCCTTCGCCGTCCTCGCTGCACCAACGGAGACAAGACAATGGGTAGACTTACCCTTCGCCTCATACGCCACCGGACGAAGACCTGTGACGAAGTCGTCTCGTCTTGCGACCCCGTCCAGCATGGAGGCCCACGTGTGGTCCGGCCCATTGTAATAGGCCCTGCGTGGCCGTTGTGCGTTACGGGCCTAATTTGTAAAGGCCTCCCTGTAATTACGGTTTGTAACCCCGCTTTATGGGAATATTTCGGGGATAACCTAGGTGTCTGAGGGCACATGCGTCCTTAACACACGACGCTGGGCACTCAGATACCTATAAATACCCCCGCACAGTGCCCAGCTCGGTCAGCGAAGTCAGCCGGCTACAAGACACACATAAGACCACAATCCCAACGAAACTGGTAAAAGCCAAAGTCTAGCTCAACTTACCTGACTTAGTGCCTCCTTCAGCCGGCGGGACACAGTGCCCGCCTCGTCCTTGACGGCAGTGAGTGCCGGAATCTCACCACCGGCGCTGACAGCGCTACCCCTCGCCCCAGGCACCACGGCAGCCGCCGCGGTCGCCACCGCAGGTGGAACAACAACAAGTTGCCCCTCGCCCGACCCTGCAACGTACCAATAGTTAAAAAAACTCGGGCTATCGACTTACCAACGAAATAATCCTCCACGCTAATATCGGTGGCGAAGTCAGCAACGCGCTTGCCCGGCGGAGGCAATTCTCGGGCCTTCGCGACTCTGGCCGGGACAGACTTGGTTCCGCCGGCGGCGGCTGCCTTCACAGCCTCCGGCACCCTGCTGGACCCAGGGGCGACCGACTTCGCCGCCAGCGTCGCCTGGCTGCCGCCGGGGGCAGTAGCCTTCGCAGTCCCCCGTGACCTCTTCGGCCTAGCCTCAGGCAGCCTGACGACCGCCTGGCGCTTCTGCGCAGCTCCTTGACGGTCCTTGTCCATCACTGGCGACACAACAACAGCAATATTCCGTCCATAAGAAAAACTCTCCAGTCACGAACCATGCGAGATGTAAAAAAGTCTTCGCCGGCCGCACGGGGGATAGGAACATTCTTAGGCCACCAATCCCCGGTAACCTTCAGCATCCGCGCCGAAGACTCCCGGAGCTCGGGCGAAGACATCCTTCCCCCGGGGGCCGCGCATGTCCTCATCAATTCCCTAGCAAAACCATCGGAAACCCCCAGTCCTCCTGTAGCAGTACCTAGCTTCCTCTTCTTAGAGGATGGGGCGGCTGCCGGCGCGGGGTCGTCTCCAGCCACTACTGCCGGTTTCTTCCCGCGACGATCCACATCGTCTTGCCCGGGATAACCGCCATATGGCAGACGGTTTAACTCGAAGACCCTGTTCAAGCGATCGTTGGACCCGCGTATATCCTAGCTACGCTAGCCCTCCGTCTTCGGCACGTACCGGCCAACAATCCGCACCGCCCCATCCTCCGCCTCACGCACGAATGCGGCGGGATCGCGGCTATGCAAATCCAGTGCGGAGGCGGGACTTCGCACCAGCATCCCACCACGGGAAGGCATCTGGCGAGGGCATACATCACCCAGCGCCCAGCCATGCGCCAAAGGCCACACCCCATAGGCCACAAACTCCTAAACCAAATCGTGCCCACTACTCAGGCCGGCCGCGCACCGTAGGGCCCCTTCATCCGCATCCTCCTCCGCCACTTCAAACTGCGGGTATGTGGAGTAATAATGCGAGCACATCTCGGCCACGGGGAGCCTCGGATGGTCTTCGACTGTGCCCTCCGCAACGTAGAACCAAAACTCATGCCAGTTGCCCCATTTATTGCGGGCGCAAGGAACCAACTCAACTACCTCCATCGAGGTCTTGCTGGTCTTCGGCGTAAATGTACAGGACCCAAACTGAGCAACCTTATTTCCGATCATCCTTTTCTGCCAGTGGAGGCAATAGTACTTCGCGAAGACTTCGACCGATGGCTGCCCGCCGTACGAAGTCGACGCCTAGACATATTTTGACAGGGCCACCACGACGTTCGGCGTCAGCTGGTGGACCTGGACGTTGAATCTGCGTAGGACCTCTCCCACGAACCGATGCGTAGGCAGGCGAAGGCCAGCGGCGAAGAATGCCTCGAAGACAACCAACTCGCCTTCTGGCTCGGGGACCTCCTCCGCCCCCGGGACAGGAGCGACTCCGCCGCCAAAATAACCCAGCCGCTGCATGTCTTGCACGCGAACCGAGGACATCTGCGATGCGCTGAAATCCACCGTGTCGCCGGCGCGCAACTCCTCCACTGCCACAGTACTCAGCGTCTCCTCAGACGACGTGTCGGCCGGCGGCGTAGCGGCAGCAGAAGAAGAAGAGGTCGGCATCGCTACGTACCGTCGGCGGCGGCGGGCAGTCTGCTTCACGCGGGCCAGATCTCCGACGAACAGGAGCAAGGAGGGCAGACGAGCAGCGAGAGGTTTGAGAAGGCGGTTAGGGTTTTCGCGGAGCGCGGAAAGATAAAGTTCAAAACGCGCCGCCCCCCCGTCCCCTTTTTATACACAGGGCGCAACGCTTCGGGAAACTCGCAATCCAACAGTACGGCGTCAATCAACGGTCATGTCAAAAACCCCCACGGAACCACTTCGAGCGAGGGCAGCGTCTCCGCCATCTAGCGACGTCTTCGGCACCAGATGACTTAGTCGAACTGGTCCCTCGGAGGGCAAATGTTGGGGCGAAGGCAAAGACGCCACCCTTCGCTCGAGGCCTTCGCCGTCCTCGTTGCACCAACGGAGACAAGACAACGGGCAGACTTACCCTTCGCCTCATACGCCATCGGACGAAGACCTGTGACGAAGTCGTCTCGTCTTGCGACCCCGTCCAGCATGGAGGCCCACGTGTGGTCCGGCCCATTGTAATAGGCCCTGCGTGGCCGTTGTGCGTTACGGGCCTAATTTGTAAAGGCATCCCTGTAATTACGGTCTATAACCCTGCTTTATGGGAATATTCCAGGGATAACCTAGGTGTCTGAGGGCACATGCGTCCTTAACACACGACGCTGGGCACTCAGATACCTATAAATACCCCCGCACAGTGCCCTTGAGAGGCTAGATCAACAGAGCTATTGCCATTTCGTGCAAAAACCCTGTTTGCGCTGCTACATTCCCCTGTTGGATCAACTTACTCCAGTGAGCAAGTTCCAACAGGCATGATGGGCGCAATTCAGGTCAAGGCTCCGTCCACTCAAGGGACACGATCTCGCCTCACCCGAGCCCAGCCTCGGGTAGGAGCGGTAGACCAAGGCAGATTCGCGCCTCGCCCGAGGGTCTCCTCAAGCAACGGACACACTTTCAACTCGCCCGAGGCCCAGCTCGGGAAGGCTTTGCGGAGAAGCAACCTTGGCCAGATCACCACGCCAACTGACCGTATCGCAGGAGCATTCAATGCAAGGATCGCCTGACACCTCATCCTGACGAACGCTCTCCAGTCGACAAGGCCGAAGTGACAGCCGTCACTTTGCCCCTCCACTGACTGACCTAACACGAAAACAGCGTCGCCTGCGCTGCTCCGACTGCTGCGCCACCTGCTAGGGTGAGGCTGACAGCAGCCAAGTCCAGCCTCGGGCGCCATAGGAATCTCCGCCTCGCCCGACCCTAGGGCTCGGACTCAACCTCGGCTCCGGAAGACGGTCTCCGCCTCGCCCGACCCCAGGGCTCGGACTCGACCTCGCCTCGGACGACGGTCTCCGCCTCGCCCGAGCCCAGGGCTCGGACTCAACCTCGGCTCCAGAAGACGGTCTCCGCCTCGCCCGACCCAGGGCTCGGACTCCACCTCGACTCCGGAAGACGATCTCCGCCTCGCCTGACCCCAGGGCTCGGACTCAACCTCGACCTTGGACGACAGTCTCCGCCTCGCCCGACCCCAGGGCTCGGACTCAACCTCGACCTCGGACGACGGTCTCCGCCTTGCCCGACCCTAGGGCTCAGACTCAACCTCGACCTCGGACGACGGTCTCCGCCTCGCCCAACCCCAGGGCTCGGACTCAACCTCGACCTCGGACGACGATCTCCGCCTTGCCCGACCTTTGGCTCGGACCAACCACGCCACAAGAGGGACCATCATTACCCTACCCCTAGCTAGCCCAGGCTATGGGGAACAAGACTGGCGTCCCATCTGGCTCACCCCGGTAAAGCAAGTAATGATGGCACCCCGCGTGCTCCATGACGACGGCGGTTCTCAGCCCCCTACGGAAGCAAGGAGACGTCAGCAAGGATCCGACAGCCCCGACAGCTGTGCTTCTACAGGGCTCAAGCGCTCCTCCGACGGCCACGACGCCACATGAACAGGGCTCCAACACCTCTCCGACAGCCACGTCGGCATGTACATGGGGCTCTGGCTCCCCTCTGCTAGACACGTTAGCACACTGCTACACCCCCCGTTGTACACCTGGACCCTCTCCTTACGTCTATAAAAGGAAGGTCCAGGACCCTCGTACGAAAAGGTGGCCGCGCGGGAGAACAGGCTGACGCGCAGTCTCACGTCCTCTCTCTCTCCCTTGCGAACGCTTGTAACCCCCTACTGCAAGCGCATCCGCCCTGGGCACAGGACAACACGAGGCTGCGGTTCCCCTTACTGTTTTTCCCCCTTGTGTCTCCGTCTCGCGCCGACCCATCTGGGCTGGAACACGCAGCGACAATTTACTCGTCGGTCCAGGGACCCCCCGGGGTCGAAACGCCGACATTTGGTGTGATGTTAATTTTTGCTATACTATGTATGTATTGTGTTGATGCGAGTAGACGAGCAAGCTACTGAGGATCCCAAGGTTCAGCTGGTCGAGACTGCTGAGCAGAAGCTCGTTGAAGGCAAGTTGTGCCCTTGATCACTTCCTTTTTACCCAGTCATATTCTTATTAATCATAATGATCTGCATAGGTTAATTTTGATGGGACCCAATAGGTTACCCTAGATTTGACTATCTTTATACCTTGTTTCACCACTCGTTTTACTACTAAATTTTTGGGTAGTACATGCTATTGCTTTATGTGGTTTTGGGTATAGAGATATTCATTACTCATGTTTACACTTTTTATTATCTGTTTATTATTTACTGTTCATGATAAGATCATTATGTTAATGAGAACATGAAGAACCACCCGGGAAAACAGTGCTACCACAAGAGTTTAATGGGACACCCTTGGCTGATTAACTAGAAAAGCTATAGATTTTCTATTTGAATTCGTATTTACTCCTCGCTCTAGCAGTCTAGCTAAGCAGAAATCGCTGTGCCTGAGCGATAGATTTTTTTGTTACGCTGCTTTGTAAAAGTAATATATCCATGACTTGGTCTTTCTTAAACACTAGGTGGTTTTAGAAATACAATTTTCTAGTGGCGGATTTTTAAGGAACCACCACTATAAATTATTTTTATCCTTAATTTTTTGAGTTTTTCAAACTACCTTGTATGATAAAACCATCAAAATAAAAGTTCTATATCTCTAAAAGTTATAAAACTTTGTAGTTGACAATTTTTTATTTGAACTCATTTCGGTTCTCAAAAATTGAATCTAAGTATGTTAAATTTAAAATTCAAATTTTGTGAACTACCTCGGATGATAAAAGTGTCAAAATAAAAGTTGTAGAACTTCAAGAGTTATTCAACTTTGTAGTTGACAACTTTTTTATTTGAATTTGTTTATAGTCTCAAACAAGCAATTTACACTCAAATGGTTGTAATATGTGGACAAAAAACTACAAACTAGACACAAAGCATGCCATATGCGAAAAATGCCATGACTTAAATATTTTTTTGTTTTTAAAACCCGTTTAATGTTTCTGAAAATATTTTTCGCTGGCGGATTTATTACGTGGACCACCAGTGAAAATTGATTTTCACTGGCGGTCCTCAGTTATCCGCCTATAAAAATAATGATTTTTACTGGCCCTTAGCATCGACGGTACTAAGAAACGACAGTGAAAATAGATTTACAACTGTCACTATAGAGCTTTTTTGTACTAGTGGAGGAGGAAGACGAGTCATGGCGACAAAGTTGATGAAGATACCAAGCCGTAGAATGTGTTCTTCCTTCTCCTCTCATCCAATACTTGCATGATCGTAGAGATGATTTAACTATCTAAGTTGTTTTTTCTCCACCTTAACTAGCAAGATGGCACTTTAAGTTTGTCATACAACCTATATGAATAGGTCTTCTGAGATTTTCTAATCTCTACTACTCTATATGATGGTAGAGTGGGCGTCCACTTTTTTTTGGTGAAGCACGCCACGTGCCCTCGCCCCGCCCGCAACCCCAGCTCTCTCTCCCGCATTCCCCGCTCTCCCTCGCCCGCAATCCCAGCTCTCTCTCTCTCTCTCCCACATTCCTCTCTCCCCGCCCGCAATCCCACGCCTGCGCCATCGATGGCTCACCCCAGGAAATCTCGCGTCCAGGAAATCCCGCGACGTTTGATGCCTTGCCCTAGGAAATCTCGCCTCTGCCACCTCCTCCTCGCATCGTCGATGGAAGGTCCACCCCCACATGTCAATCTGAAATTTTATTATATGATATACTTTTGTTAGCTACTGGCTCGCGTTCCTCGACTTTGTGCAAGTTGCAATGTCTGCCGCGTATTCGGGGTCTTCGCCTGCCTCTATGGGCTCAGGGCGGATAGGGGCCTACAAGATCTCCTCGGGCCAAGGAATCGTTCCCCTCCGGCGACCTCCCTCCTCCCTTTCGTCCCAGGTGAGTCTACACGCACCGCACCAGATCTTTCTCTGACGGGATCCACTTGTTGATTTTGGTCGTACGCTAGTCAATCGATGGAGGATGTTGGAATATAATGACCAGATCTACGCAATCCTTGCCTTGTTCCTTCCTCGCGACGGTCGCCCAGATCCTCCTCGCCTAACCTCTCCTTTTTTGTTTTCAGGCCTTATCTCCATCAAAGCAAAGGATCAGAGGCTACTGCATTAGGAGGAGAGGTAAGCCGATTGCCTTTGTATGCGTCTGTGCTATGCTCTAGGTTAGGATTAGTTCTAGCCAAAAGAAAGGGAATAAGGGATGACGATGTGAAATCATTTCTCAGGGTTGCCTGTATGGTTACTTCTATATGTGCGTATAGGATGCCTGTGCATAGGCATGCAGGCGCACCCACCACCTGTAACCTATAGTCCCTTGTTGAAATAGACAAATTAGGATGGCAAACCATAGGTTCGATTTTGATTTCTGAAGTACTTTGCTACCATGTCAACAACAAAAACGTTCTGTTGCTGATTGATTCACATCCTGCAGGAAAGGAATTACGAGCCTTGTGTTGGAGAAGTCGAAGACTGAGAGTATATGGTGGCTCCATTAGTGTCCATGTTAATGGCTAGCGTGTTCTAGAGCAACTTGGGGTTGTCGTAGAGCTTAGGGAGACTTGCCAGCCTTAGGGAGACTTGCCAACCTTGTCATCGCATAAGTTTCTGTCTCTGCTTGGAAATCAACATGTTCTGATGCGATAACCAAAGCAGACTGATAGTTTCAACATGTTGGTCTACTTTGGTTGTTCAAAAAAAAGAGTGCGGGTAAGGTTGCTTCAAACCGAATCAGTGTTAGCTATTAGTTTGCTGCTTGTTAAGGTTAACTGGGTCACCATATATATCACCACAATGGTTTCTTCACATTATTAGTGGGAACTGCTACCTCACACACTACGGCAATATTGTGTAGTGTCCTGTCAGACTAAATTTGTTCAATAACCAACTTTAAAACAAAAGCCGCTAAGATTTCTATCAGTAGGGTATGATGCCTTCATTTTGGAAATGGGTAACAATCGAGTTGAAGATAACTTTGCATCAAGTTTGGTTTTGCAACTAATTTTGTTAAATAGGTTAAGCTACACCCTTTTTCTCTGTTCAGTGTACAACACATCGGGGGAAGATGTGATTCTGGTTTCATGGCAATCTGAGTTGGATTTGTATTTTCACATGATTTTGAAAATAGGCCAAACTGCAGTTTTCTCTCTTAGTGTATAGAAGCGGGTCATGCTCGCTTTTTTTAGTCCAGTAGTAGATCAACTACTTTGATAGATGCAATTTTATTTGTTCTTTGTAAGACTATAGCATCGACGACTTAGAAAAAATCATAATCTATTTTGCGGATATATTTTGTATTCTCTACTGTTATTTATTTGTATCGATAGGTCTTGCTTTCTTCAGGTAAGGTTTTCATATGCTTGCTGATGAAATTGGTAGAATCATGACATGTTTCTTTCCCTCTATTGCGCCTGATCAATCCCTTATTTCTCTATAGTTTGTCGCTGGCATTCATGGGGAATCTCATTCCTGTTCCTAAACATCCACTAGGAGAATTCTTTCCATGCTGTTGTAAGAGGAGCAAACAAGGTAGCCACTTGCACTTCAAAATCCTTTATTGCTTGCCGATTTAAGTGGTGTATGGTGGAGTGATTAAATATACTAGAGCATCTTTTGCCTCTTTCCCAGTTTTTATTGCACATCCCTGACCATTCTGTTTCTGCAACCCCTGATGACGCAACCTCTAATGATATGAATCGCTTTTTAAATTAGAATCTAACCTGCTAGCCAAACAAACAAAGATTTTAGAATCTAACCAGCCGCCAGAATACATTGAAATAGGTGAAGCCTCAGAAAAATTCAACACATTTAGCTTAGGTGTTGCAATGTTACATCTGGTTTTGGGACGTGAAGGCTATGAAAGATATGCATGCATACATGCATAGTGAAGACTTTATCAATCAGGTGAGGAATGGTCTTTCTCTTTAACAAGTTTGATTCTTTTTTCAATCTAACACTATCACATTTACATCTGATTAGTACCGGTCCAACTTGACAATTTGATTTCTTAGGTAAAAACAAGTTGTCACTTTTAAACAAGTTCCATTTTCTTAGTACAAGTCTGCTTCTTTGCAGCATGTCAACTAAGTAGTCATATCTTTGTTGAAGCAAGCAATAGATGTTGCTACCAGCAAAAAGGTAATTGATATATTTTCAGTTTTCTTCTTTTTTATTCTTCTCCATTTTTAGAAACTGTAACTTTACTTTGAATACACATATTTTATAATTCTTTAGATGTTTCTTCTTGCACATATTTTACTTTGGATGTTTCTTCTTGTTATTTTAGAAACTGTAACTTTACTTTGTGCACCCATTCTAATGATGGTAGTATTGACTCTCTACTTTTTAGAAAAATATCCTTTAATCAACCATTTATTGTCCAAGTGTGAAAATCGTGACAATGTAGGAAAGCTTGAAGATGACCACATGAAGGCTAAAGCTTTGGAAGGTCTATTTTTGCTATTCTAAAAAAAACCTTAGTCAGAATTGTGTTTAAGGCCATATTTTTCTCTTCTCAGAAACAAACTATTTTCTCTAAATGTTTGTATCCCGACTTTTTATCCTACTTAAAACAACATGAAAAAAGAATACACCATTCCATTGCCCTTTCTAAGAAACAAATCGAGACTGTCGTTGGCTCGAAGTACTGAACTTGTCACTCTTGTTCGTTTGCCTATAGGGACTGAATAAGATTGAACAGTTCACAGTGGATTCAACTTCAGTCGAGACCAATATTACTAGCCTCCTATAATATTTCTCATTAACCACAAAATATGTAATTGTAAATGTTCCATTTGTAACATATCCTATGTTTTATAAGGTATTTTTGGATATTGTGGATTCACGTGTATCATCTAACAAGTCGTGCTAGTCACAATGTGCTTGCAAATCCAAAGGCTCCATAAGGGAGAAGTTCCTTTGCTGCTCAACGCTTCTTTAATAATGGTTAGGTGCCCATGCGTTGCAACGGTATACAAAATTGAGAGCACCTAGAGGGGGGGGGGTGAATAGGTGATCCTGTAAAAACTTAAAACTTATAGTCACAAAACTTGGTTAAGTGTTAGAGAGATAATACCAAGTGACTATAAAGCGAGCTCTTGCGAATCACAACAATCACACAAAAAGCAATCACAAGAGACACGCGAGTTATCCCGTGGTTCGACAAGTACAACACTTGTCTACCTCCACGTTGTGGCGTCCCAATGGACGAGGGCTGCACTCAACCCCTTTCAAGTGATCCAATGATCAACTTGAATACCACGTTGTTTTTCTTTCTTTCACTATATCCCGTTTGCGAGGAATCTCCACAACTTGGAGCCTCTCGCCCTTACAAATGATGATCACAAAGAAGCACGGATGTAAGGGAGGGAAGAGCAACACACACAAGACTCAAAGCAAGAGCACAAACACGCACACTAGTCACAACTTGAGCTCTAAGTTCACACACGGAGTTCTCAACTCAAGATGAGCTCAAATTGCTATTACAACGAATCAAATGCGCTAGAATGAAGTCTTGGTGCTTAGAGATGATCAAAGAATGCTTGTTTACAACAAAGCCGCGGCTGCTTACAATCTTCTTGACAGCACTCCGGCAGAGTAACGATATACTCAAGACTATGCTCTAGCTCTTAGCAGCACTTCTCCACTCTCTAAAGGCTTATTGCTTTGCCTTCTACACAAACTAGAGAGATACACACAAGAGGGAGAGAGAATCGATCCGAGTGATGTATACAATTGTTGGCTGCACTTAATCACCAAAATCTTATAGAAATGGCCTAAAGGGCAAGTTTCCCTTTCAATCTCCCCCCTTTTGGTGATTTATGCCAACACAACAAAAAGCAACTAAAAGAAGTGCAACATCAATGCAAATGAGAACAAAAATTTTGTTTTTGATTCAAATTTGGCATATTTGGATCATTCTTTGCCACCACTTGGTTTGTTTTTGCAAATCAAACTCAATTTCCTATCTCTAAGTCAAATTCACTTTTTGAGGCATAGAGAGAGGTATTCCAAGAGAAATTGATCAAAGATTCAAAAACTCCCCCTTTTTCCCATAATCAAACATTCTCCCCACAAGAGACCAACTTTTCCCATAATCAAACATTCTCCCCACAAGAGACCAACTTTTGACAATTAGAGACAATAAGAATATTTTGACAAAACAAAAGCAAAATAAAAGCTCTAACTCTACTATTTTCAAAATTCTCAAGTGGTAGCTAATCCATTTTTTCCTTTGGCCTTAATTTCTCCCCCTTTGGCATCAAGCACCAAAACGGGATCATTATTGGCCCTTAAACCCCATTGCCTCACCAAAAATCTTCAATTAAGAGTAAAAAAAGGCAATACGAGCACGGAGATGAACTTGGAGTAAATTACCCTCTCATCGGAGTGCAGTGGAAGTCTTGCATGGTCCAAGTTCACCTTTTCCCTTTCAATCCACCTTTAAGACTAAATTAAGAAAACTCAAGCACACGGTTAGTCTCAAAGGGTCAAGTTGTAGCATTTCTCCCCCTTAAGTATGTGCATCATTCACACATGGACTTGTGAGGTCTGGGGATCCCTTGCACAACTTGAGCACCATAAATAAGCAATAAAATGCATAATGGAACATGATCAAGGGCATAAAACACATGTATGCTATAGATCAATCCAAGTTCCGCGAACCTAAGACATTTAGCTCACTACGCAGCCTGCAAAAGGCCTTCTCATCTAAAGGCTTGGTAAAGATATCGGCTAGCTGGTTCTCGGTGCTAACATAAAACACTTCGATATCTCCCTTTTGCTGGTGGTCTCTCAAAAAGTGATGCCGGATGTCTATGTGCTTTGTGCGGCTGTGTTCAACAGGATTGTCTGCCATGCGGATAGCACTCTCATTGTCACATAGGAGTGGGACTTTGCTCAGATTGTAGCCAAAGTCCCTGAGGGTTTGCCTCATCCAAAGTAGTTGCGCGCAACACTGTCCTACGGCAACGTACTCGGCCTCAGCGGTGGATAGGGCAACAGAAGTTTGTTTCTTAGAACTCCAAGACACTAGGGACCTTCCTAGGAATTGGCACGTCCCTGATGTACTCTTCCTATCAACCTTACATCTAGCATAATCGGAGTCTGAATATCCAATTAAGTCAAAGGTAGACCCCTTTGGATACCAGATCCCGAAGCAAGGCGTAGCAACTAAATATTTAAGAATTCGCTTAACGGCCACAAGGTGACACTCCCTTGGGTCGGATTGAAATCTAGCACACATGCATACGCTAAGCATAATATATGGTCTACTAGCACATAAATAAAGTAAAGACCCTATCATAGACCGGTATGCCTTTTGATCAACGGACTTACCTCCTTTGTTGAGGTCGACATGTCCGTCAGTTCCCATTGGAGTCTTTGCGGGCTTGGCGTCCTTCACCCCAAACCGCTTGAGCAAGTGTTGTGTGTACTTCGTTTGAGAGATGAAGGTGCCGTCCTTGAGTTGCTTCACTTGGAACCCAAGGAAGTAGTTCAACTCGCCCATCATCGACATCTCGAATTTCTGAGTCATCACCCTGCTAAACTCTTCACAAGACTTTTGGTTAGTAGAACCAAATATTATGTCATCAACATAAATTTGGCACACAAATAGATCACCATCACAAGTCTTAGTGAAAAGAGTTGGATCGGCTTTCCCAACCTTGAAAGCATTAGCAATTAGAAAGTCTCTAAGGCATTCATACCATGCTCTTAGGGCTTGCTTAAGTCCATAGAGCGCCTTAGAGAGCTTACACACGTGATCGGGGTACCGTTCATCCTCAAAGCCAGGGGGTTGCTCCACGTACACCTCCTCCTTGATTGGCCCGTTGAGGAAAGAGCTCTTCACGTCCATTTGGAACAACCTGAAAGAATGGTGAGCGGCATAGGCTAACAAAATACGAATCGACTCTAGCCTAGCCACAGGAGCAAAAAGTCTCCTCAAAGTCCAAACCTGCGACTTGGGCATAACCTTTTGCCACAAGTCGAGCCTTGTTCCTTGTCACCACCCCGTGCTCGTCCTGTTTGTTGTGGAACACCCACTTGGTTCCCACAACGTTTTGCTTGGGACGTGGCACCAGTGTCCAAACTTCATTTCACTTGAAGTTGTTGAGCTCTTCCTGCATGGCCAACACCCAGTCCGGATCTAGCAAGGCCTCCTCTACCCTGAAAGGCTCAATAGAGGAGACAAAAGAGTAATGCTCACAAAAATTAGCTAATCTAGAGCGAGTGGTTACTCCCTTGCTAATATCACCCAAAATCTGGTCGATGGGATGATTCCTTTGAATCGTCGCTCAAACTTGAGTTGGAGGGGCCCGTGGTACTTCTTCCTCCTCAACTTGGTCCTCTTGTGCTCCCCCTTGATCACACGCCTCCTCTTGAGGAACCTGTTCATCATCTTGAGTTGGGGGGGTGCACCATTGTTGAGGAAGAAGGTTGATCTTGCACTTGGTGTTCCTGTGGTCGCACATCTCCAGTCGCCATGGTGCGTATTGCGTCCGTTGGAACATCATCCTCATCTACATCATCAAGATCAACTTGCTCTCTCGAAGAGCCATTAGTTTCATCAAATACAACATCGCTAGAGACTTCAACCAAACCCGATGATTTGTTGAAGACTCTGTACGCCTTTGTATTTGAGTCATAACCTAGTAAAAACCCTTCTATAGCTTTGGGAGCAAATTTTGAATTCCTACCTTTCTTCACTAGAATATAACATTTACTCCCAAATACACGAAAATAAGACACGTTGGGTTTGTTACCGGTTAGAAGTTCATACGACGTCTTCTTGAGGAGGCGATGAAGGTAGACCCGGTTTATGGCGTGGCAAGCTGTGTTCACAGCTTCCGACCAAAACCGCTCGGGCGTCTTGAATTCTCCAAGCATCGTCCTCGCCATGTCTATAAGTGTCCTGTTCTTCCTCTCTACCACACCATTTTGCTGTGGTGTGTAGGGAGCGGAGAACTCGTGCTTGATTCCTTCCTCCTCAAGAAACTCCTCCACTTGAAGGTTCTTGAACTCGGACCCGTTGTCTCTTCTAATCTTTTTCACCTTGAGCTCAAATTCGTTTTGAGCTCGCCTTAGAAAGCGCTTGAGGGTCCCTTGGGTTTTTGATTTGTCCTGCAAAAAGAATACCCAAGTGAAGCGGGAAAAATCATCAACAACAACAAGACCATACTTACTTCCCCCGATGCTAAGGTAGGCGACGGGTCCGAAGAGGTCCATATGCAGTAGCTCCAAAGGTCTTGATGTAGTCATCACATTCTTGTTGTGATGAGTGCTTCCCACCTGTTTACCTGCTTGACAAGCTACACAAGGTCTATCTTTTTCGAAAAACACATTTGTTAGACCTAACACATGTTCTCCCTTCAGAAGTTTGTGAAGGTTCTTCATCCCAACATGTGCTAGACGGCGATGCCACAGCCAGCCCATGCTAGTCTTAGCAATTAAGCATGCATCTAGGCCGGCCTCCTCCTTTGAAAAATCAACTAAATAGAGTTTGCCGTCTAGTACACCCTTAAAAGCTAATGAACCATCACTCCTTTTAAAGACAGACACATCTACATTGGTAAATAAGCAATTGTAACCCATATTACATAATTGACTAACAGACAACAAGTTATACCCGAGCGATTCAACTAAAAACACATTAGATATGGAGTGCTCGGATGAAATAGCTATCTTTCCTAGTCCTTTAACCTTGCCTTTATTCCCGTCACCGAATATGATTGAGTCTTGGGAATCTTTGTTCTTGACGTAGGAGGTGAACATCTTCTTCTCCCCCGTCATGTGGTTTGTGCATCCGCTGTCGATAATCTAGCTTGAGCCCCCGGATGCATAAACCTGCAAGGCAAATTAGTGTTGGGTTTTAGGTACCCAACTCTTGTTGGGTCCTACAAGGTTAGTAACAATAGCCTTAGGGACCCAAATGCAAGTTTTATCTCCCTTGCATTTTGCCCCCAATTTCCTAGCAACCACTTTCTTATTTTTACATGAGAGTACAAAATCAGTGTTACAGGCATGAAAAACAGTAGTAGATCCATTATACACTTTCCTAGGAGCATGAGACACAAAATTCCTCCTAGGCCTACCATTAAAATTAGAACTCGAAGCAATCATGGCATGTGAGTCAAAAGCATTATAACTCCTATTAGCATTTCTAGAAAATTTCCTATCATTATAGATAAAAGCATGATTCCTTTGAGCATTACTAGTCACAGGGGCCTTCACTTTGTCCTTCGTGGAGATGGAAGCCCTTTGACTTGTTAAGTTCTTGGCTTCCCTTCGAAAGCCAAGCCCATCCTTAATAGAGGGATGTCTACCAACAGTGTAGGCATCCCTTGCAAATTTTAGTTTATCAAAGTTATTTTTGCTAGTCTTAAGTTGGGCATTAAGACTAGCCACTTCATCATTTAATCTAGTTATGGAATTTAAATGTTCACTACAAGCATCAACATTAAAATCCTTACACCTATTGCAAATCACAACATGCTCTATACAAGAACTAGATTTATTTGCTACTTCTAGCTTAGCATTTAAATCATCATTCATACTTCTTAAGCTAGCCACAGTCTCATGATAAGTAGATAATTCACAAGAAAGCATTTCATTCCTTTTAACTTCTAAAGCAAGAGACTTTTACACACTTACAAATTTATCATGCTCTTCATATAAAAGATCCTCTTGCTTTTCTAAAAGTCTATTCTTTTCATTTAGAGCATCAATCAATTCATTGATCTTTTCTACTTTTGCTCTATCTAATCCTTTGAACAGGCTAGTGTAATCAATTTCATCATCACTAGAGTCCTCATCACTAGAAGTAGAGTACTTAGGAGTTTCTCTAGTGTTTACCTTCTTTTCCTTTGCCATTAGACAAGTATGGCGCTCGTTGGGGAAGAGCGACGACTTGTTGAAGGCTGAAGCGGCGAGTCCTTCATCGTCGGAGTCGGACGACGAACAATCCGAGTCCCACTCTTTGCCGAGGTGCGCTTCGCCCTTCGCCTTCTTGTAGGCCTTCTTCTTTTCCCTCTTCCCACTTTTCTCTTGTTCCTGGTCATTAGTATTGTCGGGACAATTTGCTATAAAATGACCATACTTACCACACTTGAAGCAGGAGCGCTTTCCCTTCGTCTTGCTCTTGTTGGGATGCTCCTTGCAACCTTTTAGCGCCGTCTTGAAGCGCTTGATGATGAGGGCCATTTCTTCCTCGTTAAGCCCGGCCGCCTCAACTTGCACCACCTTGCTAGGTAGCGCCTCCCTGCTACTTGTTGCTTTGAGAGCAACAGTTTGAGGCTCGTGGATTGGCATTGGGCCATTCAACGCCTCATCAACATATCTTGCCTCCTTGATCATCATTCGCCCGCTTACAAACTTTCCGAGTATTTCCTCGGGCGTCATCTTGGTGTACCTAGGATTTTCACGAATAGAGTTTACAAGATGAGGATCAAGGACAGTGAAGGACCTTAGCATAAGCCGGACGACGTCATGGTCCGTCCATCTCGTGCTTCCATAGCTCCTTATTTTGTTGACCAAGGTCTTGAGCCTGTTGTACGTTTGGGTTGGCTCCTCCCCCCTGATCATTGCGAACCTTCCCAGTTCACCCTCCACCAACTCCATCTTGGTGATCATAGTGACGTTGTTCCCCTCATGCGAGATCTTGAGGGTGTCCCAAATCTGCTTGACGTTATCCAAGCCACTCACCTTATGGTATTCTTCCCTGCACAAGGATGCTAATAGAACAGTGGTAGCTTGTGCATTTTTGTGAATTTGTTCATTGATAAACATGGGATTATCCATACTATCAAATTGCATTCTATTCTCTACTATCTCCCATATACTTGGATGAAGAGAGAACAAATGGATACGCATTTTGTGACTCCAAAATCCGTAGTCCTCTCCATCAAAGTGTGGAGGTTTACCAAGAGGAATGGAAAGCAAATGAGCATTAGAATTATGCGAAATACGAGAATAATCAAAAGAAAAGTTTGAGTTGGCCGCTTTCTTTTTCTCATAGTCGTCGTCTTTTTGGGAAGAGGAAGACTCGTCGCTGTCGTAGTAGACTATCTTCTTGATGCACCTCTTCTTCTTCCCGTCCTTCTTCTTGTGACTCGAGCCAGAGTCAGTAGGTTTGTCGTCCCTTGGCTCATTGAAGATGGACTCCTTCTCTTTATCATTGACCACCATCCCCATTCCCTTAGGATCCATCTCTTCGGGCGATTAGTCCCTTTTGTGAAGAGAACGGCTCCGATACCAATTGAGAGCACCTAGAGGGGGGGTGAATAGGTGATCCTATAAAAACTTAAAACTTATAGCCACAAAACTTGGTTAAGTGTTAGAGAGATAATACCAAGTGACTATAAAGCGAGCTCTTGCGAATCACAACAATCACACAAAAAGCAATCACAAGAGACACGCGAGTTATCCCGTGGTTCGACAAGTACAACACTTGTCTACCTCCACGTTGTGGTGTCCCAATGGACGAGGATTGCACTCAACCTCTTTCAAGTGATCCAATGATCAACTTGAATACCACGTTGTTTTTCTTTCTTTCACTATATCCCGTTTGCGAGGAATCTCCACAACTTGGAGCCTCTCGCCCTTACAAATGATGATCACAAAGAAGCACGGATGTAAGGGAGGGAAGAGCAACACACACAAGACTCAAAGCAAGAGCACAAACACGCACACTAATCACAACTTGAGCTCTAAGTTCACACACGGAGTTCTCAACTCAAGATGAGCTCAAATTGCTATCACAACGAATCAAATGCTCTAGAATGAAGTCTTGGTGCTTAGAGATGATCAAAGAATGCTTGTTTACAACAAAGCCGCGGCTGCTTACAATCTTCTTGACAGCACTCCAGCAGAGTAACGATATACTCAAGACTATGCTCTAGCTCTTAGCAGCACTTCTCCACTCTCTAAAGGCTTATTGCTTTGCCTTCTACACAAACTAGAGAGATACACACAAGAGGGAGAGAGAATCGATCCGAGTGATGTATACAATTGTTGGCTGCACTTAATCACCAAAATCTTATAGAAATGGCCCAAGGGCACATTTCCCTTTCAAAAATATCTAGCAAAATGTTATTGCACAACAATTACATAAAAAATACCGCATATATTATCGATCTCAATATCTCATAAATTCTTTGGCAACAATCAATACATAACTAAATTGATACGGATCAAATTATATTACAATACGACAATAATGTCATCTTAAAAAATGCAGAGTTCAAAAAGGGTTCCATTCAGGTGCTACAAGTCCATAAAGAAATAAGAAATCATTGATGTAGTACTTGAAAGGCACACTGCTTCACCAGCTCTCTGTAGAATGTCCATGTACAACCTCACGCATCAGAAAAGAGAAGCAATAATTTTCTCTCCTTACTTCATATAAGCAATGACTCATGACTACTGCAGAAGTACCTGTTGGAGAAATATTTACTCCTAAAAGTTGGCTTAGCTCAAGGGCCTTTCGTGCTCTGGAACACCTACCTAAAAAGTTGGCAAACCTTAACAACCTCAATAAGAACTTCAGCAATACAATTAGAAGGGCCACACTACATAGTGCCTTTATCTAACCCTTAACTGTGATTACTGATGGCCATGTAAAAGGTGTAACAAAAAATTATAATAGGATGGACTGTTCACAGTTAATATAACAGTTATCTACAACATTAAAAAGTTGATAATAAACCTTTCCAGAACAAGATTGTCTCATAGATATTAATTTTCAGAAAACATGTTAAGTTGAATGCAGATAATGCAACATAAGTCGGAACAATCAAATGCACGAGTCTAATGAATGTCACATAATTTGGCAATCTAGTTAAGGACAATGTCTATCAAAGAACAAGTTTTGTCGAATACATTCTTGATATATAGCAAGAACTTTTTAAAAATATCCCAAAACATGGAGCTAGTATGCGACAATTATAGCAAAACAGTGTGTGCAGATGGCACAGTGAACTACTCATCGTTCATTAAAAACAGAAACAAAATCTTCAGGGTACCTGAAAAGGAATAATAACTGTGATGCATATTCTTTAGATGGCACAGTGATCCCAGCAGCGAGCCACAACAATAATCAACCCTTGAGGCAAAAGCATCAGCCAGTTAGTCACCTCCTCACAAAACATGGTGAGAATAACAAGAATTTTGTTACACCAAAAACATGCAGTAAGACTACAATGAAGGTGATATATAACATGTAACAAAGGACTAAAGGAGCGCTCGTCCATGAACTCCAATCCACCCATCGTTTACACTTCCAATGCAAATCATATCCCTACAGCCAGACACATATCATGACTTACTGTTATTACCCTATGTGTTCAATTGTTTTACACACCAAACAGTCACAAATATAATTTAACCAACTCTATTTATTCCTAATGCAATCACACACTCCTGTCCATTTGTGTGAAAAAAGTATGTGTTCATTATTTTCCAATGACTTGTACCGTACATATATTATATTTGATACCCATAAAAAATAAATTTAATATCAGAGTGAGAATATGGTCCACATATCAGATATTAAACCGAAAGAACAAATATTAGTATACTACACCTTATCTTAGCCAAAAGGATGAGAAAGATATGAACCTGCATAGAGATACCTTTGCACTACCATGCTTGAGGCAACTGATTCCTAGCTTTAATCCTTCCCTGTCTGCATGATCCGAATGATAAGTGGCTCTTTCAAACTTTTCTTCTTAGCTTTTGTGTTCTTTGGTAGCTCCGAAGCATTTGATGGTTCATTTCCATATATAATTAATGCTCCTTGAGTAAGAAGGGGGATAAGTTGACAAATAACGTCTAAGGCTGAGGTCTACCAAAACAGACATGGGTTACAATGTGATAAATTGATACTTGGTTCATAGAAGAGGGCATGGAAAATAAAATTGCACACCATAGGATACAATGTGATTACCTTATCTGCAATGGGGAGCTCCCCAAGTTCAGAGATAAAGGTCAATTTGGAAAACCTATAGCAAAGGCTGAATGCAAGGGTTATGATTTTGATCTAGGTACTAATCCTACATGATTTGTAGTTGTGTTCATGTCTGTAGCATTCATTTGATGCCCACAATTAGTTTTTGTATATATTGTTTATGCCTTTCACTGGTAAGAAAATGGTGGGACAATTATGGGACACAAGTTCCAATTTTGCAAAGAATGGTTGTAAGAATTCTGTAACACCCCTGGTGTTACTGTTACTAAAACTTGAGCATAACATCATAAGCATCAGCATTTCATATGTTTGACACACCTAGAGTGCATTCACTAGGTAAAAATTTCAAACAAGTTGTATTGTTATGGTATTTTGCAAATAAAACCCTAGTGTAGGATACTTAACCTTAAATATGGTTCTGAGGGGTAAAACAACACCCAAATGGAGAAAACCCTAAAGTTTAAGAAAAATAGTCATAAAATGTTACTAAGAAGGGACTTATATTACATTCTCACCCTTGAAATGTCAAAAACCCTAAAAAGGACCCTGGAAAACCCTAAATCCAAACCCTAGGGGGTTAAGTGCAAAATTAGTCCACTTTTGGACTAAAGTGCAAAAACCATGATAATAAAGTGTCCTAAATCATATGGATCACAAATATGTGGATTTGCAAGTTAAACCCTAAGTTTTGGGTCTATTTGCAAAAAGCACCCCTTAAACCCTATACACCTAAGTCTGAAAATCAATATTTTGGCTCAACTTTGGAGCTTTATAACTTTCAAAATAGTGAGAATTCACCTTAGGGCACCACATCAACTTTGTAGCTCTATGAAAGGGGAACAACTTTGCTTAAGAGTGTAAGCATGGTTGTTATGAAGAAATGGAAGAAAAACACACTCAAAGTAGAGCTGTCAGGTTATTGGAGTCTGAATTTGAGACTAACAGTGGCCTAGAACCAAGTTTGAGAGCCATTTCGACCATGATCTAGTGAGAATCTATCTAGGGATGCTATAACAAAGATGAAGATGGTTTGTAGGGCTACAACTTTGCTACAGAGCATTGGTTATGTTGCCCTATGAATTTGGTAGAAAATCGAGCTCAAAGATGATCGGTCAGGCCAACTGAATGAGGAATTCCATGGTACAATGCCTGAACGGATCAGATCAACCGCGCATCTCACCACCGACGACCTCCGCCATGATTCGTGCCGCCGCCGTTTCGATTTGTGCTCTGGGTAAGTGGATAACACTCGGAGTACGTCGTCGGGGATAAGCTACGGCCAGTAAACAACTCCGGCTGCCGTACCAAGCTCACCGCGGCGGAATCCGATAAGTATGCCAGTGACCGCCGTCTTCCAGCCTTGTGCTGCGTGTCTAAGCATCGCCACCGCATCGCCGTGACTTACTTTAGCTCCCCGTTGATCGCCGGAGTGACTGCCACGGCATGGGACACGAATTCACGCGCGCCAGTAAACTCCCCCTCCTCCGACCGCCGCGCGTCGTCGCCCAAATTCACGGCCACCGCTCACTAAGCCTATAAATTGAGCCTACCGTCAGCTCCGCAACATCATCACACACCACACCACCCAGTATTGCTCCTAGTCGATCACCAATGAGCGCGAATTTTGAACTTCCCCCAAATTTGCTCAAGAACACCATGAAAACGACCTCACCGTGGCCAGCGAAATTCCGGTTAGTTCTTACTGTCTGCTCCCTTGTTTAAGCATTCTCGTGCGTCTGTGATGCTCACCAACCCACCCAATTGAACTAAACCGCCGCCAATCGCCGGGAACGCGTGGTTCTTTGGTTCATCCGCGCGCTCACCGTGGCTAGGGTCAACCAGTTAGCCATTTTTGGAATTAGGTTGGGGGAAACATTCGTTAGGTCTTGAATTCGGTTTTGGCCAAAGCAGGGCACCAGTCCTTGCGTAAATCACCTGGTACAAGCTCGCCGGAGCCCGGCTCTACGCTCGTCGCCGTCGGGGACCTGGCGCGGTAAAGGAATAGAAACCCAGGGGCTTTTCTGCAACGGTCAGCGACTTAGTCAAACAGTGCCTTGACCCCGCTTCCAGTTATCCAGTAAGCCGAGGGCCATTTCGCAAAGCTGCCAGCGCGGGCGCGTGCGCTTTCCTGTGTTGGTTGGGCCGCCTGGGCTGAAATCGGCCCAGGACTGTTCATTCTTTTCCCTTTTCTTTTTCTGGCAGGACTCCAACAATTCTAGAAAATAGTAGAAAAATCCTAAAAATGTCAAACCAATTTTCCTAGATTCCTAATTTTTCATAGTATTTAATAAAAATAGTTCCATGATTTTTAGATCAAATAAAGAATTTTGGAGCATTTAAAATAGCTCAAAACATTGGTTCTGGATTTTTAGAAAATAGATAATAATTCCAAAATTGCCCAAACTTTTTATTTGAACTCTAAGCATTATTTAGAAGCCTTGGGTAGAATTTGGTTTGATTTGGACCTTGTTTGATAACTAGAACCCAAAACCCTACCCCTGCCCTTTGAAATCCTTTACTGACTCCAGAAACCCTAGTTTCTCAGAGAATCATGAAGGAAAATTGTATTCAAGACCTTAGATAATAAACCCTTATTATCTTTTCATTCTCATGAATATTACATGTGCATTCAATATTATGTATGATTATCTTTAGAAAACGAAGAAGAAGCTAAAGTAGAAGGAGAGAAGACTTCACCACCACCTCAGGAACATCAGGCCGACAGCTGTTTTTATTTTGACATCTGTGGAACTGAGCCTGAATCACCTGTAAACCAAGGCAAGCCCTGGTGCATTTGCCACCTCCTTGATTCTTTTAAAATCTTTCTCACTTGCTTGATGCATTAGGTGATAGGAGTTGATTGATAAAACAATTCATGTATTACCTTCCTTGAAATTGATTACCTTCCTTTGGATCCCCTTTTTATAAAAAGTTTTTACTATGCTTAGTCTTGCTTTAGCAAAGAAAAAGATTTTGTTTTTACAAAAGATGATGTGGCAAAGTGGGAGGGATGTTTTTGAAATTAAAATTTGATGGTGGATCCATCATGGCCATGATGGGTTCAACATCGGAAAAGATGTACCTCTACCAGGTACCAAAATTTGGGATTGAAATTGATTAAGCTGAGACCGGGCGGGTGAATTGCACGAGAAGGAGAGTCTCAGTGTAGTGTCTCCGTCTGAGTCGATTAAGTACCGTCTCGATGTAGGCTTGATGATCGAGGACCCTTTAACTGGTCACATGCCTCGTCATGGGTAAGCTTTGCCTCGGGCAGACTAAGGACAGAATAAGATACCACACAATGGGAGTGGAGAGATGGCAAGAGTAGCGTGTACCCTCCATGGCAAGAGGCTGGACGGTGGTGTATCTGTGCTCTTGGTTGGCGTGAACCTGGTCTGGTCTTAAGAACCCCAGTGGCGGGTTGACATATGCAAGGGTTAAGAGCTACATATGTCGTGTGATTGGAGATCCTCAGCTGAGTATAATCGATTCGGATCGCCGTACCTTCGCGGTTATGAAGACTTGGTCACTGACTTACACGTAGAAATCCAGTGAAGACGAAGGTTTGATAAGAAATTGGCTAGTGCAGGTCAAGTGATTGAACTAGGGTAGAAAGAACTCTAGATGCAGGTAACTTTACCTAACCTGACAATAAAATTGGATTTTAAGGATCCACTCGTAGTAAGCTTTTCTGCAAAACAGAGTCTTTGATTCCTGATAAACCATACCTTGAATCCCTCTAGCCAGCATACCCTTGAGAGTCTTTTCTTTAGTCGGGTAAGTCTTGCTGAGTAATTCCGTACTCAGGGTTTTATTCCCTGTTGTTTTTCAGGTTCTAACCTTGTGCTGCTATGATGGTGTTAAGTGTCGGTGGGCTCGGCCTTCTTATAAGTCTAAGTAATCCTTCTATACTTCTTACTGAGGATGGTCACTTGAGCTTGCATATATTTCAAACTTATACTTTTGTAATCACTCCGATAAAATAATGTAAAATTTTTGTAACTTGTAAAATTTGGTAATTAGATTTCCGCTGCAAAAATATTGGTGTGTGTGATTTGTGTTACTTAATCCTGCGATCTTGGTTGTAAGTGGTTTATCCGATGTCCTCGGGGCAATCGGACAGATCCTGTTAAGTTATCTGGTGCACATGCATAGCCGTCTGAGGTCTTGGGACAAGGACAGGTGCATGTGGGCCCAATAACTTGGAGGTTCTGCCACAAATTCTCTCTTCAATGCCTATATATTCCGGTTGTGAAAGAACTTGGAGCTATTTTGTATGGTTAAGATTCTATCTCCAAGTTATATTATTAATATACATCACTTGTTATTTCAGGTTTGTCATTTGTGAAGTATCAACAAGCTTAGATTTGCATTTGTATTTTTATAGAATCATACAAAGAAAAGAAACAAGCTAACAAGTGTTTGTGCAATACAATAACAGGATGAATGGGAAAAAATAAAAAGCCAAAAAGAACCAAAAGATTTGGCATGTAGGGTTGAGGAATATGAGAAACTTCATAAGAGTTCAAGGCTCTCCCAAAATGAGAGATGTTAGTGAAGATGAATTTCAGCCTGAACAAGAGCCAACCAATGAGGAAAACATTTACTTCGAGTCTGACCAGGAGAATGCTGCCCCAATTTAACCAATGAGGAAAACATTGACTTTGAGTATACCAGCCCCATTACTGCACATGCATGGTTGCTTATTTTATTTTGCTTTCGCTTATGACTTAGAACTAATTTATCTTTGTGCCTCTACTGCCAGCCAGTTTGTAACTTTTGTGTGTGGGTAGTCCCATGAGTAGTCGACCTGACTTGTGGCTGTTTTGTAATCACAGTGTCGGGGACCATAATTAGGGGTACCCTCAAGGCTCCTAAATCTCAGCTGGTAACCCCCATCAGCACAAAGCTGCAAAGGCCTGATGGGTGCGATTAAGTCAAGGATCGGTCCATTCGAGGGACGCGATCACGCCTCGCCCGAGCTCAGCCTCAGGCAAGGGCAGCCGACCCCAGAGGATCTACGTCTCGCCTGAGGACCCCCTCCAGCGACGGACACACCTTCGGCTCGCCCGAGGCCCAGTCTTCACCAAGAAGCAACCTTGGCCAAATCGCCACGCCAACCGACCAAATCGCAGGGGCAGTTAATGCAAAGGTGGCCTGACACCTTTATCCTGACGCACGCCCTCCAGTCGACAGAGCCGAAGTGACCGCAGTCACTTCGTCGCTCCACTGACCGGTCTGACAAGAGGACAGCGCCGCCTGCGCCGCTCCGACTGTTGAGCCACTCGACAAAGTGAGGCTGACAGCAGCCAAGTCCGGCCTCAGGCGTCATAGGAAACTCCGCTTCGCCCGACCCCAGGGCTCGGACTCGGGCTCAACCCCGGAAGACGGCGAACTCCGCTCCGCCCGACCCTAGGGCTCGGACTTGGGCTCAGCCCCGGAAGACGGCGAACTCCGCTCCGCCCGACCCCAGGGCTTGGACTCGGGCTCAGCCCCGGAAGACGGCGAACTCCGCTCCGCCCGACCCTAGGGCTCGGACTCGGGCTCAGCCCCGGAAGACGGCGAACTCCGCTCCGCCCGACCCCAGGGCTCGGACTTTGGCTCAGCCCCGGAAGACGACGAACTCCGCTCCGCCCGACCCCAGGGCTCGGACTCGGGCTCAGCCCCAGAAGACGACGAACTCCGCTTCGCCCGATCCCAGGGCTCGGACTCAGGCTCAGCCCCGAAGGACGACGAACTCCGCTTCGCCCGACCCCAGGGCTCGGACTCAACCCTAGCCTCAGCCGACGGTCTCCGCCTCGTCCGACCCAGGGGCTCGGACTCGACCTCGACCTTGGAAGACAGACTCGACCTCGACCTCGGAGGAGCCTCCACCTCGCCCAACCTAGGGCACGGACCAACCACGTCAACAGGAAGCGCCATCATTACCCTACCCCGAGCTGACTAAAAGGGAAATGTGCCTTTGGGCCATTTCTAAGTATTTTGGTGATTGAGTGCCAACACAAGTGCTTTTGTGTTAATCTATGCAATGTGGTGGACAAGTGCAAATCAAGTTGAAAGGTATGTTTCTAGACTTAGTACATTGTTTTATGGACTAATGTATTGTGTCTAAGTGCTGGAAATAGAAAAAATCGAGTTGGAGAAGAGATGGCTAAGTTCAGCCAAAGTCTGCTCAGTCTGGGTTCACCGGACTGTCCGGTGGTGCACCGGACAGTGTCCGGTGGTGCACTGGACAGTGTCCGGTGCGCCAGGCTGGCTCGGGCCAACAGGCTGCTCTCGGGACTTCGACGGCGGTGTACGGCTATAATTCACCGGACTGTCCGGTGAGCCGTTCACAGGCGAACTCGTCGCTCTCGGGAAACCATCAACGGCGTACGACTAAAATTCACTGGTCTGTCCGGTGGTGCACCGGACTGTCCGGTGAGCCAACAGTCAGCCGGGGCAACGGTCGGCCGAGGATTCCGCGTGTGACGCGTGGCCGAGCCAACGGTCACATTGGTGCACCGGACTATCCGGTGTGCACCGGACAGTGTCCGGTGCGCCAACGACTCTCAGACTCCAACGGTCGGCTTCGCCAAATAAGGAAAGCAATCTGCACCGGACAGTGAACAGTGGATGTCCGGTGGTGCACCGGACTGTCCGGTGCGCCAGTCGACAGAAGGCAAGATCTGCCTTCCAGGATTGCTCTCAACGGCTCCTAGCTGCCTTGGGGCTATAAAAGGGGCCCCTAGGCGCATGGAGGAGTACACCAAGCATTCCTACAACATTCCTAAGCACCAAGACCTCGATTTCGCGCATTTGTTTCTTTGTGATAGCATATAGAGCTCTAGTGGAGTTGTGAACTCATTGGGTTGTGTTGCGAGCTCTTGTTGCGACTTGTGTGCGTGTTGACACTCTGATTTTTGTGTCTTGTGTGCGTTGCTAATCCCTCCCTTGCTCCGTGCTTCTTTGTGAACTTCAAGTGTAAGGGCGAGAGGCTCCAAGTTGTGGAGATTCCTCGCAAACGGGATTAAGAAAAGCAAGCAAAACACAGTGGTATTCAAGTGGGTCTTTGGACCGCTTGAGAGGGGTTGATTGCAACCCTCGTCCGTTGGGACGCCACAACGTGGAGTAGGCAAGCGTTGGTCTTGGCCGAACCACGGGATAACCACCGTGCCATCTCTGTGATTGATCTCTTGTTGGTTATTGTGTTTTGTTAAAGATTCCTCTCTAGCCACTTGGCGGTTATTGCGCTAACACTTAACCAAGTTTTTGTGGTCTAAGTTTTAAGTGTTACAGGATCACCTATTCACCCCCCCTCTAGGTGCTCTCAATTGGTATCAGAGTCGTTCTCTTCATAAAGGGACTAACCGGCCGAAGAGATGGATCCTAAGGGGAAGGGTATCGTGATCAACGATAAAGAGAAGGAATCTTTCATCAACGAGCCGAAGGATGACAAGCCTACCGACTCGGGCTCGGGCCATAGACGGAAAGATGGGAAGAAGAAGAAGACAAGGCGCATCAAGGAAATTGTCTACTACGACGACAACGATGAGTCTACCTCTTCCCAAAAGGACGACGACCACAACGACTACGAGAGAAGAAAACCGGTTAATTCAAACTTTTCTTTTGACTACTCTCGTATTCCGCAAAGTACAAATACTCATTTGCTCTCCATTCCACTTGGCAAACCTCCTCACTTTGATGGAGAGGACTACGGATTTTGGAGCCACAAAATGCGTAGTCACCTGTTCTCTCTCCATCCGAGCATATGGGAGATTGTGGAAAGTGGAATGAAGTTCGATAGCTCGGATAGTCCTATTTTCATTAATGAACAAATTCATAGAAATGCACAAGCCACTCCTGTGTTGTTAGCCTCCTTGTGCAGGGATGAGTACCATAAAGTGAGCGGCTTGGACAATGCCAAGCAGATTTGGGACACCCTCAAGATTTCTCATGAGGGGAACGACGTCACCTTGCTCACCAAGATGGAGTTGGTGGAAGGCGAGCTTGGACGATTCGCGATGATAAGGGGCGAGGAGCCAACCCAAACATACAACCGGCTCAAGACCCTTATCAACAAAATAAGGAGCTACGGAAGCACGCGATGGACGGACCACGACGTCGTCCGACTGATGCTAAGGTCCTTTACCGTTCTTGATCCTCATTTGGTGAATAATATTCATGAGAATCCCAGGTACACCAAAATGTCGCCCGAAGAAGTCCTTGGAAAATTCGTAAGCGGGCGAATGATGATCAAGGAGGCGAGATACGTGGACGACGCATTGAATGGTCCAATCACCGAGCCTCAACCCCTTGCTCTCAAGGCAACAAGAAGCAAGGAGGCGCTACCTAGCAAGGTGGCACAAATTGAGGCGGCCGGACTTAATGATGAAGAAATGGCCCTCATCATCAAAAGATTCAAGACGGCGCTAAAGGGTCGCAAGGGGCAGCCAAGCAAGACCAAGACAAAGGGGAAGCGCTCATGCTTCAAATGTGGTAAGCTTGGTCATTTTATTGCTAACTGTCCCGACAATGATAGTGATCAGGATCAAGGGAACAAGAGGGAGAAGAAGAAGAACTATAAGAAGGCAAAGGGCGAGGCACATCTTGGCAAGGAGTGGGATTCGGATTGCTCCTCGTCCGACTCTGACAATGAAGGACTCGCCGCCACCGCCTTCAACAAGTCATCCCTCTTCCCCAACGAGCGTCACACATGCCTTATGGCAAGGGAGAAGAAGGTATGTACTCGAAACTCTACTTATGCTTCTTCAAGTGAGGACGAATCTAGTGATGAGGATGAAATAGATAATTCATGTTTATTTAAGGGCCTAGATAGAACCAAGGTAGATAAAATTAATGAATTGATTGATGCCTTGAATGATAAGAATAGGTTTTTAGAAAAACAATAGGACTTGTTGTATGAAGAACATGACAAATTTGTAGAGGCACAAAAATCTCATGCCTTAGAAGTTAAGAGAAATGAAATGCTTTCTTGTGAATTATCTTCTTGCCATGAGACGATTTCTAGCTTAAGGAGCATTAATGATGATTTGAATGCTAAGTTAGAAATAGCTAGTAAATCAACAACTTGTGTAGAAAATGTTGTTATTTGCAATAGATGTAAAGATTTTGATATTGATGCTTGTAGTGAACACATAGCTTCTATTGCAAAGTTAAATGATGAAATGGCTAGTCTTAATGCCCAACTTAAGGCTAGCAAAAGTGATTTTGATAAACTAAAATTTGCTAGGGATGCCTACACGATTGGTAGACACCCCTCAATTAAGGATGGGCTTGGCTTCAAGAGGCAAGCCAAGAACTTAACAAGCCATAAGGCTCCCATCTCCGCCAAGGAGAAAGGGAAGGCCCCTATGGCAAGTAGTACTAAAAAGAACCATGCTTTTATGTACAATGATAGAAGACAGTCTCATAGGAGTTGTAATGCTTTTGATTCACATGCCTATGATTCTTATTCTATGTTTGCTTCCAGTTCTTCCTATATGCATGGTAGAGATATGCCTAGGAAAAATATTCATCGTGTGCCTAGAAAGAATATTGTTCATGTTCCTAGGAAAGTTATGAATGGACCCTCTACAATTTATCATGTTTTAAATGCTTCCTTTGCTATTTGTAGAAAGGATAGGAAGATAGTTGCTAGGAAATTAGGGGCAAAATGCAAGGGTGATAAAACTTGCATTTCGGTCCCTAAGACAATTGTGACTAACCTTGTAGGACCCAACAAGAGTTGGGTACCTAAGACCCAAGCCTAAATTTGCCTTGCAGGTTTATGCATCCGGGGGTTCAAGCTGGATTATCGACAGCGGATGCACGAACCATATGACGGGGGAAAAGAAGATGTTCACCTCCTACGTCAAGAATAAGGATTCCCAAGATTCAATCATATTCGGTGATGGGAACCAAGGCAAGGTAAAAGGGTTAGGTAAAATTGCTATTTCATCTGAGCACTCTATTTCTAATGTGTTTTTAGTTGAGTCGCTTGGATATAATTTGTTATTTGTTAGTCAATTATGCAAAATGGGATATAATTGTCTATTTACAAATATAGATGTGTCTGTCTTTAGAAGATGTGATGGTTCACTAGCTTTTAAGGGTGTATTAGACGGCAAACTTTATTTAGTTGATTTTGCAAAAGAGGAGGCCGGTCTAGATGCATGCTTAATTGCTAAGACTAGCATGGGCTGGCTGTGGCATCGCCGCTTAGCACATGTGGGGATGAAGAACCTTCACAAGCTTCTAAAGGGAGAACACGTGATAGGTTTGACAAACGTGCAATTCGAAAAAGATAGACCTTGTGCAGCTTGTCAAGCAGGTAAACAAGTGGGAGGAGCACATCATAGCAAGAATGTGATGACCACTTTAAGACCTCTGGAGCTGTTGCATATGGACCTCTTCGGACCCGTCGCCTATCTGAGCATAGGAGGAAGTAAGTATGGTCTAGTTATTGTTGATGACTTTTCCTGCTTCACTTGGGTATTCTTTTTGCAGGATAAAACTGAAACCCAAGGGACCCTCAAGCGCTTCCTCAGGAGAGCTCAAAATGAGTTTGAGCTCAAGGTGAAGAAGATAAGGAGCGACAATGGGTCCGAATTCAAGAATCTTCAAGTGGAGGAGTTCCTTGAGGAGGAGGGGATCAAGCACGAGTTCTCCGCTCCCTACACACCTCAGCAAAATGGTGTGGTAGAGAGGAAGAACAGGACACTCATAGATATGGCGAGGACTATGCTTGGAGAGTTCAAGACCCCCGAGTGCTTTTGGTCGGAAGCCGTGAACACGGCTTGCCACGCCATCAACAGGGTCTATCTTCACCGCCCCCTCAAGAAGACTTCATATGAGCTGCTAACTGGTAACAAACCCAATGTGTCTTATTTTCGTGTATTTAGGAGCAAGTGTTATATTCTTGTGAAGAAAGGTAGAACCTCTAAATTTGCTCCCAAAGCTGTAGAAGGTTTTTTATTAGGTTATGATTCAAATACAAAGGCGTATAGGGTCTTCAACAAATCATCGGGTTTGGTTGAAGTCTCTAGCGACGTTGTATTTGATGAGACTAATGGCTCTCCAAGAGAGCAAGTTGTTGATCTTAATGATGTAGATGAAGAAGACGTTCCAACGGCCGCGATACGCACCATGGCGATTGGAGATGTACGGCCTTAGGAACAATTGGAGCAAGACCAACCGTCTTCCTCAACTATGGTGCATCCCCCAACCCAAGATGACGAACAGGTACCTCAAGTGGAGGCGCACGATCAAGGGGGAGCACAGGATGTTCAAGTTGAAGAGGAAGAAGCACCTCAGGCACCTCCAACCCAAGTTCGAGCGACGATTCAAAGGGATCATCCCGTTGACCAAATATTGGGTGATATTAGCAAGGGAGTAACTACTCGTTCAAGATTAGTTAATTTTTGTGAGCATTACTCTTTTATCTCTTCTATTGAGCCTTTCAGGGTAGAAGAGGCCTTGCTAGATCCGGACTGGGTGTTGGCCATGCAGGAGGAACTCAACAACTTCAAGCGCAATGAAGTTTGGACGCTGGTGCCTCGTCCCAAGCAAAATGTTGTGGGAACCAAGTGGGTGTTCCGCAACAAACAGGACGAGCACGGGGTGGTGACAAGGAACAAGGCTCGACTTGTGGCAAAAGGTTATGCCCAAGTCGCAGGTTTGGACTTTGAGGAGACGTTCGCTCCTGTGGCTAGGCTAGAATCAATTCGTATTTTGCTAGCATATGCCGCTCACCACTCTTTCAGGTTGTACCAAATGGATGTGAAGAGCGCTTTCCTCAACGGGCCGATCAAAGAGGAGGTGTACGTGGAGCAACCCCCTGGCTTCGAGGATGAACGGTACCCCGACCACGTGTGTAAGCTCTCTAAGGCGCTCTATGGACTTAAGCAAGCCCCAAGAGCATGGTATGAATGCCTTAGAGACTTTTTAATTGCTAATGCTTTCAAGGTTGGGAAAGCCGATCCAACTCTTTTTACTAAGACTTGCGATGGTGATCTTTTTGTGTGCCAAATTTATGTCGATGACATAATATTTGGTTCTAATAATCAAAAGTCTTGTGAAGAGTTTAGCAGGGTTATGACGCAGAAATTCGAGATGTCGATGATGGGCGAGTTGAACTACTTCCTTGGATTCCAAGTGAAGCAACTCAAGGACGGCACTTTCATCTCCCAAACGAAGTACACGCAAGACTTGCTAAAGCGGTTTGGGATGAAGGATGCCAAGCCCGCAAAGACGCCGATGGGAACTGACGGACACACCGACCTCAACAAAGGAGGTAAGTCCGTTGATCAAAAAGCATACCGGTCCATGATAGGTTCTTTGCTTTATTTATGTGCTAGTAGACCGGATATTATGCTTAGCGTATGCATGTGTGCTAGATTTCAATCTGATCCTAAGGAGTGTCACTTAGTGGCTGTGAAGTGAATTCTTCGATATTTAGTCGCTACGCCTTGCTTCGGGATCTGGTATCCAAAGGGGTCTAACTTTGACTTGATTGGGTACTTAGATTCCGACTATGCTGGATGTAAGGTCGATAGGAAGAGTACATCGGGGACGTGCCAATTCTTAGGAAGGTCCCTGGTGTTGTGGAACTCTAAGAAACAAACTTCCGTTGCCCTATCCACCGCTGAGGCCGAGTACGTTGCCGCAGGACAGTGTTGTGCGCAACTACTTTGGATGAGGCAAACCCTCCGGGACTTTGGCTACAATCTGAGCAAAGTCCCACTCCTATGTGATAATGAGAGTGCTATCCGAATAGCGGAAAATCCTGTTGAGCACAGCCGCACAAAGCACATTGACATCCGGCATCACTTTTTGAGAGACCACCAGCAAAAGGGAGATATCGAAGTGTTTCATGTTAGCACCGAGAACCAGCTAGCCGATATCTTTACCAAGCCTCTAGATGAGAAGACCTTTTGCAGGCTGCGTAGTGAGCTAAATGTCTTAGATTCGCGGAACTTGGATTGAATTGTAGCATACATGTGTTTATGCCTTTGATCATGCTCATTCTGCATTTTGTTGCTTATTGTGGTGCTCAAGTTGTACAAACACTCCCTGGACCTCACAAGTCCTTTTTGCAAGTGATGCACATATTTAGGGGGAGCTGTGCTACAACTTGACCCTTTGAGACTAACCATGTACTTGAGTTTGGTTGTTTTAGTCTCAAAGGAGGATTAAAAGGGAAAAGGTGGACTTGGACCATGCAAGACTTCCACTGCACTCCGATGAAAAGAGTAACTTTTCCAAGTTCATCTTTATACTCTTATTGCCTATTTGCTCTTAGTCGAAGATTTTGGTGAGGCAATAGGGTTAAAGGGCCAAGATTGATCCCGTTTTGGTGCTTGATGCCAAAGGGGGAGAAAATAAAGGCCAAAGCGATAAATGGATCAGCTACCACTTGAGAGATTTTGAAAATAGTAAAATAGAGCTTTTGGTTTGTCAAAACTCTTTTATTGTCTCTCTTGTCAAAAGTTGGCTTCTTGTGGGGAGAAATGTTGATTATGGGAAAAAGGGGGAGTTTTTGAATCTTGACTCAATTTCTCTTGGAATGACTCTCCTTATGTTTTAACAAGTGTGTTTGACTTAGAGATAGGAAGTTGAGGTTGATTTACAAAAACAAACCAAGTGGTGGCAAAGTATGATCCATATATGCCAAAATTGAATCAAAACAATTTTGAGTGTTCATTTGCTTTGATATTGCACTTGTTCTAGTTGCTTTATGTTGTGTTGGCATAAATCACCAAAAAGGGGGAGATTGAAAGGGAAATGTGCCTTTGGGCCATTTCTAAGTATTTTGGTGATTGAGTGCCAACACAAGTGCTTTTGTGTTAATCTATGCAATGTGGTGGACAAGTGCAAATCAAGTTGAAAGGTATGTTTCTAGACTTAGTACATTGTTTTATGGACTAATGTATTGTGTCTAAGTGCTGGAAACAGAAAAAATCGAGTTGGAGAAGAGATGGCTAAGTTCAGCCAAGGTCTGCTCAGTCTGGGTTCACCGGACTGTCCGGTGGTGCACCGGACAGTGTCCGGTGCGCCAGGCTGGCTCGGGCCAACAGGCTGCTCTCGGGACTTCGACGGCGGTGTACGGCTATAATTCACCGGACTGTCCGGTGGTGCACCGGACTGTCCGGTGAGCCGTTCACAGGCGAACTCGTCGCTCTCGAGAAACCATCAACGGCGTACGGCTAAAATTCACCGGTCTGTCCGGTGGTGCACCGGACTGTCCGGTGAGCCAACAGTCAGCCGGGGCAACGGTCGGCCGAGGATTCCGCGTGTGACGCGTGGCCGAGCCAACGGTCACATTGGTGCACCGGACTGTCCGGTGTGCACCGGACAGTGTCCGGTGCGCCAACGGCTCTCAGACTCCAACGGTCGGCTTCACCAAATAAGGAAAGCAATCTACACCGGACAGTGAACAGTGGATGTCCGGTGGTGCACCGGACTGTCCGGTGCGCCAGTCGATAGAAGGCAAGATCTGCCTTCCAGGATTGCTCTCAACAGCTCCTAGCTACCTTGGGGCTATAAAAGGGGCCCCTAGGCGCATGGAGGAGTACACCAAGCATTCCTACAACATTCCTAAGCACCAAGACCTCGATTTCGCGCATTTGTTTCTTTGTGATAGCATATAGAGCTCTAGTGGAGTTGTGAACTCATTGGGTTGTGTTGCGAGCTCTTATTGCGACTTGTGTGCGTGTTGACACTCTGATTTTTGTGTCTTGTGTGCGTTGCTAATCCCTCCCTTGCTCCGTGCTTCTTTGTGAACTTCAAGTGTAAGGGCGAGAGGCTCCAAGTTGTGGAGATTCCTCGCAAACGGGATTAAGAAAAGCAAGCAAAACACAGTGGTATTCAAGTGGGTCTTTGGACCGCTTGAGAGGGGTTGATTGCAACCCTCGTCCGTTGGGACGCCACAATGTGGAGTAGGCAAGCGTTGGTCTTGGCCGAACCACGGGATAACCACCGTGCCATCTCTGTGATTGATCTCTTGTTGGTTATTGTGTTTTGTTAAAGATTCCTCTCTAGCCACTTGGCGGTTATTGCACAAACACTTTAACCAAGTTTTTGTGGCCTAAGTTTTAAGTGTTACAGGATCACCTATTCACCCCCCCCCCCTCTAGGTGCTCTCACTGACTCAGGCTGCAGGGAACAAGACCAGCGTCCCATCTGGCTCGCTCTACTATACGAGTAATGATGGCGCCCCGCATGCCCTGTGACGACGGTGGCTCTCAGCCCCCTTACGGAAGCAAGAGGACTTCAGCAAGGACTCGACAGCCCCGACAGTTGTCCTTCCGCCAGGCTCCAGCGCTCCTCCGACGGGACATCACACGAACTGGGTGCCAAAACCTCTCCGGCTGCCACGATGGCATGTACTTAGGGCGCTAGCTCTCCACCGCTAGACACGTTAACACACTGCTACACCCCCATTGAACACCTGGATCCTCTCCTTACACCTATAAAAGGGAGGTCCAGGGCCCTCTTATAGAGGGTTGGCCGCGCGGGGAAGGACGGGACGGCGCTCGTGCAAGGCTGCTCGCTCCCTCCCACGTGGACGCTTGTAACCCCCTACTGCAAGCGCACCCGACCTGGGCGCGGGGCTAACACGAAGGCCGCGGGTTCCACCTCCCACGCCTGTCTACCTCCGGCTGCTCTCTCCCCCCTTCGCGTTCCGCCTCGCGCCGACCCATCTGGGCTGGGGCACGCGGCGACGATTCACTCGTCGGTCCAGGGACCCCCCGGGTTTCGAAACACCGACAGTTGGCGCGCCAGGTAGGGGCCTGCTACGTGTTGACGAACAGCTTCCCGTCAAGCTCCAGATGGGCAGTCTCCAGCAACCTCTCCAGCCCGGGACGGTGCTCCGTTTCGGGAGTCTTGAGTTCATGTCCCTCGACGGCAGCTACGACATGATACTCCTTCCCCTGCCGCGCGACAGCGACAATGGCGGTCGACAACCCGCCCGCCGTCGGGGAAATCCCGACGCCTTCCCCACGTGGTGGAAGGACGACATTCGGGCTTGTCCCGTCTCCTCCCCCGTCGACGGAGGAGGAGGCGGGGCAACCAAGGCCAAGCAGGAGGCGGCACCTCGTTGGCTGTCGAGCGAGTCGACGGCGCCGGCGCCCCAACGGAGAGCACGTCGGGCATCGGCCTCGCGTCTGAGACGAAGACGAGCGCCATCTCCCCGCGACACACCAACCTCAAGCACACGGACGACGCCAGCACGCTCGCGAAGGACTTGCTAGGCGTCACCCTCGTACCTGAGACGACGGTGCAGTCAGTCCCTGACGTGACTTCGTCACCGCCCGTCGACCAAAAGGTACCGACCGATTCCCATCTCGCGTCTTTTGGATTCAGCCTCGACCCGCTAAGCGACTCCGCTTCGGTGGACACTCCCATAGAGGTGAGTCCAAACCCTCTGGGGTATCGTGTGCGGTCACCCTAGGACCGGCTGACGGACGTCTCGACCTACGGGCCCTCGGGGTCCGAGGAAGATGGCGAGCCCGACCTCTATTGGGATTTCTCCGGACTTGGTAACCCTAGTGCCGTGCGGGACTTCATGATCGCATGCGACTACTGCCTGTCCGACTGTTCCGGCGGTAGCCGCAGCCTCGGCGACAAGGACTGCGGTCCAAGTCGCGAATGTTTCCACGTCGATCTAGGGGGTCCCGGCGAAGGCAACCATCTTGGTATACCGGAGAACGGTGATCCCCCTAGGCCCGTGCCTCGCGTCGACACCCTTCGGGAGCTAGCTGTGGTCCCCGTCCCGGCGGGGGGCCCTGACCCATAGCTCGCGCAACTCCGCGAGAGGCAGGCCAGGCTCGACGAGGGAGCAGGAACGCTTGTGCCAATCCGCCAGGACATTGGGCAGGAATGCGCGGGCCAACCTCCGGCCGGAGAAGCACGTCATCTCCCCCAGGGCATCCAGCACCACTTCGCCGACGACGTCAGGGTAAGGCCGCCATCGGATTCTAGTGGAGTCGGCCAGAACCTGGCTGCAGCGGCAATACTTCTCCGTGCGATGCCGGAGCCATCAACCACCGAGGGGTGGCGTATCCAGGGAGAGCTCAAGAATCTCCTGGAGGACGCCGCGGTCCGACGGGCCAAAAGCTCCGCCTCCCGAAGGCAGGGGTACCCCTCGGAACATCGCGCCGCGACTTCCCGATTCATGCGGGAAGCCTCGATCCACACCGGGCGCACGCGCACGCGCAACACAGCGCCTGCGGCCCCGGGTCGCTTCGGCAACGAGCACCATCACCACAGCCATTGGGCCCACCTCGACGAGAGGGTACGCCGAGGCTACCACCCCAGGCGTGGGGTACGCTACGACAGCGGGGAGGATCGGAGTCCTTCGCCCGAACCACCCGGTCCGCAGGCTTTCAGCCGCGCCATACGACGGGCGCCGTTCCCGACCCGGTTCCGAACCCCGACTACTATCACAAAGTACTTGGGGGAGACGAGACCGGAACTGTGGCTCGCGGACTATCGGCTGGCCTGCCAACTGGGTGGAACGGACGATGATAATCTCATCATCCGCAACCTCCCCCTGTTCCTCTCCGACACCGCTCGAGCCTGGCTGGAGCACCTGCCCCTGGGGCAGATCTCCAACTGGGACGACCTGGTCCAAGCCTTCGCCGGCAATTTCTAAGGCACGTACGTGCGTCCTGGAAACTCCTGGGATCTCCGAAGTTGCCGCCAGCAGCCAGGAGAGTCTCTCCGGGACTACATCCGGCGATTCTCGAAGCAGCGCACCGAGCTACCCAACGTCACCGATTCGGATGTCATCGGCGCGTTCCTCGCCGGCACCACCTACCGCGACCTGGTGAGCAAGCTGGGTCGCAAGACCCCCACCAGGGCGAGCGAGCTGATGGACATCGCCACCAAGTTCGCCTCTGGCCAGGAGGCGGTTGAGGCCATCTTCCAGAAGGACAAGCAGCCCAGGGCCGCCCACCGGAAGATGTTCCCGAGGCGTCAACTCAGCGCGGCACCAAGAAGAAAGGCAAGAAGAAGTCGCAAGCGAAACGCGACACCGCCGACGCGGACCTTGTCGCCGCCGCTGAGTACAAGAACCCTCGGAAACCTCCTGGAGGTGCCAACCTCTTCGACAAGATGCTCAAGGAGTCGTGCCCCTATCATTAGGGGCCCGTCAAGCACACCCTTGAGGAGTGTGCCATGCTTCGACGCCACTTTCACAAGGCCGGGCCACCCGCGGAGGGTGGCAAGGCCCTCGACGATGCCAAGAAGGAAGATCACAAGGCAGGAGAGTTCCCCGAGGTCCGCGACTGCTTCATGATCTACGGTGGGCAAGTGGCAAACGCCTCAGCTCGGCACCGCAAGCAAGAGCGTCGGGAGGTCTGCTTGGTAAAGGTGGCGGCGCCAGTCTACCTAGACTGGTCCGACAAGCCCATCACCTTCGACCAGGCGACCATCCAGACCACGTGCCGAGCCCGGGGAAATACCCGCTCATTGTCGACCCCATCATCGGCAACGTCAGGTTCACCAAGGTCCTCATGGACGGAGGCAATAGCCTCAACATCATCTACGCCGAGACCCTCGGGCTCCTGCGGATCGATCTGTCCTCGGTCCGAACGGGTGCTGCTCCTTTCCACGGGATCATCCCCGGGAAGCGCGTCCAACCCCTCGGACAACTCGATCTACCCGTCTGCTTCGGGACGCCCTCCAACTTTCGAAGGGAGACCCTCACGTTCGAAGTGGTCGGGTTTCGAGGAACCTACCACGCAGTGTTGGGGAGGCCATGCTACGCCAAGTTCATGGTCGTCCCCAACTACACCTACCTCAAGCTCAAGATGTCAGGCCCCAACGGGGTCATCACCGTCGGGCCCACGTACCGACACTCGTACGAATGCGACGTGGAGTGCGTGGAGTACGCCGAGGCCCTCGCCGAGTCCGAGGCCCTCATCGCCGACCTGGAGAACCTCTCTAGGGAGGCGCCAGACGTGAAGCGCCACGCCGGCAACTTCGAGCCAGCGGAGACAGTTAAGTCTGTTCCTCTCGACCCCTGCAACGACGCCTCCAAGCAGATCCGGATCGGCTCCGAGCTCGACCCCAAATAGGAAGCAGTGCTCGTCGACTTTCTCCGCGCATACGCCGACGTTTTTGCGTGGAGTCCCTCGGACATGCCCGACATACCGAGAGAAGTCGCCGAGCACTCGCTGGATATCCGAGCCGGAGCCCGACCCGTGAAGCAGCCTCTGCGCCGGTTCGACGAAGAGAAGCGTAGAGCCATAGGCGAGGAGATCCACAAGCTAATGGCGGCAGGGTTCATCAAAGAGGTATTCCATCCTGAATGGCTTGCCAACCCTGTGCTTGTGAGAAAGAAAGGGGGGAAATGGCGGATGTGTGTAGACTACACTGGTCTAAACAAAGCATGTCCGAAAGTTCCCTACCCTCTGCCTCGCATCGATCAAATCGTGGATTCCACTGCTGGGTGCGAAACCCTGTCTTTCCTCGATGCCTACTTAAGGTATCACCAGATCAGGATGAAAGAGTCCGACCAGCTCGCGACTTCTTTCATCATGCCCTTCGGCATTTACTGCTATGTTACCATGCCGTTCGGCTTGAGGAATGCGGGTGCAACGTACCAGCGATGCATGAACCATGTGTTCGGCGAACACATCGGCCGAACGGTCGAGGCCTACGTCGATGACATCGTAGTCAAGACAAGGAAAGCTTCTGACCTCCTTTCCGACCTTGAAGTGACATTCCGATGTCTCAAGGCGAAAGGCGTGAAGCTCAATCCCGAAAAGTGTGTCTTCGGGGTCCCCCGAGGCATGCTCTTGGGGTTCATCGTCTCCGAGCGGAGCATAGAAGCCAACCCGGAGAAGATCGCAACCATCACTAGCATGGGGCCCATCAAGGACTTGAAAGGCGTACAGAGGGTCATGGGATGCCTCGCGGCTCTGAGCTGTTTCATCTCGCGCCTCGACGAAAGAGGCCTGCCTCTGTACCGCCTCTTAATGAAGGTCGAGTGCTTCGCTTGGACCCCTGAGGCCGAGGAAGCCCTCGGGAACCTGAAGGCGCTCCTCATGAACATGCCCATCTTGGTGCCCCCCGCTGTCGGAGAAGCCCTCTTGATCTACGTCGCCGTGACCACTCAGGTGGTTAGCGCCGCGATTGTGTTTGAGAGACGAGAAGAGGGGCATGCATTGCCCGTCCAGAGGCCAGTCTACTTCATCAGTGAGGTACTGTCCGAGACCAAGATCCGCTACCCACAAATTAAGAAGCTGCTGTACGCAGTGATCCTGACGCGGCGGAAGTTGCGACACTACTTCGAGTCTCATCCGGTGACTGTGGTGTCATCCTTCCCCCTGGGGGAGATCATCCAATCCCGAGAGGCCTCGGGTAGAATTGCAAAGTGGGCGGTGGAGATCATGGGCGAGACAATCTCGTTCGCCCCTCGGAAGGCCATCAAGTCCCAGGTCTTGACGGACTTCGTGGCTGAATGGGTCGACACCCAGCTCCCAACAGCTCTGATCCAACCGAAGCTCTGGACCATGTTTTTCGACGGGTCGCTAATGAAGACGGGGGCCGGCGTGGGCCTGCTCTTTGTCTCGCCCCTCGGGAAGCACCTACGCTACGTGCTACGCCTCCACTTCCCGGCGTCCAACAACGTGGCTGAGTACGAGGCTCTGGTAAATGGGTTGCGAATCGCCATCGAGCTAGGGGTCCGACGCCTCGACGCTCGCGGTGACTCGCAGCTCGTCATCGACCAAGTCATGAAGAACTCCCACTGCCGCGACCCGAAGATGGAAGCCTACTGCGATGAGGTTCGGCGCCTGGAAGACAAGTTCTACGGGCTCGAGCTCAACCACATCGCCCGACGCTACGACGAGACTGCGGACGAGCTGGCTAAAATAGCCTCGGGGTGAACAACGGTTCCCCCGGACGTGTTCTCCCGAGACCTGCATCAACCCTCCGTCAAGACCGACGACACGCTCGAGCCCGAGACACCCTCGGCTCAGTCCGAGGTACCCTCGGCTCAGTCTGAGGTACCCTCAGCACGGTCCGAGGTACCCTCGGCTCGGCTCGAGGTACCCTCGGCCCCCGAGGGTGAGGCACTGCGCATCGAGGGGGAGCGGAGCGAGGTCACGCCTGATCGAAACTGGCAGACCCCGTACCTGCAATATCTCCACCGAGGAGAGCTACCCCTCGACCAAGCCGAAGCTCGGCGAGTGGCGCGGCGCGCCAAGTCGTTCGTCTTGCTGGGAGATAAGAAGGAGCTTGTGGGGGATAGATACCCCCCGGGTCCACTAAAAGAGTAAAGGACCTCACAAAAGGCCTAAGGGCCCAATAATTCGTAAGGTTATTCTTTCGTGGGCCTGGGGAAAGACAACCAGCAACGCGGAGCGACATGAGGCCGGATTGGTGCAAACCCGGACGGCCCATAGCGTCGAGCCATTGGCCGCAACAGAGATCCGACTTTCCCGCGTCGGGGCCTCCATGCAACGAAGTCACGTGAGGATAAGTCGGCGAGGGTTACGTAAAGGATAATCTCGAGAGGTTCACTATCTTTTAGCCATTTGTTGTTATCTTATCCATGTGTACTGCCCCACGGTCGAGTATATAAGGCCTAGGGGGCACCCCTTCAGAACGATCGACCCATTACTTAGCCACCCACATCAACTCTCTGTATTCTCGATCCAGAGAGCTCTTTTGTAACCATATCCACCAAGCATACTCATCAGGACGTAGGGTGTTACGCATCACTAAGCGGCCCGAACCTGTAAATCTTGTCCACCGTCCCTCGTGCGATCGGCACGAACCATTCTGCTACAGTTGTTGACACCTTCCTACTCCTAAAACACCTTGAGGGGCAACCCCGGGTGTGCGGTCGGACCCTAAACACCGACAGCTGGCGCGCCAGGTAGGGGGTGTGTCGACAATCCAAGCTAGCTCAATGGCCATCTCCTTCTACAGCAAGATCGCCCTACGCCCTGGATCTATGTTCTGCTTCGGAACAATCTCATTCATAGCGGACGAAGAAGGGATTCTGCACCGTATCGCGGATCTGCCGGAAAAGGAGTCTTCCTCAACAAACTCCGCAAAAGGCCAGAACACTAGTCGGGAAGGTCTTCAGGTCGGGGTTCTATTGGCCAACAGCAAAGAATGATGCAGCCGAGTTAGTTCAGAGATGCGAAGCCTGCCAATACTTGTCAAAGCAACAACACCTGCCAGCACAGCAGCTGCAGACCATACCAGTAACCTGGCCTTTTGCATGCTGGGGGCTGGATATGATTGGACCTTTCAAGAAAGCTCAAGGGGGATACACCCATGTATTGGTAGCAATTGACAAGTTCACTAAATGGATAGAGTTCAAGCCCATCGCCTCCCTAACTTCTGCTAAGGCCGTGGAATTCATACAAGACATAATATTCAGATTCGGGATACCAAACAGCATCATAACTGATTTAGGATCCAATTTCACGAGTTCAGAATTCTTTGACTTCTGCGAACAAAAGAGCATTCAGATCAAGTATGCATCTGTAGCCCATCCAAGAGCCAACGGGCAGGTTGAATGAGCTAACGGGATGATATTGGATGCACTCAGGAAAAAGATTTTCGATAAGAACGAAAAATTCGTAGGAAAGTGGATAAGGGAACTGCCCTATGTTGTTTGGAGCCTAAGAACCCAACCTAGCCGAGCTTTGCATGGAAACACTCCTTTCTTCATGGTCTATGGGTCGGAGGCAGTGCTGCCTGCTGATCTCAAGTTTGGGGCGCCAAGGCTGATTTTTGAAAGCATAGCAGAAGCTGAGACCACCAGGCTGGAAGACATAGACGTACTCGAGGAAGAACGGCTAAGCGCAGTAATCCAGTCAGCAAGATACCAGCAGACTCTAAGGCGCTATCACGACAAGGCTGTGCGGCAACGATCCTTTTCAGTAGGGGAGCTCGTCCTTCGCCGAATTCTAACGGGAGAAGGACGACACAAGTTATCACCCTTATGGGAAGGACCCTTCATAGTAGCAGAAGTCACTCGGCCCGGATCATATCGCCTCACTCAGATGGATGGCACGGAAGTTGGGAACTCCTGGAACATAGAACACCTGAGAAAGTTTTATCCTTAGCCGTACCTCAAAACTGCTGGGATAACGATGATGTACTCTGTAAAGTGGAAATATGTCATCAATAAAGAAAAGGTTTCAAGGATACTCAATTTATTTACAGTTGACTTGTATTCTTACTTAACTCGGGGTGACCACTATGCCCTGCTAACGGAGCAATCGACTTAAGTCGGCAACGACTTAAGGCGGTGCGACATGCTCACGCTTACTTAACTCGGGGTGATCACTATGCCCTGCTAACGGAGCAATCGACTTAAGTCGGCAACGACTTAAGGCGGTGCGACATGCTCACGCTTACTTAACTCGGGGTGACCACTATGCCCTGCTAACGGAGCAATCGACTTAAGTCGGCAACGACTTAAGGCGGTGCGACATGCTCACGCTTACTTAACTCGGGGTGACCACTATGCCCCGCTAACGGAGCAATCGACTTAAGTCTGCAACGACTTAAGGCGATGTGACGTGCTCACGCTTTACTTAACTCAGGGCGACCACTATGCCCAGCTAACGAAGCAATCAACTCCAGTTGGTGCCTACTTAAGGCCAATGCAACATGCTTTCGCCTATTTAATTCAGGGGATGATTTCCATATCCCACAGACAAAATTCATAGTCATCATGCGTCATAACTACCAAACTCATTAACTAAAAAATTCTGATACAATGAGTGAATAACTATGTTATTCAAATAAACCGGTGTCCTCTAACAAATGTTCAATCCTGCAAGCTGCGCGCTTGGAGCACGCGAAATGTTTTCTCTATTTTGCAATGTCTTTTCCAGGAGCAGTTGACGAAGAAGGACGACTCGAGGAATCAGGAGCAGCGTTCACGTCAGCCCTTATATCTTCAGGAACGACTACGCCAGGTCTCCTCATCAGAATTCGCCCCGCTCGAATGGCCTTATCCATGGCCCTATCGCGCTGGGCTCTCAGAGTACTGGAAGTCTCTTCAGCAACCTTGACAGCCAACTGGGCAGCCTCTAGCTCCTGGGTAACAGATTTCTTGGAAGCACGCAGATTCTTGATGACAACGTCTTTAGCCGATATCAACTCCCGAAGGCGAATCACATCATCCAAGGACTCCTGCAGCTTATAGCGAAGATTGTTCAACTCCTCCATGGAAAAGCGATGACTCCTCTCCAGAATAGTCAACGAGTTGCTAGAATCTCGATACAACCTATCAAGATTGTCACGAGAAGCGGCAAGGATGCGTTTTTCTTCCTGCAAGCACAAATCAGTTCCTTCAGAAAACCAGGCAAATAATAGGAGTATGGCAAGGCAAAAGCACAGTTTCGTATTTCACCTTTTCAGAGTCGAGCTGAGCATGCAGGGAAGAACTCAACGCGTTGGCATCATCTAAGGCGGCAGAGACTTGACTCAGCTCAATTTGACCTTGAGAGTACTTTTCCTCAAGATCAGTGCATCGCTGAGACAGTTCAGCCCGATCTTGAGAATGTTTCTCCTCAAGTAGTGTAATCTGTCGAGTCATTCCTAGCGAAGGACAACCAAACAAAGCGAGGTCAGAAGGTAAAACAGTCCACAACAAGCACGAAGAAAAGAAAAAAGAGCACTAACCAGCGTTAGTCGCCTCCAACTCGGATACACGGCGATGAAGAGACACCGGATTCCAACACGAAAAGGATGAAGCTACTTCCGGGATAGGAGCACCATGCAATTTCAGCTGGCTGGTCATCCCATCCACCAAAACCTGATGAGAAGAGCAGATGAGCATAATGGCAAGAGTTCATGTAAAAGTCAAGCTAAGAAACAGCACAGTACCTGGAGGTTGGAGAAGAACGAAGGGATCCCCAAGTCAGGAGAAATCAGATGATAACCAGGCGCAAGGTCATCACCCGAAGCAGCATGCAATGGAACAGTGGGAATCAGTTCATCTCCTTCAACAGAGCCGGATACTCGATCAACGGGGACGCTGCCCTCCAAAGCGACGCCCCGGTCTGAAGTTTGGGCCACCACCATGCAGCCAGAGTGTGGAGGTGACCCAGCGTGAACGTCCATGGAAGTGCCGGAAGGAGACCCTGTTTGGGCACCCTTGGGGACTGGGCCATAGTTGGCACTGCCCACTTGAGCCGGATTATCCCCGGCAACACCCTCGGGGGCTGGGCAGTAGCTCGCACTCTTCGCCCGGGCTAAACCATCCCCGACGACACCCTCGGGGGCTGGACATGTGTCAACACCATCCTTGGGGTCCAAACTTTCAGCAGTAACCATCTCCAAGGTTGATGGGCCCTCGGCTACTTCCATGGAATCAGGACAATCCAAGTTAACATCCCGTCCCTCAAGATCGCGCTCTAAGGTTGATGAGGCACGGGATGACCTCAACCCAGCGTCCGGCACAGCACCACAAGCTTCCGTCACATCATCATCCACTGGCCCTGATAACAAGTCCTCTGGGACCATATCCTCGAGAGTTTGATCAAAGTCGGCCAGGGATATGTTTTGCAGACCAACAAGAGCAGACAAAGCCGGAGAAGGAACCCCACTACTTTCCCCACTGGCGAGGAATTGCCGACTGTTCTTCCGAGTCAGAGGAACCTCATCCTCTTCCTCTTCGTCGTCTTCATCAGCAACAGATGGACCACACCCATTGGGTTCAGCAACAGTCATACCACACCCATTGGGATCAGCATCAGCAAATTCAGGCGCAGGAACCTCTTCATCAGCAGGAACCGAGGGACCAGCACCCTGATCCAAACTAGATACTCGCCGAATACGTCTCTTCTTCTTTTTCTGCTCATCAACAGAAAGATCAGTCTGATTGGTTCGGCGGGGACGCCTCGAGCGAGCACGGACAGGTCTCTGAACATCCAAGATTATACCGACCTCTGGGAGAGGTGCCACTGCCAATGACTCAGCAGGAATAGCGTCAGAAGAATCTTCAGCCAACATGTCAAGCACGGCATTTATTTCAGCATCAGTAGGATCCAAAGGCACCTCGAAATGGATTTGTCGTTCATCATCAGGGATTTTCCCAAGTGAGGCAACCAAAGCACTAACCTCCTCATCAGAGGGCCGCGTTCTAAGGCCCAAATTGCCATCAGTCGCAGGCGGGTTTGACACGAAACGAGTGAAGGCCTTGGCAGGAGGCAGATTCCAGGCTGAATACGCCACCGGAGCACCAACATTGGATACTTTGCCTCTGAGAATCATCTCCAGTCGGCTCACCAAATCTGCAAAAGGGATTCTTCTATTGGTAACTCGAGTTGGGTCGGCTAGCCCTTGATACAGATAAGCCGGGTGGACCCTATCTTTCAGCGGCTGAATGTTTTTGAAAACGAAGTCAGCAACTATAGCTTCAGCAGTTAAACCCCTCTCTTTCAATAGCCCAACTTCAGCTAGCAGCACACTGGCCTCAGCCACCTCCTCGTCTGTAGGAGACTCGGTCCAGCTCGGGGTGCGAACATCTGGCTGTCTTCCTGACCGGGGGGGGGAGAGAATTTCCATAGTTATCAACTATAAACCATTCCAGGCGCCATCCTTTAATGCTGTCTTTAAGGGGGATCTCAAGATACTCAGTTTTCCGTCCCCGGCGCATCTCCAAGCTGGCACCTCCAACCAACTGATGTTGTCCCCCGGCCATCCCAGGGCGACAATGATACAGGTGTTTCCACAAGCCAAAATGCGGCAGCACGCCAAGAAAGGCCTCACATAAGTGGACGAAGATAGAAATTTGCAGAATTGAATTAGGGTTCAGATGGGTTAGGTTGATGTGGTAGAAATCAAGAAGACCACGGAAAAAGGGAGAAATAGGAAGGCCAAGGCCGCGGAGAAGAAAGGGAGCGTAAACCACGGACTCGTGGGTGTCCTCCGTCGGGATCGTAGTCCCGTGGCAAATCCGCCAAGAACAGAGTTCTCGTGGAGGAAGAACCCCGATGGACACGAGGTGAAGGAGTTCGGTTTCAGAGATGATGGACATGTGGTTACCTGCGAAAGGCAACTGGCTGTTGGGATCAATTGGGGGAATCACCACAGCGGAAGAACTCGCGATTTTCCTCTTGGGAGCCATCTCGATTTCACCAGCGAGCAAATTGGAGGCAAGCGCAGAGAGGATTTGGAAGCAGGAATGCAAAAACTAGGGCGCGGAAAGCAAAGGCGGCTAAAAGTGCAACTCTTATGGGATATTCTCGGACCAGATACCGTTTCAAAAAGTGCCCAGTCATCACTCGGCAGTCATTTCCGAAATCCCAGCAGGCCACGTGGTCATTCGGCAGTTATTTCCCAAAAAACTGGTGGGCCCTCTCCTTACTCGGGTGTTAATCCTCAAAATAACTCGGCGTTGCCTCTAAAATGCCGACGTCACTATTCAGTCACTCGGCGTTGCCTCTAAAACGCCGATCTCGAGTTCAATCGTTCGGCATTACTTCTAAAATGCCAACGTTGACCTTCAATCACTCGGCGTTGCCTCTAAAACGCTGATCTCGAGTGCAATAACTCGGCGTTGCCTCTAAAATGCCGACGTCACTATTCAATCACTCGGCGTTGCCTCTAAAACGCTGATCTCGAGTTCAATCGTTCGGCATTACTTCTAAAATGCCAACGTTGACCTTCAATCACTCGGCGTTGCCTCTAAAACGCTGATCTCGAGTGCAATAACTCGGCGTTGCCTTTAAAATGCCGATGTCACTACTCAGTCACTCGGCGTTGCCTCTAAAACGTCGATCTTGAGCTCAATCGCTCGGCATTACTTCTAAAATGCCGACAACGACCCTTAATAACTCGGCGTTGCCTCTAAAACGCTGACCTTGAGTTCAATAACTTGGCGTTGCCTTTAAAATGCAGATGTCACTACTCAGTCACTCGGCGTTGCCTCTAAAACGTCGATCTTGAGCTCAATCGCTCGGCATTACTTCTAAAATGCCGACAACGACCCTTAATAACTCGGCGTTGCCTCTAAAACGCTGACCTTGAGTTCAATAACTCGGCGTTGCCTCTAAAACGCCGACGTCACTACTCAGTCACTCGGCATACCTCTAAAACACTGATTTCTAGTTCAATCGTTCGGCATTACTTCTAAAATGCCAGCGTCGACCTTTAATTACTCGGCGTTGCCTCTAAAACGTTGATCTCGAGTTCAATCGTTCGACATTACTTCTAAAATGCCAACGTTGACCTTCAATCACTTGGCATTACTTCTAATGTCGATACAGATTGCAATATTACTCGACGGCTACTTCTAGAAGCGTCAATATGATGATCAAGTCGTCTGTCTATTGTCTCAAGAGAATCGGATTCATAATCAAACAAAGCGAGTCATCAAGAGGAAATTAAATTCATTCTTCATTCAAGGGAAGTGGCAATACTTACAAATCAACTCATTATGAGTTGATACTTCCCTATTTCTACTACTATACTACACTCTACTGCTACTACTACTACTACACTACACTATACTACTTTACATTACTAATACTACTACATTATTTTACTATACTACTTCTAATCTATACTAATATTTAAAAACCAGTGGCATTCAGCCACTGGCCTTGTTGCCGCCCCTGCTGCCGCCGCCGCCGCTCCTGCCGCCGCTGCCGCCCCTGCCGCCGCCGCTTCTGGTGCTGCCCCTGCTGCTGCCGTTGCCCCCGCCACTGCTGCTGCCATCGTCGTCGTCGTCGTCATCGTCGTCGTCGTCGTCGTCGTCGTCGTCGTCATCGTCCTCGCCCTCGCCGCCGCCGTCCGAGTCCTCCTCGTCCGAGGAGTACTCGGACTCATCCGAGCCCTCGAGCCCGGAGCGCTCGACGGCCCGGATGTACGACCAGACCTCCGCGGCTATCCCCTGGGAGTCGTCCGAGTCATCGGACGACGCCGGGGGAGAGACGGGGGCCGGGGACCTCTCGGACTCGGAGGAGAACTCCTCCTCCGAGTACTCCGAGTCGCCGAAGTCCTCCGATGGAGGAGTCGGCTCGCGCTTGCGTTTCTTTCCCATGGAGGCAAGCAGAAAAGAAGAGAAGGAAGCAGTAAGGAATAGCGAAGGGATGTGAAGAAACCAGAGGAACAACAACGTTATTTATAGAAGAGAAAGGCAACCGCTCACCTCCAACCGCGGTCACCGAACAGTCGCTAAGCATTCAATATACACCTCCACCCGTCCAAAGACACGTCAGGCGGCTGACGCCGTTTCATGCAGCACTACACCCATTGGGACTCCAGTCAACAGCGCAAAGGATATGATTACACTCGCCGTCCCATCACATTACAACTCAGAAGCAGCCGGTTAAAACACTCAGCGTACCAAGCCGTCCCTTGCCCACACCCATTGGGGGGGACGCCCAGGAATTGTCAGTATATTTTTCAAAATGGTCACATCTGTACAGAGCATGCAGTGAATGCCTCAAGACAAAAATGAGATATCAACAAGAGTTAAAGGGAAGCCAAGTATAGCCAGCAGAGTGCAAAATATGGTCGACAGACATGACTTGAAGACTAGACAGAGAACGTCCATCGAACGTCCAATCAGTTGCAGAGCAAATACACTATGCTACTTAGCAAGATATGGAAGGATTGCAAATTCAGTTGCAAAAGACAAAACACATGCTGACCTCCGAAGCATAATATTGATGACATAGCACGGATGACATCATGCCAACTTTTTTATAAGCAGAAAGAGTAATCTTCAGCAAAAGGACACAAAAAGAAGACCTTCAAGCGAATTATCCTCAAAAAATCCACTTGAAGGTCGGGGGCTACACCCATTGGGTGCACCTTCGGTGCACCCCATGGATTGTCATTCTAAGCCAGGATAGCACCAATTTCTAAGGGCATGGGACAAGATTAAGAAGCCAATCCTCAACTAGAATAAAGGAACACAAATGGAAGTAATCTCTGATGAAGACCTTCGAGTAGATTATTTTCTAAAATCTACTCGAAGCTCGGGGGCTACACCCATTGGGTGCACCTCCGGTGCACCCAATAAAGTTCAGAATCCAACAAACAGGAATGCCGATCTCTAAGGCACGGGCACAAAGCTAGGTTCTGGTCAACAAGTGATCGAAGCAGGAGAGAACAGCAAGGAGTCATCTTTCTTCAAATCACCTACAAGCTGGACCTGGGATCTTTGGGTTGATTACCTCTAAATTAACCCAAAGATCGGGGGCTTGTGGGGGATAGATACCCCCCGGGTCCACTAAAAGAGTAAAGGACCTCACGAAAGGCCCAAGGGCCCAATAATTCGTAAGGTTATTCTTTCGTGGGCCTGGGGAAAGACAACCAGCAACGCGGAGCGACATGAGGCCGGATTGGTGCAAACCCGGACGGCCCATAGCGTCGAGCCATTGGCCGCAACAGAGATCCGACTTTCCCGCGTCGGGGCCTCCATGCAACGAAGTCACGTGAGGATAAGTCGGCGAGGGTTACGTAAAGGATAATCTCGAGAGGTTCACTATCTTTTAGCCATTTGTTGTTATCTTATCCATGTGTACTGCCCCACGGTCGAGTATATAAGGCCTAGGGGGCACCCCTTCAGAACGATCGACCCATTACTTAGCCACCCACATCAACTCTCTGTATTCTCGATCCAGAGAGCTCTTTTGTAACCATATCCACCAAGCATACTCATCAGGACGTAGGGTGTTACACATCACTAAGCGGCCCGAACCTGTAAATCTTGTCCACCGTCCCTCGTGCGATCGGCACGAACCATTCTGCTACAGTTGTTGACACCTTCCTACTCCTAAAACACCTTGAGGGGCAACCCCGGGTGTGCGGTCGGACCCTAAACACCGACAGAGCTCTACCACCACAGCCCCTCGGGCATCCTCCAGCGATGCATTTCCATCGTCGAAGGTCAGGAGCTCTTACAAGAGATACACTCGGGGGCTTGCGGCCATCACGCAGCACCTCGAACCCTTGTTGGAAACGCCTTCCGACAAGGTTTCTACTGGCCGACGGCGGTGGCCGACGCCCCTAGAATTGTCCGCACCTGCGAAGGGTGTCAGTTCTACACAAGGCAGACCCACCTGCCCGCTCAGGCTCTGCAGACCATACCCATCACCTGGCCGTTTGCTGTGTGGGGTCTGGACCTAGTCGGCCCCTTGCAGAAGGCACCCGGGGGCTACACGCACCTGCTGGTCACCGTCGACAAATTCTCCAAGTGGATCGAGGTCCGACCCCTAAACAGCATCAGGTCCGAACAGGCGGTGGCGTTCTTCACCAACATCATCCATCGCTTTGGGGTCCCAAACTCCATCATCACCGACAACGGCACCCAGTTCACCGGCAGAAAGTTTCTGGACTTCTGCGAGGATCACCACATCCGGGTGGACTGGGCCGCCGTGGCTCACCCCCTGACGAATGGGCAGGTAGAACGTGCCAACGGCATGATTCTGCAAGGACTCAAGCCTCAGATCTACAACGACCTCAACAAGTTCGGCAAGCGATGGATGAAGGAGCTCCCCTCAGTGATCTGGAGTCTGAGGACAACGCCGAGCCGAGCCACGGGCTTCACACCGTTCTTTCTAGTCTATGGGGCCGAGGCCATCTTGCCCACAGACTTAGAATACGGTTCCCCGAGGACGAGGGCCTACGCTGACCAAAGCAATCAAGCTAATCGAGAAGACTCACTGGACCAGCTGGAAGAGGCTCGGGACGTGGCATTACTACACTCGGCGCGGTACCAGCAGTCCCTGCGACGCTACCACGCCCGAGGGGTTCGGTCCCGAGACCTCCAGGTGGGCGACCTGGTGCTTTGGCTGCGACAAGACGCCCGAGGGCGGCACAAACTCACGCCTCCCTGGGAAGGGCCGTTCGTCGTTGCCAAAATTCTGAAGCCCGGAACATACAAGCTGGCCAACAGTCAAGGCGAGGTCTACAACAACGCTTGGAACATCCAACAGCTACGTCGCTTCTACCCTTAAGATGCTTTCAAGTTGTTCGTATACCTCGTTCATACACAAAGTCTGGTCGTCAAGGAAGGGTTAGCCTTGCCTCAGCAAAGCCCGACCCTCCCTCGGGGGCTAGAAGGGGGAACCCCCTCTGCGTCGAAATTTTCCTCGAAAAAAAGAAAAAAATCTTTTCTGCCAGGATGCCTTTCGTGTTTTTCGACTACTTCGAAAGTGGGTCCTGAAAACGACGGAGTACACGTAAGCAGCCAAAGCTAAACGAGCCGAGGGACTCCTACGCCTCCGGGATACGGATACCTCACTCATCACCTTCTGCAATAAGTAACTCGCGCTCGGATAAGTGATTCCGCGGACCGAACAAGTCTTCACACTCGGAAGCTCCTCTGCCGGAACGATTTTTCGGGCCTTCTCGACTGCGTCGGTGACAGAACCCTATGGACGAGTAAGAGTGCACGTAAGCGGCAAGGCCGACCGAGCTGAGGGATTCCTACGCCTCTGGGATACGGATACCTCACTCGTCACCTTCCGTGAAAAGCAACTCTCGCCCGCGCAAACAATTCTGTTACCGACAAATAAGTCCGGATACTCGAAACAAGAGGAAAAGGGACACAGCTTCGCAACACGACGACAGTGTGTTTTGGCCTCGGCGGCCGCAGAAAGCATACACACACTACAAGACAACCCGATCCTGCAGGCTCGGACGTCGACAGTTGAAGGGGGCAGCAGCACCCTCGGCGTCAACTACACCTTCGGCGGGGTCTGACCAAGCCTCGGACGGCGACGTAGTTGGGGGATCCCCACTCTGAAGGACGACATCAGCACCACACGTGGGCCATCACCGCCAGGGTCTTCTCCAGGAATCCGGCTCGAGCAGACGGCTCGGCCGACCACCCCGAGGCCTCGGCCAGCTGTCCCCCGAAGACATCAGCCCGGCTTGTCGCCTCGGCAGCTCAACACCGGCGTCAGTCCCACCAGTGGACGACCCGGCCAGGCTCCGGCCGACCGAATCCTCTTTTCGAGCCAACTCTGCCTCTGTCCGTGCTGACACCGCTACCTCTGGCTTTGGCTCATCGAAGGGCGGCCGAGGGTTTCCTTTAACTAAGCAAGAGAAGCCTCGGACAGCAAGGCCGACCGAGCCGAGGGACTCCTACGCTTCCGGGATACGGATACCTCACTCGTCACCTTCGCACGAGGCGACTCACGCTTGGTGAAGTGGTTCAGATGACCAACAGGCGAGTCTTAGTGCTCGAAATGAAGAAAAAACACGGCTCCGCGCCGAAAATACATACATGTTCAGGCCCCGACAGCCACAATGAACAAGACACCGGCACTCAAAGTGCCATTACAAACGGAACTCCGGTTCCACCTCCGCAGGTACGAACAACCCCACACGATTGGGGGCCTGCGGAGCAACAGAAGGCCGACGGGTGGCTCGCCGTCGCCCGTTCCGGCAGCAGCGACGATGACCTCCGCCCCGGGCGGCAAAGCAGCTTCAGCAACGGCTTCCGGGTGGGTGCTACAGCATGAGGGCTCTCGCCCACAAAGGACGAGAACCAGCCATTCAAGCCAGGAGACGGAGGTCCGGGGGTGTAGGCGGAGTTGGCAACCTCGTCGGCAGAGAAGCCTTCTCCGGCTGCCACCACCTCAACACCGCGCCAGCGGGCGCCGGGCGCCTCAAAGCGCACCGGCAAGTCCTCGCCCTCGCCGGAGCCACCCAGAACATGAGCGCCGCCCTCGCGGCGCACGACGTGTTGGGCGACCCTCTGACACGGCTGTCGGGGCAAGGAAGGCCTGGACGTGGCCGGCCCGTACGTGGCGCGACCATCGTCCGGACGGAGGCGGAATGCTGCACCCTGGCTGAGCAGCGGCGGTCCGCCTTCCCCGGCGTGGCTGAGGGAAGCCCCCGCGGAGCTGGAAGATGCCTTTCTCCCCCCAGACGCCGGGAGAAGAAAAGGGTTACCGACCCACGCGGGGGCAGCCCCCCGACTCGCCTCACCCTCCGCCCCAGCAAGGATGATGAAGATCCTTGAAGCTGAGGGCGGGGCGGAGGCCGCAGCCCGGTTCGCTTCTCCCCACCATCGAACTGGAGGTCACCGTCTTGGGTGACCACCGGCGAGGGGATGCTGCCGGGCTGCATGATGAAAATCCTTGAAGCCGAACGATGGCTGAAAGGTACCAACTTCCACGAAGTTGCGTTCCTCCGACGACAAGGCGGAAGAATTGCGGGCGTCCCCCATCCGGGGGCTCGGAAGGTGGAAAGACACGATGCATAAGGGAGCACGAAGACATGGTCGTATTTCAAGGGGGTCACCCTCCTTTTAAAGGCGACTCTCCCTACTTGCGTCCTCAGCCGTTGCGGGCTGAGTCTTCTCCAACACGCTCCAAGGTCCTCCCCCTACGGCACGGGGGCTGGGCCCCACGCATCATGCAAGCTGGTCCAGGGCAGAAGGAGCCAAACCGCCGCGCGCAGGGCATGCAACTGCCCAGCGGTTACAAGCATTCCTCCACTTTCGCCCAGACCAGCGGGTGAAAGGGTGGACAGCCATGCAGTCGGCATGCAACTGCCCCAAGTGGGCGTGCCCCTTCGACTCCAACGCGTCCAGCATGGAGGCCTAGGCCCACACGTCATGCAACCGGCGCGCCGGTTGCTACGTGCGAGCAACTGCACCGCCACTCGCGCCACTACCGCGCCTCCTCGACTGCGGAGCCAATACCGCGACTCGAGGCAACCCTGCGTGTGACCCAGCAGTGCCAGCCAGGCACGATAGTCAAATACGGTCAAAAATGGGCCGGCAGTAATGGCGGTGGCAGGCGGGCAGGAGCAGCGGTCACGTCGTCATCCAAGCTTACGTCCCATCCAGGGGCAGCGAGGGAACCCTCTCTCACGGCGTGAAGACGGCGCGCCCGTGATCCGTTCCTCGAATGGCTCGCACACACGCAACGACCGCCTCGCGAACCACTTGCCCCGTCGCATTAACTCCGCGGCGGGACAGGCGGCGCCTCAGGCGGGAGAAGCAAGCGATGCTTCACCTTCGCCATAATGACCGCGTCAAAAAAGGTACGCCACGTCGTTCGGTTTCGTATCCTTTTCCTTTTCCTCTTTCTCTCTCTTACAACAGGGACCGGGAAAGGGGGATACCCCGAAAAGGATCCTTCTCCGTGAAGGAAATAGGCCCCGAGCCTCCCTACTGATCAGAGGTTCAAAGGCTGGCCCCTCGAAGGGGTTCAACGGCCGCCTCAGAGCGCTTGGGTTCTGCGCCCACTACTGGTCAGAGGTTCGATGGCCGGCCCCTCGGAAGGGTTCAACGGCCGCCTCAGGCCACTCGGGCTCCGCGCCCACTACTGATCAGGGGTTCGTAGGCTGGCCCTCGAAGGGTTCACAGTCGCCTCAGACACAGAGCGAGGGATGACCCTGGGTACGTTCGATACATAACCAAGGCTCGGGCTACGCTCCCGAGGTACCCTAGGACATTTCCGAGACCAGCGGGAACGATCTTGTAACGGAATCCCATCAGAGGGAGGCATCGAGCCCTCGGACCCCGTCAAAAGGGGACCGGGTCCGGTAGATCACCCGCAGGTACTTTTGGAGCGCGCCTCCGGGCCTCTAGCCGACCCCTAACAAATGGGGCACGGGCATCCGCTCGGATTACCCGCCAGCAGCTCACCGGAGACACCATGTTCGGCGCCCTCCGGGGGCAACATGGCGCTTTCCCCCCCTCCTCCTTGCGGAAAGGCGACGCAGGGGCGTATGTAAAAAAGACGAGTCTATCCTTGACCGTCCTCTCGCCCTGTGCAGAGGCTCGGGGGCTGCTCTTGCAAACCCGGCTCCGGCCACACCGTTGACAGCGTCAACATACCAGCCCGAGAACTTGGGACCCGACCGTGCACCCGGGCTACGGCCAGCTCGCATGAGGGAACAACCAGACCAGCCGAAGTGTTGTGAAACGCACTAAGACCTCAAAGGAGTCAAACTACTCCTCCGAGGCCTCGGGGGCTACACCCGGCGGGTGCGCTACGTGCACCCACCAGAACAAAATGCAACCAAAAAAGGCTGGTCCCCTTGCAAAAAAGTGCGGCAAAAGCCTCCAAGCGAGTATTAACACTCCCTTCGAGGCTCGAGGGCTACTGTCGGGGACCATAATTAGGGGTACCCTCAAGGCTCCTAAATCTCAGCTGGTAACCCCCATCAGCACAAAGCTGCAAAGGCCTGATGGGTGCGATTAAGTCAAGGATCGGTCCATTCGAGGGACGCGATCACGACTCGCCCGAGCTTAGCCTCGGGCAAGGGCAGCCGACCCCGGAGGATCTACGTCTCGCCCGAGGACCCCCTCCAGCGACGGACACACCTTCGGCTCGCCCGAGGCCCAGTCTTCACCAAGAAGCAACCTTGGCCAAATCGCCACGCCAACCGACCAAATCGCAGGGGCAGTTAATGCAAAGGTGGCCTGACACCTTTATCCTGACGCACGCCCTCCAGTCGACAGAGCCGAAGTGACCGCAGTCACTTCACCGCTCCACTGACCGGTCTGACAAGAGGACAGCGCCGCCTGCGCTGCTCCGACTGCTGAGCCACTCGACAGAGTGAGGCTCATAGCAGCCAAGTCCGGCCTCAGGCGTCATAGGAAACTCCGCTTCGCCCGACCCCAGGGCTCGGACTCGGGCTCAGGCCCGGAAGATGGCGAACTCTGCTCCGCCCGAACCTAGGGCTCGGACTTGGGCTCAGCCCTGAAAGACGGCAAACTCCGCTCCGCCCGACCCCAGGGCTCAGACTCGGGCTCAGCCCCGGAAGACGGCGAACTCCGCTCCGCCCGACCCCAGGGCTCGGACTCGGGCTCAGCCCCGGAAGACGGCGAACTCCGCTCCGCCCGACCCCAGGGCTCGGACTTGGGCTCAGCCCCGGAAGACGACGAACTCCGCTCCGCCCGACCCTAGGGCTCAGACTCGGGCTCAGCCTCGGAAGACGACGAACTCCGCTTCGCCCGACCCCAGGGCTCGGACTCAGGCTCAGCCCCGAAGGACGACGAACTCCGCTTCGCCCGACCTCAGGGCTCGGACTCAACCCTGGCCTCAGCCGACGGTCTCCGCCTCGCCCGACCCGGGGGCTCGGACTCGACCTCGACCTTGGAAGACAGACTCGACCTCGACCTCGGAGGAGCCTCCACCTCGCCCAACCTAGGGCACGGACCGACCACGTCAACAGGAAGTGCCATCATTACCCTACCCCGAGCTGACTCAGGCTACGGGGAACAAGACCGGCGTCCCATCTGGCTCGCTCTACTATACGAGTAATGATGGCGCCCCGCATGCCCTGTGACGACGGCGGCTCTCAGCCCCCTTACGGAAGCAAGAGGACGTCAGCAAGGACTCGACAGCCCCGATAGCTGTCCTTCCGCCAGGCTCCAGTGCTCCTCCGACGGCCACGACATCACGCGAACTGGGTGCCAAAACCTCTCCGGCTGCCACGATGGCATGTACTTAGGGCGCTAGCTCTCCACCGCTAGACACATTAGCACACTGCTACACCCCCATTGAACACCTGGATCCTCTCCTTACGCCTATAAAAGGGAGGTCCAGGGCCCTCTTACAGAGGGTTGGCCGCGCGGGGAAGGACGGGACGGCGCTCGCGCAAGGCCGCTCGCTCCCTCCCGCGTGGACGCTTGTAACACCCTACTGCAAGCGCACCCGACCTGGGCGCGGGGCTAACACGAAGGCCGCGGGTTCCACCTCCCACGCCTGTCTCCCTCTGGCTGCTCTCTCTCCCCCCTTCGTGTTCCGCCTCGCGCCGACCCATCTGGGCTGGGGCACGCGGCGACGATTCACTCGTCGGTCCAGGGACCCCCCGGGTTTCGAAACACCAACACACAGTGACATTAATTCCCCCTATAGTTCTAACAAAGTGAAAAACTGCAAAAGATATGCTTAGCTCTAGCTTATTACCACTGTTCATAAGATGTTCGAAAAGAATAAAGAGCAAAGAAAACTTCTAAAAATACATGACCAGGATTCTAGGATGTATATTGTACCAACCAGCAGGAACTTTGCACGGTCAGATTCTGGAATAGCTGAAGTTCAGTGGAGTACAGTTCCAGTAACAATTGTTTTATTGACGTTGTGTTGCCCGCTGAAATGCGTAATCAACGACTACAAGAAATAACATATATTGGTGAGACCACGAACTATTCCTATTGTAACTTATAGGAAGCTACGCATCCAAGTCACGTGCAAACATTTAGTTTGGCAGTTCTATACACATGTGAGAAGAGAAAAAATGGCGAGTTTGAAGCCATTCAATGCAATAATATAATTGAACAAACCTCCGACTCCTATAGTGTGGTGAAGAAGTTTGGCAACGCAACCATGGAGAGAAGAGATGAACCTGACAAACTGTTTTATAGTGGTTGTTTTCTTATTTATTTTAGGGGTCCAATGATACAGAACTAAGCTGAGAAATATTGTGCTTCTGTTTTGGAGAGTTCGTGAATAGAGGTCGTGGACTACCTGAGAAAATGAGGACAACAAATACCCAATTTCCATAATAAGATTTAATGTACTTGACACTGCATATATTCGTTTGAGCTGGTATTGTAGATGTTGAATTTGGCATATAAGACATTGAAGTGCAAATTCACAGGTGGCAGCTTAGAATAGATCCTAGAAAATTCCGCAGTCGGGCAGCACGACCTAGGGCTAACCTCGACGCAAACAAGCCATTCAGTCACGCCGCTGTCGGACCTCAAGGACAGGGGGCGCTGGTGGTGCTTTCTACGCCGCGCTGTCGTGCAGGCTGCCATGGCTGTCGCTAGACAGCGGTGCAGTGGTTAATGCCAGGGGCAAGCTCCAGCCACGTGAGATCCACTATTTCGCCCCGCCTAGACTTCACCTCACCGTGTCGCCGTGGTCTTCCTCCCCATGCTGTCGCCGACCCTACCGCCAGTGTCGTCGCCGGAGGCTGAAGCGGAGAACGCCCTCATGGCCACCGCCAGCCTCGCCATTGTCCCCTTCTCATCGGCGGATTCAGCCTCGACCCCTCTGAGTTGTTGTCGGAGGGGTCGGGAGTGCGCTGGATGTGCGAGCGCATCGCTCGGGGTGGTGACGGGGAGGTGGGGGGATCGCGGGCTGGGGCGGCGGCGGCGCGCGTGATCGACGGGGTGGTGAGAGAATGGGCGCCTCGAGGTCCACGAGGCAGCGACCAGGCTTGGGACGACCCAAGTGGAGGTCGCCCACGGCATCGCGACATTCACGGTGGCTTGAAGGCGGAGCGCGGGCGAGCGAGGATGGAAGGGGAGCGCGCACAGGGTTTTATTCCCTGTTGTTTTTCAGGTTCTAACCTTGTGCTGCTATGATGGTGTTAAATGCCGGTGGGCTTGGCCTTCTTATAAGTCTAAGTAATCATTCTATACTTCTTACTGAGGATGGTCACTTGAGCTAGCATATATTTCAAACTTATACTTTTGTAATCACTCCGATAAAATAATGTAAATTTTTGTAACTTGTAAAATTTGGTAATTAGATTTTCGCTGCAAAAATATTGGTGTGTGTGATTTGTGTTACTTAATCCCGTGATCTTGGTTGTAAGTGGTTTATCCGATGTCCTCGGGGCAATCGGATAGATCCTGTTAAGTTATCTGGTGCACATGCATAGCCGTCTGAGGTCTTTAGGACAAGGACAGGTGTATGTGGGCCCAATAACTTGGAGGTTCTGCAATAGGCTGGTATCGGAGCAAAGCCCTTTTCTATAGATATTATGAGGCATCTTCAAAAGAATTTTCTAAAGACTTATCTAGAAAATTTCTTCCGTTCTTACCTACTATCTCTGAAGAGTTTATCTTAAAGACCAGATAGTAAGAGTGCAACATATAGAAGGTGTGAATCAACTAAGGTTGATTCTGTAATTACACATGCATCATGCTAAGAACTATGCTAATAAAATCTCCCCCCTTAGAAAAATGCCGCCGCGCACAAGGAAAACTGCGCGCAAGCATACTGACCCAATTGGTGTGCCACATCATCAACTTGCCCCAAGACACGAGGATAGCAGTAGTGGGAGTAATGATTCGATCAGGGATCTTGAAGCGAAAGTTAATCAGCTTCAAACAAAACTCCGACACAAGACTGACATATGGGTCATGGATGGCGACAGAATCAATGAATTGAGAAGCGACATCCGCCGCCTGCAAGATCAGCTCGCAGATCGAGATCTAGCGCTCGATTGGGCGGTTCACTCTCGTTCGCTTGCCTGGGCTAAGGAGGCGAAAGCTCGAGCCCGAGTAGAAGAGCTTAGCTCAGCTATTGATACCTTGCAGGCCTATTGTAATACTCTACATGAAGTTCATGTATTGTACTCACAATTGCACCCCAGTGTACCTGCGGACCCTGTCGGGACAGAAGCTGGACCTTCTCAAGTAGCGGGAGAAGCTTTTGGTGGCGAATTGGACCTTTTCAGGCCCCCTCCCTCTATGAAGTTGGTCGATGAGTGGTCTCCTACGCCCCACAGCGAGGCTACCAGGAGCAATAGGAAACAGGAGTAGTATAGTTTAATAGTAGAAATAGTAGTGATGTATAATAGGTAGTGTAATCCTGTTGTAAAATTCGAGTCTGTAACGTTACTCTTTTTAGTAATGTAAAATAGATGGTTTTCTTTGGCATATTATATTGTTTTCAAATGTTTGTTGCCACAGATGCCTTCCCGGACTCGTGCTCAGGATGGGGCTAGTACCTCCCGTGGGAGGGAGGCAACACCAAACCCACCTCCAGTACCCCCGACACTTGCCGAGGCTATCGCCGCCTTGGTGAATGCTACAGCAGATAATACCCGTTTCCTACGGGAGATGGCAGGTCAGCAACTCCAACAACAAGGCAGGCGGGGCTATCCGCAAGGCCCCCGTGAAACCTCTTGTTTGGATTTCTCCGAAACGCGCCCCCCGTTGTTCATCAAGGCAGAAGATCGTTTAGAGGCGGATGAATGGATCCGCGTCATTGAGCAAAAATTTGGACTTCTTCGATGTTTCGAAACTCAGAAGCCACTGTTCGCAGCTCAGCAATTGCGTGGCCCTGCCAGCACATGGTGGGGAAACTTGGTGGCCGTTCAGCCGGCCGATCATCAGATTACATGGGAGGAATTCAAGCTGGCCTTCAGGGAACATTACATACCTGAAGGAGTACTCCACATGAAACAGGAGGAATTCATGAAGTTGAAGCAAGGCGGAGATACTGTCACCCAGTATCTCAATAAATTTAATCACTTATCTCAGTATGCGATTGACCAAGTTAACACTGACATAAAGAAGAAGAACTATTTCATGAGGGGTTTAAATGATCGGATGCAAAGGAAAATGGCTACCTGCATCGACCTCACCTACGGAAGGGCTATCAGCACAGCGCTGGCAGTTGAATCTAAATATGCAAGTTCTAGAAAGTCCAAGGGGAATGGGGGCAACAGGCCTAATCAGGGCCCCGAGAAAAGGCAACGGTTAGTTCTCCGGCCTTTTAATCAGGGTCGTCCTTCATCACGCCCACCCTCCTTCCCATTCAAACAACCAGTATTTATCCGTCCTACCCCTGCCCCCACTACTACAAATCAGCCGGGTGCCCCTGGCACTCGTTTCCCCGCTCTTCCAAGCTCATCTACCGGCTGTTTCAACTACGGGAAGTCCGGACATTTCATTAAAGACTGTCCGTACCCAAGGCAAAATCAAGCAAATAATCAATAAGGTTCTGGAAGCTCCAAGGGAAATGCTGGCAACAATACTTCGGGCAAGAACACAAAGAAAACTGGACGGGTTTACTACACTCAAGTGGCTACCACACCGGAGGGCGAACCAGTGATGATGGGTACGTTCCTCGTAGCCCACCACCCTGCACTTATTCTCTTTGATTCGGGTGCATCACATACTTTTATAAGCAAAAAGTTCGTGGAGAAACACTGCATTCCATATACTGAATCAAGGGAAGGGTTTAAAATACATTCGCCTGGGGGACAAATCTTTACCAAAGAAGTGGCTTACCAAGTGCCCGTAACATTGGCCGGACGGGACTTTCCTACTAAGATGATTGTTCTGAAAGGCCAAGACATAGACGTAATCTTGGGCATGAATTGGTTGGCCCAACATAAGGCAGTTCTCAACACTGAGCTGAGAACAGTCAGGTTGAGTTATGGCCAGGAAGAAATTCTTTTGTCTATCCCCATAGCTATTCCAGCTAGACCAATTGGCAGAATTAATGAAGCCATTATACCGGAGATCAAGGATATTCCGGTAGTGTGTGAGTTCCTAGATGTTTTTCCAGAAGATTTGCCTGGATTGCCGCCCGAAAGAGATGTAGAGTTCGTAATTGAATTGAAACCCGATACGGGCCCCATTTCTAGAAGATCGTACCGGATGCCTCCAAATGAATTGGCAAAACTCAAGATTCAATTGCAAGATCTACTTGAAAAAGGATTCATCCGACCAAGCTCGTCACCATGGGGTTGTCCAGCCATATTCGTCAAGAAGAAGGATCAAACATTGCGAATGTGTGTGGATTATCGACCCCTTAATGAGGTCACTATCAAGAATAAGTATCCTCTTCCTCAAATTGATATTTTGTTTTATCAACTGACGGGAGCGAGGGTATTCTCTAAAATTGATCTCAGGTCGGGCTATCATCAGATCCGTATTAGGCCTGAGGATATACCCAAAACCGCATTCACTACGCGGTATGGTTTATTTGAATACTTGGTGATGTCTTTCGGACTGACGAATGCTCCTGCCCACTTCACTTATCTGATGAACTCGGTATTCATGCCCGAGTTGGACAAATTTGTGGTGGTCTTCATAGATGATATTTTGATATATTCAAAGAATGAAGAGGAGCATGCTCAACACATACGGATCGTATTGACGCGCTTAATAGAACATCAACTATATGCTAAATTCAGTAAATGCGCGTTCTGGCTGGAAGAAATCCAATTCTTGGGACATGTGTTATCTGCCAAGGGGATTGCGGTAGATCCCAGCAAAGTCAAGGATATTTTGGAGTGGAAACCCCCAACCACTGTTCATCAAGTTTGAAGCTTCCTTGGACTAGCTGGCTATTACCACCGATTTATACCGGATTTTTCTAAGCTTGTGAAGCCAATCACAAGTCTATTGAAGAATGAGACTAAGTTCAATTGGTCTTCAAAGCGTAATGAAGCTTTTGAAAAATGGAAGACATTATTAAACACTGCTCCGATATTGGCTCAACCGGACATTAGTAAGCCCTTTGATGTGTATTGTGACGCATCAGGCAGTAGTCTCGGCTGCGTATTAATGCAAGAGGGCCGAGTAATCGCGTATGCTTCAAGGCAGTTGCGCCGGCATGAGGAGCATTATCCCACTCATGATCTGGAGCTAGCTGCAGTGGTTCATGCTTTGAAGATATGGCGTCATTATCTACTGGGAAATGTCTGTCAAATTTATACAGACCACAAAAGTTTGAAATACATCTTTACCCAGTCTGAGCTCAATATGAGACAAAGGATATGGCTCGAGCTTATTAAAGATTATGAACTGGAGATCCATTATCACCCAGGCAAAGCAAATGTAGTGGCAGATGCACTCAGTCGCAAGGCCTCCTGCCATTGTTTAACCATGAGGACTTTTGACATTACATTGTGCCAGGAGATGGAAAACCTGAACCTGGGAATGATTCAGCAGGGGACTTCAAATCACTTGAAGCTGGAGTCAGTCATCCTACAAAGGATAATTGACGCACAAAAGGATGATGAGGGTATGAAACATGTACGTGAGAAGATAAGGGCTGGAAAGGCCAATTGTTTCAGAGAAGACGACCAAGGTGTTGTATGGTTCAACAACCGCATAGTTGTGCCAAAGAATGAAGAAGTCCGCCAGCAAATCCTGGATGAAGCACATCTTAGTCGTTATTCTATTCATCCCGGAAGCACTAAGATGTATCAAGATCTGAAACAGCATTATTGGTGGACGAAGATGAAGATTGAAATTGCACGCTATGTGGCTAAATGCGACACTTGTAGACGCGTCAAAGCCATACACATGAAGACTACCGGTCCATTACAATCTTTACCAATACCCACATGGAAATGGGAAGATATTAGTATGGACTTTATTGTGGGATTGCCCAGAACCGCGAAAGGGTATGATTCTATCTGGGTTATTATTGATCGGCTCACGAAAATTGCTCATTTTCTGCCAGTCAAGACATATTACCCAGTTCTCACCTATGCGGAATTATATATTGCTTGCATTCTTGGTTTGCACGGTATTCTGAAGACTATAGTGTCGGATCGTGGACCTCAATTCATATCCAAATTTTGGGAAGAACTTCATAAATCCCTGGGTACTAAGTTGCTCCATAGTTCGGCCTATCATCCTCAAACCAGTGGGCAGACTGAGAGGATAAACCAGATACTCGAAGATATGCTGCGGGCATGTGTTCTGGAATTCCCAAAGAAATGGGATGATTGTTTACCATTAGCGGAGTTCTCATATAATAATAGCTATCAAGAAAGCATTAAGATGGCACCCTTTGAAGCTTTATATGGATGACGATGTCGTACTCAGCTAAATTGGTCTGAACCTGGTGAAAGGTACTTCTTCAAGCCTGATATGGTGAAAGAGACTGAAGAAAAAGTGCAAACGATAATTCATAATTTGAAGAAAGCTCAAGCTCGTCAAAAAAGTTATGCAGACAAGCAACGACAACCCTTATACTTAGGGGTGGGCGTTCAGGTTACCCGAAAATTTTGGGTCGGGTAATTCGGGTATTTAAAATTTCGGGTTTTGAGAATTGATACCCGAAATTACAATGGGTTTTACAATACCCGAAAATTCGGGTACCCGAAATTTCGGGTTTGGGTTCGGGTTTTCCCGAACTACCCGAACTGTTGTGTTGGCTTCATAAAAACACATACACCCTATTAAATTAGTATAAAAATATAGTTTGAATATTGATATACATGGACATATAAAACACAAGCAATCTACAATCACAAGTTATGCACACTTACACATAATTATAGATGTACAAATTAATAATTAAACATGACATGAGTATATGACACATGAAAGTTTGGGTAGTTCGGGTATTTCGGGTACCCGATTGTGATACCTGAATTACCCGAAATAAATTCGGGTTTTGCAAGTTGCTACCCGAAATTCCCGAACAAAATTCGGGTTTCGGGTATTTTGGGTTCGGGTTCGAGTTTCGGGTTATGGGTTTTTTGCCCACTCCTACTTATACTTTCTCATGGGAGATTATGTTTACTTGAAGGTTTCACCAATGAAGGTTGTATCACGTTTCGGGATTAAAGGGAAGCTTGCACCCCGGTATATTGGTCCTTTTCCTATCCTTGAAAGATATGGACCAGTAGCATACCAACTTCAGTTACCCGAAACCTTGTCTGCTGTACATAATGTGTTCCACGTGTCTCAGTTGAAGAAATGTCTTCGGGTTCCAGATCGAACCATTGAAGTAACAGATGTTGTCCTGGAGCCAGACTTGACATATTCTGAGCACCCTATTCGAGTCTTGGATCAAAAGGACAGGGTTACCCGAAGAAAAACTCTTAAGTTTTATAAGATACAGTGGAACCAGCATTCCGAAGACGAGGCTACTTGGGAAACTCAAGATTTCTTAGACAAGAATTTCCCAGGCTTTTTAGCCTCTTGTAATTTGTAAAGTGTACAACATTGTTGTAATAAAGAAGTGAGCCCCAAACCACCCCTGACCTGTACCAAAACTCAGGAAATAAAAACGTGAAGCATTTCCTTTTCCACTACTTACCCTAGGACTTTTAATCTCGGGACGAGATTCTTTTATGGGGGGAAGGATGTAACACCCCTGGTGTTACTATTACTAAAACTTGAGCATAACATCATAAGCATCAGCATTTCATATGTTTGACACACCTAGAGTGCATTCACTAGGTAAAAATTTCAAACAAGTTGTATTGTTATGGTATTTTGCAAATAAAACCCTAGTGTAGGATACTTAACCTTAAATATGGTTCTTAGGGGTAAAACAACACCCAAATGGAGAAAACCCTAAAGTTTAAGAAAAATAGTCATAAAATGTTTCTAAGAAGGGACTTATATTACATTCTCACCCTTGAAATGTCAAAAACCCTAAAAAGGACCCTGGAAAACCCTAAATCCAAACCCTAGGGGGTTAAGTGCAAAATTAGTCCACTTTTGGACTAAAGTGCAAAAACCATGATAATAAAGTGTCCTAAATCATATGGATCACAAATATGTGGATTTGCAAGTTAAACCCTAAGTTTTGGGTCTATTTGCAAAAAGCACCCCTTAAACCCTATACACCTAAGTCTGAAAATCAATATTTTGGCTCAACTTTGGAGCTTTATAACTTTCAAAATAGTGAGAATTCACCTTAGGGAACCACATCAACTTTGTAGCTCTATGAAAGGGGAACAACTTTGCTTAAGAGTGTAAGCATGGTTGTTATGAAGAAATGGAAGAAAAACACACTCAAAGTCGAGCTGTCAGGTTATTGGAGTCTGAATTTCAGACTAACTGTGGCCTAGAACCAAGTTTGAGAGCCATTTCGACCATGATCTGGTGAGAATCTATCTAGGGATGCTATAACAAAGATGAAGATGGTTTGTAGGGCTACAACTTTGCTGTAGACCATTGGTTATGTTGCCATATGAATTTGGTAGAAAATCGAGCTCAAAGATGATCGGTCAGGCCAATTGAATGAGGAATTCCATGGTACAGTGCCTGAACGGATCAGATCAACCGCGCAACTCACCGCCGACGACCTCCTCCGTGATTCGTGCCGCCGCCGTTTCGATTTGTGCTCTGGGTAAGTGGATAACACTCGGAGTACGTCATCGGGGATAAGCTACGGCCAATAAACAACTCCGGCTGCCGTACCAAGCTCACTGCGGCGGAATCCGATGAGTATGCCGGTGACCGCCATCTTTCGGCCTTGCGCCGCGTGTCTAAGCATCGTCGTGACTTACTTTAGCTCCCCGTTGATCGCCGGAGTGACTGCCACGGCATGGGACACGAATTCACGCGCACCAGTAAACTCCCCCTCCTCCGACCGCCGCGCGTCGTCGCCCAAATTCACGGCCACCGCTCACTAAGCCTATAAATTGAGCCCGTCGTCAGCTCCGCAACATCATCACGCACCACACCACCCAGTATTGCTCCCAGTCGATCACCAGTGAGCGCGAATTTTGAACTTCCCCCAAATCTGCTCAAGAACACCGTGAAAACGACCTCACCGTGGCCAGCGAAATTCCGGTTAGTTCTTACTGTCTGCTCCCTCGTTTAAGCATTCTCGTGCGTCTGGGATGCTCACCAACCCACCCAATTGAACTAAACCGCCACAAATCGCCGGGAACGCGTGGTTCTTTGGTTCATCCGCTCGCTCACAATGGCCAGGGTCAACCAGTTAGCCATTTTTGGAATTAGGTTGGGGGAACATTCGTTAGGTCTTGAATTCGGTTTCGGCCGAAGCAGGGCACCAGTCCTTGTGTAAATCACCTGGTACAAGCTCGCCGGAGCCCGACTCTACGCTCGTCGCCGTCGGGGACCTGGCGCGGTAAAGGAATAGAAACCCAGGGGCTTTTCTGCATTGGTCAGCAACTCAGTCAAACAGTGCCATGACCCCGCTTCCAGTTATCCAGTAAGCCGAGGGACTTTTCGCAAAGCTGCCAGCGCGGGCGTGCGCGCTTTTGAAAGGGAAATGTGCCCTTGGGCCATTTCTAAGTATTTTGGTGATTTAGTGCCCAACACAGGTGCCTAATTGTAAAATGGTGGACAAAGTACAAATCAAGGATAAAGGTATGTTTCTCAGACTTAGTACATTGTTTTATGGACTAATGTATTGTGTCTAAGTGCTGGAAACAGAAAAAATCGAGTTGGAGAAGAAATGGCTCGAGCAGCCAAAGACTGCCCAGTCTGGGTGCACCGGACTGTCCGGTGGTGCACCGGACAGTGTCCGGTGCGCCAGGCTGGCTCGGCGTGAAGTGGCCGCTCTCGGGAATTCGCCGACGGCGTACGGCTAAAATTCACCGGACTGTCCGGTGTGCACCGGACTGTCCGGTGAGCCAACGGTCGGCCGGGCCAACGGTCGGCCGCGGAATCTGCGCGCGACACGTGGCCGGGCCAACGGTCGGAAGGGGGCACCGGACTGTCCGGTGTGCACCGGACATGTCCGGTGCGCCAACGGCTCCCAGATCTGCAACGGTCGGCAGCGCCATTTTAGGAAGGAAATCGGGCACCGGACAGTGTCCGGTGTGCACCGGACTGTCCGGTGCGCCCGACGACAGAAGGCAAGATTGGCCTTCCAGATTTGCTCTCAACGGCTCCTAGCTGCCTTGGGGCTATAAAAGGGACCCCTAGGCGCATGGAGGAGTACACCAAGCAACCTTAGAGCATTCTTGATCATCCACACTAAGTCTTTGCGCATTCGTTTGTCATTCTCAGTGATTCGAGCTCCGTTCTAGTGAGAACTTTGAGATAGTCTTTTGAGCTCGATTCTTGGCCGTGTGTGTGCGCATTTTGCTGTGGATTTGTGTGTGTTGCTTTCCTCCCTTACTCCGTATTTCTTGTGAATCTCAAGTGTAAGGGCGAGAGGCTCCAAGTTGTGGAGAATCCTCGCAAACGGGATATTGAAAGGCAAAACAAAACACCGTGGTATTCAAGTTGGTCTTTGGACCGCTTGAGAGGGGTTGATTGCAACCCTCGTCCGTTGGGACGCCACAACGTGGAGTAGGCAAGTGTTGGTCTTGGCCGAACCACGGGATAAACCACTGTGTCATCTCTGTGTTTGATCTCTTGTGGTATTGTGTTTTGTTGAGACTCCTCTCTAGCCACTTGGCGATTATTGTGCTAACACTTAACAAGTTTTTGTGGCTATAAGTTTAAGTTTTCACAGGATCACCTATTCACCCCCCCTCTAGGTGCTCTCAATTGGTATCAGAGCCGTTCTCTTCACAAAGGGACTAACCGCCCGAAGAGATGGATCCTAAAGGGAAGGGTATCGTGATCAACGACAAAGAGAAGGAATCCTTCGTCAACGAGCCGAAGGACGACAAGCCTACCGACTCTGGCTCGGGTCATAGACGGAAGGAAGGGAAGAAGAAGACAAGGCGCATCAAGGAGATCGTCTACTACGACGACAGCGATGAATCTACTTCTTCCCAAAAGGACGATGACCACAACGACTACGAGAGAAGGAAACCGGTTAATTCGAACTTTTCTTTTGACTACTCTCGTATTCCGCAAAGTTCAAATTCACATTTGCTCTCCATTCCACTCGGCAAGCCCCCACACTTTGATGGAGAGGACTACGGATTTTGGAGCCACAAAATGCGTAGTCACCTATTCTCTCTGTAACACCCTGAATTTGGGGGTATAAAATTTCTTTGCTCATATTCACAAATTCAGGTGTTACTTCCCTTTTCTCATCCTTCCCTAATCTTCTCTTTCTCATTTCTATAGTAGGAAAGTGGTTATTTTATTTGTAACTATAGTCTATTAGCTCAAACTCCAAGGGAGTATGAATTGTTGCATCATGTTGAACCCTAGATTTCACTTTTGTTTGGTGCATAATTCTTAGAAAGTCTAATTTGAATTTGTGGCTTATTTGAATTTGATTCAAATAGAGAAAATAAAAAGAAAAGGGAAAAACAATTCCAGATTAAAAAGAAAAGGAAAAGAAGCCCAAACCCCCGCCCCCTCGGCCTTTCGGCCCAATTGGCCCATCCCGCGCGCGCGCCTCCCCCCCCCCCCCTCCTCTCTCTGCCCTGGCGGGCCCACCCGTCAGCGCAGCCGGCCCAATCCCGCGCGCGCCCGCTTCCTCCGCTCTCTCTGCCCTGGCGGGCCCACCCGTCAGCGCAACCGTTCCCCGCGCCCGCGCCCGCTTTCCTCTCTCTCTCTGCTCGCGGGCCCGGGCTGTCAGCCCCGTCGTCTCCGCGTAACCGCCGCCGCGCGTGCCGCGGACTCCGCGCCCACGCCGCGCGTGGGGCTCGCCACCACCTCGCCCTTGGCCACTTGAGCCCCGAACCTCGCTCGCCATCTCCCCCTCCCTCATTTGCGCACCCGCAGACCCCTCCCTCACCTTCCCCACGCTGCGCGCACGCCAAAGCGCCGCCGCCATTAAACCACCGCCGCCCGAGCTCGTTCCTCCGTCGCCGTTGGAGCCCCGTCGTGCCCTCTGCCACGGTGAGCTTCGCCCCGACGTCCGCAACCCGGGACGCGCTCCAATTTCCTCTCCCCCTCCCCGAATCCCTCTGCCCGCGCTCGCCGCCGTTCTCTGCGCAGCCGCCGAGGTCCGCCACCGTCGACTCGGGCTGCCGCCGCGTCTCCGTCGCCACCGAGGAGTCCCCGGAGTTCGCCTTGAGGTAAGGAACCTCCCATGCAATGCCCCCTCCCTTCCCCTCTATTGCACTCTGTCGTGCTTAATTCCTCGTCGGAGTTGCTTAACGCCGCCGCCGAGCCGCTTCGCCGTGAACCGCCCCCCTCCGGTGCCCCTGCCCCGACCCAGTCCCCACCAGAAGACTCTTCGCGCCCTCCCCAACCTCCCCGGCCATTCAGGTCGCCCCAAGGACCCGCAGGGCCCCCGCGCCCCTCGTCTCCGGCGAGCTCCTCCGCCGCGGGGACGGGCGCCGCTGCCTCAGCTGGCTGGGGAAGGAGACAGAAGCCAGCCGCCCCATCTCCGCCGTCCATCTTAGATCGGACGGCCCTGTTTCAAATAGCCCGAACCCAACCTCAGCCGTTCGCCTGAGATCCGACGGCCCAGAGCCGTTCCCCCCGCGCCCCGCCTCCCTGCCAACTGGGCCCCGCCTGTCAGCCCGCCCGCGCCCCGCTCTGCCGCCTGGCCCCGCCTGTCAGCCCGCCCGCGCCCCGCTCTGCCGCCCGGCCCCGCCTGTCAGCCACCCCGGCCGCCGCGCGCTCGCGCGCCCGCCCGCAGGATCTAATCCTGGCCGTCCGCTTGAGATCCAACGGCCGTAGGAGTCCGATACCCCTTCGCCCGCGCGTTTTCTTAAAGAGCCCCCCTGTTTTCTGGAATTTGAACCCGCCGTCCCTGGTTTCTTACAGTTAGGTCCTCGGACCTTTTAATTAATTCAAAATAGGTACTTAGGGTATATTTTTAACCCCTAAACTTGTAAAATTCATAACTTTGCCATATGAACTCCAAATTAGGTGCTTCAAATTGCAAAATGTTCATAATATTATTATCTATCTGTTTATGCAATGTTTCCCTGCTGTTTCTATGTCCCAATTAATAGTTGATCATTAGGGTAAAATTGATGTTATGGGAACCCTATTTGAGATAAATAAAAGATAGTAGATTTTAATAAAAGTTGGAGCACTTAAGTTTATGGACTTAACATTATGTAATGATTTAACCCCCACCACTGACTTAGAACTGATTAGTGGATAGTGAATCACTTGGTATAGTCCTCCACCCTAGACCTAGGGAATACTAGAGTACCAATCCTTTTCTATTATGAACTTGTGATCTCTCTGCTGCATATGTTTGGTATATTGTTTTTGTTTGTTATTTCCCAAGTGCATAGTGTGAATGATTACTTTACGTAGACAACGAGCAGTCTGTGTTTCCCGAGGAAGTTGCAGAGGAAGTTCCTGATCAACAGTTTGGTGAAGGCAAGTGTCCTCTGACCCATTATGTCCTATTCATTTATAACCTACTACCCCGCATTACTTACTTGAAACCTAAGGATTGACTAACTTTACACTTTACTTTATCCTTGATGACCTTATGGGCTGTTATGGTTAGCATTCTGCTATTGCCTTAACTTAATCAATGAACATGATGTGACTATTTATGATACTGTTATCCTGATGATGTTGATGATCTTGTGATACTCTAGGGGGCTCAGGCTGTTTCCTGAGTACCTCTCCGTAAGGACCTGTTCGTTGAGTGACAACCCGGGATAACAGTGCAACCATGAGGGTGAAATGGGATGCCCTTAGCTAATTAATTAGAGGAACTAGAGGTGTAGTTGCTTCGCCGTCGTGCCGTCAATGGGGTCCAGGCACAGTGCTTGCTCTGCCGAGGCTGAGTGCCGAGGTTCTTTCGTTTTGCTTTTGTTAGTCACTCTCCTGCGGGGAGGAGTACTGTGTTTATCAAACTGGAGAAACCTAACGGGCAGCTATGATCTCTAGGGAATCTTTGTAAAAGCTACGTAGTGATACCCTGCCGGACCACCTAGGTAGTGGTCAATGGGGATTAGCTCTCCCCGGGTAGAAAGGGAATCATGACTCATGGGTAATGTGTGCGACCTCTGCAGAGGGTAGTGAAACTGATATATCAGCCGTGCTCACGGTTAAGAGCAGCCTTGGGATCCTCTTTGATTAGAGATACAGATGGTTCGAGATACAAGGATTATGTTATGGTTTTGGTTCGAATATGATGATGCTGTTCCTCGATGAGGAAATGGTTCATGGGTTGGTTAGTACTAAAATCTGGCTTCTACTAATGATAAATACCTGACCAACTAAAAGCAACTGCTTGAGCCTAACCCCACATAAAGCTAGTCCACCTCAGCCAAACGGGACATTTGCTGAGTACGTTGATGTGTACTCATCCTTGCTTTACCACAAAACACCAGGTTGTCCGCATTGTAACCACTGCTCGGGAGAAGGCGAAGCCGTGGAAGGAGACTTCTAGGAGTTCCAAGACTACGATGAATTCTAGGTGTGGGTTGGCGGCAACCCCCAGTCAGCTGCCTGTGAAGGCCTTATCTTTTCTGCGTTTCGCTAGCACTTTGATTTAACTGTTAACTTGATGACTATGTGGATGTCTATGACTCTGTGATGTAATAAGTTAATACTCTTTTATGTTATTACTCGAGCATTGTGCGACGATGTTCATTTATGTAATCGCTGTGTACGTGAGTTCTGATCCTGGCACGTACATAGTTCGCATTCGGTTTGCCTTCAAAATCGGGTGTGACATAAGTGGTATCAAAGCCGTGCTGACTGTAGGACCGCTGACCTAGAGTAGCACTGGTCGTACCAAGGACTATTGACCTTCCCTCTCACCTTGACCTCTGATGTTACTTCAAAAGTCGGTCACCTCGACCAACCCTATGTTTTACTACATATATATATATATATTATATTATACCTTGCTAAAATTTATTTTGTTCTATCTATGGTTTACTTACTTGTCATATTAGTTCTGTTCTTACTCTTATGCTTACGGTGTCTTTTGTAGATGGCTCGTCTTAGACACACTGCACGTAAGTCGGTGATTCCTTTCCTGCCGTCTCGACTTGCGGAGCGTCCTCTGCACCGCACCGTGTCCGGTCAGTCGAGTCACCTGGAGAGGCTGCACCACCGCCTGCGTGAGGAGCAGGAACGCCGGCGCCAGCACAGAGAGCAGCAGGGCTCTTCCTCCCCACCCCAGCAAGAGGTGGAGTCCGTGAGGCCCCGTTCCTCTATTGCCCAGCTGGAGGCGCCCCCTGCACCACCGTGGGATGCCCCGGCTATTGGAGGAGCTACTGGAGGAGGTCTTGGAGGAGACCCCGACGACGACGACTCAGACCACAGCACGGAGTCTTCTGAGCCGCAGGAGGCGGAAGGATGGGTCGCCCGACCCATCACCCGTGACGCCGCCCGCGGTTGTCACTTCCACGACGCACTCGATACCTTGCTGCGCCAGGCTTTCGACCGGCATACCTGGTCGATCGAGTATCGTTGTGTAGTCTACCAGCACAGTCGCGGGAGGTACCCGGACCGCTGGGAGGCTACCTGCCTAGTTCGCCGTCCGGAGGATGACCTCCGGGGTGCGGAGGCCGTTTCGGAGCACTATTCCATCTCCGAAAGGGACACTGCAGAGGCGGCTATGTAGGATGCAGCACGACGTGCACTCTCCCAGTACTGTTCTTTGTTCGGTGGGGTGGCCGACGGTCTTAACCTTCGGTAATACCCCCGCCGTCCTACTGGCAGCACAGAGAGTGTGGTTGTCTCCCCTGTTGGTGAGGCTAACCCTAGGTTGAGCAGCACAGTCAACCTAGTCGCAGTGCTTAACACTGAGCTGGATCACTCTCTGGACGAGCTGAGCAGGGCTCGAACGGAGATTGCGGAGTTGCGTTGTGACACCCCAGTGTCACTCAGGGTTTTTCCTTCAAAAGCTAAACCTAGAACCATTATTTTATGTGAACCAAAGTAAGCATGAGCATCAAAATAACTTAAGTAATGATGAAGTCACCAAGTACATACTTAAAAGTGTCATGATCAAAGCAATTGAGTCCCTTAAAAGATAAGATCATGCAACCCTAGTTTAAAAATCCCAAAATGAGCCCCAAGAGCAAAATTCAGAAAGTAAGAAAAAGGAAGTGAAAAGTTTAAAATTTTGAGTTGAGCCAATTATAAAAATTAAAGTATATTTAATGGGCAGCAAGAAAGATTGAGAAAGCTTAGCCAAAATAGCTCAAATAAAACCCCAAATCAAGCTTTCCATGTGTGGACTTAATAAGAATTCTGAATTTCAGATTTCTGAAAATCAGACCTTGATCCAAAGATCAGAGATGTTCACCTTGATCCTTAACTCGAATCCTAATGGTCCCATTGACAAAAATGTGCCTAACTAACCCCTCTGTCGTGTGCCAGAAGATGGCATTGGGACGCGAGCCCTAGACACGACTAAACCTTGGATTTGCCTCGGATTTGCGCAGGGAGACAGACCAGATTTCCTGGCTCCATATCTCTGCAACCAGTAGGCAAAATCCTATGACCTCCACACAAGAATGGTAGCTTGTAGGGAGGGGAAGAGGTTTTGTGCATTGACCAAGGCGAGAGCAGGCTCGGATGAGCGACTACACGCGCCAGAACTTGGGCAGAACGCGTGCTCCCACGTGTTCGACCCTGGCCGGCGTGCCAGAGCTCGCCCAACCCGCGCGCGCGCGCTCCCCGGCGTTCGGTCAAGTCCGCCGCGCGTCCTCGCCCTCGGCCGTGCCCGCCCGCGCCTATAAAGCCTCCCCAGGCGCGCCTCACTTCACCCCGCACTCACCCTCTTCGGCCAGCCGCTTTCCTTAGCTCCGGCGAGCTTGATTTCCGCCCGCCATTGCCGCCCGAGCTTCGGCCACCGTGGCCAGCTCCCTCCAGCCACCCTCAAGTCAAGCCAGTGCTTCGGCCAGCTCCACCAGTAGCCCGTGAAGCTCGCCAAGCCCTCGGACCCAGCCGGACTTCACCGGAGGCCCGAGATCGACTTCGCCGGACTTCGGTCATCCGCCGCCGCGCGTGGACCGAGTTATCCGGTGAGTCTCCGCCCAATTCCTTTCGCTCATGTCTTCTCTGGCATCCCGTGAACCTCTCTGACCCATTCAATTGACCTATCTCGTCGTGGCCAGGCCGGTCTCCTCGCCGCCGACGAGCATCCCCGCCTGCGCGCGTGGACCGACCGACTCCGGCCATCTCCGACGGTGTTTCGCCCACCGTTGTGATCCCCAGGACCTCCCCTTCGTCCTCGACCACTTCACCGGAGCAGTCTCGCCGCCGGTAAGCCCCTCCGCCCTTTTCCCCGCCGCGGCTACTGTTTAAGATTAGCTAAGGACCTCGGGTTAGGAGGTGAAGAACCCGAGGGGTTTTCTGCAATGTCAGAGACCCTGGTGAATAGTAACCTGAGGACTGATTCGCGAGGAAAAACTGAGGAAACGTCCAAGGACCCCAGTGCAAAGTAGTTTTCATTTAAATCGATTCTGAAATCCTTTTAAATAACCAGAGAACTTGTAAAATTCATAACTTGATGAATTCTTACTCAAAAAATGTCAAACCAATTTTGCTAGCCTCTGTATATTACAATCTATCATTTAAAAATAGTAAACCCTATGCTTTCTGTTCAACCTTTTAGAGTTTAAAATTAAAAACAGAAACCCCCTAAACCTTATTTAATCAAGGAAAATTAGTTTTTCTTCTGTACTAGACTTAAGAAAATTTGTGGGTATTCAGACCTCTTTTAGACACTATTTAAAAATAGTAGGAACCCCAGCATTAGACATTATGATGTAGTTTCTCATTTGAAGATGTTTTGACCAAAACTTAGAGAAAATCATAAGGGTGTTAGAAACTAATGAACAGTGACTAATATTATTTTTCCTAGTTTATTTATGAAACAAAGAACCTAGGAAAAATACAGAGACTATTAGTTTGGATTAGTTTTAAATTAAAGTGATTTGTTTAGCCTAAATAAGACTGAAAATCAATTATTAAAGAGGCAAAACTATAACCAAAATGCTTAACAAAAATCCAGTGAACTTATAACCACCAGAGCCCCACTGCAAAAATATGGAGCACCTCAGTCCAACTTTTTAAGTAAGGGAAATAAATACAAAGTGATAATAAGGCATTTTCCAACTAAATCATGAACAACCTCAAATAATGAGATAATGGGCAACCAAAAATTAGCTAAGTCCATGATGAGGTAAACTACCAGAGAAAAATGCAAACCCATGAAAAAGAAGCAAACTCATACCATTTGTTAATAATTCAAGGGAAAGGCCATTTAATTCAAATAAGGCACCCCACCCCCTTCCCTTAAGCAAAAAGATGCCAAACTTCAGAATGATTGCTCTTGCACAAAACAATGACTAAGAAAAATAAGAATTCTGTTGTTTGATATTTTTCAAATATAGTGGTAGTAGAAAGCACCCATTTGGCTAGAAAATTGAGAAAACCATAGAAAAATAATTAAAAGGTATTAATGACTAGAAATTTGTATCAAGTCATGTTATAACACCTAAAAGCCAGCAAAAATAAGTTTTGAAGAATTACCCACTGTTAAATGGTAGTTGTAGTTCAAAGCACCTCTTTTACCCTAGAATTTAACAATTTTGTGCAGAGAAAACTATTCACTTTCTGATCCCCAAATTTTAAGACAGAGAAACACACACCAGTAGCAAGCCACTGTAATTTTTACAGAATTTTTAGAATTTTATAAAAGCAACTTGTAGTTCAAACCTACTCCAAAACATTAAAGAGAATAAAGAAAAAGGAAAGAGGAAATAAACCCCACCTCAATAAGTCTAACTTGAGTACTTATCATTTATCCCTAAGACTTAAAGGAATTCAGTGGAACCCCTAAAAGTAAAATCTACCACTTGCCTTAGCTAAAGTTTAACTTAATCTACCAAGTATACCACCCAAGGGTCTTGCATAAGTAAAGTTGACTTTGTTTAACTCAAGAAAGATTATACACCTTTAAGTTATGATTTCTAAAAAAAAAGGCACATATCATATCATGCATATATCTTACGCATTGCATTCATTAGATTGTAATCTAGCCGACGGAGAGTACGTGCTCATCCCCGAGCAAGGACCTGTCCAAGAGGAGGACCAGGAGCAGGCTTCAGAGGCTGCCATTGAGGATCTCCCCGCAGCCCCAGCAATCGAAGGCAAGCCCCGGTCTTATGCATAACCATGTTATTATATGCTACTTTACTACACTTAATGCTTGTAGGTTTGTAATGTGCACTTAAGTGTAGGAGTTGCTTGAAACCTCTAGTTGCATGAACTTAGGACTCCTTTTTGAGATGGATACTAGTATGCTAGGTCGAGTAGCTGCTTGCTAATCAGGATCTCGGTAGAAGTCGAGTGATTTTTCTAGCACTCGCGCGAGGTCAGGAATTGATTGTATTCATCTGGATAATGGGATATATGTTGGTCTATGGACTTGGATCCAGGGAGGATGCCTTGTCCATGAGACGGGAAAATGAATTAAGGATTAATGTGTGGATACCTGAGTCAAGCTTTTGAACGTACTAAACACATGCCGGGAAAAATGGTAACCGGTAAACCTAGTACCTGAGTGAAGCCGGGCGCGGACTTTATCCCTCATGCGACCTGAGACTGGTTCTCCCATGCTAGCTATGGTGGGTACAAGTGCGGTCACTGCACGGCGGCAGCCGGGGTCAGTGGAGCATTGTATGCCAAGGCGGTGAGGCCTGGACGCGAACGGGGAATCGATGGGGACGGTTGTCATGTGTGGGGTCGGAGTACCCTGACATGCCGTGTGTTTAGGTTTACCTTGCAAGGTTTAAAACTCGATTCGAATCGTCTGCTTCTCGCAGCTAATGAGACTGCTTGATTCCTTGTACTGCATCGAGTAAGAAGTGAAATGTGGTTATATGAGATAACTTGTTGTTTGAACTAATTGATTGTTACCATGTATGCTTAGAAAGAGCAAACTTAGCTGGATTAATGATACTAGAATTGGAAAAGCTAAAACTTGTTTTTAGACTCGGCTAGTGCTTTTGGCAAACCAAACCCCTCAGCCAAATAGCTGCATAGTCTAGAGGTAGAGGAGTAGACTCCTCACACCGGGTAAGTCTAGCTGAGTATTAGTATACTCAGCCTTGCTTGTGGCACCATTTTTGCAGGTACCATGCAGGAGTTGGTTGATGGTGTGACTTGGCCTACCACCCTGCCACCGGGTTGGACGGTCGAGTGGGATGTTGCTCCGGCAGGAGAGGAGCATGAGGAGTAGTGGGCTAGGCCTTGCCCATTTCCTCATTACCGACGACATCGATTATCCGCTGCACCTTACTTAATGAACCTATTTGCTACTCCAGAACTCCGATTTATGTAATAATTCAGTACTTAATTTGAGGTTTCCTGTTTTATTGTATTTCTTCTGTGACTCACCTTCGAGTGAGATTGTGGAATTTGATCCTGGTTAAGTGGCTCTATCAGACTAGATCTGAAGGACTGACGGGTTATTCCGATTTAAGTGTGTCACGGCCCTTGAGGCATGACTTAGGCACTTAAGCTGGAATAATTCGGGTGGTTCTGCCACAGCTGGTATCGGAGCAAATTCCACCACAGAGAAAAACAATAAACCAAGAATACCAATTTTCAAAATCTAAAACTTGCCTAGAAACTGCTATAGATCGTCAGGACTAGACCGCTAGACCTAGGACGAAAGGCCTTAGGCATAGAGGGAAATAGGTGGCTAATTAATTAGGCCCCGTGGGCCAATACCTATAATTTAGGATGCCCTAAAAAGGCACCCTATTTTCTTTTTGAGAGGTAACGTTTCTTCCAGCATGCATGCATTATAAAACACAAAGAGGAATTAAAACTGAGCTAACCCTTTTTTCTTTAAAATCATTCGGGCTCTCTTTTTCTTTTTCCCTCCACCATAATCTTTATCTTTGATCCCCTTCCGCAGATGAATTCACCCACCCCCGCTAGTGGAGGAGACTCTCGTTTCAGTTCTGACTTCCTTTCTCGCGATGGCTTTCCATCCATCTTATGGGAAGTGCTTAACTCCGCCGGTTACCCTACGCCCCCTTTGTACACGGTGCAGTTGTATGAGGAGCATCGGGTACCTCGTTGTCGGGTCTGGCTGGCCTTGGAGGCTCATCCCCTTCAGCCGGGTTGGCGTTCTCTTGACTCTGAGACGATCGGACTCAGGACGGACGACACCGTTGAGGCAGCAGCCATGAAGGCTCTGACGACTTTCTGTGGCTACCACCCCCTGGAGATGGTGATGCACCCCTTGGGACTCTTCCCTGCTGAGAGGAAGGATGATCCCATGTGGTGTAACCGCGTGAGCCATGTGAAGGATGTGTGGGCCATGTATCCTGACTTGGTTGGGAGGGTCACTGTTCAGTGCATGAGTGCGCTGTACCGCCTTCAGGCCCTTCAGAGCGATGCTATGACACTTCTCGCTAACACCGCTCGGACTGCCAAGCTCACTCTCGACAGTCGGGAAGATTTTGTGGTCGACCTATCCACGGAGTTGGTGGAAAAGGATCTGCAGGTGGAGAGGCTGAACCAGCGTATCGCTACCCTGGAACAGCAGGTGGAGATCCGAGACAACACTATTGATGTCTTGGAGAACCAGCTTCACGATGTGCAGAGGGAACTCGAGGAAGCAAACGACCACCTGGACATGCACCACCTGGAAATGGAGGCCAATGAAGCAGGAAGCGAGGGAGAAGAGGCTCCCGAGGAGCTAGGACCAGCCCCTGGTGCTAATGGGACTACCTCCGCGATGCCCCCTTCACCCGCATCCAGTGTCGCTTCCACCGCTCAGGGTTAAGCTGTCACCTTGACATTTTAGGTGGATAGAAACCTATGCGAGCTTAGTAGTATCACATTTTGGACTAGGCTTGTGGGTACTTTCCCCTGATAAATGTAACCCTGTGAACATTTGGAATCTGTGGGATCCTTGTCACCATGTTATCTTCATTTCGAACCTGATATTATGATTATGGCATTCTTTTTCTTCTATATGAAATGATATCTTGCCGTTCGAAATTGTGAGTTGGGATAACAATGGCGACAATCTCTGTTTTCAGATGGCAGCTAGGCAGCGTCGCGGGCAGAACGAGCAGGTTCCCCCGCCACCTCCTCCAGCTCCCACAGTGCAGGAGCTGATGGCCCAGCAGAATGAGATTCTGCGACAGCTCTTGCAGCGGCAGCCCCACCCCCAGCAGCATGGTGGAGGCCAGCCTCAGCGACCTCCGGCTATGGCAACATACCAGGAGTTTCTGAGCACGCAGCCGCCCTTGTTCGCCAAAGCAGAGGATCCGTTGGACGCCGACGTATGGCTTCGCGTCGTCGAGTCCAAGTTTCCCCTCCTCACGGGAGACTGCCCTGATGCTACCAAGACCCGCTTCGCCGCGCAGCAGCTTCGCGGATCTGCTCGGACTTGGTGGGATCACTTCCGTGCTATGCTCCCCGCTGATCGTGAGGTATCTTGGGAGGAATTCAAGACTGCCTTCAGAGGACACCACATTCCAGCTGGCATTCTTGATCGGAAGTTGAATGAATTTCTGGCCCTCAATCAAGGAACCCGCACGGTACTGCAGTATGCGCAAGCCTTCAATGACTTATGCCAGTATGCAGGGTATCATGCTGATTCCGATGAGAAGAAGAGGGATCGCTTCCGCAGGGGTCTCAATACCAAGCTGCGGGAACGACTCAACACTGTCCGGGCCAATAGCTTCAATGAGTTGGTCAATATGGCCATCTCCCAGGAGGATTGCATTGTTGCTCACCGGGCAGAGAAGAAGAGAAAGGCACCAATGGCAGCACCATCCGCTCCAGCTCAGAGGTTCCGGATTGTTTCTCACAACCAGAGCAGGGGTTTCCAGCAGCAGGCAGGCAGATGGGTGATCAGGCCACCTCAGCAGCAGCAGCAGCCGACACCCAACCGCTACCCAGCTTCCGCCCCAAGGAACAATCAGCCTCCGCAGCAGCAGCAGTTCCGCCAGGGCAATGGGAACAAGTGTTTCACTTGTGGCAATGTGGGCCACTATGCTAAAAATTGCCCCAGGAACCAGCAGAGGCAGATGCCAGCACCAAATCAAGACAAGGGAAGAAAGCAGAAGGTGCAAGTCAGGCAAGGGAAGCTCAACTTCACTGCTCTTGAGGAAGTGCCAGAAGGAGCTCCTATCATGACTGGTATCTTTTCAGTTTATAATCAACCTGCTTTAATTCTGTTTGATTCTGGTGCATCTCATAGTTTCATTAGCCGAAAGTTCAGTGCTAAATGCAAACTGCCATTCTCTCACTCAAAAGGGTCATTCATGATAGTCACACCTGGGGGTAAAATTGCAACTAATCAATTAAACCAAAGTGTGCCTATTCAACTGGGAAGCCACATTATCAAAACCACTCTTCTTGTGTTGGGATTGGAGAATGTGGACATTATTCTAGGGGCAAATTGGATGACCTTGCACCAAGTTGTGCTTGATGTAGCCAGTCGTACCGTGGAAGTTAGTTCTCCCTTCTGCGGAAATTTCACTTTGATTTTGCCTAGTCAGGGTTCTTCTCAGTCATGTGCTTTCTCTATGACGGAGCTACCCCTGAAGAAGATCCCAGTGGTCTGTGAGTATGCAGATGTCTTTCCTGATGAATTGCCAGGAATGCCACCGGACCGGGACATTGAATTCGCCATCGAGTTGCAACCGGGAACGGCCCCAATTTCCAAGAGGCCCTACCGAATGCCACCCGCTGAGTTGGCAGAATTGAAGAAGCAATTGCAAGAGTTGCTGGATAAGGGTTTCATTCGCCCAAGCACTTCGCCTTGGGGATGCCCAGCACTGTTTGTGAAGAAGAAGGATGAAAGCTTGAGGCTGTGTATAGATTACCGCCCTCTTAATGCGGTAACTATCAAGAACAAGTATCCTTTGCCTCGTATTGATGTTCTCTTTGACCAGTTGGTCGGGGCCAAGGTGTTTTCCAAGATAGACCTTCGCTCTGGCTACCATCAGATCAAAATACGAGCAAGTGATATTCCGAAGACGGCATTCTCAACCAGATATGGGCTATATGGATTCTTGGTGATGTCATTTGGGCTGACAAATGCACCAGCGTATTTCATGTATCTGATGAATTCTGTTTTTATGCCGGAATTGGATAAGTTCGTGGTGGTTTTCATCGATGACATTCTGGTGTACTCAAAGAACGAGGAAGAACATGCCGGGCATTTGCATGTAGTGCTTCAACGTCTGCGAGAGCACCACCTTTATGCCAAGTTATCCAAGTGTGATTTTTGGCTAAAGGAAATCAAATTCTTGGGTCACACTATCTCTCAGGCTGGAATAGCTGTTGATCCTGATAAAGTGCAAGAGGTGATGAACTGGAAGCCACCCACAACTGTTCGCCAGATTCGGAGTTTTCTGGGATTAGCTGGTTATTACCGAAGATTTATTCCGGATTTCTCTCGAATTGCGAAACCTATAACTGAATTGCTGAAGAAAGAAGTCAAATTTGTGTGGAGTCAGAAGTGCGAAGATGCCTTCCATGCATTAAGGCAGCATCTGACCACAGCACCAGTATTGGCGCAACCCGACAGCAGCAAGCCTTTTGATGTATATTGTGATGCCTCGGGCACCGGGCTAGGTTGTGTCTTGATGCAAGACAACCGAGTCATTGCTTATGCTTCAAGAGCACTCAGGCCTCATGAGCAGAATTATCCCACTCATGACCTTGAGTTAGCAGCAGTGGTTCATGCATTGAAGATGTGGAGGCACTATCTAATGGGAACCCACTGCAACATCTTCACTGATCATAAGAGCCTTAAGTACATTTTTACTCAGGCTGATCTTAACATGAGGCAGAGAAGATGGCTAGAGCTGATCAAGGATTATGACCTGGAGGTACATTATCACCCAGGAAAGGCTAATGTGGTAGCTGACGCTTTGAGTCGGAAGTTGCAGTGCAACTGTGTTCTGATGGATTCTCGCATTAACACCTTGTGTGATGAGTTGAGCAAGATGCAAATTGAAGTAATTTCCTCTGGTTCTTTGTCTCACATTTCTGTTGAGCCAGCTTTGCAAGACCAGATTATTATGGCCCAGCTCAGTGACAAGGGAGTGCAGATTATCAAGAAGAATCTCCATCAGAAGATTGAGAAGTATAATTGTTTCCGCCAGGATGAGAAGGGTGTGTTATGGTTCAAAAGCAGATTGGTAATTCCTAAAGATCAGGATCTCAAGAGGAGAATTTTGGATGAAGCTCATCTCTCCAGATTCTCTATGCATCCGGGAAGCACCAAGATGTACCATGATTTGAAGCCTTTGTACTGGTGGACCAGAATGAAGAGGGAGATAGCCCAGTATGTATCAGAATGTGACACCTGTCAGAGGGTAAAGGCAAGCCACTTGAAGTCCGCTGGAGCTTTGCAACCACTACCCGTACCTTCGTGGAAGTGGGACGACATCAGCATGGATTTCATTGTGGGTCTGCCTAACACCTCTCGTCATCATGATTCAATTTGGGTTATTGTGGACCGATTGACAAAAGTGGCACATTTTCTTCCTGTGCACACCACTGATAAGGCTCAGAAGTATGCAGAATTGTATATTGACCGGATCGTGTGTTTGCACGGATTACCTCGGACCATTGTTTCTGACCGAGGAGCCCAATTTGTTGCCAGATTTTGGGAACAATTGCAAAAGTCTTTGGGAACTAAGCTAATCAGAAGTTCAGCTTACCACCCACAGACTGATGGTCAGACGGAAAGGGTAAACCAAATCCTGGAAGATATGCTGAGAGCTTGTGCGATCGATTGTGGCAAGAACTGGGATAAGCACCTCTCCTTGGCAGAGTTTGCTTATAACAATAGTTATCAATCCAGCCTAAAGATGGCACCTTTTGAAGCTCTCTATGGAAGAAGGTGCAGGACACCACTCAATTGGTCTCAGTCTGGTGAAAGAGAAGTTTTTGGACCTGATTTAGTGACTGAAGCCGAAAGGAAGGTCAAGCTAATCAGGAAGGATCTAGAAGCTGCTCAGGCCAGGCAGAAGAGTTATCATGATAGAAGAAGGAAACCTCTCCAGTTCGAGGTGGGAAGTTTTGTATACCTCAAGGTATCACCCACCAAGGGAATGCAGAGGTTTGGGATCAAAGGCAAGCTAGCCCCTCGTTACATTGGACCTTATGAGATCATAGAAGCATGTGGACCCGTGGCATACAAGCTGAAGTTACCTTCAAGGATGTCTGCCATTCACAATGTTTTCCATGTATCTCAGCTGAAGAAGTGTGTTCGATTACCGACTGAAATCTTAGCAGAGCCAGAATTGGAGATAGAGCCAGATCTCTCGTACCAAGAGTACCCCTCCAAGATTCTGGACTGCAAGGAAAGATCAACTCGGGCTAAATCGATCAAGATGTTCAAGGTCCAGTGGAGTAATCACTCAGAGGAGGAAGCTACTTGGGAAACCGAGGAATTCCTGAGATCCAACTTTCCCGATTGCCTACCTAAGGAAGCTGGTACGTAATCACCCCCAACCCCTCCTCCTGCCTTTCGAATCTAATTTCCAAAAATATGATCTTAATTCAGAATGAAGTAACTATAAAGAAAAACTTAAAAGGACTTCCTTCTGAAGTTGCAAAGAGAAAGACATTCGAAGAGCAGTTTATCCTAATAATGGCAATCATCACCCTTTTTCCTATCAGTCTCACCCTTCGCTTTACCCCGGGAGGACTCTGGCCCGAATCTCGGGACGAGATTCCTTTAAGGGGGGAAGGCTGTGACACCCCAGTGTCACTCAGGGTTTTTCCTTCAAAAGCTAAACCTAGAACCATTATTTTATGTGAACCAAAGTAAGCATGAGCATCAAAATAACTTAAGTAATGATGAAGTCACCAAGTACATACTTAAAAGTGTCATGATCAAAGCAATTGAGTCCCTTAAAAGATAAGATCATGCAACCCTAGTTTAAAAATCCCAAAATGAGCCCCAAGAGCAAAATTCAGAAAGTAAGAAAAAGGAAGTGAAAAGTTTAAAATTTTGAGTTGAGCCAATTATAAAAATTAAAGTATATTTAATGGGCAGCAAGAAAGATTGAGAAAGCTTAGCCAAAATAGCTCAAATAAAACCCCAAATCAAGCTTTCCATGTGTGGACTTAATAAGAATTCTGAATTTCAGATTTCTGAAAATCAGACCTTGATCCAAAGATCAGAGATGTTCACCTTGATCCTTAACTCGAATCCTAATGGTCCCATTGACAAAAATGTGCCTAACTAACCCCTCTGTCGTGTGCCAGAAGATGGCATTGGGACGCAAGCCCTAGACACGACTAAACCTTGGATTTGCCTCGGATTTGCGCAGGGAGACAGACCAGATTTCCTGGCTCCATATCTCTGCAACCAGTAGGCAAAATCCTATGACCTCCACACAAGAATGGTAGCTTGTAGGGAGGGGAAGAGGTTTTGTGCATTGACCAAGGCGAGAGCAGGCTCGGATGAGCGACTACACGCGCCAGAACTTGGGCAGAACGCGTGCTCCCACGTGTTCGACCCTGGCCGGCGTGCCAGAGCTCGCCCAACCCGCGCGCGCGCGCTCCCCGGCGTTCGGTCAAGTCCGCCGCGCGTCCTCGCCCTCGGCCGTGCCCGCCCGCGCCTATAAAGCCTCCCCAGGCGCGCCTCACTTCACCCCGCACTCACCCTCTTCGGCCAGCCGCTTTCCTTAGCTCCGGCGAGCTTGATTTCCGCCCGCCATTGCCGCCCGAGCTTCGGCCACCGTGGCCAGCTCCCTCCAGCCACCCTCAAGTCAAGCCAGTGCTTCGGCCAGCTCCACCAGTAGCCCGTGAAGCTCGCCAAGCCCTCGGACCCAGCCGGACTTCACCGGAGGCCCGAGATCGACTTCGCCGGACTTCGGTCATCCGCCGCCGCGCGTGGACCGAGTTATCCGGTGAGTCTCCGCCCAATTCCTTTCGCTCATGTCTTCTCTGGCATCCCGTGAACCTCTCTGACCCATTCAATTGACCTATCTCGCCGTGGCCAGGCCGGTCTCCTCGCCGCCGACGAGCATCCCCGCCTGCGCGCGTGGACCGACCGACTCCGGCCATCTCCGACGGTGTTTCGCCCACCGTTGTGATCCCCAGGACCTCCCCTTCGTCCTCGACCACTTCACCGGAGCAGTCTCGCCGCCGGTAAGCCCCTCCGCCCTTTTCCCCGCCGCGGCTACTGTTTAAGATTAGCTAAGGACCTCGGGTTAGGAGGTGAAGAACCCGAGGGGTTTTCTGCAATGTCAGAGACCCTGGTGAATAGTAACCTGAGGACTGATTCGCGAGGAAAAACTGAGGAAACGTCCAAGGACCCCAGTGCAAAGTAGTTTTCATTTAAATCGATTCTGAAATCCTTTTAAATAACCAGAGAACTTGTAAAATTCATAACTTGATGAATTCTTACTCAAAAAATGTCAAACCAATTTTGCTAGCCTCTGTATATTACAATCTATCATTTAAAAATAGTAAACCTTATGCTTTCTGTTCAACCTTTTAGAGTTTAAAATTAAAAACAGAAACCCCCTAAACCTTATTTAATCAAGGAAAATTAGTTTTTCTTCTGTACTAGACTTAAGAAAATTTGTGGGTATTCAGACCTCTTTTAGACACTATTTAAAAATAGTAGGAACCCCAGCATTAGACATTATGATGTAGTTTCTCATTTGAAGATGTTTTGACCAAAACTTAGAGAAAATCATAAGGGTGTTAGAAACTAATGAACAGTGACTAATATTATTTTTCCTAGTTTATTTATGAAACAAAGAACCTAGGAAAAATACAGAGACTATTAGTTTGGATTAGTTTTAAATTAAAGTGATTTGTTTAGCCTAAATAAGACTGAAAATCAATTATTAAAGAGGCAAAACTATAACCAAAATGCTTAACAAAAATCCAGTGAACTTATAACCACCAGAGCCCCACTGCAAAAATATGGAGCACCTCAGTCCAACTTTTTAAGTAAGGGAAATAAATACAAAGTGATAATAAGGCATTTTCCAACTAAATCATGAACAACCTCAAATAATGAGATAATGGGCAACCAAAAATTAGCTAAGTCCATGATGAGGTAAACTACCAGAGAAAAATGCAAACCCATGAAAAAGAAGCAAACTCATACCATTTGTTAATAATTCAAGGGAAAGGCCATTTAATTCAAATAAGGCACCCCACCCCCTTCCCTTAAGCAAAAAGATGCCAAACTTCAGAATGATTGCTCTTGCACAAAACAATGACTAAGAAAAATAAGAATTCTGTTGTTTGATATTTTTCAAATATAGTGGTAGTAGAAAGCACCCATTTGGCTAGAAAATTGAGAAAACCATAGAAAAATAATTAAAAGGTATTAATGACTAGAAATTTGTATCAAGTCATGTTATAACACCTAAAAGCCAGCAAAAATAAGTTTTGAAGAATTACCCACTGTTAAATGGTAGTTGTAGTTCAAAGCACCTCTTTTACCCTAGAATTTAACAATTTTGTGCAGAGAAAACTATTCACTTTCTGATCCCCAAATTTTAAGACAGAGAAACACACACCAGTAGCAAGCCACTGTAATTTTTACAGAATTTTTAGAATTTTATAAAAGCAACTTGTAGTTCAAACCTACTCCAAAACATTAAAGAGAATAAAGAAAAAGGAAAGAGGAAATAAACCCCACCTCAATAAGTCTAACTTGAGTACTTATCATTTATCCCTAAGACTTAAAGGAATTCAGTGGAACCCCTAAAAGTAAAATCTACCACTTGCCTTAGCTAAAGTTTAACTTAATCTACCAAGTATACCACCCAAGGGTCTTGCATAAGTAAAGTTGACTTTGTTTAACTCAAGAAAGATTATACACCTTTAAGTTATGATTTCTAAAAAAAAAAGGCACATATCATATCATGCATATATCTTACGCATTGCATTCATTAGATTGTAATCTAGCCGACGGAGAGTACGTGCTCATCCCCGAGCAAGGACCTGTCCAAGAGGAGGACCAGGAGCAGGCTTCAGAGGCTGCCATTGAGGATCTCCCCGCAGCCCCAGCAATCGAAGGCAAGCCCCGGTCTTATGCATAACCATGTTATTATATGCTACTTTACTACACTTAATGCTTGTAGGTTTGTAATGTGCACTTAAGTGTAGGAGTTGCTTGAAACCTCTAGTTGCATGAACTTAGGACTCCTTTTTGAGATGGATACTAGTATGCTAGGTCGAGTAGCTGCTTGCTAATCAGGATCTCGGTAGAAGTCGAGTGATTTTTCTAGCACTCGCGCGAGGTCAGGAATTGATTGTATTCATCTGGATAATGGGATATATGTTGGTCTATGGACTTGGATCCAGGGAGGATGCCTTGTCCATGAGACGGGAAAATGAATTAAGGATTAATGTGTGGATACCTGAGTCAAGCTTTTGAACGTACTAAACACATGCCGGGAAAAATGGTAACCGGTAAACCTAGTACCTGAGTGAAGCCGGGCGCGGACTTTATCCCTCATGCGACCTGAGACTGGTTCTCCCATGCTAGCTATGGTGGGTACAAGTGCGGTCACTGCACGGCGGCAGCCGGGGTCAGTGGAGCATTGTATGCCAAGGCGGTGAGGCCTGGACGCGAACGGGGAATCGATGGGGACGGTTGTCATGTGTGGGGTCGGAGTACCCTGACATGCCGTGTGTTTAGGTTTACCTTGCAAGGTTTAAAACTCGATTCGAATCGTCTGCTTCTCGCAGCTAATGAGACTGCTTGATTCCTTGTACTGCATCGAGTAAGAAGTGAAATGTGGTTATATGAGATAACTTGTTGTTTGAACTAATTGATTGTTACCATGTATGCTTAGAAAGAGCAAACTTAGCTGGATTAATGATACTAGAATTGGAAAAGCTAAAACTTGTTTTTAGACTCGGCTAGTGCTTTTGGCAAACCAAACCCCTCAGCCAAATAGCTGCATAGTCTAGAGGTAGAGGAGTAGACTCCTCACACCGGGTAAGTCTAGCTGAGTATTAGTATACTCAGCCTTGCTTGTGGCACCATTTTTGCAGGTACCATGCAGGAGTTGGTTGATGGTGTGACTTGGCCTACCACCCTGCCACCGGGTTGGACGGTCGAGTGGGATGTTGCTCCGGCAGGAGAGGAGCATGAGGAGTAGTGGGCTAGGCCTTGCCCATTTCCTCATTACCGACGACATCGATTATCCGCTGCACCTTACTTAATGAACCTATTTGCTACTCCAGAACTCCGATTTATGTAATAATTCAGTACTTAATTTGAGGTTTCCTGTTTTATTGTATTTCTTCTGTGACTCACCTTCGAGTGAGATTGTGGAATTTGATCCTGGTTAAGTGGCTCTATCAGACTAGATCTGAAGGACTGACGGGTTATTCCGATTTAAGTGTGTCACGGCCCTTGAGGCATGACTTAGGCACTTAAGCTGGAATAATTCGGGTGGTTCTGCCACATGCGTGCTGAGCTGACAGAGCGCCATCACCAGGAGGGTGGTTCTCCCGCTCCTGTTGGGACTCAGCACCCTTACCGCTCGCCGCCACGTGGTCACCACACTTATGGTTCCCCTGCCTGTAAGACCAGGATAGATCTGGATCCTTAGATCGTTAGCGTCGAAGTTTGTAATAATTCTTAAGTCAGATGTCCCAGTCTTAGATAGTTAGTTTAGTTTGCTTATCAGTTGCTTCCATTTAGTTAGTTTGCTTATCAGTTGCTTGCATGCTTGTTATGATGAACTTGTGCTGGATTTGAATCTTTGTAATGACTGTAGCCAACATGTGGGTTTCCCCTGCAGTTTGGCCTAGCTATAATGTTAATAAAGTCAGTTATTTAGTTGGGAAGCCATTTACTTCTACTTTCCTTCTTATCTGAGAAGCTGTGTTGAATCATAATGAGGATCAGTGAAGCTCCTTGTTCACTCAGTGTCATGAAGAATTCTGTATTCTCTTTTCTTATGCTGGAGGGTTGTAAGATCAACGCTGATGTATGAATGTCTTCCACAGATGTCTGACAACAGGCGCCGATGCAATAGGCGTGCTCAGCAAGAGCAGCATGACCAGCAGGAGGAACAACAGAGGCAGCCTCCCCCGCCACCCCCGATGACAGTGGAGCAGATGTTCTTGATGCAGACTCAGGCAGTGCAGGCCATTGGGCAGACTCTGGCAGCCATGCAGCAGGCTCAACAGCAACCCCAACCCTAGTTGCAAGTGCAGATGCCCCAGATGCCACAGGATAAGCGTGGTGAGTTCATGAGAGGGCACCCTCCTACCTTCGCCCATTCTGCCGACCCCATGGATGCAGAAGACTGGCTGCGCGCAGTGGAAAGAGAACTGCGCACCGCCCAATGCAACGACAGGGAGAAGGTTCTGTATGGCCCCCGTCAGCTAAGGGGAGCCGCCCAGTCCTGGTGGGAGTCCTACCTCGCCACCCATGCTGACCCCGAAGCCATCACCTGGGAAGAATTCAGCGAGAGTTTCCGCAGGTACCATGTGCCAAAGGGACTGATGATCGTGAAGAAGGAGGAGTTTCTGGCTCTGAAGCAGGGACCCCTGTCTGTTAGTGAATACAGAGACAAGTTTCTGCAGCTATCTCGTTATGCACCTGAGGATGTCAACACTGATGCTAAAAGGCAGTACAGGTTCATGAGGGGTTTGGTGGATCCCCTGCATTACCAGCTGATGAATCACACCTTCCCCACCTTCCAGCACCTGATCGATAGGGCAGTTATGACTGAGAAGAAGCGTAAGGATATGGAAGATCGGAAGCGCAAGATGAGTGGACCCCAGACCGGAGGCATCAGCCGTCCACGTTTCTCAGGCAGTTCATCTCAGCAAGGCAGGCCTGGTCACCCACAAGGATATCAGAATCAGAACCAGCGTCCGCATCAGCAGTAGTTTCAGAGGCAGTACCCACAGCAGCAGCAGCAGTATCGTCAGCACAGCCAGCAGGGAGGGAATCAGTATCAGAAGCAGAACAACCAGGCACCTCGCCTTCCTGCCCCAGCAGCAAACCAGAGCAACCAAGCAGCCCCAGCACAAGGAGGAGGCAGAGGATGCTTCCACTGTGGAGAACAAGGCCACTGGGCGATGCAGTGCCCGAAGAAGGCGGCGCAGCAGCAGACCAACCCCAATGCTCCAACAAGGCAAGGTGTACTGCAGCCGACAGCAGGCAATCGTAACCAAGCGTACAACCGTGGAAAGGTGAACCACTTGGAGGCCGAAGCGATCCAGGATGCACCAGATGTGGCAGTAGGTATGTTCTCAGTCGAATCTCATCCCACGAAAGTGCTATTTGATACTGGTGCAACTCATTCATTTGTCACTGCAACCTGGGTAGAATTGCATAACATCTCAGTAGAGGCAATGATGCCGCCCATGAGGATTAATTCGGTTGGTGGCAAGGTGCAAACAGATAAAATATGCTCAAATATAAGGGTGGAAATAAGGGGGATAGGATTCCCCAGTGACTTAATAGTAATAAACACCCCTGGGATAGATGTCATTCTAGGGATGAATTGGTTAATGAAGTATGAGGCGAATGTTAGCTGTGACAAGAGGACCGTAACATTGAAGTCCCCGTCAGGAGAAGAGGTAGTGGCCGAGCTAAGGATGCCTAAATCAGCGGAGGGTGTCTGTCACCAGATTTCAGCTGATAGTAAGGAGCCCAACCCGCTCGAGGCTATCAGGGTTGTGTCGGACTTTCCGGACATATTTCCCGAGGAGCTAACGGGCATGCCACCCGAGAGAAAAGTTGAATTTGCCATAGAGCTTATCCCTGGTACCGCCCCCATTTCCAAAAGAGCCTACCGAGTGTCTGGACCGGAATTGGTGGAACTCAAGAAGCAGATAGATGAGATGTTAGAGAAGGGTTACATCAGACCAAGTACCTCGCCTTGGGCCGCTCCGGTGTTGTTTGTAGAGAAGAAAGATGGTACCAAAAGGATGTGCATAGATTACAGAGCCTTGAATGAAGTCACTGTCAAGAACAAGTACCCCCTGCCAAGGATAGAAGATTTGTTCGACCAGCTCAGAGGTGCCAGCGTATTCTCGAAGATAGATCTGAGGTCAGGCTACCATCAACTCAGAATCCGACCCTCGGACATACCGAAGACGGCATTCATCACCAAGTACGGGTTATATGAATTCACAGTTATGTCCTTTGGTTTGACAAATGCGCCAGCCTTCTTTATGTACCTGATGAACAGTGTGTTCATGGATTATCTGGACAAGTTTGTGGTAGTGTTTATCGATGATATTCTCATATACTCTCAAAGTGAGGAAGATCATGTAGAGCATTTGAAGATGGTATTGCAAAGACTTCGAGAGCATCAGTTGTATGCCAAGCTGGGCAAATGCGAGTTCTGGATTCATGAAGTCTTATTTCTGGGTCACATCATAAATCAAGATGGGTTGGCAGTGGATCCAAAGAAAGTGGCAGATATCCTGAACTGGAAAGCACCAAAGGATGTTCGTGGGATCAAGAGCTTCATTGGAATGGCTGGGTATTACAGGCGTTTCATCGAAGGCTTTTCAAAGATTGCTAGACCAATGACAGCGTTACTAGCGAAGAAAGTTGAATTTAAGTGGACCCAAAAGTGTCAGGAAGCATTTGAAGAACTGAAAAATAGATTGACTACAGCTCCAGTGTTAGTCCTGCCTGATGTTCATAAGCCATTCTCAGTGTATTGTGATGCTTCTTACACCGGATTGGGATGTGTGCTAATGCAAGAAGGAAGAGTTGTAGCATATTCATCTCGACAGCTGAAGATCCATGAGAAAAATTATCCCACACACGACCTGGAGTTGGCAGCAGTAGTTCATGCTTTGAAGACATGGAGACATTACTTGTATGGACAGAAGTGCGACATCTACACAGATCATAAAAGTCTGAAGTACATATTCACCCAGTCAGAGTTAAACATGAGACAGCGAAGATGGTTGGAATTGATCAAGGACTATGAGTTGGAGATACATTACCATCCAGGCAAAGCTAATGTTGTTGCAGATGCTCTGAGCAGGAAGAGTCAAGTCAATATGATGGCTACGTACCCAATGCCATATGAGTTAGCCAAGGAGTTCGACAGACTGAGTCTCGGTTTCCTGAACAGTACGCAAGGAGTAACAGTGGAATTAGAGCCCACCCTAGAGCGGGAGATCAAAGAAGGGCAGAAGGATGATGAAAGCATCAACAAGATCCGGCAGCTAATCTTAGAAGGAAGAGGCAAAGACTTTCGAGAGGATGAAGAGGGGGTAATATGGTTCAAGGACCGATTGTGTGTCCCCGACCTCAAACCTATCCGAGAGCTGATCCTCAAGGAAGCTCATGAGACAGCCTACTCCATACACCCGGGAAGTGAAAAGATGTACCAGGATTTAAAGAGGAGGTTTTGGTGGTATGGCATGAAAAGAGAAATCGCAGAATATGTCGCCATCTGTGATAGCTGTCAAAGGACCAAAGCAGAGCATCAAAGGCCCGTCGGATTGTTGCAGCCTTTGCGGATTCCTCAGTGGAAGTGGGATGAGATCGGGATGGATTTTATAGTTGGCCTACCTCGTACCCGGGCCGGTTATGATTCCATCTGGGTGGTTGTGGACCGCTTAACAAAGGTGGCCCATTTCATACCTGTGAAGACCACATACACCGGAGCAACGTTAGCTGAGTTATACATGTCACGGATAGTCTGCCTTCATGGTGTGCCGAAGAAGATAGTGTCAGATCGAGGAACGCAGTTCACCTCTCATTTTTGGCAGCAGCTACAAGAAGCTTTGGGCACACATTTGAACTTCAGCTCGGCTTATCATCCACAGACAGACGGTCAGACTGAAAGAACTAATCAGATCCTAGAAGATATGCTGAGAGCCTGTGCGTTGCAAGACAAGTCAGGATGGGACAAAAGGTTACCTTATGCAGAATTCTCCTATAACAATAGTTACCAGGCCAGCTTGAAGATGTCGCCGTTTCAGGCACTCTATGGACGGAGTTGTAGGACTCCGCTGCATTGGGACCAGCCTGGAGAGAGACAGGTGTTTGGCCCTGACATCCTGCTTGAAGCCGAAGAGAATATCAAAATGGTTCGGGAGAACCTGAAGATAGCCCAGTCAAGACAGCGAAGCTATGCGGACCAAAGGAGAAGAGAACTGAGTTTTGAAGTGGGAGACTACGTCTATCTGAAGGTGTCACCTATCAGGGGAGTCAGAAGGTTCGGAGTTAAAGGCAAGCTAGCACCCCGGTACGTTGGACCATATCAGATTCAAGCAAAGCGTGGAGAAGTGGCTTATCAACTCAACCTACCAGAAAGTTTGTCAGCAGTGCACAATGTGTTCCACGTGTCGCAATTGAAGAAGTGCCTGCGAGTACCAGAAGAACAGTTGCCAGTGGAGGGTTTGGAAGTCCAAGAGGATCTAACATACATAGAGAAGCCAACGCAGATTCTGGAGTTTGCAGACAGAGTCACCCGGAGGAACACCATCAGAATGTGCAAAGTCAGATGGGGTCACCACTCGGAGGAAGAAGCAACCTGGGAACGAGAAGATGATCTGAAGGCCAAATACCCTGAACTCTTTGCTGACCAACCCTGAATCTCGGGGCGAGATTCTTTTAAGGGGGATAGGTTTGTAACACCCTGAATTTGGGGGTATAAAATTTCTTTGCTCATATTCACAAATTCAGGTGTTACTTCCCTTTTCTCATCCTTCCCTAATCTTCTCTTTCTCATTTCTATAGTAGGAAAGTGGTTATTTTATTTGTAACTATAGTCTATTAGCTCAAACTCCAAGGGAGTATGAATTGTTGCATCATGTTGAACCCTAGATTTCACTTTTGTTTGGTGCATAATTCTTAGAAAGTCTAATTTGAATTTGTGGCTTATTTGAATTTGATTCAAATAGAGAAAAGAAAAAGAAAAGGGAAAAACAATTCCAGATTAAAAAGAAAAGGAAAAGAAGCCCAAACCCCCGCCCCCCTCGGCCTTTCGACCCAATTGGCCCATCCCGCGCGCGCGCCTCCCCCCCCCCCCTCCTCTCTCTGCCCTGGCGGGCCCACCCGTCAGCGCAGCCGGCCCAATCCCGCGCGCGCCTGCTTCCTCCGCTCTCTCTGCCCTGGCGGGCCCACCCGTCAGCGCAACCGTTCCCCGCGCCCGCGCCCGCTTTCCTCTCTCTCTCTGCTCGCGGGCCCGGGCTGTCAGCCCCGTCGTCTCCGCGTAACCGCCGCCGCGCGTGCCGCGGACTCCGCGCCCACGCCGCGCGTGGGGCTCGCCACCACCTCGCCCTTGGCCACTTGAGCCCCGAACCTCGCTCGCCATCTCCCCCTCCCTCATTTGCGCACCCGCAGACCCCTCCCTCACCTTCCCCACGCTACGCGCACGCCAAAGCGCCGCCGCCATTAAACCACCGCCGCCCGAGCTCGTTCCTCCGTCGCCGTTGGAGCCCCGCCGTGCCCTCTGCCACGGTGAGCTTCGCCCCGACATTCGCAACCCGGGACGCGCTCCAATTTCCTCTCCCCCTCCCCGAATCCCTCTGCCCGCGCTCGCCGCCGTTCTCTGCGCAGCCGCCGAGGTCCGCCACCGTCGACTCGGGCTGCCGCCGCGTCTCCGTCACCACCGAGGAGTCCCCGGAGTTCGCCTTGAGGTAAGGAACCTCCCATGCCCCCTCCCTTCCCCTCTATTGCACTCTGTCGTGCTTAATTCCTCGTCGGAGTTGCTTAACACCGCCGCCGAGCCGCTTCGCCGTGAACTGCCCCCCTCCGGTGCCCCTGCCCCGACCCAGTCCCCACCAGAAGACTCCCCGCGCCCTCCCCAACCTCCCCGGCCATTCAGGTCGCCCCAAGGACCCGCAGGGCCCCCGCGCCCCTCGTCTCCGGCGAGCTCCTCCGCCGCGGGGACGGGCGCCGCCGCCTCAGCTGGCTGGGGAAGGAGACAGAAGCCAGCCGCCCCATCTCCGCCGTCCATCTTAGATCGGACGGCCCTGTTTCAAATAGCCTGAACCCAACCTCAGCCGTTCGCCTGAGATCCGACAGCCCAGAGCCGTTCCCCCCGCGCCCCGCCTCCCTGCCAACTGGGCCCCGCCTGTCAGCCCGCCCGCGCCCCGCTCTGCCGCCTGGCCCCGCCTGTCAGCCCGCCCGTGCCCCGCTCTGCCGCCCGGCCCCGCCTGTCAGCCACCCCGGCCGCCGCGCGCTCGCGCGCCCGCCCGCAGGATCTAATCCTGGCCGTCCGCTTGAGATCCAACGGCCGTAGGAGTCCGATACCCCTTCGCCCGCGCGTTTTCTTAAAGAGCCCCCCTGTTTTCTGGAATTTGAACCCGCCGTCCCTGGTTTCTTACAGTTAGGTCCTCGGACCTTTTAATTAATTCAAAATAGGTACTTAGGGTATATTTTTAACCCCTAAACTTGTAAAATTCATAACTTTGCCATATGAACTCCAAATTAGGTGCTTCAAATTGCAAAATGTTCATAATATTATTATCTATCTGTTTATGCAATGTTTCCCTGCTGTTTCTATGTCCCAATTAATAGTTGATCATTAGGGTAAAATTGATGTTATGGGAACCCTATTTGAGATAAATAAAAGATAGTAGATTTTAATAAAAGTTGGAGCACTTAAGTTTATGGACTTAACATTATGTAATGATTTAACCCCCACCACTGACTTAGAACTGATTAGTGGATAGTGAATCACTTGGTATAGTCCTCCACCCTAGACCTAGGGAATACTAGAGTACCAATCCTTTTCTATTATGAACTTGTGATCTCTCTGCTGCATATGTTTGGTATATTGTTTTTGTTTGTTATTTCCCAAGTGCATAGTGTGAATGATTACTTTACGTAGACAACGAGCAGTCTGTGTTTCCCGAGGAAGTTGCAGAGGAAGTTCCTGATCAACAGTTTGGTGAAGGCAAGTGTCCTCTGACCCATTATGTCCTATTCATTTATAACCTACTACCCCGCATTACTTACTTGAAACCTAAGGATTGACTAACTTTACACTTTACTTTATCCTTGATGACCTTATGGGCTGTTATGGTTAGCATTCTGCTATTGCCTTAACTTAATCAATGAACATGATGTGACTATTTATGATACTGTTATCCTGATGATGTTGATGATCTTGTGATACTCTAGGGGGCTCAGGCTGTTTCCTGAGTACCTCTCCGTAAGGACCTGTTCGTTGAGTGACAACCCGGGATAACAGTGCAACCATGAGGGTGAAATGGGATGCCCTTAGCTAATTAATTAGAGGAACTAGAGGTGTAGTTGCTTCGCCGTCGTGCCGTCAATGGGGTCCAGGCACAGTGCTTGCTCTGCCGAGGCTGAGTGCCGAGGTTCTTTCGTTTTGCTTTTGTTAGTCACTCTCCTGCGGGGAGGAGTACTGTGTTTATCAAACTGGAGAAACCTAACGGGCAGCTATGATCTCTAGGGAATCTTTGTAAAAGCTACGTAGTGATACCCTGCCGGACCACCTAGGTAGTGGTCAATGGGGATTAGCTCTCCCCGTGTAGAAAGGGAATCATGACTCATGGGTAAAGTGTGCGACCTCTGCAGAGGGTAGTGAAACTGATATATCAGCCGTGCTCACGATTAAGAGCAGCCTTGGGATCCTCTTTGATTAGAGATACAGATGGTTCGAGATACAAGGATTATGTTATGGTTTTGGTTCGAATATGATGATGCTGTTCCTCGATGAGGAAATGGTTCATGGGTTGGTTAGTACTAAAATCTGGCTTCTACTAATGATAAATACCTGACCAACTAAAAGCAACTGCTTGAGCCTAACCCCACATAAAGCTAGTCCACCTCAGCCAAACGGGACATTTGCTGAGTACGTTGATGTGTACTCATCCTTGCTTTACCACAAAACACCAGGTTGTCCGCATTGTAACCACTGCTCGGGAGAAGGCGAAGCCGTGGAAGGAGACTTCCAGGAGTTCCAAGACTACGACGAATTCTAGGTGTGGGTTGGCGGCAACCCCCAGTCAGCTGCCTGTAAAGGCCTTATCTTTACTGCGTTTCGCTAGCACTTTGATTTAACTGTTAACTTGATGACTATGTGGATGTCTATGACTCTGTGATGTAATAAGTTAATACTCTTTTATGTTATTACTCGAGCATTGTGCGACGATGTTCATTTATGTAATCGCTTTGTACGTGAGTTCTGATCCTGGCACGTACATAGTTCGCATTCGGTTTGCCTTCAAAATCGGGTGTGACACTCTCTCCATCCTAGTATATGGGAGATTGTAGAGAGTGGAATGCACTTTGATAGTTCGGATAGTCCCATGTTCATTAATGAACAAATTCATAAGAATGCACAAGCTACTACTGTTCTTCTAGCTTCTTTGTGCAGGGATGAATACCATAAAGTGAGCGGCTTGGATAACGCCAAGCAGATCTGGGACACCCTCAAGATTTCTCATGAGGGGAACGACGTCACCTTGCTCACCAAGATGGAGTTGGTGGAGGGCGAGCTTGGACGGTTCGCGATGATAAGGGGCGAGGAGCCGACACAAACATACAACCGGCTCAAGACCCTTATCAACAAGATAAGGAGCTACGGAAGCACGCGATGGACGGACCACGACGTCGTCCGACTGATGCTAAGGTCCTTTACCGTTCTTGATCCTCATTTGGTGAATAATATTCGTGAAAATCCCAGGTACACCAAAATGTCGCCCGAGGAAGTCCTAGGAAAATTCGTCAGCGGGCGAATGATGATCAAGGAGGCGAGGTACGTGGACGACGCCTTGAATGGACCGATCAACGAGCCGCAACCTCTTGCTCTCAAAGCAACAAGAAGCAAGGAGGCGCTACCTAGCAGGGTGGCACAAATTGAGGCGGCCAGACTTAATGATGAAGAGATGGCCCTCATCATCAAAAGATTCAAGACGGCGCTTAAGGGTCGCAAGGGGCAGCCAAGCAAGACCAAAGCCAAGGGGAAGCGCTCATGCTTCAAATGCGGTAAGCTTGGTCATTTTATTGCTAACTGTCCCGACAATGATAGTGAACAGGACCAAGGGAGCAAGAGGGAGAAGAAGAAGGCATACAAGAAGGCAAAGGGCGAGGCACATCTAGGAAAGGAGTGGGATTCGGATTGCTCCTCCTCCGACTCCGACAATGAAGGACTCGCTGCCACCGCCTTCAACAAGTCCCTCTTCCCCAACGAGCGTCTCACATGCCTTATGGCAAGGGAGAAGAAGGTATGTACTCGAGACTCTACGTATGCTTCTTCAAGCGAGGATGATTCTAGCGATGAGGAAATAGATTACTCTAGCTTGTTCAAGGGATTGGATAGAAATAAAATTAATAAAATCAATGAATTGATTGATGCCTTGAATGAAAAGGATAGGCTTTTAGAAAAGCAAGAGGATTTGTTGTATGATGAACATGATAAATTTGTAGAGGCACAAAAATCCTATGCTTTAGAAGTTAAAAGAAATGAAATGCTTTCTTATGAACTATCTACTTGTCATGAAACCATTTCTACTTTACAAGGTGTTAACAATGATTTAAATGCTAAATTAGAAGTAGCAAATAAATCTAATTCTTGTGTAGAACATGTTATGATTTGCACTAGATGTAAGGATTTTGATATTGATGCCTGTAGTGAACACCTAGTTTCAATTTCAAAACTAAATGATGAAGTGGCTAGTCTTAGTGCTCAACTTAAGACTAGCAAGAATGAATTTGATAAGCTGAAATTTGCAAGGGATGCCTACACGATTGGTAGACACCCCTCAATTAAGGATGGACTTGGCTACAAGAGGGAAGCCAAGGACTTGATAAGCCATAAGGCTCCTATCTCCGCCAAGGAGAAAGGGAAGGCTCCTATGGTTAGTAGTACTAAAAAGAACCATGCTTTTATGTATCATGATAGGAGATATAATGCTTATAATGATTTTGACTCTCATGCCATGTTTGCTTCTAGTTCTTCCTATATGCATGGTAGAAATATGTCTAGGAGAAATGCTATTCATCATGTGCCTAGAAAGAATATTATTCATGCTCCTAGGAAAGTAGTGAATGAACCTTCTACAATTTATTGTGCTTTAAATGCTTCCTTTGCTATTTGTAGAAAGGATAGGAAAATAGTTGCTAGGAAGTTAGGGGCAAAATGCAAGGGAGACAAAACTTGCATTTGGGTCCCTAAGGATATTTGCACTAACCTTATAGGACCCAACATGAGTTGGGTACCTAAGACCCAAGCCTAAATTTGCCTTGCAGGTTTATGCATCCGGGGGTTCAAGCTGGATTATCGACAGCGGATGCACAAACCATATGACGGGGGAGAAGAAGATGTTCACCTCCTACGTCAAAAATAAGGATTTCCAAGATTCAATTATATTCGGTGATGGGAATCAAGGCAAGGTAAAAGGGTTAGGTAAAATTGCAATTTCTAATGAACACTCAATCTCCAATGTGTTTTTAGTTGAGTCTCTTGGATATAATTTGCTATCTGTTAGTCAATTATGCAATATGGGATATAACTGCTTATTTACAAATGTAGATGTGTCTGTCTTTAGAAGATGTGATGGTTCACTAGCTTTTAAGGGTGTACTAGACGGCAAGCTTTACTTAGTTGATTTTGCAAAAGAAGAGGCCGGTCTAGATGCATGCTTAATGGCTAAGACTTGCATAGGCTGGCTGTGGCATCGCCGCTTAGCACATGTGGGGATGAAGAACCTCCACAAGCTTCTAAAGGGAGAACACGTGATAGGTTTGACTAACGTACAATTCGAAAAAGATAGACCTTGTGCAGCTTGTCAGGCAGGTAAACAGGTGGGAGGAGCGCATCACAACAAGAATGTGATGACCACGTCAAGACCTCTGGAGCTGCTGCATATGGACCTCTTCGGACTCGTCGCCTATCTAAGCATAGGAGGAAGTAAGTATGGTCTAGTTATTGTTGATGACTTTTCCCGCTTCACTTGGGTGTTCTTTTTGCAGGATAAGTCTGAAACCCAAGGGACCCTCAAGCGCTTCCTAAGGAGAGCTCAAAATGAGTTTGAGCTCAAGGTGAAAAAGATAAGGAGCGACAACGGGTCCGAATTCAAGAACCTTCAAGTGGAAGAGTTTCTTGAGGAGGAAGGGATCAAGCACGAGTTCTCCGCTCCCTACACACCTCAGCAAAATGGTGTGGTAGAGAGGAAGAACAGGACGCTCATAGATATGGCGAGGACTATGCTTGGAGAATTCAAGACCCCCGAGTGCTTTTGGTCGGAAGCCGTGAACACGGCTTGCCACGCCATCAACAGGGTCTATCTTCACCGCCTCCTCAAGAAGACGTCGTATGAGCTACTAACCGGTAACAAACCTAATGTATCGTATTTTCGTGTTTTTGGGAGTAAATGCTACATTCTAGTGAAGAAGGGTAGGAATTCCAAATTTGCTCCCAAAGCCGTAGAAGGATTTTTACTAGGTTATGATTCAAATACAAAGGCGTATAGGGTCTTCAACAAATCATCGGGTTTAGTTGAAGTCTCTAGCGACGTTGTATTTGATGAGACTAATGGCTCTCCAAGAGAGCAAGTTGTTGATTGTGATGATGTAGATGAAGAAGATGTTCCGACGGCCGCTATACGAACCATGGCGATTGGAGAAGTGCGGCCACAGGAACAAGATGAACGAGATCAACCTTCTTCCTCAACAACGGTGCATCCCCCAACCCAAGACGATGAACAGGGTCATCAAAAGGAGGCATGTGATCAAGGGGGAGCACAAGATGATCACGTGATGGAGGAAGAAGCGCAACAGGCACCTCCAACCCAAGTTCGAGCGACAATTCAAAGGGATCATCCCGTCGACCAGATATTGGGTGATATTAGCAAGGGAGTAACTACTCGCTCAAGATTAGTTAATTTTTGTGAGCATTACTCTTTTGTCTCTTCTATTGAGCCTTTCAGGGTAGAAGAGGCCTTGCTAGATCCGGACTGGGTGTTGGCCATGCAGGAGGAACTCAACAACTTCAAGCGCAACGAAGTTTGGACACTGGTGCCTCGTCCCAAGCAAAATGTTGTGGGAACCAAGTGGGTGTTCCGCAACAAACAGGACGAGCACGGAGTGGTGACGAGGAACAAGGCTCGACTTGTGGCAAAAGGTTATGCCCAAGTCGCAGGTTTGGACTTTGAGGAGACTTTTGCTCCTGTGGCTAGGCTAGAATCAATTCGTATCTTGCTAGCATATGCCGCTCACCATTCTTTCAGGTTGTACCAAATGGATGTGAAGAGCGCTTTCCTCAACGGGCCGATCAAAGAGGAGGTGTACGTGGAGCAGCCCCCTGGCTTCGAGGATGAACGGTACCCCGACCACGTGTGTAAGCTCTCTAAGGCGCTCTATGGACTTAAGCAAGCCCCAAGAGCATGGTATGAATGCCTTAGAGACTTTTTAATTACTAATGCTTTCAAGGTTGGGAAAGCCGATCCAACTCTTTTTACTAAGACTTGCGATGGTGATCTTTTTGTGTGCCAAATTTATGTCGACGACATAATATTTGGTTCTACTAACCAAAAGTCTTGTGAAGAGTTTAGCAGGGTGATGACGCAGAAATTCGAGATGTTGATGATGGGCGAGTTGACCTACTTCCTTGGGTTTCAAGTGAAGCAACTCAAGGACGGCACCTTCATCTCCCAAACGAAGTACACACAAGATTTGCTAAAAAGGTTTGGGATGAAGGACGCAAAGCCCGCAAAGACGCCGATGGGAACCGACGGACACACCGACCTCAACAAAGGAGGTAAGTCCGTTGATCAAAAAGCATACCGGTCCATGATAGGTTCTTTGCTTTATTTATGTGCTAGTAGACCGGATATTATGCTTAGCGTATGCATGTGTGCTAGATTTCAATCCGATCCTAAGGAGTGTCACTTAGTGGCTGTGAAGCGAATTCTTCGATATTTAGTCGCTACGCCTTGCTTCGGGATCTGGTATCCAAAGGGGTCTAACTTTGACTTGATTGGGTACTCAGATTCCGACTATGCTGGATGTAAGGTCGATAGGAAGAGTACATCGGGGACGTGCCAATTCTTAGGAAGGTCCCTGGTGTCATGGAACTCTAAGAAACAAACCTCTGTTGCCCTATCCACCGCTGAGGCCGAGTACGTTGCCGCAGGACAGTGTTGTGCGCAACTACTTTGGATGAGGCAAACCCTCAGGGACTTTGGCTACAATCTGAGCAAAGTCCCACTCCTATGTGACAATGAGAGTGCTATCCGAATAGCGGAAAATCCTGTTGAGCACAGCCGCACAAAGCACATTGACATCCGGCATCACTTTTTGAGAGACCACCAGCAAAAGGGAGATATCGAAGTGTTTCATGTTAGCACCGAGAACCAGCTAGCCGATATCTTTACCAAGCCTCTAGATGAGAAGACCTTTTGCAGGCTGCGTAGTGAGCTAAATGTCTTAGATTCGCGGAACTTGGATTGAATTGTAGCATACATGTATTTATGCTTTTGATCATGTTCCTTTTTGCATTTTGTTGTTAAGTATGGTGCTCGAGTTGTACAAACACTCCCTGGACCTCACAAGTCCGTTGCAAAGTGATGCACAGTTTTAGGGGGAGATGTGTTACAACTTGACCCTTTGAGACTAACCATATGCTTGAGTTTGCTTGTTTTAGTCTCAAAGGAGAATTGAAAGGGAAAAGGTGGACTTGGACCATGAAAGACTTCCACTGCACTCCGATGAGAGGGTAATCTATTCCAAGTTCATCTAATGAACTCTTATTGCCATTTGCTCTTAATTGAAGATTTTGGTGAGGCAATGGGGTTACAGGGCCAAGATTGATCCCGTTTTGGTGCTTGATGCCAAAGGGGGAGAAAATAAAGGCCAAAGCAATAATGGATCAGCTACCACTTGAGAAATTTTGAAAAATAGTAGATTAGAGCTTTTGGTTTGTCAAAACTCTTTTATTGTCTCTTATGTCAAAAGTTGGCCTCTTGTGGGGAGAAGTGTTGATTATGGGAAAAAGGGGGAGTTTTTGAAATCTTTGATCAAATTTCTTTGGAAAACCTCTCTTTATGTCTCTACAAGTGATTTTGACTTAGAGATAGGAATTTGAGTTTGATTTGCAAAAACAAACCAAGTGGTGGCAAAGAATGATCCATATATGCCAAAATTGAATCAAAATAAATTTGAGTTTTATTTGAAGAGTTTTTGTACTTGTTCTACGTGCTTTATGTTGTGTTGGCATAAATCACCAAAAAGGGGGAGATTGAAAGGGAAATGTGCCCTTGGGCCATTTCTAAGTATTTTGGTGATTTAGTGCCCAACACAGGTGCCTAATTGTAAAATGGTGGACAAAGTACAAATCAAGGATAAAGGTATGTTTCTCAGACTTAGTACATTGTTTTATGGACTAATGTATTGTGTCTAAGTGCTGGAAACAGAAAAAATCGAGTTGGAGAAGAAATGGCTCGAGCAGCCAAAGACTGCCCAGTCTGGGTGCACCGGACTGTCCGGTGGTGCACCGGACAGTGTCCGGTGCGCTAGGCTGGCTCGGCGTGAAGTGGCCGCTCTCGGGAATTCGCCGACGGCGTACGGCTAAAATTCACCGGACTGTCCGGTGTGCACCGGACTGTCCGGTGAGCCAACGGTCGGCCGGGCCAACGGTCGGCCGCGGAATCTGCGCGCGACACGTGGCCGGGCCAACGGTCGGAAGGGGGCACCGGACTGTCCGGTGTGCACCGGACATGTCCGGTGCGCCAACGGCTCCCAGATCTGCAACGGTCGGCAGCGCCATTTTAGGAAGGAAATCGGGCACCGGACAGTGTCCGGTGTGCACCGGACTGTCCGGTGCGCCCGACGACAGAAGGCAAGATTGGCCTTCCAGATTTGCTCTCAACGGCTCCTAGCTGCCTTGGGGCTATAAAAGGGACCCCTAGGCGCATGGAGGAGTACACCAAGCAACCTTAGAGCATTCTTGATCATCCACACTAAGTCTTTGCGCATTCGTTTGTCATTCTCAGTGATTCGAGCTCCGTTCTAGTGAGAACTTTGAGATAGTCTTTTGAGCTCGATTCTTGGCCGTGTGTGTGCGCATTTTGCTGTGGATTTGTGTGTGTTGCTTTCCTCCCTTACTCCGTATTTCTTGTGAATCTCAAGTGTAAGGGCGAGAGGCTCCAAGTTGTGGAGAATCCTCGCAAACGGGATATTGAAAGGCAAAACAAAACACCGTGGTATTCAAGTTGGTCTTTGGACCGCTTGAGAGGGGTTGATTGCAACCCTCGTCCGTTGGGACGCCACAACGTGGAGTAGGCAAGCGTTGGTCTTGGCCGAACCACGGGATAAACCACTGTGTCATCTCTGTGTTTGATCTCTTGTGGTATTGTGTTTTGTTGAGACTCCTCTCTAGCCACTTGGCGATTATTGTGCTAACACTTAACAAGTTTTTGTGGCTATAAGTTTAAGTTTTCACAGGATCACCTATTCACCCCCCCCTCTAGGTGCTCTCAGCTTTCCTGTGTTGGTTGGGCCGCTTGGGCTGAAATCGGCCCAGGACTGTTCATTCTTTTCCCTTTTCTTTTTCTAGCAGGACTCCAACAATTCTAGAAAATAGTAGAAAAATCCTAAAAATGTCAAACCAATTTTCCTAGATTCCTAATTTTTTCCATAGTATTTAATAAAAATAGTTCCATGATTTTTAGATCAAATAAATAATTTTGGAGCATTTAAAATAGCTCAAAACTTTGGTTCTGGATTTTTAGAAAAAATATAATAATTCCAAAATTGCCCAAACTTTTTATTTGAACTCTAAGCATTATTTAGAAGCCTTGGGTAGAATTTGGTTTGATTTGGACCTTGTTTGATAACTAGAACCCAAAACCCTACCCCTGCCCTTTGAAATCCTTTACTGACTCCGGAAACCCTAGTTTCTCGGAGAACCGTGAAGGAAAATTATATTCAAGACCTTAGATAATAAACCCTTATTATCTTTTCATTCTCATGAATATTACATGTGCATTCATTATTATGTATGATTATCTTTAGAAAACGAAGAAGAAGCTGAAGTAGAAGGAGAGAAGACTTCACCACCACCTCAGGAACATCAGGCCGACAACTGTTTTTATTTTGACATCTGTGGAACTGAGTCTGAATCACCTGTAAACCAAGGCAAGCCCCGGTGCATTTGCCACCTCCTTGATTCTTTTAAAATCTTTCTCACTTGCTTGATGCATTAGGTGATAGGAGTTGATTGATAAAACAATTCCTCCATTACCTTCCTTGAAATTGATTACCTTCCTTTGGATCCCCGTTTTATAAAAAGTTTTTACTATGCTTAGTCTTGCTTTAGCAAAGAAAAATATTTTGTTTTTACAAAAGATGATGTGGCAAAGTGGGAGGGATGTTTTTGAAATTAAAATTTGATGGTGGATCCATCATGGCCATGATGGGTTCAACATCGGAAAAGATGTACCTCTGCCAGGTACCAAAATTTGGGATTGAAATTGATTAAGCTGAGACCGGGCGGGTGAATTGCATAAGAAGGAGAGTCTCGGTGTAGTGTCTCCGTCTGAGTCGATTAAGTACCGTCTCGATGTAGGCTTGATGATCGAGGACCCTTTAACTGGTCACATGCCTCGTCATGGGTAAGCTTTGCCTCGGGCAAACTAAGGGCAGAATAAGATACCACGCAATGGGAGTGGAGAGATGGCGAGAGTAGCGTGTACCCTCCGTGGCAAGAGGTTGAACGGTGGTGTATCTGTGCTCTCGGTTGGCGTGAACCTGATCTGGTCTTAAGAACCCCGGTGGTGGATTGACATATGCAAGGGTTAAGTGCTACATATGTCGTGTGATTGGAGATCCTCAGCTGAGTATAATCGATTCGGATCGCCGTACCTTCGCGGTTATGAAGACTTGGTCACTGACTTACACGTAGAAATTCAGTGAAGACAAAGGTTTGATAAGAAATTGGCTAGTGCAGGTCAAGTGATTGAACTAGGGTAGAAAGAACTCTAGATGCAGGTAACTTTACCTAACCTGGCAATAAAATTGGATTTTAAGGATCCACTCGTAGTAAGCTTTTCTGCAAAACAGAGTCTTTGATTCTTGATAAACCATACCTTGAATCCCTCTAGCCAGCATACCCTTGAGAGTCTTTTCTTTAGTCGGGTAAGTCTTGCTGAGTAATTCCGTACTCAGGGTTTTATTCCCTGTTGTTTTTTAGGTTCTAACCTTGTGTTGCTATGATGGTGTTAAGTGCCGGTGGGCTCGGCCTTCTTATAAGTCTAAGTAATCCTTCTATACTTCTTACTGAGGATGGTTACTTGAGCTAGCATATATTTCAAACTTATACTTTTGTAATCACTCCGATAAAATAATGTAAAATTTTTGTAACTTGTAAAATTTGGTAATTAGATTTCCGCTGCAAAAATATTGGTGTGTGTGATTTGTGTTACTTAATCCCGCGATCTTGGTTGTAAGTGGTTTATCCGATGTCCTCGGGGCAATCGGACAGATCCTGTTAAGTTATCTGGTGCACATGCATAGCCGTCTGAGGTCTTGGGACAAGGACAGGTGCATGTGGGCCCAATAACTTGGAGGTTCTGCCACAAATTCTCTCTTCAATGCCTATATATTCTGGTTGTGAAAGAACTTGGAGCTATTTTGTATGGTTAAGATTCTATCTCCAAGTTATATTATTAATATACATCACTTGTTATTTCAGGTTTGTCATTTGTGAAGTATCAACAAGCTTAGATTTGCATTTGTATTTTTATAGAATCATACAAAGAAAAGAAACAAGCTAACAAGTGTTTGTGCAATACAATAACAGGATGAATGGGAAAAAATAAAAAGCCAAAAAGAACCAAAAGATTTGGCATGTAGGGTTGAGGAATATGAGAAACTTCATAAGAGTTCAAGGCTCTCCCAAAATGAGAGATGTTAGTGAAGATGAATTCCAGCCTGAACAAGAGCCAACCAATGAGGAAAACATTTACTTTGAGTCTGACCAAGAGAATGCTGCCCCAATTTAACCAATGAGGAAAACATTGACTTTGAGTATACCAGCCCCATTACTGCACATGCATGGTTGCTTATTTTATTTTGCTTTCGCTAATGACTTAGAACTAATTTATCTTTGTGCCTCTATTGCCAGCCAGTTTGTAACTTTTGTGTGTGGGTAGTCCCATGAGTAGTCGACCTGACTTGTGGCTATTTTGTAATCACAGTGACATTAATTCCCCCTATAATTCTAACAAAGTGAAAAACTACAAAAGATATGCTTAGCTCTAGCTTATTACCACTGTTCATAAGATGTTCGAAAAGAATAAAGAGCAAAGAAAACTTCTAAAAATACATGACCAGGATTCTAGGATGTATATTGTACCAACCAGCAGGAACTTTGCACGGTCAGATCCTGGAATAGCTGAAGTTCAGTGGAGTACAGTTCCAGTAACAATTGTTTTACTGACGTTGTGTTGCCCGCTGAAATGTGTAATAAACGACTACAAGAAATAACATATTTGCGGGGCCCACGATCCAGTCGCTTCATCGGCGCGTATAAGAATTCTACCACTGGCACCACGGGCCCACGGCGCAGTCTCTCCACATCGCCGCTTGCTGGCCTCCGCAGCTGGCGTTGGGGGCCCACTTGGCAGTCGGTCCTGTACCTCTTCCCCGGGCAAATCGCGGCCTCTGTTCATGGCAACGTCCGCTACCGTAAGCGCCGGGTCCTACGGGTCGCCACGCTCGCTCATAAAAAGGAAAACCCACCTCGCGGGTTAGCCCTAATCCCTACCAGTGCCTTTGCGCCGCCCAATTTGAGAACCTCGCTCTGTGACATCCGTAGCGACACGCTCGGGAGTCCATGGAGTGTCTCCGTCACCGACATTCATCAGTGTGGGCGCTCGGGTTCCGGTGACCAGCTTTGGTGCTGTGGGGGGGGGGGCCTTGTGGATCGTGTACCGCTCCTCCCTGGGCGCGATCGACAACCGGGGAGCTAGAATTGCTCGCCGGAGATAAGTGTCTGCGCCAAGCAACCCTCCGTCGTGATTCCACTCGGCCGTCGCTTAATCCTCCGGTGAGGCACTTTCCATCAAGTTTACTTCTCTTCTGCTACGGTTAGCGCTCCTCAGATAAGTGCGGGCATCCTCGGGGCAGGGATTGGCTTGCGCGGCAATGGGTTGCCGCAGGTGTTCGCTGCCGCTGTCCGGCAACCAGGGAGGAAGAAAAGCCGGTGTCGTTCGATCTCAATGGATGGCTTAGATTAAATATCAAATCCCCTTTTGCTCGTTTTCGATCGGAACCGTAGATCTACAAACGGACGGATCAGTGGTCGTCTCGTATCTTTAAAATATCTACCGTCAGATTTGAATCTGTTGGTCCACGTTTCATACCGGTACGATGCATCTGTGGGTGTAATCCGAGCCCTTGATGCCGATCGGACGGTTGGGAATAAATGATACCTCTTCGCTAGGCTATTTGACACTTGAGTCCTCGGGGAAAAATGAAATCAACCCGCCATCCCCGTTTGACTATAGACTGGGTCTAGAAAATTTAGTGCCAGCGACCCTGTGCTTTCCTGTATTTGAGGCTCGGTCCACTAATTAAATAAAACAGGAAAAATAGATTTAGAAAATGATTTTTAGTATAAAAATAATTGTAAAACTTGTATAATTCATAGAAAATTCATATGATCTCCAAATTACTTCATTCCAGTTCCTAAAATTTTGTAATTTTATTATCTAGCACTTAGAGTCTCTGTTTTATCATGAAAACAATAAGAAAAATAATCTCTCACTTAATCCTACTTTAAGCACATAAAACCTTTGGAAATTCATAACTTGAAATATATAACTCCAAATTGATTCATTCCAGTAGCATTTATTTTGTTTAAATATTGTTTATCATCTAGTACCTTTACCTAACCATGAAACTTGATTTAAAATTATCCACATGAATTACTCTATTCTAGGTACTTAATAACTACATAAAATCATAACTCGGTGACCGTAACTCCGATTTTAGTGGTTTTCGAACCCGCGATCTCGTAGCGACGCGTAGATCATTATTATGCAGTGTGTTCTTATGGTTGGTGTGATGTTAATTCTGTCTATACCATGTTTGCTTGTATTGCGACGACTAGCGCGTGGACACGTGTCATCTGAAAAGCAAGTTGGTACCTGGAATCTCAAGTGCCAGGCAAGTTGTGCCCTTGATTCACTTTTGTTACCCAATAATGTTCTTTATAATCATTTACCATGCATAGGTTTAATTTTGCTGGGACCCAATAGGTTTCCCTAGTCTGTTTATCCTGTTTACCTTGTTTACCCCTTAATCACTTGGGTAGTTTATGCTATTGCTTTACGTGGTTTTTGGGTTAATATTTCATTATATCCATGTTCCAGTTATTTTGTTATTCTATTTATGTTCATGTCAAGATCATTATGTTATTGTTAATTGGAACATGGAGCTTAACTTGAGAACCACGTGCCACCACAAGGGAGGAATGGGACCCCTTGGCTGACTAATTAGGAAAGCTAGTGGAAGACTACCTTACCCGAAAGGGGCAAGGGCAGTAGGGGAGTGGTCAGTGTAGGGAGGTCCCTGGTTGATTTTGCTGCAATGGCGGTCAGCCAGGAACCCTGCATTGGAACTTTCCATAAACTGTAGCGGGTTTTCGGAAGCTAGTGGAACTTTGTAAAGGCCTCGTAGTGGATCCCTAGCCATTCACCTTGGTAGTGTCTAAGGGCCTAGCTAACCCTGGCGACATGGGAAACACGACTTGTGGGTAAAGGGTACAACCTCTGCAGAGTGTAAAACTGGTATACTAGCCGAGCTCACGGTCATGAGCGGCTCAGGACTCTCCGATGATTAAATTATGGAACCTAAACTCAATTTGTCATTTGCATTTGCATGGGATCTGTTATTAATTTTGTTCTATTATTTTATTATAGTTTGGTATCCACTTACACTTAGTAACTGCTAATAAAATTTTGACCAACTACTTAAAAGCAATGCTCAGCTTTAACCCCTATTGTTGACAAGCCTTACACTTCATGAACTTCCCACCTTTGGTGAGTTCATGTCACATTATTCCCCACAACTTGTTGAGCGATGAACATGTGTGAGCTCACCCTTGCTGTCTCACACCCCCCCCCACAGGAGAAGAACAGGTGGTTTCAAGTGGAGCCAAGTATCGAGGAGTTTGATCCGATCTAGGTGGCGTTTCTCAGTTGACATTTGCGCCGACGATCCTTAGTTCGTTTTATCTTTATTATTTTATTTTGTAATAAGTCTTCCGCTATGTAATATGTACTCTGATTATTGTGACATTTATCTCTATGCACTCTGTTATTATATATGTTGTCTTCTTGGCGCATGTATGAGATGCACCCGGCTTTGTCCTTTAAAACCGGGTGTTACAGAAGTGGTATCAGAGGAAATGTTGACTGTAGGACGAAACCTAGATAGAAATGGACAAACCCTTACCTACTCACCTTACTCTGATTCATTCTATACTTATCTTATCTTGATCCTGTCTCACCTTTTGCTGTCATACTCTAATTACTCTTATCTTTTCTACTCTAAGACACGATGGATTTCACACCTTGGAATCCTAAATTTATGAACTTTTTAAGAGATAGGGAACCTAAGACGAAATTAAAACTATTTTCTCTATTAAAAATGTTGGTTGATTGTTCTGATGATCAATGTCTGATTTGCTTCTTTGATTGATCGAAATAGTATAGACGGGCATCTTAGCATGTACCACCATAAGGTAATGTATTAGCTTTAGTGGATAACACACTAATCTACTTAGCTAATAAATCCCCCGCAGTAACATTTCTCGTAATTACTCGCCTTGTCTACAATTCTTCCTTTCTTACCCTATATTCCTAACCCAGATGTGGCTACACATGTGGCTATGTGCAATGCGTGTCAAAGAGTTAAGGCTGAACACCAGAGACCAGCTGGACTACTATACCCATTAAATATACCCGAATGGAAGTGGGAAGAGATTGATACGGATTTCATTACTGGATTGCCTCGCATCTCGAAAGGATATGATTATATGGGTTATTATGGATAGACTGACCAAAGTGGCTCATTTCATTCCGGTCAAGACTACTTATAAGGTATCTCGGTTGGCAGAGTTATATATGGCTCGGATTGTGTCTCTACACGGTGTACCGAAGAAGATCATTTTGGATAGAGGATCACAGTTTACCCCCAGATTTTGGAAAAGTTTTCATGAGAATACGGATGCGAAGTTGAATTTTAGTTTGGCCTACCTCAGACTGATGGACTGACCGAAAGGACTAACCAAGTATTGGAAGATATGTTGAGAGCTTGTGCCCTTCAGCATGGTAGTATTTGGGACAAGAGTATACCTTGTGCTGAGTTCTCATATAATAATAGTTACCAGGCCAGTCTGAAGATGTCACTGTTCGAGGCTCTATATGGCAGGAAATGCAGGACTCCTCTAAATTGGATCAGACTAGAGGAAGACAGTTCTTTGGACCTGAACTTATTCAAGAGGCAGAAGAACAAGTTCGTATAATTTGAGAGAATTTGAGGGTAGCTCAGACCAGGCAAAAGAGCTACGCTGATAATAAAAGAAGACCACTGGAATTTGAGGAAAGAAATCATGTGTATCTCAAGGTGTCACCACTTAGTGGAATGTGGAAATTCAAGATTAAGGGCAAATTGTCCCCTCGCTATATTGGACCATTCTGAGTTTTTAGGCAAGTTGGAGAGATGGCCTATCAACTCGAGCTACCTAATAATCTATCTGGTGAGCATAATGTTTTCCATATGTCTTAACTTAAGAAGTGCCTCCGTGTCCCTGAGGAACAGTTACTAATGGAAGAGCTCAGTGTTCAGGGTGATTTGACTTACACGGAGTATCCTGTCAAAATTCTTGATACTTTGACTCGAGTTACAAGAAATAAGGTTATAAAGATGTGCAAAGTACAATGGAGTCACCACGGTGAAGATGAAGCAACTTGGGAGAGAGAATAAGAACTTCGCATAGATTTTCCCCATCTTTTCTCTAGACCTTCCTAAATCTCGAGGACGAGATTCTTTTTAAGGGGGGTAGGATTTATAATACCCAATTTGTAATTTGCAAGGGCTAATATCAAAGGGAGAAACAAGTTCACTTTATCTATGTGGGAGTTTGAACTTTTGTGCCATCATATGTGCACACCATATTTTGAAACCGATAATTATAAAATATATGCCACTAAATCATTGCATCATGCTGAGATTTTTATTTTGTGTGTATTTTGTGACAATATAAAAATAATTTCAAAAAGGAATAATATGGGAATATAGTAATGAGATGAGAATTGGATTTTAACCCAAAGGTACAATGTTAGAATTGGAGAAGGAAAAGGAAAATACTATACAAAATGAAGAAAATAACTATATAAATAAATAAAATCCTTCCATACTTGTTTGATCAATTTTTACATTTGAATCTAGGAACAAGTTCACAGGAAAATTTGGATTCAAAATAGATATTCAAAAATAAAAGGAAAAAGAAATCAAAAAAAGAAAAGAATAAAAAGAAAAGAAGCCAGACCCGTAATGGCCCAAACCTACCTAGCCCATGTCGCTCTTACCATCCACGCGGCCCAACACAACAGAAAACCCGGCGCCGACACCTGGGCCCTCTGTGTCAGTCGTCCACGCGCGCCGTACCTCTGATTTGCGGGGCCCACGATCCAGTCGCTTCATCGGCGCGTATAAGAATTCTACCACTGGCACCACGGGCCCGCGGCGCAGTCTCTCCACATCGCCGCTTGCTGGCCTCCGCAGCTGGCGTTGGGGGCCCACTTGGCAGTCGGTCCTGTACCTCTTCCCCGGGCAAATCGCGGCCTCTGTTCATGGCAACGTCCGCTACCGTAAGCGCCGGGTCCTACGGGTCGCCACGCTCGCTCATAAAAAGGAAAACCCACCTCGCGGGTTAGCCCTAATCCCTACCAGTGCCTTTGCGCCGCCCAATTTGAGAACCTCGCTCTGTGACATCCGTAGCGACACGCTCGGGAGTGCATGGAGTGTCTCCGTCACCGACATTCATCAGTGTGGGCGCTCGGGTTCCGGTGACCAGCTCTGGTGCTGTGGGGGGGGCCTTGTGGATCGTGTACCGCTCCTCCCTAGGCGCGATCGACAACCGGGGAGCTAGAATTGCTCGCCGGAGATCAGTGTCTGCGCCAAGCAACCCTCCGTCGTGATTCCACTCGGCCGTCGCTTAATCCTCCGGTGAGGCACTTTCCATCAAGTTTACTTCTCTTCTGCTACGGTTAGCGCTCCTCAGATAAGTGCGGGCATCCTCGGGGCAGGGATTGGCTTGCGCGGCAATGGGTTGCCGCAGGTGTTCGCTGCCGCTGTCCGGCAACCAGGGAGGAAGAAAAGCCGGTGTCGTTCGATCTCAATGGATGGCTTAGATTAAATATCAAATCCGCTTTTGCTCGTTTTCGATCGGAACCGTAGATCTACAAACGGACGGATCAGTGGTCGTCTCGTATCTTTAAAATATCTACCGTCAGATTTGAATCTGTTGGTCCACGTTTCATACCGGTACGATGCATCTGTGGGTGTAATCCGAGCCCTTGATGCCGATCGGACGGTTGGGAATAAATGATACCTCTTCGCTAGGCTATTTGACACTTGAGTCCTCGGGGAAAAATGAAATCAACCCGCCATCCCCGTTTGACTATAGACTGGGTCTGGAAAATTTAGTGCCAGCGACCCTGTGCTTTCCTGTATTTGAGGCTCGGTCCACTAATTAAATAAAACAGGAAAAATAGATTTAGAAAATGATTTTTAGTATAAAAATAATTGTAAAACTTGTATAATTCATAGAAAATTCATATGATCTCCAAATTACTTCATTCCAGTTCCTAAAATTTTGTAATTTTATTATCTAGCACTTAGAGTCTCTGTTTTATCATGAAAACAATAAGAAAAATAATCTCTCACTTAATCCTACTTTAAGCACATAAAACCTTTGGAAATTCATAACTTGAAATATATAACTCCAAATTGATTCATTCCAGTAGCATTTATTTTGTTTAAATATTGTTTATCATCTAGTACCTTTACCTAACCATGAAACTTGATTTAAAATTATCCACATGAATTACTCTATTCTAGGTACTTAATAACTACATAAAATCATAACTCGGTGACCGTAACTCCGATTTTAGTGGTTTTCGAACCCGCGATCTCGTAGCGACGCGTAGATCATTATTATGCAGTGTGTTCTTATGGTTGGTGTGATGTTAATTCTGTCTATACCATGTTTGCTTGTATTGCGACGACTAGCGCGTGGACACGTGTCATCTGAAAAGCAAGTTGGTACCTGGAATCTCAAGTGCCAGGCAAGTTGTGCCCTTGATTCACTTTTGTTACCCAATAATGTTCTTTATAATCATTTACCATGCATAGGTTTAATTTTGCTGGGACCCAATAGGTTTCCCTAGTCTGTTTATCCTGTTTACCTTGTTTACCCCTTAATCACTTGGGTAGTTTATGCTATTGCTTTACGTGGTTTTTGGGTTAATATTTCATTATATCCATGTTCCAGTTATTTTGTTATTCTATTTATGTTCATGTCAAGATCATTATGTTATTGTTAATTGGAACATGGAGCTTAACTTGAGAACCACGTGCCACCACAAGGGAGGAATGGGACCCCTTGGCTGACTAATTAGGAAAGCTAGTGGAAGACTACCTTACCCGAAAGGGGCAAGGGCAGTAGGGGAGTGGTCAGTGTAGGGAGGTCCCTGGTTGATTTTGCTGCGATGGCGGTCAGCCAGGAACCCTGCATTGGAACTTTCCATAAACTGTAGCGGGTTTTCGGAAGCTAGTGGAACTTTGTAAAGGCCTCGTAGTGGATCCCTAGCCATTCACCTTGGTAGTGTCTAAGGGCCTAGCTAACCCTGGCGACATGGGAAACACGACTTGTGGGTAAAGGGTACAACCTCTGCAGAGTGTAAAACTGGTATACTAGCCGAGCTCACGGTCATGAGCGGCTCAGGACTCTCCGATGATTAAATTATGGAACCTAAACTCAATTTGTCATTTGCATTTGCATGGGATCTGTTATTAATTTTGTTCTATTATTTTATTATAGTTTGGTATCCACTTACACTTAGTAACTGCTAATAAAATTTTGACCAACTACTTAAAAGCAATGCTCAGCTTTAACCCCTATTGTTGACAAGCCTTACACTTCATGAACTTCCCACCTTTGGTGAGTTCATGTCACATTATTCCCCACAACTTGTTGAGCGATGAACATGTGTGAGCTCACCCTTGCTGTCTCACACCCCCCCCACAGGAGAAGAATAGGTGGTTTCAAGTGGAGCCAAGTATCGAGGAGTTTGATCCGATCTAGGTGGCGTTTCTCAGTTGACATTTGCGCCGACGATCCTTAGTTCGTTTTATCTTTATTATTTTATTTTGTAATAAGTCTTCCGCTATGTAATATGTACTCTGATTATTGTGACATTTATCTCTATGCACTCTTTTATTATATATGTTGTCTTCTTGGCGCATGTATGAGATGCACCCGGCTTTGTCCTTTAAAACCGGGTGTTACAACGACCCAAGTGGAGGTCGCCCACGGCATCGCGACATTCACGGTGGCTTGAAGGCGAAGCGAGGGCGAGCGAGGATGGAAGGGGAGCGCGTACAGGAGCGACGATGGAAGGAGGCAAGTCGTGTGGGAGAGGATGGAAGAGGAGCGCAGCACAGTCGCGACGATTGAAGGCGGGGGCACGGAAGGACGATGACGGGCGCAAGGTTCGCCTACTTTCACGCCGGAGATTTTGGGCGGTGATGGAAGGAACGAGCACGACGCATGGATGGAAGGGCGCTGCGTCGAGAGAGGGAGGCGCAGGAAACGCTCGTGTGGTTTCCTTGCAGGGAGGCGCGGGCAACGCTCGCGTAGCCACACCGGGGTGCGGGGGAGAGGGGCAGGCAGAACCGTGCACCGTGGACGCCTACGCTATGCTCTTAAGAAGTAGTAGAGATACAGTCTGGACAATTTGCAACAAAAATAGGGTTAAACAAAAATTGTGCATCATTACTTACCTAAGCGTGAACACAAATTATAATATAAAAGAAATTATGCAGAAGAAAGCTGGGAGGATGGGATCGCGGTGAGCATCGCGGTCAGGAGGAAGAATGGCATCAGGGCATGGCGTGGGACACGATGGAGAGGAAATCGCTCGGGTGGTGGGAGACGGATGATGTTCTGCTAGTTCAAGGGCGAGGATCGAAGGGATATAGATAGATGGTGTGGATTTACGGAAGGCAGAACCAAGGGAGGCAGGCTACCCTTTTACAGCCTTAATATAGTAGTATAGATATAAATTGGACCAAGAAATTAGTGCACAAGAAAATCAAAATTACAACACAAATACTAAAATTTCAAACAAAAATCTTGGAATAGTAATTACTCCCTCTGATATACAAGTTATGGAATCAATCACTTTAGCTTTATCCTAAGTCTAACTTCTCTAGCTCTGACCAAGTTCACAGAAAATAAACCGATATATACGACATCAAATTAGTTTCATTAAATTATCCATAAAGTATGTCTTGAATGCCCGTGCATATATTTCAACTCTTTTTAGCAAAATATACAGCAGGGGAGACCCCCCCACCCACACACATATTGTAAAAGAATTTTATTAATATAAAAGAAGAGAAGCATGTGCAAAGAGGTCTCAAACTATACCAAAAAACAACCAGAAAGAGAGGAACGACAAGACTGAGGGAGGCAAAAGGGAAAGCTAAGATAGAGAGTCTAAACAGAGCAAGGCAGGCCGATTACCATCACTGAATCTAAGTGCTTGAAGCTTAGCTTCCTCGTGGAACAACCTCTTCCAGGAACAGAAAGAAGGGCAACCTCCATCAAAGATGAGGTCATATTTCAACTTGTAGATGTTAATATATTTTTCTAAAACTTTTATCGAAGTTAGAGAAGTTTAACTTAGAACAAAGCTAAAGCGAACTATAATTTGTAAACAAAGGGAGTATTATATTCAGAGGAGCATGCATTTAATCCTCTTAAAATAAAAAAATGTAATTCAATTGCATGAGATATGTAAGGAACAAAGACTCAGCTTTTATGCTCAAAGGTATAGTATTCTCATTAGTTCCAAATGTCACATGTAGCTTCTCAAATCCCAATATCAAACAGAATGCACAGGCAATCTATCCAGTCTAACAACTCAAAAGTACATACCCTAATACTACAGGCCCCAAATGAACACATGAGGCAATGAAAAACTATGAAATGTGTTACACCATAAGTGAACCAATTTTGAAATACGTGCCTCACCATATTTGACCCAAAATTAATTTGACTGATCAGTCACTCAGGTAACTTTCATCATCTATTTGACTTGAATATGTATACTATTCAAGAACACCTAAAGCAAATATTGTAACTGAGTAAATTACATACCTGTCCAAAGGCACCTTTGACAAGATGTAGAGGCTTTTTATCATTGTTTTGGTCTTTTCCACCACAACTTCCTCTGCCTGTACATGGCATTCAACAGATAAGTATGTTGGTGTCACACATATAAGAATAGTTGATGGACAACATTAAAAACGAAAACATATTGCGATACAGCATGCGAGATTGAAAAGGATCGCGCCGCCCCTCGTAAAAAACAATAACAATCCGCAAAAGACCAAAACCATCAGAACCAACCATTTCCACCGTCCATAACAACAATCACAATCTTCAGAAGTATCATGACCAGGGAAAGCCTGAGATCAGTATCACAATATGTGTTAGAATTATATATAGTATATCCACAGTGCTAAAGTTCACATGTTTCGTAACACTACAGCATGCCAGCAAGCTGCCGGCTCAACATGCAACAAGAAAGACCAGCATGCCACATGCGCCCATAGAGTGTCATGCAAAAAAATAGAAGCTCAATTCAGTGACAAAAGCGCACGTCAAATTCACATAAAGTGAGGGGAAGGTTAAACTAAGAATGAACTTTGGCCATACTAAAAACCAATGTTATCGAATCGTCTAATCATTCCTATTCACTGATGACATCAGTCAGTCCAAGACTAATCATGACTAATCACAATTAATCATGACTAATCACAATTAATCATGACTAATCATAGTTCATAGCTGATCGCCATGGCAGCGATCAGCCTAGCTAATCGTGAGTAAAAACCAATGTTATCAAATCATCTAAATCGATTCTAGTGACCCTGAGACCGACCAACCTGACTAATCATAGTGCATAGTTGATTTCCATGGCAGCGATCAACCTGCAAATCGTGATTAGTCATACGACTTGATAACATTGCTAAAAATAGATTCTTGGACTATCCCTACAAAAGTGTGTTAGCAGAGGCCCAAGTTAACAGAAAATGACTTAAAGTCATCCTAATTTGGGTGCTCTAATCCTGTACTCCAGCTCACATGAACCATCCCTCTGAAAGCACATGATAGGCATGACTAATTCCACCAGTAGCAATAAACAGCTATCACTTGTGAGTAAAACCGAAAAAACTCTTGTTTGTGTACCTTGTCGCCAAGCATCTGATGCAGCACCCTCACAACCTGCGCGACAGCAGAGTGCCCCACAAAATGCACTGGGTTGTGCTCGTAACAAACAGGATAGTGCCCTGCTCCAAATTAGAACAGCCATGTAAGAACTAATGGATAAATAAATTTCTGAAAGGCCATGGCCATATATTTGTGTTCTTTGGAATCTCCTACCTGTGTGATATATTCTCCCAAACCTGTTGTGGCCTCAAGCCTTGCTGTGCTCCTCGCCATAGTCCACCTGCCCACCCTTGAGGTAGTAGAAGAGTTCACGCGCCCTGCATCGCTAGGAACAATAAACTCTCAGCGATCTATATTCAGGGGAACATAATCTTTCTTGTTCATAGACACAGAGAAGATACCAAATCATAAAAAAACATAATAATCTACTATTAAGGCGATTGAAAAAGTTAAAGCACCCACCTGTCATGGATGCTGGTGAGCGACCCCAAATCCGGCACGAGCACGCAGCCGTCCTACTTCTTAGCGAAGCCGCACTTGTAGACGCCGTTGTTGATGGCATCGTAGACCAGCTCATTGGCCTCGTCGATGGATGCCCAGAGGTGGGCCGGGTAGAGGTCCAGCCCGGGGTTCCTAGCGATGTCGTTGAACTCAGCGTTGAGCATCCGGATGATCTCGGAGCTCTCGTTGTTCACCACCGTCTTCAGCTGCTTGTCCCATAGCACCTGAAACACAATGGAACACTGGAATCAGATCGGCTGTTGGGCTGTTCTGCACTTCTACGTGCTAGAAAGGAGGAGGGGGAAGATCCGCTGCTTGTTTGGTGGATTTGGAGTGACTGGATTGGAGGCTCATAGGGACGGTTGGCTTCTCGACGTAGTTGGAGCTGGCGATCTAGTAGAGCTCCCTCATGCTCCGGGCGTCGTTGAGAGGGTCGGGCTCGGCGCCGGGCTCCTCGTCGGCGGCAGCGGGGAACACCCAGCCCAGATGCTCGTTGCTCTCCTTGGTCCGCTCGAAGATGGGCTTCACGACCTACGGTTCTGATGCAGCATCACGGGGAACTGGAATCAATCCACTACCGAGCGAACCCCCGATCCATCTTGCTGCTCGCGATGGTGAGGGTGAGGCTAGGGTTATCGATGTACCGTGACGCTGATGGCGTGGTCGAGGCCCTTGAGCTTGAGGAAGCCGAGGCACTGGGACGCCCAAGGGCACGCGTATGAGACGTAGAGGTGGTACCGCCCTGCCACGGCGGGGAACCGCCCGTCCCTAGAAATGGAGCTCCGGAAGGTGGATGGCGACCGGTCGAAGGCGCCCATGTCGGTGACCTCGTCCAGCGCCGACCGCGCAGTCATCTGACGCGCGCGCATGAGTCCATGAACAGAGCAAGCGTCAACCAAGAGTCCATGACGGCAGCATCTCGGTGTCGTGGGAGGGGATACGAGGGCAGAGCGACAGCGATGGACTAGTGAGCCTAGAAAAGTCCCTTGCCACGGATCGCATGACCCCGCTGCTCCCGCAGAGGACTCAGGTGGCCTAGGGTTTGGGAGAGGATCCCAGCGCCACGCGAGGTCGACCTTACGTGCGAAGGCGGTGACTCGCTTCTCCCCATGGCGCGGCGGATGGCAACCTATGCCATCTTGTAGAGGTTGACGATGCGGTCGAGGTCTAGGTGGTTGCGCATGTCGATGCGGCACCAAAGCGTGGGCCCGTCGCGTGCGACACAACCTCAGGAACGATGTAGAGGATAGCAAAGACATGGAGGTGGACAGTGGAGATGCGGCCGAAGGGAAGAGTCGAGGCACGGATGGAGGAGTCGTTGCTCGGATGGAGGGGGCTGCAGAGCCGCGCAGCGTGAGGCAACGCACGAGGACTGTCGGGCACATGGCTTTCTTGGCGGACTGGCGAGCAGAGGAGGATGGGAGAGATGAGAATTGGGAGGCGGGCGGCTTTAATGGCGGAAGAGGGGAATTGCCAAGGAAGGCATGGCATACGGTGATGAGAAGGCGAGGCGTGGGGGTAACGGTGGAACGGACGGTGCAAATCGACCGAGTAGAAACGAACGACTCAGATCGACGCAAGGCAGAACAAGGTGAGGCAGCCTACCCCCTTACCTTCTTAATAGTAGTAGAGATATTTATAATGTCAAGTATTTTTCTAATAATATTTAACATGTTGAAAAAGGTGAAGTTCCACTCAGCATCTTAGGATTTAGCATGTAAATTATTTTTAAAATATGATTAGCATTTTCAATAGCTTTGTTGATGCTATCATATCACTAACATCACCAACACTACTAAAATTAACAATATCAGTAGGTTTTTGAAATCCATACAATACCATTGTACTACATCCATTCTAACTATTCATATGACCTTTATTTATGTAGTGTCAGGCTTGTCCAATCGTCATTTATACCCACAATCGGTAGAGGCGTTGTCAGTACCCTCAATCAGGGGTACCCTCTTTTAAAGCATGAAGACGCCGCACCCGTGCAACACCTTAAGGCCACATGGAGAATGGCGCCCAACCCCACCACATGGGCAGGTCCAAGGGCGCCACATGGCAAGGAAAGGTGGTACATCCCAGTATTCATCATTTGGGTCCGGACCCCCGTAGAAGGACACCGAACCCCCCTATACGCACAAGTCCAAGGCCCCCAAGAAGGCACGCCGGATCCCTTGGGAGGGCCCCAGTCCTCCTCCGAGTAAGGTCTGAGCATTAGCAAGGTCCCGGGACGAGAAGGACCCTAGCATGAGTAAGGGTTCGGTGCTGGCACGTGTCCAGGCCTTGCCCTGCGCTCCCCGCTGCTGGCGTGTGGCTTGTGGCCCGTGACATAAGCCAACGGGTCAAGCCTGACGTAAAGACCGTAAAGCCGTGCAGCCTATGCATTTATTGCGGAGAGGACGCGCCGCCTGCCACCACGCTAATGGGCGACGTGCCCTCCCAGCATTTAATGCGTCCTGTCTAATCCGATGGCAGACGGCGTCAGGGTCATCCGGTAGGCGGTGCGCCTGACCGACCTGTTGGCAAACAGTGCGCCCGTGCCGAGCGGCGCACTGTACTCATCATCCCTTCTACAAGAAGCCTCCCCTGCACACCGAGGATACGTAGATCTCGAGTGTCAGGGCACTAGAAGATCGCCCTAGCGGTAAACATTTGTGGCTCCAAGTGCTGTATTCGCTATATCCCTGGGCCCACATGTCGGGGCTCAGTACCTTTGTGCATGCCCCCCTTCAGCTATAAAAGGGGAGGCATGCCGCGTTACAAGATAGACCCAATCTAGGCTCACTCAGACACTCACAAGTTCATACAAGCTCTCAAGCAATACATCACATAGTGGAGTAGGGTATTACGCTCCAGCGGCATGAACCACTCTAAACCCTCGCGTGCTCTCGTGTGTTCGTTCACCAGTCTCGTAACAAGCAAAATGCTTAGGCCCCTCCTCTTCTTAGGATTTAGGGCGGGTGCAATCCGCCACCCGGCCGGAGAGATTTCCCCTCCAACATTTGGCGCGCCAGGTAGGGGCGCTAGGCTTGAAGTTTTTGCTTGTTTTCTCGCTTAGCATGATGGTGCAGATCATCGAGCATCACGCCGAAACCTCAGAAGATTTGGTGATGGAGCAAGAAGTTGCATCCTCCGCGCCGCGGGTGCCCGACCGCCCTGAGTCTGGGACTGCTGTTGTGCACGTCGTGCAGCAGCACATGCCAGCACAGGTCTCCCGGACTCCGTCAAGAGCAGCGCCTACGATGCTGTCTGCGGCCAGGGAGTTGCTACACCACCCCCCTAGCTCCACGGCTTCACTGGGGGCCATGAAGCAGTGGCGTGACGACATTGACCGGTTGCTCGGCATGGCGCATTCTACCTCAACCAGGTCCAGGCCTCGGTCATCCCGGCGCCAACACGAGGCGACGGTGTCTGTGCACTCACCCTCTGTAAGGGGCGCACAGACCGACGACCTCCGGGCAGAACTCAACCACTGGCGTACGAGGGAGGATGCTCGGATCTCTTTGGAAAGGGCGCGTGAACGCCGCCAAAACGTCGAGGGCCATAACCTCGATCAAGACTTTGTTGCGGCAGCACCATAGACACCAATGGGTACCCGGTCCCAAACGGGTGTCCCCTTGGCCGGCGTGGGCTGCGCCGCCCTCGCGGACCATCTTCGCGCGGCGTCATGGCCGCCCAAGTTCTGGCCGCACCTGCCGGAAAAATACGATGGAACATCAAACCCGTCGGAGTTCCTGCAGGTGTACGTCACCGCTATCACGGCGGTAGGTGGAAACACCGCTGTGATGGCGACATATTTTCATGTCACCTTGTCTGGACCTGCCCGGACTTGGCTCATGAACCTAGCCCCAGGGTCAATCTACACCTGGGAAGAGCTCTGCGCACGGTTCATTGCAAACTTCGCCAGCGCTTACCAGCAACATGGCGTGGAGGCCCACTTACACGCAGTGAGGCAGGAGCCTAGAGAGATCCTCCGGACATTTATCTCCCGCTTCACCAAGGTACGAGGTACTATACCTCGTATTTCCGATGCCTCCATCATCACGGCCTTCCGACAGGGGGTACGTGATAAGAAAATGTTGGAGAAGCTAGCCACACATGATGTGGAGACTATCCCCATGCTCTTCGCTCTGGCTGACAAGTGCGCCAGAGCCGCCGAGGGCCGTGCATGGCACTCGGCCCCACAAACCGGGACTACCCAGACGGGTGGCTCGGGTGCCGTCCCCCGGGACGGCAAAAAGAAAAAGAAGGGCCGCGGCTACGAAAGGTCGCAGTCTACCACGTTGGTCGTTGTAGCTACGACCGGGGGCTGGGGCGACCGCAACAAACGCCCACGGCCACAAAGGGGTAACAGCGGCTCGTGCCCTATACACCCCAATGGTCGCCACGGTGCCGCGGAGTGTCGTGAGATCATTGATCTTGCAAAACGCGTCAGCGAATGCATCAGTGAGCGGCGTGAGCAGTCTTCCAAGGATGGCTCCCCACCTCGTCGCCGCCCTGGCAAGGAAAAGGTCGACGACAGCGAGGTAGCCGCAGCTAAGCGGGACCTCGGGTATCAGTCACCCGAAGGGGATCTAAAGGACGTCTTCACTAGGGACTCCCAATCCGATGGCGACGACTAGACGGACCACTGGCGGGACCCCATGTCCCCCGGCCTACGAAGCTAAAGCCTGCCTTCCTCCGCAAACCCTTCTAGATTCCCCATAGGTCCAGACTTCTAACAGGTTCATCCAGGAATGACCGCAGCCAGAGACGGGGGCTCCTTCGTCAAACGCAGATGGAAACCCGGGGTCAGGACCTAATCTTACGGAAGTACCAAACCAAATTAGGGCTTCGCAACACTCCCCTAGCTAGGAAGGACCCTTCAAGGTAACGGGAATACTCAGACCCAAGGGCAACTGTCTAGCTACGACAGAAGGAGTGCCTCCCTCGGTGCCGGAACATCTCTGTAAGTTTTATCTATAGAGCAAGTCTGAGGGGTCGAAGTGTTTCCCTTTTGTAACTAGGTAACGCATACGTGTACGCCAGCCTGGTGGGGTATATCCCCATAAACTCGGCCTATTGGTCCGCACCCATGCAAGACAAGTTATAAAGGAAAACTACCCTCTCAGATGTACCTCTATGATAGTATTATCCTACTGCACCAAGGTCTTTTCCTGCAGTTTCTGGATTGTATTTTATCTAACACACCCGACCAGTTCCCATCCTATTAGGCATGATGACATCTAAATTGAGCAGCCAGGCTTGCGGTTTAGGACCTCTATGCGAAAGCAGGAGGGCCCGACAACCTGGGGGCCGGCTCTGGAGAATGGGAGCCCGTTCCATGGGGTGGTCCGGAGCTTGTGTGGCCGGTTAGCCTGGTTCCGTACCTGAAATCCTGCACACTCCACCACTCCGTGACGGGTACCCTAGTACTTGGAGTTATAAGTCCTGTGGGTCCGGCAACCTAGGGTCCGGAACTAGAGAAGAGATACTTGTCTTCTGGGGTGGTCCGGAGCTGTGTAGCCGCTCAGCCTAGTCCCGTACCGTGGGCCTGCACACTCCACCACCCTGCGGCAGGTGTCCTAGTACCTAGAACCACCATCCAGGGGGTCCAGACGCACAACTTGGCTCCCCCAGGCTAGACCCTACAAGTCCCAAGCATGTACAAAAGGATGGCTAGTGTCAGATGGCGGGTCCTACGTGTGTACTGCTAACGCTCCTTAGCTAAAGTTGTGTACAGATCCAGGTCTCGGCGAAGCTGCCTCCCGAGAATTGTTGACAACTCTTTCAGACACGCTGGTATCCAATCTCGACACATCAAGCCTGCATCCTAGGCGGGGGGCCAGGTACCAGGGGGAGTCAACAGCGTAGCACCTCACACGGCAGGAACGAGCGATACATAGATAAGTGTTAAACACTGCTTTATAAATAATACTCAGGAGTACCTTACAAAAACAGGAAAAAGCCTGGGGGCGGTTCTAAAGAATAGATGCCCGTTCCATGGGGTGGTCCGGGACCTGTGTGGCCGGTTAGCCTGGTTCCATACCCGAAATCCTGCACACTCCATCACTCCATGACGGGTGCCCTAGTATTTGGAACTATAAGTCCTGTGCGTCCGACAACTTGGGTTCCGGAACTAGAGAAGCGATGCTTGTCTCGTGGGGTGGTCTAGAGCCGTGTAGCCACTCAGCCTGGTCCTGTACCGTGGGCCTGCACACTCCACCACCCTGCGGCAGGTGTCCTAGTACCTAGAACCACCATCCAGGGGGTCCAGACGCACAACTTGGCTTCCCAGAGTAAGATCCTGCATACATATGTTATTACATTTTGCTTCCGAGCAAACATATGTTATTACATTTCCTTACAAACGGGGCCCTAGCTCCATTTTTGCAGGAATGAACTATGCTGCACCAGCAGGAGTCGAGCTGGAAGCTGGCTCCGAGCAACCTCACCAGCGGCGGCGGCCACCTCCACATCAGCAGATCGCCGGCGGCAGCGACCACCTCTGCACCACCAGCGACAACGACCTTCGCTCCGAGCGGCTTACCAGCGGAGGCGACCACCCCAGGGTGTGCGCCATTGCAAGGAGGTCCTCGTCCTCGTCCTCCTACGGGGGGTGACAACGAGGCCATTAAAGCCAAAAAGTCGGAGACTCGGTGGTAGGAGGCTTTGATGGTCCCGCTAGCGGAGGCAACCACCTCTACAGTGAGTAGCCTCACCAGTGGCGGCGACCACCTCAGCACCGACGACAGCGACCACCTCTACACCGGCCGGCGGCGGCTGCCTCAGCACGCACGAAGGGGTCCTCGCTCCCGTCCTCCCACGGAAGTGAGGACAAGACCATCCAAGAACGCAGCGCCACCCCCATGGCGTACTATGTCTTGTACAACCCCCAGTGCGGCCGGCGGGCAGGAGAAGATGTGGATGTGGCGGACCCACGCACGGCACGACCGTCGCCCGTGCGGTGGACAGACAGCCACGCCCCCGGCCAGACGGCAGGACGCAGCGTCGGAGGCAGCGCCAAAGCCGTCCAGCCCAAAGGGCCAGACACGCTACAACTGACAGCCTGTAGCTAGCCGGCCCCGCGTAGTCGAGGTTCGCCTCCTCTGCAAGGCTGGTGAACATCCTCCTCCTCCGAATGCTGTAGGAAGAAGCGGGTCACCAGCCCACACGGAGGGCAGGGCCCCGACTTGGCTCGCCCTCCACCCCAGCGAGGATGATGAACATCCTTGAAGCTAAGGGTGGGGGGAGGCCGCAGCCCGGCTTGCTTCTCCCCACCACGAGGCTGGTGGTCATCCTTCTGGATGGCCACTGGCGGGAGACTGCAGCCGGACTGCGTGATGAAAATCCTTGAAGCCGAGCAATGGCAGAAGAGCACTGACCCCCACGGGGTTGCGCTCCTCTAACAGCAGCAAGAAGAAGACAAGATCGACAGCCCCACTGCGAGCGTGGGCTCTCCGATGGTGAGACCATCGAAGGGGATGGCTATGACGCGTTTCCCTCCAGTGAACACCGGCACGCCCCATCCAGAGGCCTAGAAGGCGGAAGGGCGCGAAGGGTGCAAGAGGAGCAAGGCATGACTACTACCCGCTCTTTTTAAAGGGAGATTTCCCCTCTTGCGCCTCGGAGCATCACGGGCAAAGTCTCCCTCAGTGTGCACCAAGGATTCCGCCCTATGACACGGGGGCTAGGCCCCACGCGTCATATAGGATGGCCCGAAGCACGAAGAAGATGAACCGTCGCACAAGGAGCGTGCAACCGCCCCACGGTTATGCGCCTCTCCATTTTCGCCAAAACCAGCGGTCAAGAAGGCGAACCGCCACGCAGGAAGCGAACAACCGCCCCACGGTTGTGCGCTCCCTTAGCTTTGCTATAATCGGCGGTCCAGCATGCGGACCCAGGCCCACATGTTATGCAACCGGCGCGCCGGTTACGGGGTGCGGAAAAATCGCACCGCCGCTTGCGCCAATGCCGCGTCCCTCGGGGTCGTCACAGAAGACTGAAAAGATAAGTTTTCAGAACCGATGCAACGACTCGAGGCACCCCATGCATGGCCCAACAGTGATATTAAGTACGAAGGTCATGGGCCAGTCAGCCGTGGGAACAGGCGTGACAGTCGGCGTAGCCATAGGCGAGCCGACAGTAATTGCACCAACAGGTGCGCAAGAGCAGCAGGCAGATCGCCAATCAGACTCTGGCCCCACCTGCAGGCTCGCATCCTCCCCTGAGGCGGGCCCGGGGGCCACTGTCAGTACCCTCAATCAGGGGTACCCTCTTCTACAGCATGAAGACGCCGCACCCGTGCAACACCTCAAGGCCACGTGGAGAATGGCGCCCAACCCCACCACATGGGCAGGTCCAAGGGTGCCACGTGGCAAGGAAAGGTGGTACATCCCAGTATTCATCATTTGGGTCTGGACCCCCATAGAAGGACACCGGACCCCTATACGCACAAGTCCAGGGCCCCCAAGAAGGCACGCCGGATCCCTTGGGAGGGCCCCAGTCCCCCTCCGAGTAAGAGACGAGAAGGACCCTGGCATGAGTAAGGGTCCGGTGTTGGCACGTGTCCAGGCCTTGCCCTGCGCTCCCCGCTGCTGGCGTGTGGCTTGTTGCCCGTGACATAAGCCAACGGGTCAAGCCTGACATAAAGCCCGTAAAGCCGTGCAGCCTCTGCATTTATTACGGAGAGGACGTGCCGCCTGCCACCACGCTAACAGGCGACGTGCCCTCTCAGCATTTAATGTGTCATGTCCAATCTGATGGCAGACAACGTCAGGGTCATCCAGCAGGCGGCGCGCCTGACCGGCCTGTTGGCAAACAGTGCGCCCGTGCCGAGCGATGCACTGTACTCATCATCCCTTCTACAAGAAGCCTCCCCTGCACACCGAGGATACGCAGATCTCGAGTGTCAGGGCACTAGAAGATCGCCCCAGCGGCAAACATTTGTGGCTCCAAGTGCTATATTCGCTATATCACTAGGCCCGCATGTCGGGGCTCAGTACCTTTGTGCATGCCCCCCTTCAGCTATAAAAGGGGAGGCATGCGGCGTTACAAGACAGACCCAATCTAGGCTCACTCAGACACTCACAAGTTCATACAAGCTCTCAAGCAATACATCACACAGTGGAGTAGGGTATTACGCTCCGGCGGCCTGAACCACTCTAAACCCTCGCGTGCTCTCGTGTGTTCGTCCACCAGTCTCGTAACAAGCAAAATGCTTAGGCCCCACCTCTTCTTAGGATTTAGGGCGGGTGCAATCCGCCACCCGGCCGGACAGATTTCCCCTCTGACAGGCGTGCTGCACGAGGCGATTCTGTAATATGAATTGGATTTCGGTCTACTAGACTAGTGGTGCTGCTACCTAGCAGACTTTAGCATGAGCCCAGACATAGAAAACTTCTTAGTTTGATGCTCCATATGCTACGAGATTTTCCTTGTGTTATTTTTCAGTAGTTGATGTAGCTCGTGCTTACATGTAAAATCTTACATAATCAATAGATACGGCTATGAACTGGTTCATTGAGGCTGTTGATGCACATTTTAGGTGTAGTTTTGTGGGGATACAAGATCCTTGTGTGTCGCTTCAATAGTATTTTGTTAGGATCAACTAGGTGGTTATTGCCTTTTGATCTATTCTAAGTTCTAGGTAAGGCTTAGTTGCCTGAATTCTTTGGGCCATTAATAGAAGTATTGTATTTCCAGGACATCATACAAACAGATCATATTATTCTTGGCATTTTTATATCGTAATTGTGTTTTACTATATATATGATGGTACTTGTATAGAACTACAAATGTAACTTCAGTAATATCTTTCTGCAGTTGGACAAGCTGGTGAACAACACTGGGATTACTGAATCAGGGGAAAGCGAGAAGGTCTTGCTGCTCAAGGAGAGTGGTGTTAGGATACCCTGGTGTATGCATTTCTGTAGTGACAAGAGCACCACCTCTTAGATTTCAATCTGAAACTACGAAAGCACATTCATAACAAGAGACTTGAAGATGTCCATATGCTCAGATATGACAGGGTATTGTTCCAGTTTTTCTTTCTCTCAGATAAACATTTCATGTAAGCAGATTTGTATTGTTGTTTGTTGGCCATTCAATTGTGACCATTTTTTTGTTTGTGCAGATTATCCTTTTCCATTTTGGGCTTGGCAGTAATGCACATTTCATAATTTTAGATCTCTATGCACAAGAAAACATTCTTCTCATGGATTCAGAATACAAAGTAATGACGCTACGTTCTCACAGGTTGTTGCCTAATTGATAATTTTTCGTAGCATGTATTACCATTGTTGCAGCAATATTGACTAATAAGGATAAGAAAATATTAGAGTTACCATGTTGTGCTATGACCGCTCCCCTGGCTGGTCCTCGACTTCTTCCTCTTCTTCGCCAACATCGAGACGCTCTACTTCTCGGCGTCGCTGATCAAGTTCCTGGAGGGTGCGTGGGTGCCCATCCTCCTAGCCCTCATCCTGCTCGTCATCATGTTCATGTGACACCATACCACCGTCCAGAAGTATGAGTACGACGTGCACAACAAGGTGACCCTGGAGTGGCTGCTGACGTTAGGCGACATGCTGGGCACAACACAACACAATGTGCGAAAACTTGTTTATAATTTTTTACATTTGAAGCGATGATAATGTAAAATTTCTTTATAATTTTTATGTATGAATAGTTGTGAGTTCTTAATCCTTTGCATTCATCTTAGTATTCAAATAATTGGAACAAAATTGTATCGAATTATCTTTATGATACTTTATCTGTTTTAAATGGTCCACGACAAGCTTGGCTGATCTGGCCTGTGTAAATGGAGTTTCATGGAGAACTTTGTCGGCATTAAATTATAGAACACATTAACAATTCTAAATTAAAGTTGGCATGGCATGAAAGTTAGGGTTTGAAGGGATTAGTATTCATAAGAACATTTAAATTTTCCGTTGCAACGCACGGATATATACCTAGTAACTATTCTAAGGGGGTGTTTGGTTGCTTCTGCTAAAGTTTAGTTCGTGTCACATCAAGCGTTTGACTTTTAAATAGAAGTATGAAATATAGACCCAACCAACTGGACTAGATTCGTCTCGTCTTTTAATCTTCGGCTGACAAATTAGTTTTATAATCCGACTACATTTAATACCCGGAACGGAGGTTCAAACATTTGATGGGACAGGGGCTAAATTTTAGCGGGGTGTAACCAAACACCCCCTAAGAGGGTGTTTGGTTTGCCCCTGCTAAAATTTAGCCCCTATCACATCGAATGTTTGAACCTCCGTTCGGGGTATTAAATGTAGTCGGATTATAAAACTAATTTCTCAGCTGAAGATTAAAAAGTGAGACGAATCTAGTACAATTGGTTGGGTCTATATTTCATACTCCTACTTAAAAGTCAAACGCTTAATGTGATCGGGCTAAACTTTAGTCCATAGAACCAAACACCCCCAAGTCTAAATAGGCTGGGCCCAAATAATTTTAACCGATGTACTCGATGCCAAGCGTGATGATAACGTCAGTGATCGGATGGATTGACCCTAAACAATGATTACATATTTATATCACCCAAAGAGATGTTACACATGTCTGTTCGGGAAGGAACAGTTAGGAGGAACTTACCGAGAGACACGTACGGCAGTTTAGGCGTAAAGTACAATATTAAACATGTTTAATTACATTGAAGAACAGATGCCTAATGATATTACTAACTGCTAATTATTGATGACTATTGACTGTTTCTAACAGAGGAATTTACATGCATGACGACCATACACAAATGCCAATTAATTCCACATGGTGGGTGCATGTGTGCCTGCATATAGTATTCGCACATGCATGTAGGCTTTGCAAATTGCAGGCGGCCCGGCCGGGGGTGTTGTATTCTATTATTCCTCTGTTGAGCTCCAGGGCCGCTCAATGATTTGGGTTAGCCGTGCCCTGGGATTGGAAGGCAAGGATAAGGCGATGGCACCTGGCACAGGTACGTACGGCTCCCCGAAGGCGCTCTGAGACTGAGTTTGTTTGTCCCTATCACGCCATGCATGCTGTGTGTGTCTCACGGCCGGCTGCATGTGGCTACTAGCTAGCTAGCTGACAAGCCCCAGCATCCAAACTCTTCTCTGCAGGTTGGGTGTGACTAGTGTGCTGTTGGCCTCCGTCGATCGACGCTTTTTGTTTGCACACCTTTGGTCTGTCTCTCGTGCGCAATAATGATGATGCGTCGTCCCGGCCCCCTGTGTGCCGTCGTGAGCCCGTACGTGTGGCAACACGATCCGTCCCCATCGTTCCTTCTGCAGGGTATACACGGTACGTGTTTTGTAGCTAGGGCAAGTGTGCAACTTGCTGATCGATCGACGATCGATTGAGCGAGGCCGACGGCATTGATTATATACCACATGGCCATATGCTGGTCTCCATCGCTCGCTCGTACGACGCCGATCGATCGATCGAGGTGGGAATGGGATGCAGCAATGCCATGGTCGTCGAACTGCACTGTGTGCATGCATGCATGCATGCGAGGCTGACACTTGCACGCGTTGCTATCGCGCCCCCGTCGTTTTCGTGTGGAGTACGTATGTATGATCGACATCGGTCGCGCACGCACACGTCTCTCTCTCGATCCGGTTCTAGAGTCGCCGATCGATCAAAATCGGCAGTGTGTGTGCGTGCATGCAATCATGCATGCAGCTAGCTAGCTAGCGCGGCACATCGTCATCGATCATACGAGTGGGTACATCACATCGTCGAGATGGAATTGAACAAACCACCCAGGTATTTATTAGGTGCATGCCGTTCCTATCCACAGACCACAGGAAACACAGTACGACGTCTACGTGTACGTACGTACGTACCGTCGCGGTTGTCTGTCTGTCTCGCTCTGTCCTGCTTCACTCCTCTACCCGGCAGTGGAAGTGAAAGGTATCCATGCATGCAAATATGGGACGACGACGAGTCGACGACGGCTACTACAACTACAACAACACTTGGTTGCTTTCCACAGGCAAAGAGGCGATCGACAGCGGCGCGCGTCGGGCGGGCGCTGGGCGCATCCCCTTGTCGCCGGGGCAGTGGAGGCGGGGTCGACCTCGCGTTCCGTTGCGTTTGTACGCCACCCGCCACCGTCTTATTCCCCCGGCCCGGCCGGATCAGCTAGCATCCCACATGCATGCGGATGCGCGCGCGCGGTGCTCTGCTACCACACACAAGCATGCACGGACCAGAGCACAGGTGCATGGATGTGGTGTCTTCTCGATCGACCGAGCTATAGCCCATCTCCTGAGCTAGCAGATCCTTTTCGATCGGATCGTCATCAATCGTGTGTGCATGAAGTGATGGGTTAATTTTTACGCGCGACGTCCGCCCGCCGACACTGCAGGTACAGCATGCTGATAGGAAGGCCGGCCAGCGCTGCCAATTGATGCAAATGACAAACGGTAACGTACGCAAGCCTGCTCTTTTGCATGAATCCAGCTAGATCCAGGTGCTTGCCTCTCTCTCTCTCTCTCTAATGTACTCCCTCTGTCAAAAAATACAATTTAAAATTATTTATGTTTGATCATTTTTGAACCATGTCGATATAAACTAGCTAATTTCCGTGAGCCATATACGAGGTCGACGAAAATTACCTAATTGTCGTGTTTAATGTGCAAGACCAAGTGCCGACAAAAATAAGATGATGTCTAATGATATTAACTATTTTTCGTAGTCTAAACCTGGCCTAATTTTGTGGGCATTTGGTCAATAGAAAAAATAGATAGATTTTTTGAAGTAAAAAAAATAGATAGATTAATATTGTGATCAGTTCTTAAGGCATCAATGAAAATAATAGTATAGATGAACCAAAAGTTAAAGTAGTGCAAACAAATTATTGATAAAGCCATATCGTCAATAATAATCGCTAAAATCGATCTGAATTCATATTTATTATTTGCTATCAAATAATCTACAGGTTGCAATAGGGTGCAATGACTGGATAGGAGTGTGCATGCGTAGCTATCGTCCCAGCTGTTTGTCTTGACAGATGAACATATACATTCTTCTAGTCAGTCGTACCTAACCTACCGACAGGCGACAGCTAGCAGGTGCATGATTCCCGATCGTCGATCGCTACCCGCAACTGCAAGACCAATCTGCGTCCACAGCGTGCATGCATGACTAGTCAAAGGGTCCAAGCACTACTACGAAAAACAATTATAGAGACTTCTGTTTTTTGTTCAGTAGACAGGACGTAGGGGTGGCTGACACAAAAAAAAAGATTTGTAGAATTGTAGAGATGTTTTTAGGGGTTGTGTTGAGCACCAAATTGAGTGCGCGGACGGTCCGGCCCTGAGGCCGGACGGTCCGCGGTCCGGATAGTCCGCGCCTGTGGGCCGGACGGTCCGCGCGTGCGCAGAACAGATTAGGGTTCCGAGTTTTGTGCTACGGTTGTTAGCTAAAATCAGGGGATAAGCTCGGAAATTAGTTTGTAAAGAGTCCAGCCCCCCTCCTCTATAAATAGAGAGGTCTACGGCCGATTTGTAATCATCAATCGAATCAATACAACTTCTATTTCGCATTTTATCCTAGGAGTAGTTCTAGTCTAGTTTAGGTTTAGATATCCAATCCCCAAATTCTGCGTCTCTCTTCGGCTCTACGTCGATTAGAGGAGTCTAGGTCGGCCAGCCCGAGCCTAGACACCACCTAGGATCTCTACTCCCCGACGGGTCCCTCCCGGGAGCGAGATCCAGACGCCGTCGGCGATCTTCCGCCGTCCCTGCGTACGCGCGGACTGTCTAGCCCCAGGGCGCGGACCGTCCGACCGTCAGGCAGGAGCCCTAGCCACGCACCAGGCCGCGGACCGTCCGACCCCAGGCCGTGGACAGTCCGCCCTTGCGCAGAGAGCACCACCGCGCCTCGCACCAGGCCGCGGACTGTCCGGCCCCTGCGCGCGGACCGTCCGCCCCTGTGCAGAGGGCACCGCCACGGTTCTTGTTGAGTGTTTGGCGCTCCGAAAAGGCGTCAACAGGTGGTTTAATTTAAAATCGTCTCTAAAAATAGTTTTTTAAAATAAGCCATTTCTAGAAATGCATTTATACGGACGGCTAGGTTTTTTAGCCGCCTCTACAAATGGCATTGCTTATAGATTTGTAGAGACGGCTGAACCTAGAGCCGCCTCTAAAAATAAGCATCAAACTGTAAAATAACACACTAAAATTTAAGTTTTTTGAATTGGGCACAACCAAAACAAAAGATGTAAGTCTCGAAAAATATGCAATTTCATAGGTGGTAACTTCTTTGAAAAAAAATAATCTATCCATAAAAATTACGTTTGAAGTTCTAACATTTAAATATAGATTTTTCCAAACAACCTCGAATGGAGACATGACCAAAATGAAAGTAGTAGATCTAAAAATTATAAACTTTTTTATTTGAAATCACTTATCTAAGATACATTTGATATCAAAATTTTTAAATGACCTCATATGTAGACATGATCAAAATAAAAGTTACAGATCTAAAAAAGTTATATAACTTTGTAGTTAGCAAATTTTTAATTTAAATTAATCCATCTATGAAAAATTATGTTCAGAACTAGCACATTTAAAAAACAAATTCTTGAAACGACGTTAGATAGAGAACGATCAAAACTAAAGTTGTAGATCTTGAAATGTTATAAAACTTTCTAGTTGATAAATTTTATTTAAATTGCTTTAGTCTTAAATACATATTTTAAAACCGAATGAAGATAAAGTAATATTGTCTTTAATGGATAGTGTAAAATAGGGACACGACATTGTAGGTGATACTTTTTAGCACTGTCTGTATATTAAAGTTTGAAATAAGAGATGAGACAGAATATGATAGGAGTTGCTAGAGACAACCTAAGGTATCTCCAGCAGGTTAATTATCCCTATACCTGGATTTAAGCTATACTCTGTGAATAATGCAATTTACAGTTTCCAAATAGTGTTTTAGTTGAGCATATGAGTGAACTGTTGAACCGTTCTAAGCCGTTCTAAGGAGTCCAAATATCCTAATTGGGCACAAGTGAGTTTGGGATTAAGTGACTATGGAATCAATGCATGAGGCCGAAGGTTACAGACCACTACATACTCTTTTTTTGCTATTTTAGACCTAGATTTATATTTTCTAAAAATGATTTATAGGAACGACCAGTTTTCGAGCCACCCTACAAACACTTTGGCCTTGTTTGTTTACACCAATACAGCTCTTGATTAGTATGGATTGTAATTAAATCCATATCATAATCCATGCTCCCAAAAAATCCAAACATACTTACAAAATTTATTTGATTAAACCTATCATAGATTATAACCCAAGGGTTTGGGAATTTTTAAACTATGTAAGGCATAGATTCTATCTATAGCTCATTATGTATAAAATAAATCTATAAAAATATTGCACAAGTTTATATTAGAATGCATGGATCAAAAAAATAACTAGTTTTGAGAGATACATGTATTAAATAATGGATTGAATCCCAACATAAAATTGTGTGTGAGGTATAGATTTACCTAATACAAACCCGGATTAAATCTATATTGGGATTTCATCCCTTATAACCGAACAAGGCCTTAGTTGCCCCCCCTAGAAATTGTTAATTTCTAGAAGAGCCAGCCCCTAGAAACCACCACAAGCTGCCACTAAAATGCCTCCATGTAGTAGTGTGAATCATTGGGCATTTATACTGGCCCATTATAAGTCTAAGTTAGGCCTTGTTCGTTTATATCGGATTGCACCCGGAATCGTTCCGGCTAATCAAAGTTTATATAAATTAGAGAAGCAATCCGGCTCGGAATTGTTTCGACCCACCATTTGTGTCGGATTGCACCCGGAATCGTTCTAGCTAATCAAAGTTTATATAAATTAGAGAAACAATCCGGTTCGAAATCGTTCCAACCCACCAATCCGACACAAACGAACAAGCCCTTAGCGATTTCTACAAATGAATTAGTAGAGACGAGTAGTGGTATTATCAGTCGTTCCATTAAAATTGTTTTTCAGAGAGACAGCTAAACAACAATCTCTAAAAATTATGATTTTTAAAAACTGAACTTATTATTTCTAAAGACGGTTTTGTAGTGGCGCTAGCTGGCTCACCAAGTCACCAGCTGCCCGCCTGCCTCCTACAAAATCCTTTTTGTAGTAGTGAAACAAACCATATATGTAGCTCTTGTACAACCAATCATGCATGCATGCATATGTATGAGTCTAAGCGCTTATGGATAAGCAAATAAAGCTGCATTAGTTTTATATCGATATGATCGTAATAAGCAAAGTGGCCACCCGACAGGCAGGGACGTGGGCTCGCTGGAAAACTAGCTTAAGTGCTTGTCATGACCGATGTTGTTTATGCGCCACTACAGTGTGGTGCCCTGCTGACATGCATGAGTTTGCACCCAAGTTCACGTGGGCTCGCTGAAAGCTGTGCGTCTGCAACTTAATTTTGCTATTCTATAAATTCCTTCTTAAATTCCGTGTCTTGCTAGGTTTGTTCCAAGCCAGTTAGACAACCTTTTTTTTTGTATATACACCGGTATTACGTATTCATCTCTATCGCAGGGCTATATATAGATTGATCGAAAAGGGCATTTCAATTGTTGACTACTCCATTAATTGCTACAGTCCATGTACGCACTATGATTCGGGTGATATAAAGATGCCACATATATATATATATATATATATATATATATATATATATATATATATATATATATATATATATATATATCTGCACTGCACGCGACTATTGCTGGAAAGTGGAAACACAAGTACAGAAGCAAAACCGATGGGAAACGGTCGCACTCGCACCTGCACCTGCTGAGTGCAGCCAGTAGTAGGAGAGAAAGTGGAAGAGAAGGAGGCATGATTCGGCGCGGGACATGATGATGGCTTGGCGGGCCACGTATTCGTGCCGCGTAGCCATCATTGACTGAGAGGATTATTACGCAGCTCTGCTCGGCACGGGAGGGCCCATGGGTAAGGCCCATGTACGTGTGCACGGGGAGCGCGGGCCCGTCCTGCCGTCCCCAGATCTCAACTATCGGATTCGTGGGTCCCATCTCCACAAGTTCAAACGGGCCGAGAGGGCCAGGCCCAATAGTTCCTTGGCATACTTGACCGCTGACGCTGCCACCCTCCAGATTGCCACTGTTCACACTCCACACCACTAGAGATAAAAAAACGGACAGAAAAACTCCACTGCTATTTTCGTTTTCACATTTTTTTCACTGAAAACGGGACCAAGCCCGGAATAGTCGGAAATAGAAATGGTAGCGGAAGAAATGGGTGTACGAAAACGAACGGGAACAGAAATATTAAACGAAGGAAGAAGAAAAAAACAAAATGAACCGTTGTGCTAAGGGGTGGCAGTGATGGGGTCATTTTATCAACTCTATTAAACTTGATCTGGTGGAGCATTTCTGGATGAGCTTTATTAAAACATGTATCCTATTTTAGTAAATCTGAATTTTGCGAAGCTAATTTTAGCTAACTTTTTATGAAATGTGCCTATTTTTGACAGCGATCGAGTGCTGCAAAACAAAAAAGAAAACTTTTAGTCAACAAGAGAGCAGTAGCATGCAAGTTGCTGGTGACGCTGTCCTCTTTATCATGCATGCATCGAGGTCGACGAGTGAAAAAAAGGGGAAAAAGAAGAAAGACGTGGGGATGTGGAACGATGGGCCGGGTTCATTCAGGTGATGGGTGTGAAGGGCGGCTGACGTGTGCGGTGACCGTCGCATGACAATGGCGGCACTGTGGAGCAGCGTAATTTCTCCGCGGAAAAGAGAGCAGCAACAGCGACGGCAGCAACCATGCAGCTGCATCAGGCTGTTTTTGGTCTCCCCCCCCCCCCCCCCCCTGTTACTAGTTACTACACCTGCTCCAGCGGTCCAGCCTCCAGGCGACTGCTCCTAGCTGGTATAATCATGACGAGCGTGGCAAGCCTCGCCCTCTTTTCCTTTTCCTCTCGCATTTCCGTCCCTGGCCAAAAGCTGGCCTTCGTCTCGTCTCCGCATCCGGCAGGCGGCAGCCAGCCGGAGAAATGCGCAGCGCATTGCGTTTGCTTGCATAGCATAGCATAGTACTACTGTATCTAGGGGTTTCGATTGGCTCCGGCGCCCGAGAAATGCGCAGCGCGCAGGCAGGCAGGGAGGATACCGAGCAGCAGCGTCCGCAAGAGTGGAGAATGTTTTTCAGAGGGGGAGCATGCAGGGCCTGACGTTTTCCCCTGTGGAGACGGAGCGTCGTCGCGCGCCGGGCTGATGGGTCACTTCAGTCATCAGTCTTCAGGGGGGGGCTGCTGGACGATGATTGCATCGGCCAGAGTGAAAGGCAAGTGGCAGACTTTGTGAAATGTGCGTGGCCGGCTGCACGTCGCACAGGCACAGCCACATGACAGGAGGAGGGAAAAGAAAAGTTACAGCAGCGGCGGCAGATAAAAAAGAAAAAAGGTCAAAACTGCTGGCATGCCATATTGGATGTTGCCATGGCCATGGAGTACCCGCTCTGTTGCCATGGCCATGGAATACCCGCTCGATTCTCTTGATCTGAGTTTTACCAATGATTTTGCCGCTGACCGTGCGGTAAGTACAACTCCATCCAATCTGTGATAATTTTTCCCCTCTGGTATTCTCTGAAAAGATCCCTTTCCAAAAGGATGCTAGATCGTCGCCACGCCAGAGGAGAGTCGGTTGTTAATTAAGCTGGTTATGCATGGATGGAGTGTTGTGTTATTCAGACGACAACAGGCAACTAACCACTCAGGGGATGTTTGGGAACAAAGTTTTTCTGCAGTTTTGGAAGAATACTGCAGTATTATATACATAATGGTGTTTGGCAAGCTTGGTAAAATCTCTGTTTTCAAAACTGAAGTATTGCAAATACTATAGTTGTTTTAAGGCATTCTAAACTTAGCTCTGGACCTCAGTTTTCAAAACTGCGGTATTATAAACTACGGTATTATCATAACTAAAGTATAGTATAGTATTTCAAAAACTGTGGTTTTCAAAAACTTTGTTCCCAAACAGGACCTCAGTTTTATCTGAGTGTTTCCCGTCCCACGCGAGCCGGTCGGCGGCCTATGAAACATCGTAGAGAGATCATTCCTCAGCTTAATCATCAGTAAACTTGCCTCCCGGCTTTCCACGTAAGCATCTTCGTCTTGAGTTTCTTGGCCGAAAGATCGAGCAACTGAAATGATCGCTCAACGGAGAAATAAACTCGCTTAATCAGTCACTAAATGGTATGAAACGAACTAACAAATATATTAGTCTGTGATCCCTGCCCATGGACGGCGCGGCGTACGTACAGCGGGGCACGAGTAGGATGGAGTAGTAATAATAGGTCGACACACGTGGCCGCAGGGCACTAGTTCATGTTGGAGATGGCAACCAGCAGAGATGGTTGGGATTCGAGAGCACGAGGCTTGTACATACAGGCACTGCAGCATCCATGCATCACCTGCATACCGGCGGCCGTCTGCTGGCACGAGCTAGCTGCGTTTTGCATGATGATGCATGGTGCCAGAACTGCAGCTGGGAGCAACGTACCCAGAGGTGAAAGTACTCCTTGCCTTTGCATACTTTGGTTTCGCGTGCGTACGTGCTGCATATATTGCATAGACCCCAAGCAAATGATGAAGCAGGCGAACGAGGAAGGAGAAAGGGGCTGCCTCCCAAAAATATATATACTCATATATGCGCCACTACCGGAATCAATCGCTTTGCCGAGTGCCTGAAGCACTCGGCGAAGCGTTCAAAACACTCGGCAAAAGCTTTGCCGAGTGTTACACTCGGCAAAGAAGGCTCGGTGAACAGTGCATCGGCAGAGCCTTCTTTGCCGAGAGCTTTTTATCGGGCACTCGGCAAAGATCTTTGCCGAGTGCCAGAGAGCACTCGGCAAAGAAAAGCAGCCGTTACGGCGTCGAGTGACGGAGACGGCGGCTTTGCCGAGTGTCCCTTGTGACACTCGGCAAAGAAGTTAGTTTTGCCGAGTGTCTTCCGTGCAGCACTCGGCAAAGAATCCATCTTTGCCGAGTGCCACTTGGGACACTCGGCAAAGAACCCGCCAGGGAGGGTCCCCATGTCAGGTTCTTTGCCGAGTGTCCCAAGTGGCACTCGGCAAAGCCGACCTCTTTGCCGAGTGCCAGGGACGTAACACTCGGCAAAGAACCTAAGTCGGTGCCCAGGTCTGTGCTCTTTGCCGAGTGTTAAGACCCGGACACTCGGCAAAGAGCCTCTTTGCCGAGTGTAACACTCGGCAAAGTGACCAGTATATACCTTTTTAATTTGTTTTTTGTATTCCATCCACACAAACAGAAGATATCACATATATATATCACATATATACATCACAGATATCATCACAGACATAAATAGCCAACACAAACATAAAACCGTCACCACAAACATAAATATCCATCACAAACATAAGTGTTCAACACAAGTATTAAACACAAACATAAGTCTCAAACGTCGCAAGCTCTCACATAAGTATCAAACACAGACATAAGTATTATACATAAGTTCTGAAGTCTAAAACAATGAAAACACAACACTCATGGAGGTGGGCGGTTTGACCGGGGCTGCGTTGGGCTGAACCCTTCCGGAGGGTTGTTGGATGCCGCCCCAGATTGGCCCTGCACAGAGAAGAGATTGCAAGTGTTATACCAGATGCATTACAAACATCTAACTACAATTTTGATACTCACAGGAGTGTGGAAGAGAGTAGGGTCAACTGGAGGGAACAATGGAGGTGGCGGAGGGATGCCCTGTGCGGCGCCAAGGCTCTGCATGTACTGGAACATCTCTGCCATCCTCTGATCAGCCGCCGCCCGCTCCGCCATTATCCTCGCCTCCATCTCTTGACGTTCCCTCCTCTCTTCTTCTAGTTGGGTCTGTAATATTACAAGCCAACGTTATAGTAACTCAAAGAGAAGGTATATAACTCAAGAAAGGACGAGTTACAGAAGCACTAACCTCGAGTTGCTGTATGCAATGTTGTGAGCTGTCGTGCCGAGGTCGTATGGCTGGACTCGAGCCCGTGCTCCTTGCTCTCACCTGAGACAGAGTGGGAGTGGAGGATGAGTCGATTGCCCCGTCGGCAATCCAGTACCGCCCATGTCTCTTGCCTCCTCCGACCCTCATGAGCACATCGGTGTCGATCGGCTCGGTGCTCGGATCATAGTCTGGGCCATGGACCTCCTGCGCCATGGCGGTGTAGTCATGGAGGCGGCTGTAGACGGCGGGGTTGGTGTAGGCCTCGGGCCCGTCATCCGGGTTGTAGGTGACGTCGGACGTCGCCTTACCCTTATGGGCCATAGCATAGGCCGAGAAGGTGGAGCAAGGCCTTCCACCATGTGACGCCGACTGCAACGAAAACCAACGAGATAGTTAGAAATAATATCTAACTTAGTGCTATATATCTAAATAAAAAAAGGTGGCGTACCCATGCTTCGGCATATTGGCCCAGGCTCCGGCTGCCTTGGTGGTGGGAGGGGCCTTGCATCATCAAACGCCGTTCCCGGCTAGCTGTGTGCGCCTCGTCCCACTCAGCCGAACACCACCTATCCACCATCTGCTCCCAGCACAGAGGATGTGCGGCGCACCAATGTGGAATCATCTGCAAAGTAAACACGTAAAGTGCATATCAGAAGATAAAATAAAATTCATGTATGGAGTACTGGTACCAAACATACATGACTTTACCTGCAGGTACTGCTCCCTGGTCAACGACATGGTTCGGGCTTGAGTTTTGGTCACCTTCTCCCCAAGGACGGAGCCGTGGTAGGTGATGATGGCCTGGATGCGGGCCTCATAGTGCATGTCCACGACGAGCTTCTTACAGCTCGTGGTGGCCACCACATCCGCCCTAGCCTCGTATCCAGCATCGCATCTGAAGAAATCCTGCATACAAAAACGATGTATCCATACATTATTTCAAGAATTTGCAACGAATGCGACATATTTTACATTATACTAAGACTTACCCACAGCTCTTGCTTCACCCGCTCCGCCTTGTTATTGAATTCCCTACCGTCCCGGTCTACTGCATCGGGGGCGACGGCGTAGTGGTCAAAGGTGAAGGCTGGGCCCGTCACTCCGGCGTACTCCACAAGTCCAGGGAAGTGTTCCCTGCACAGTAGGCCGAGGATGCCATTGGGGGGGCGACGATGACCCCCAGCATAATCCAAAACCGTCCAAGACCTGTCCAAGTGATAAATAAAAAGTATTAGTTTATATTATGATTTTGAACACATAATATGAACAAGAATGAAGAACATAAAGTTACATACCTCTCCCCTTCCGGCCGAATCAGCGGCCGTCTGTCCCGAAGTATGGGACGCTGAGGGAGACTCGCGGGGCCTCGCAGGTAGATGCTCCTCGAACTAGAGCCGCCTGAACCTGAGGCGTCCTGCTGCTGGTCGTCGTCGTCCTGCTGCTGGTCGTCGTCGTCCTGAGGCGCCGCCTGCTGCTGCGCTGCCTGCTCTGCCTCGTCCTGTTGCGCTGCCTGCTCTGCATCGTCCGCCGTCCTACTCCTCCTCCCCCTCCTCCTCCTCAGGAAACCGCCCACCATATTTGTCCAACAACCTGCAATTAAGAGTAAACAAATAAGCACATATAAATAGATGTATTTAAAAACAGGTGCGAAATAAAAAGTCATATAGCATTACATCGATTAAAAATAATCTTCATATGTGTCGGGGTTAGCCGGATCATAACTCTCATCATCACTATCAAGCATTTCAATCTCCACACCATCGGAAGACGCAAGTTCGTCAGTAATGTCATTGCCTTCAAGGATTACTAAGTCATTATCATTTTGCACCTCATCCTCCTCCTCATCAACAACCATTTCAATATCTACGTCCATTCCGATAGCTTCGGTTAAGTCTATCTCAAATCGCCCTTCTAGCCCATCTTCTTGGAAGAACTCTCCATCATATGTGTCTGGGTCTAAGTTGTAATCTTCATCGTTAGGAACAGGTAACCTCCCATGCGGCGATACCTTATACACAACATCCCAACCCTTAAGATGTTCTTTCGTTTGACACGCATATGGGAGATAATACACTTGTGTGGCCTGTTGGGCAACGATATAGACATCGTCTCCTGCTAAGGTGGAATCTTGTCGAATTTCGACTATCCCAAGATTAGAATGTGTCCGTCTCGTCACTTGAGGGTCAAACCAATGACATTTGAATATCACTGGAGTAAGAGGTTTGGAACCATAAAAATTGAGCTCATATATTTCTTCGATTCGTCCAAAATAATCGACATTGTCAAGGCCCGGCGTAAAGACCCCAGAACACGTTGTTTTCCGATTGGGCCGACTTTTGTCGTAGTGTGTTGTGCGAAAACGGTATCCATTGACGTCATACCCAGAATATTTCTTGACCCTATAAGCAAAGCCGTTGGCTACTTGTCTCAATTCGGCACTCATAGACGGATCTCTTTGGCCCTGCAAGTATTCGCAAGTTAAAAGACGCTAAATTGAGTTTAAAGACGTATCTCTTTTACAAACTAAGCACGTACCTTATGTTTGAACCAGGAAATGAAATCGGGCAACCCATTTCTCGCACCCTTTCTAAGAAGAGCGTCATATTCCTGTGGAGTGGGGTCCCTTGATCGACACCAGAATTCATGAAGAAATTGTTCCATGTATAGCGTCACCTCTTCAAGGTTGGTCAATACGTATAGCATGATATGCCGCCACTCTTCATGTGTCAGGGTCTTGGTGGTCGAGCCACTTGCGCTTCCGAGTTGGCCTCGAAATATGCTAAGGTTCGATTCATTGTCGCCATCATTGTAACGAGGGGGTGGATTATGCACGCTCGGCAGTTTGTCACCATAATAAGTTGTTGTGAAGTTTGAGACCTCCTCTAGAATGTATGCCTCTGCAATGGAAGCCTCGATTTTGCATTTATTTCTACATTTCTTTCGAATAGTCTTTAGACATCTCTCGATTGGATAGCACCAACGTCCCTGCACGGGGCCCCCCATTCGTGCCTCATAGGGGAGATGAAGAATCAAATGCTGCATTGGATTGAAGAAGCCAGGTGGTAATATCTTCTCAAGCTTACACAGTAACACGGGGGGCAATCTTTCCAAGTCTGCAACCACGGTCCGAGATAACTCTTTTGCACAAAGCTGACGGAAGAAATAGCTCAACTCTGAAAGCGCTAGCCAGACATGCTCAGGGACATAGCCTCGAACCATCGCAGGAAGAATCCGTTCAATCCATATGTGGAAGTCATGACTCTTCATCCCTAAGACTCGCATAGTAGATAAGTTCACCCCCCTACTCAGGTTAGCTGCATATCCATCAGGGAACATCAACATCTTTATCCACTGAAGTACTTCCTTCCTCTGGGCCCTGCTTAGGACGAAATCGGCCTTAGGCCTTCTCCACGTCTTTCCGCCACTTGGCGGCTTCATCTCTAGTTTTGGTCTATCACATAACGCTGCCAGATCCACTCTTGCCTTCACATTATCCTTTGACTTATCAGGAATGTCCATAATTGTTGCCCACAGTGCCTCGGCAACATTCTTTTTAGTGTGCATCACGTCAATGTTGTGTGGAAGGAGCAGGTCATCATAATAGGGGAGCCGAGTCAAGCCAGACTTATGTGTCCACATATGCTACTCACCATATCCCACAAAACCACCTTCTGTATTGGCCACGAGCCCATCTATCTGTTGACGAATTTCGGCACCAGTCATCGTTGCAGGTGGGCGGTCTATCACTACGACACCTTTCGTAAAGTTCTTGATGTCTAGGCGGAATGGATGGTCAGCAGGAAGAAATTGTCGATGTTTATCGAAGGACGAATATTTGCCACCCTTTTTCAACCAAATGAACCTGAGAGCTTCCTTGCAAACTGGGCATGGGAATTTACCGTGAACACACCAGGCACAGAATAGCCCATACGCCGGTAAGTCATGCATGGAGTACTGGTACCAAACATGCATTCTGAAGTTTGTCTTCGTAGCTCGGTCATATGTCCATACCCCTTCCTCCCAGGCACGTACCAATTCATCGATCAAAGGCTCCATGTACACGCCCATTTTGTTCCCCGGGTGTCCGGGAATTATCAACGACACGAATATATTCTGCCTTTGAAAGCACACACCAGGGGGGAGATAGATTGGGATAACAAACACGGGCCAACATATGTACGGGGCAGCGCTCATTCCATAGGGATTGAACCCATCTGTGGCCAACGCAACACGTACATTACGAGCCTCTTCGGCTTTCTCACGGTGAATGTCATCAAAGTGTTTCCATGCTTCACCATCTGACGCGTGCACCATCTTGTCAGGATTGTATCGTTTTCCATTTTTGTGCCATGTCATCTGTTTCGCGGGTTCCTCTGTCATGTAAAGACGCTGGATCCTCGGTATGAACGGAAGGTGTCGTAGGATTGTCAAGGGGATGTCGAGCTGCCTCTTCTGTCCATCACCAGAGTCTACCTCCATAAACCTAGACGAATTACACTTGGGACAGTACTTTGCCTCCGCGTATTCTTTCCTAAATAGCACGCAACCCTTCGGACAAGCATGAATCTGCTCATACGTCATCTTAAGTGCACGAAGTAGTTTCTGTGCCTCGTACATGCTCTTTGGCAGAACGTGATCATCCGGAAGCAGACTCCCAATAACTGTCAACAAGCCATCAAATGCATCTCTACTGATGCTGTACTGCGACTTGAACGCCATTATACGCCCAATGGCATCCAGTTGAGAAACCTTTGTCTGGCCGTGAAGGGGCTTCTGTGCCGCGTCGAACATGTCGTAGAACGCCTTTGCAGTCGGCTCTGGCTCGTCATCCATACATCCTCCCGTGTACTGTGCCTCCTGATAGTCGTTCAACATATCCGCTACCCCCGCATCCGCGTCATAATCCTCGACACGTTGTCTCAGCACCTCTTCTCTCGTACGATGCGCTTCACCATGAAATATCCACCGAGTATAGCCCGGCGTAAATCCATTCTTCCAAATATGTTCTACCATGGTCTTCTTTGGTTTTCTTTTCCGGTTGTCACATTTGCTGCACGGGCATGGGACTAGACTCGCTCCTTTAGCAGCTTCGCCATATGCCCGTTCCACGAAATCATCGGTCTTTCTAATCCATTCAGTGGTGACATCGTTCCTTCCTCTACGGTCCGTGTACATCCACTCACGGTCCTCCATCCTCTAACATATATAACCGAGTATAGTTTAATATAGACATGTAATGCATGTACACTACGTTCCTACCTTCTAATAGGTGACGATAGGTCCTAATCCCACCCGCGGTTGCGTAGATGGAGTTAGTTTTCATGCTCTACTCCGATCCGAGATAGAATTTCGGCAGCACCTCCCCGCTGTTCTCCGGATACACGTCCTGGCAGGGAGAGTGTACTGTCCGGAGAACAACAGGGAGGTGACGCCGAAACTCTATCTCAGACCGGAGTAGAGCATGAAACTAACACCATCTACGCAACCGCGGGCTGTCCAAAAAACGTGGACAATTCGAAACTGATACATTTGTAGATATGCAAAGATCTGCATATCTACACCGTATCACTTTCGAACGGGAGACGCCTAACTGGGTTAGGTGATCTACGACCATGATGCGGATGTAGAGGTTATACCTAGGGTGGCGGTGGAGTCAGGCTAGTGGGGCTATGGCGGGTCGGTGCAGTGGCGACGGGACGCGGTGCAGGCAGACCCGCAGCGGCTAGGAAGACAAGTATCTTCTCTGTAAAAAAGAAACACAAGTCTGTTAATACAAAAGCCTAGCAACAGAAAATTTCGGCAGCACCTCCCCTGCACGGGGAGGTTTCGAAATCCTACAAATAAAAGTATCAGCACGATGGCTGTCTTCCACGCATAATTCAACGGCACGATGGCCGGAAATCCATGCATAAAATGATAAGGACATTCAACCTACGCACAAATACCCTCATTCTCCTTCTCATTAAAAATGTGATTGTGTCTACTTTGATTACATTAATATAAACATGTCTACTTTGATTACATTAATATAAACATGTGTTTGTTCAAATTAAATCATCCAAATAATATTGTTTATTAACTAATACCGGTTCATTATCAACAAATGACCAAAACAGTTAAACATGCATATAAATAATATTGTTTATTAACTAATAAACACGCAACATATAAACATGCATAAATTCATGAACACCCATATAAACACGCATATAAACACGCATATAAATAATATAAACACGCATAATTTATACCTTCGGTGGCGGGCGGCGAGGCGGCGGCGCGACGAGCGAGCGGGTGCGGCGGGCGGCCGCGGAGGGCACGGCGCACGGCCGAGGAGGGCGCGGCGCACGGTCGAGGAGGGCGCGGCGGGCGGCGCGGTGGGCACGACGCACGGCCGCGGCGGGCAGACGGCGTGGGGAGGGCGCGGCGGCGGAGGGCACGGCGCACGGCGCACGGCCGCGGAGGGCATGGCGCACGGCCGAGGAGGGCGCGGCGGGCGGCGCGGTGGGCACGACGCACGGCCGCGGCGGGCAGACGGCGTGGGGAGGGCGCGGCGGCGGGCACACGGCGCGGCGGCGGGCACAAAGGCGGCGCGGCGGCGCGGGCAGAGAGAAGGAAGGAAGAGAGCGCGTGAGAGAAGAGAAAGGAGAAAGAAGAACAGTCGGATAGTTATTTTCCTTCTTTGCCGAGTGCCAGCGATCTGGCACTCGGCAAAGATTTTTTTAAAATTGTAAAATATTCTTTGCCGAGTGCCAGATCGGCGGCACTCGGCAAAGAGTTCTTTGCCGAGTGTCCCCCGTTGCGGCACTCGGCAAAGATTCTTTACTACCTCTTTGCCGAGTGCCACACATCTAGCACTCGGCAAAGAACTCTTTGCCGAGTGTCATCTCTAGACACTCGGCAAAGTGCATTTGTATTTTTTTATTTTGTCTCCCAAACTTTTTGTGGTATGTTCCTACACTATGTAGATCTACATGTATCATTTGTGGATAATTTTAACAGAGTTTGAAATAGCTAGTAGATTTAGTTTGTTTATTTGAATTTCTTCGGAAAATTCAAATTTGAACTGCAGGTCACTCGAAACTTGGAAAACCGTGCATGAAAAAATGATATTCATGTTACTTAGCATAAGTTACGACCGATTCCAGGAGCGGACCGAAAACTTCGAGCAACATGCTCACTAAACATGGCCGTGAACTTGCCATCCACATGTTTAAAAATTGTATAAAACACAAACAAAGTCAGAAAATCATGAAACTTGTCCACGTGTCATGATATCATATGTACAGGTTGTGATAAAAAATTGAGAATGTTTGGACAAAGTTGTGAGACACTATGTGTAGAAACCTAAGAGAACTACACATGAAATCATAGAGTTTCAATGTGGATCTCTTAGGTTTGTACACATAGCGCGTCATAGTTTTCTCGAAATTTTTTCAATTTTTTATCGCAGCCTGTACATATGATATCATGACACGTGGACAAGTTTCAAGATTTTCTGACTTTGTTTGTGTTTTATACAATTTTTAAACATGTGGATGACAAGTTCACAGCCATGTTTAGTGAGCATGTTGCTCGAAGTTTTTGGTCCGCTCCTGGAATCGGTCGTAACTTATGCTAAGTAACATGAATATCATTTTTTCATGCACGGTTTTCCAAGTTTCGAGTGACCTGCAGTTCAAATCTAAATTTTCCGAAGAAATTCAAATAAACGAACTAAATCTACTAACGATTGAAACTCTGTTAAAATTGTCCACAAATGATACATGTAGGTCTACATAGTGTAGGAACATACCACAAAAAGTTTGGGAGACAAAATAAAAGAAATAAAAATATACTTTGTCGAGTGTCTAGAGATGGCACTCGGCAAAGAGTTCTTTGCCGAGTGTCAAAATGGGTGACACTCGGCAAAGAAGACTCTTTGCCGAGTGCCAACCATTGGCTCTCGGCAAAGACTGACGACCGTCAGCTTTGGGACGGCCGCTGACGGCCCTTTGCCGAGAGCCCCCTTTGCCGAGTGTTTGACACTCGGCAAACATGTATTTGCCGAGTGTGGACCTGTACCGAGTGTCCTGCACTCGGTAAAGAGGCTCGTTACCGAGAGCCGAGCTTTGCCGAGTGCGGCTCTCGGCAAAGCCATCTTTGCCGAGTGCCCGAGAAAAGGCACTCGGCAAAGCGTCCGGCACCCGGCAAAGGCTCGGATTCCGGTAGTGGTGTCAATATATAGCACTCTCCCTCTCTCTCTATATATACCTGAGACGATGAATCAATGGGTGTATCACATAGAACCTATGGTCCAAACGAACCAGTCAGTCCATCAACCGGTGGAACCAGCAGCCCACCAGACCATACAAGATACAACGTTTAGTTTGTTGTATTTTTTGATACATTCCTAATTTTTATCTTTAGTCGTATTTTTTTCCCAGGTTTACCTTTCTACTTTATAGCACTATAAGGACAAAACTAATTAAAAAAACACGACTAAGGATAAAAATAAGGATACTAGCAAAACTGAGGGTACCACCTTAAAAACCCATATTTAATACGCCTTCAATCAAAAACACTAGTTTTGTCCGTTTTTATTATTTGTCATATTAAGTTCATCCACCCTCTAACCCATTTTAAGACATTTTTATTATATGTTATGCAACTAGTTATTTCTTCAGCCATTTTAAAGAGACGCCAACTATTTGTACGTAGTGCTATTTAAGTCGGTCAACATTTCCATCCTTCTCGTTTTTTACATTCCAATTATATTTTAAGATGTTTAGTAACATTCAAGTACTTCTTAATCACCTGTAATTTGTTTTAAGACACTTTGATGGCTATATAAGATTTTTTTAGTGCACATTTTAGTGTCAGCTTTTTTGTAGTGTCTTGAGGAATCGATCGTTTTAATGTCCAAAATACCACTCTGTTGTGATGGGAGAGATCAGTTCAAAGTCCAAAAGCAAGTGAAAATTCGATCTGCTCAAAAGAAGATGGAATGTTCTCCCCCGGCCGGCGCCCCAATGCAAGGTTTTAGTTGCTCCGGGAAAACAAGCTCACTTTTCTCCCTCTTCGAATCTCTATGCGTACTATATACACAGCTTCGCCAAAAGGGGCGCATCGTCTGCTTACGAAGAATATTGTAAAGACCCCACAGCTATAGCTAGCCGGATCGTCGCGAGAACAGAAAAGACATGCATGTGTGAGCAACTTACTTAGAATTGTTGATTAATTAATGAGCTACACACATGCAGCCATCTTAGCAGAAAGTCGAAAGGGGGGCGAGGAAAAAGATGTCAATGCCATCTCATTGTGCCTTAGTTTAGTCGTCAAGGGCGAAAAGGATTAGGATCAAGCTAGCAAACAAGGGGCCGGGGCAGCACTTGGGCGAAATGATCGCATGCATGTGTGAAGAATCTTCCTTCGTCACTACTACTAGTATATATGGTGCCATGTTTTTTCAGCAAAGCAATCACTGCAAGTCATAAGGGGCGTTGAGCTGTTCGTGCGCATAGTTTGTACAGTATGCATGTGATCTATTGGCAGAATTAGCTTCCTATACCATTTGATCTCTCCCTCGCCCTCTCTTGTGTTATCAGGCTTCAAAAGCTCAATATATCAGGTGGAGCTTTTTGCCTCCCCCTGTCTAGAAAAAAAAAGTTGAGCATGCATATGTGGGTCATTTTTACTATTATTTTGCACATATATTTAAAACAAAACCTTTTTTTTTGGATCTACATATATGTATAACACACTAGTGGACTGATATTCTTGGTCGAGTGTCTCAAACACTCGGCAAAGAAAACACTCGTTAAATATTTTATCGACAACACAACACTAAATAAAAGACCACATGCAAGCATGGAGAGAAGTTTCCATTGTATCACTGCCTAAATCATGTCTGCCCAAGAAGAACGAAGAAACTGAAAAGGGGAAAACAAAATGCTCTGCTACTAGACGACACTATAGCTAGGTAGCAGTTATCACGGACACATGCATGCATGCAGATCAATCGGTGTGGCGAGATAGGGAGAATAGTGCTCGATCTCTCATGATCCCGTCCGTCGATATGATCTCAAAGAAACCCTAATTAAAACAAGCAAACAAAGGCTTGATAAAAGCTGCCCATCCAATGAGTATATGAGATACATTCGCCTTCAAAAAAAGGGGGGCCGAGCCGGGGGCACACCCACGCACACACCGATGCAGCAGGGCACAAAAGCAAAGAGATATAGACAAAGCCCTCTCTCTCTCTCTCTCTCTCTCTCTCTCTCTCTCTCCCTCTCTCTCCCTCTCTCCCTAAGCTAGCTATATATGACCCCCCATGCCCACAAAGCCTTTCCACACAAACACAACGACGATATATGCACCTTGAGCTTTCCACCCCATAAAGACGAGCCAGCAGGCCAGACACTTGGTAGTGTGTGTGTGTGTGCGTGTGACACCTTAATTAGCTTGCTTGGCCAGGCATTCACTGATCGATGGCACTACTGGTCAAGAGCCACCAGCAAATGTTGGTCTCCTCCTCCACCACCTCCTCGTCGTCCCCTTCGTCGGCGTCCCAGCAGCGGCACCCGCCGCCACCTCCTCCTCCCTCCTCCTCCTGCCTCACCGATCAGCAACAGCCGTCCCCAGCCAAGCGCAAGAGGCGCCCTCCCGGCACGCCGGGTTCGTTTAATTTGATCGATCTTGCACTTTGCTACATGCTAATGCGTGCACCACCTGCTGTATATATATGGCTGATGAGATCGATACGTGTGTGTTGTGTTCCCCCTGTCCTGCTCCTGCTCCTGCTCCTGCTTGGTATCTATCTACACGTGCAGACCCCGATGCTGAGGTGGTGGCGCTGTCGCCGCGGACGCTGCTGGAGTCGGACCGGTACGTGTGCGAGATCTGCGGGCAGGGGTTCCAGCGCGAGCAGAACCTGCAGATGCACCGGCGGCGGCACAAGGTGCCGTGGCGGCTCGTGAAGCGGGCGCCGCCGCCTGCTGCTGGCGGCGAGGACGACGGCGCCGGCGCTAATAATAGTAGTAGTACAGCTGGTACAGGCGTTGGCGGCGGCGGCGGAGGCGGCCCCCGGAAGCGCGTGTTCGTGTGCCCCGAGCCGAGCTGCCTCCACCACGACCCCGCCCACGCGCTGGGCGACCTGGTGGGCATCAAGAAGCACTTCCGGCGCAAGCACGGCGGGCGGCGGCAGTGGGTGTGCGCCCGCTGCGCCAAGGGCTACGCCGTGCAGTCCGACTACAAGGCCCACCTCAAGACCTGCGGCACCCGCGGCCACTCCTGCGACTGCGGCCGCGTCTTCTCACGGTAACGTAGCCTAGAGTACATGGTACATACATACTCGCGCACACGTGCATGCGCGCGTACGAAACCACACGCGTACGGGCGCGATCGGTGCGGTGATCGAGCATGGCTTGTTCGGCCGGCCAACGGCCATGAACCCGGCGTGCGTGGGCGTTCGTTCGTTCGCTCCGGTGTGGGATCGGAGATGGACAGGCTTGCATGGAGATAAGACAAATGGCTTGCTTTGGTGCTAGCCGGCTTCTGAGTAGGACCATGCCCCTGCCTGTGCATATGTGTGCTTGCTGGACCAGGCGCCCAGGCCAGTGCCGTCACCACGGCAGCCGACACCAATTAATTAGGGTTAATTCGATCCCTTGTTTAGTGATATACTGATATATAGCAAGCTGACGGACATCACTAGCTAGTTGCATGCGTCCATGCGTACGGACATGGGTGGGGGCTATGCTTTGCTTGCATGCTAGCTAATCATGATATCTATGCTATCGAGCTCAGCTCAGCTCAGCTACCGAATAGATATATAGCTGATGACGATCGAGTGGGTTCCATAGTATCTAAAAATGTCCACCAGAGCAAGGTGAGGAGGCAGGAAGAAATGACGACATATATCTTTCCTCTTGCCAAGAACCAGAGAAGAAGAAGAAGAAGATGCACATGCATAGTGCAGTGGGATATGAACGTTTCGGTGGCGGGTTGCGGTAGGACCGAAAACTCAAACGCGACGGGGCGACAGCGATGGCGCATCCACCATAAACTGTCTTGGCGCATGCGTTTTCTTCCTTTCTCCTCTCCCCGTTGTGCTCACGGGAACTCAAGAGAGAGAGAATCCGACATGCATATCTATCCGTCAATAGTACATGCGTGCTATTAGTTAAAAATCTCACCGCTATCCATAATGTAGCAAGTACTCACTCGGTCCGTTCCTTTTTATTTACCACATTTTAGTTTAAAATGAAATAGTTAGCGATAAATATTCGAGAAGGTACTACTACGTACGTACCACTGTCGGTAACTTTATATGCAAAGTAAACCACATACAGTATACTGTTATTATAGTTGTAGATGCAAACTTGACATGTGTACATACATATATCCGTGCCCTAGAAGCTAGCTTGCATGCAGAGACTTTAATTTGACCATGAGTGCTCAGATGAAAGCATGCATGTTTTATTATTAGCTACTCCCTCCGTTTTGTTTTAGTTGACGCTGGATAGTGTAAAATTGAACTATCCAACGACAACTAAAAAGAAACGGATGGAGTAGCTATAGCTTGCCTTCTGAAGTCTTGATGGAGGATTGGTAACTGACCAGACTAGCCACCCGCTAGAGCATTCGGCCAGTGGTCGTCAAAGGATCTCTAGGTACGGTAGATCGAGTAGAGACAAGCTGCCCCCCGGAATGCATCATGCATTGCATGGCAGCCACACTCTCTTGTCGTCGCTGACCAGCCACACCCGGACATGCCTCTTTCGATCTCCATATAGATCGCTCATCTAGCTAGCTGATATCATACTTATTTCGTAGCTTTCATCTATGTTACAATTAGCTAGCTAGCTACTAAGCTAGTACCTCGTACATATATGATACATCTACATATAAGTATGTGTGTGGTCCTTGGATTATTGATCATTTGTTTTTCGCTCACTCATTCGATCGGTCGATGTAGGTATATATCTGGCACGTACAATTCATAAATATAAAACGCTATATAAATGATAGAAGTGGGTATAAATTAAAACCAAGTTTAACATAAAATCGTTGGATCGATCGGCACGCACCGGTCGGTCTCCATACCATCGCTATCTACCCGCCTACCCGTGATCGATGCGTTGCTTTCCCGCGCGAGTCAGCAGGCGATCAGCCAATCATGCATGCACGCCGTGCGGTGGCGGTGCAAAGGGGCTTTCCCCATCTCGCCGACCCTCTGCTCGTCACAGCGACACATGTGCCGATCCATGCTCGTGACAGCGACATGCAGCCTCTCCTGTGATCATCTGATTACCGTCCGCGGGGGCGAGGCGACTAATGATGGATCAGCGTGCTTTCTTGCAGGGTGGAGAGCTTTATCGAGCACCAGGACGCGTGCAACTCCAGCCGGATGCGCGGCGAGGCCGTGGTAGCCGTGCCGGCGCCGGCGCCGCCGTCGGCTCTCCCGCTCATCCGCCCCGCCGTCCCGCAGCACCCGCCCACGGTGGCACCGGCACCGCCGCCACCGGAGCTCCAGCTCCTCCCCGCCTCCGCGGCGGCATCAGCGCCGCTGGCTAGCACACCGACCGCCTCTCTGTCCACCACCACAAGCGCGTCACAGGAGCAAGAACCCCACGCCGCGACGACGAAGCTGCAGCTCTCCATCGGCCCCACCGTCGTCGCGCCGGGCGCCGACGCTGCTGCGGCGACCGCCTCCGCCGTCGGCGAGGACGACGACTCCGAGGCGAAGGAGCTGCGGCGCGCGATGAAGGAGAAGGCCGCGGCGGACGCGGCGCGGGCGCGGGCGCGCGGGGAGGCCGCGGCGGCGGAGCGCGCGCTGGACGAGGCCCGCCGCGCCAGGCAGCGCGCCCGGGCCGACCTCGAGAAGGCGTGCGCGCTGCGGGACCACGCCGCGCGCCTGCTCGCGCAGGTCACCTGCCACGCGTGCCGCCAGCGCTCGCTCGCCGTGGCCGTCGGCTGGGCCGGCGGCGAGGGCCACGCCGGCCCCGCGGTGGCCTGCGACTCCATCATCAGGGGAGGAGGAGGAGGAGCAGGCATCTAGCATTCTAGCTCCACCACCCGTGCTCGTGTGCATGCATTGCATATGCCCTATGCACTGCCGGCTGGAGTTTGTGTATGTAGAGCTAGCTAAGCTAATTCGTATGTAGGACGGCCTTGTCGGTCGTGTCGTGTGGCCATTACTGCATTGAATGCAACCATATGCGCCCAATTGGTTTCTACTTTCTAGGGTGCTACAAGTTGCAACGTTGTTTGGCCTGGTAAAAGTATGAATGAGATCATGCACGTCAAAATAACCTCAAAGGTGGATTTGGTGACCAACGATCACCGAGTTGAAGGGGGTTGAGAGAGGAATTAGTTTATTTTCCCCTTAGGGATGATTTGGTGGACACATAAATGAAGATGATCCATAAGGGAGCCCATGGATCCTCTCTATTTTATTGTCCACCAAAACTCATGGATACCCTCCATTTCTCAGTCCACATAACCAACCCTAATTCTCTCCAATCCCCCGTGATTTCTGGTCAAGTTCCTACGAGATTCCACTCCAATTTGTCATCTTCAGAAAGCAAGGCTTCCATTCCATGCATAATGCATCTCTTCCTTGCTTGTGGTTGCCATAAACATATATATGCTCGAGGATTCTAGCGACGCAAGCACTAAACTAGCTAATTTCGCCGTAGAAGGGGTTCCTCTACATACAATATGGCAGCGCGGAAGTGTTATGTATCTGGACATATCATACATACAGTTGCATGTACATAAATAAAAGTGAAAATGATAAACAATGAGTAAAACTATTGCATCGTCTATTGGGGATGGATACAAGCCCCGGACCATCCGGTCCATGGCCCGAGGCAATGGTCCATATTTCTGTAGTTATATTTATTGTTTTAGACTAAAACATACTAGAGACGAGTTGAGCGTGGTCCCTAAACTTTGTTACGAGATGTTATGTATTAAGGTCATCAAACTCCCAAAATAAATTCTCCATGTTTCTAAACCTATCTTGTAACATAATTTGGGTCTCAAAACTCTCAAAATACCAATTTCAAAGTCCATAATTGTATCTAGATGTCTTTTAAGTCCCCCAAACATGGCATAGGATGTCATACTAGTTTAGTCTTGACCCGCTATGTGCCTCAGTGTCACATGCCATGGTATATTCATCATGGCTCCAATGGAGATATATATATATATGTGCCTCCATATATATATCTCCATTCTCCCCACCGCCACTCGCTCCTTCTGCTTCAAGTAGGTTGATAGCATTGACCCTCCCTCCCTCCCCCCCTCTCTATCTGTCACACACACACAAAGACAGAGAGGGAGCCCTAATTTTAGCCCTGTTGCCTCCACAACTAGGGATGTCGTGGCATTTGAGGTGGAGGATGTCGAAGGCAATAACAATGTTGTTCTGGAATCCAAATCCTCTCTCTGCTTGCTTTTTATCAATGGGTCCTGAAAGCTTATGACATCTAGGGGGGAGAGAGAGAGATCTACATGTGGGCTTTACTGGCACTGCAACCCTCATGCGGGACTCACTTGTCAAAGCCTGAGCCATGGGGGATCCAATGTAACGTGACCTGACACATTGAGGCACAAAGTAACTTGAGGTCTAAATTATGCGCTTAGAGACCTAGATGACACATGACGATAAGTTTAGGAACTATACATGATTGTACTCTTAAAATTAATCGCTCCTTAGATCTTGTTTCCTATACATCCATATCCATATGCGTACGTTAGACCTTGACCATTCTTCCAAGTCGTCCCATGCCGTCGTTGTTTATTTCCTTCGGGAATCGATCCTTTTATAAAAGAATAAAGTAGGTATCTGTATGTATAATGGTCCAATGTCCTAGGATTCGTTCTCGAGAAAGAAGAGACCAAAAAAACGAATGATTTGACGTAATAATAATCAGATTTTTTTTTTGTTTGATGAAATGGCATGCAATGCTTTACGTGTGGGCAAAGCTCAGAGAATATATCTATCTAGAATTTATGAGAATCGGAAAGTACTATGCGCGGAGGAAAAAGAGCCTCAGATTGGATAGCGAGGCCCACGATACGGTACTGGACCGGCGTGGTGGCGTATAGCAAGCAAGCAAGGTTGCATTGCACTGCTTGCTATGCTACTCGTGTCTTGTGGGCTTGGCATCAATGCTCCCGTCCGTTCCCCGTCCCTGCAACTGCAATGCGAAAGTGGGGGGCACTGCAACAGCACAGCAGATGAGATGACAGCCTGCCCTTTAGCAAAAGGAACCAAAAAACGCCTTTTACTCGTGGCCTGCGTTCTTCACGTGCGAAACAGCTTTCACCGCACGCCGCCAGGGCCATCCGTTTCACCCGGCGCTGAATGCTCCGGTAAAAGAACACCCACACACACACTGGCCATGACCCTTTTTACTGCAGAGAATATGCTCTGTCTGTGCAGTGCACCTGCGCTTACTACATACCATGGGTTACTATTACTACAGAGAAATCGCATATTTTTTCCCTATCAGAAGCAGATAAAACGGCAGCATTATTACAAAGTAGAGTACAGTTCATTTGGTCTTTTCTCCCTGAGGATCATAATCAAGGGCAAAGAATTGATGTTACTCTGATAAGATTGGCAGTACTGTGTGACCAGGCTAGCTAGAAAAGCAAGTATTCCCTAGACAAGACGACGTCCTACACACGGCTACAACCTGCGAAGCATCTAGACATGCTCGGCGGTGCTCGGCGATATATAGCCCCTGTTTGTTTCGGCTTCTGGCAGCTTCTGGCCACCAAAAGCTGCTGCGGACTGCCAAACTCTCAGCTTTTCAGCCAGCTTGTATAAAATTCGTTGGGACAAAAACCATCCAAAATCAACATAAACACATAATCGGTTAAGTTGTTGTAATAGTAGGAACCCGTCACTTTCTAGATCCTGAGTCCTATGAACAACTTTATCTTCCTCCACACGTAATCGTAATGATATTCAGATTCTCCCCACAACCAGATTCTCCCCACAGCCAGATTTTCAGAAAAGCTGGTCAGAAAAAAGCTGAACCAAACAGACCCATACTCGGTAGGAATTCCAGAAAGCTGTGATAGCGCAACGACACCGTCGCAGCCTGTGCAAACTTGTTTTTGTTTTTCTCAGTTTTTTAATGTTTTTTCATTGGTTGCACCAACAACGTAAGCAAAGCAAGCACGCAAGTCTGAACACTGAAGCACACGGAGGTGTTTGAATGCACTAGAGATAATAGTTAGTGGTTAAAATTAGTTGAAGACATCCAAACACACTAGCTAATAGTTCAACTATTAACTATTTTTAGTAAATTAGTTAATAGTTAGCTATCTATTTGTTAGCTACCTAATTTCATTAGTAATTTGTTAGCTAACTGACTATTAGCTTTAGTGTATTTAAACACCCCACAGACTGACAGACATCTGGTCCTGCAATGAGCAGGAGGTCCCTAATCCTCTTGGCGAGACAAAAAGCTGAAAGCTAGGCACTGTGACCTGGGCCGGCCCACGGCGGCCCCTCCGTGAGGTCGCTGCTCACGAGGAGCCGTGGCTAATGCCGCTGATCAGTGCTAATTTGGGTCATGAAAAGTTGCAGACGCCGATGGCCTTGGCGAGGCCCAGCCGCCCAGGCGGTGGCACTCCTCCATGGGCCATGGCCTCCCACACGGCCCGCATGTCGAACGGCTCCAAGTCCTCTGGCATGAAGGGGGGCCCGTGAACCTCCCAGCCTTCATGGTCACGGGCCCCGAATTTTTTGTATTTTGTCCCTTTCTCAAAAAAAAATTCACGTTTAGACCTTAAAAAAATTTAATGTTATTTTTGGATCCTTTGCTCGGCGCCATAGGCCATGGCGCCGAGGTAACACATCTCGGCGTCATAGGCTATGGCGCCGAGGTACGTGATGCGCTAGCACAATCGGAAGACGTGGCGCCGACGTGGCACCGAGCTCGGCGCCAAGATCTATGGCGCCGAGCTCGGATGTGAAAACATAAAACTTGTCTAGCTCAGTTGGTAGGGCGTAAGGCTCTTAACGTTGAGGTTGTGGGTTCAAACCCCACCATGGACGTTCAATACTTTTTGTCTGTGTCGCTGATTTGTATTTTTTGTTGTCGAGATTTTTTTCGTTTATGCCGCTGATTTGTCCATCCAAATTTATTTCTCATCTTGATTTTTTTTGCTTTTGCGACTGATTTGTTTATTACATTTTGTTTAATAGTACTGAATAACCCGTCTGGCTCTTGGTGCTTTGTAAATCCCACAAGCTTAAGCTTGATTCCGTCCTCTCGCTAATTACAAGTGATTTTAAACATTAAATAATATACTAAAAATTGAAGTACACCATTTAAAATGTTAAAAATATTTATATCATAAATAAATGACTGTGTTAATCTTATATTACTAGTGATGTACAATGATAAGTTTTAATTAATATTAAAAAGTCTAATTTCGAATACATTAGATTATTGGAGTTTTAGAGTCCAAAATATAAATATACTTAATAAACAAAAAGATTATAATTAGAGTCCAAAATAAAAATATACCAGGTATAAATAAACAGCGACTTGATGATTTTATAAAGTACTCCTTACTTTCATAGGGTGGGTTACTTATGTGCATGGTACTTGCGTCACGGAGTTTGAATAAACAAAAACAAAAACAAAAAATATCTATATGAATAAATAAATCAGTCACAAAAACAAAAAAATCTAGATAAAAAACAAATCTGGACTGACAAATCAGCGACATAAACGAAAAATATGGACAACAAAAAAAATAAATTAGTGACAAAGACAAAAAATATTGAACGTCCACCATGGGGCTTGAACCCACAACCTCAAGGTTTAAAAGCCTAGCACTCTACCGACTAAGCTAGACGTGCTTTGTCGTTACATATCCGAGCTCGGCGCCATAGATCTTGGCGCCGAGCTCACGCCGTTCGGGTTGTGCCAGCGTAGCACGTACCTCGGCGCCATAGCCTATGGCGCCGAGATGTGTTACCTCGGCGCCATAGGCTATGTCGCCGAGCAAAAGGTCTAAAAATGACATTAAAATTTTTTTAGGTCTAAACGTGAATTTTTTTTTCAAAAAAAAGGATAAAATACAAAAAATTCGGTCACGGGCCAGTGGACCATGCATGTACAGGTCCACATACTCCATCTGGAGATTGCTGCATAGGGATGGTTGCGCCAAGGCATGAGCTCAAACTTGATTTTTAAGATCATAAATACAAAGCCTCAAAGTTATCTATGTCTCTCACGTTGGCTCAATATATACAGCAATAACATGGATTCAAGCACGTATGTTACATCGGGGTTGTATATAATATCTCGTTGACTACTGTAATAATATTTACGTTATATCTATCACTATTTGTGTTCAAAAATAGGGATTTTTTATACTCAAACTGGGGGTGCGCTCACGGTTATCCCACATGCACGGTAAAAAAAGAATCCCTTAATTTATGGTGTCTATAACTGCCATAAAAATCAAATCCTCTGATTAACTGGTCTAATAAATCTTATAATCAAATTCCTTAATTTATGGTGGTCGCATGAACATAAGGGTTGTTTGTTGGGAGTGAATCAATATTTACGCTACATCTAACACTATTTACGCTCGAACTTAAAGATTTTTACAATCATGAATACAACGTATCAGAGTTATCCATGTCTATCACGTTGTCTCAATACTTATGGTAATTAACTAGGTAGGTGCCCATGCGTTGCCACGGTTTCTATTACATAGTTAAGCCTAGCGCATGCGGGCAGCGGCCACACACAGTGCGACAGCAACCAAATTGACAAGAGTATAAGCCCAAAACAAACAGAAACTGAGAGATCCTGGAAAAGAAACAATTATCATAAGTTGTGTTGCCATGCCAGGTTGGCTGTCGTGTTGAGCCTCATATGCTAGAAAATTGACAGTCAAAGAATCTGCCAATCCACTATAAGCAGGAAACACATGTCCAGCCAAAACAGATCACATTACAAACATGACCAATTCTTCACAAAAAAACTGACAGCTTGTTTTTTTGTTGCACACATTACAGTATGGCTAAAAGAATGGGCCAAGCAATTCCTCATGAAGCCAATGTTATTGCGAAGTCAGAAATAGAATCAAACTCATCTGTAAGACATCCTAGGTGATGGCATCAGTTCTTAAGTTTCTTCTGAAGGAAGCACACCAGAACAACCCGAGCTTCCACAAAAGCATGGCAAACCCTTGGGCCTAACCCTAGCATCACCGTAATTGAAGGTGAGCTCTTCTCCCTCCAAGATATCCCTGGCAGCAAAGCAAAGAAGCAGAGCCTTGGGAGCAACAAACCAGAGCTCCTCACCAGCACTGGATGCAGGTTGCCTCCATCACATGAATGGTTGATAAAGCGAGCCACATTTCCCACTCTGGTTGCATCAATGTTGACTCTTAAGCATGCTTTACCAGAAGGGAGGTGCTCTCTTATGCGTGATAGAGCTTGCCACCAGAGGCAAGTTCATCATACACCTTGTGCCATCTTCGCGCTTTTTCAGTTGTCAAAAACTCACCTACAGTTTAAATACAAAGATTACCACAAAAGAAAGCAACAGTGACTATAGGTTCGTTGACCTGAAACTGTGGGGAACAAAACAAAAATAATGTAATTTTTTTAAAGACAACATGTATTAGTTAAAGTTTCCAAATAATACCAACAATCACTAATATTATATTTTCAAATATCAGCACATAATGCATTCAATATATATATATATATATATATATATATATATATATATATATATATATATATATATATATATATATATATATATATATCAGCACACAAGCTCAGCACAGAGCACACTATTCTGAATATTAACTGATCTAGTCATAAAGCACCTCTTATATAACTGTATGAGCCAAACATAAGAATGCCAGGCTAAACAAAATCCAATCTTTTATTCTGCTGCAACCTCATAAACAGATGACAATTAGCTATCTGGGTCTAAACAAATCCTTGGTACTGGCAGAAAATTTAAAGAACTTCCCAAGTGGAAAAAACGTGTTTGATCTTGAAAATCTATGTATCTGACGTGGATAGCTTTAGCTTATATCTGGAAGTCTCATGCTTCATGACTACACTACAACTAGTATTTTCTTGTAGCTGGCAAAATGAACTTACATCACGAATACAAAGAATTAGCATCCCCTACAACTCTGAACTTGTTGCTGTCAGAAGCTCTCTCAACTCCCTGAGGATCTAGTAGTAGCCAGCTAACAATTAGCTATCTGGGTCTAAACAGATCTGCTACTGGCAGAAAATTTAAACAACTTCCCAAGTGGAAAAAACGTGTTTGATCTTGAAAACAGATGAAGGGGCAAGAAGTTAAACTATTCCACGAGCTAATCTACTAACTGGATCTTTTGGATAGAATGTGGCACAAAACTAATCATAAACGTCAATGTACTATCAGTTTTCTGTTTAGAGCTGACGCGCCGGAACTCTATTACCACATTAACATTGGTCTGAACTCCCTGAGGATAAACTACTCAGCAAGTCAACAACAGCTTACACTGAAAAAAGGCATGATTCTTGTAGTCCTTTTTGCAAAGGGCACAAGGCTAAAAACTGTACCAGACTGCAATTGTATTTTACACGAATCCTTATGTCTAACAGAAATCTTGGACTTAAACAACATAGAAAAATTTGACGATTGTTAGCTCACGTCCTAGAGTAATAACTGCTATTATTATCACCCACTACCTTTAAGGAATCAATTATCCAAGTCAGTAGCCAATCGGACTCCACCCATACCCACTCATAAGTCACAAGATGTCAGCGGTAGAACACAAATGCCCTCGTGCATTCATGAAAAAAACAATATGCATACTAATTAGGAGTCCAACATGAGACTTACAGTAGGCTTTTTTTCTGATTCAAGGCCATAAAGAGTGAGGAATGGTTTTGCAAGGTTTTCTTCAGCAGTGTCAACATATATAAACATTATCTGCAATGCCGTGGAAAAAACATGTTTAACCAAAATAGTCATCCAGGTGATGTGATTATGGTAAGAAACAAAATAAAAGCACCAATATGTTGGCACCTTTGTCTTGAATGCTCTGCCTATTTCTTCAACCATAGATTCCAGATCTTCAAAATCATAAGCCTCTGCAAAGGTGAAGATCTAGAACAAATTTGCAAGAGAATAAATTTAACTGTACCTCGTTGTCTGTGGTTGCTGTCTTCACAAATTCTTCATGGTCTGCTCCCTGCCAAAAATATGGATATGAGTGAGGACTGGATATGAGTGAGCACAAATTGAACAGATGCCAAAGTTTATTCCACAAGTTTTTACATTTCAAGCAAACTAAAACTTGAAAACGATACATTTTTTCCGCATCCAGCATTTCATAACGCATCAGTACCTCAAAATTCTTGAATAGACCAATAACAAAGGTCATGTCCTTTTTGAGGAACTCCTCAGCTGAATCCTTAGACTGAAGCCTAATGATTGGCACGCCAGTCTTCTTTCTTACCCAAGTAACTATGGCGTCCCTATAAACATGAGATGCATATAATTCCCAATCAATTGGTCAGACACATGAAAGGGCACTCCAACAGACGATAGATCGGTAATAACATAACGAAAAGAGACAAGAGAAAGCAAAGCAGCGTCCTCACTTGGTGTGGAGGCCATGGTAGGCGTGCTCGGTGCCATTGACGAAGAGGAGTACAGTGGGGAAGCCCTTGACCCCGACAGCGGCAGCCGCCTTGGGGTAGCGCTCCCCGTCGAGCTTCGCGAAGGCGACGGCGCTGCCCATGGCGCGCAGCACGACGGCGGCCTCGGCGAACCGCGACATGAGCTGGTAAGATGTTTTTTTAGTTTTCATAAGTAGTCCAAAAAAAGGAATGTGTTGAAAAGGGTGAAGTCAGTAACAGGAGGCTTAATCATCATAATACCTTAAGAACAGGGAGAACTACTGTTGAAAATTTTGATATACAAGAGCTTGAAGTATAGTCTTAGCCAGAGGTTACTTTTAAATGTTAGAATGATGATACGGACAATCCAAATGTAGAGGGCAGCAGGGTGTAGCAAAAAATCAGATCACCTGACAGACGTGTAGCTCAATGAATTAGTTTAATAAAAAAGAGCTTATACAATCTGATAAAGAGTAATTTATGAAGTACGAAACAGGGTTTTAAACAACGTAGAGTAATACATCACTTGCTTTCAGAAGAGGTAACAAGACACATATTTTTCTTGTAGTTCTAGGTGTGTTCAAGCAGATTATAATAGTTAACCCCTTGCTTCCCAAAAAAGAACACAAATGCAAACACTAACTTGCCATCCAATCTCGTATCACATGCATAAGCTTAATTAGGACCAGGATTGTTAAACATAGTGACAAAATCCATATTTTAACAACCAAATAGCATGTCAAGTAAACATGCAGGATCCAAGCACCAAGCACTATGACCAAGTAATATGCCTAGCAAGCAGGAAACGATAATAAACAAGGCAGTAATATTGTCTACAACAAAGCAACTGATTTCTCATGATACACGTCGACTCTAACTACAGAATAACAAAGTTCTAGACACAATAACAAGTCTTATAATAGTAGATAGACTTTCATACCTTGATGGCACATACTTCTCGATCAAGAACTAACACCATCACTGCCACCATACCTGTCATCCCTACTACCATATTTGTCCCCTCTCCCACTGTCCACCATACCTCCACTTAATACATCATTGAATTTATTTTCACAATATAATTGTTTAAATTATCATGAGATTCACCCTTTGAATTTATTTTCATAAGTATTAAGTACTCACGTCGAGTAAAGTTTCATATGGCCAGTGGCCATACTTAGGCAAGCTTTGTTCGATAAATGGAGGCAAGAACATGGTAGAAACTGTACAGAAACAAGGAATAGGACCATGCCTACATTGTCACATACTACAGTCTACAGTAGATGGCAAAGATCTTGCATACTATACACATCATGATTTGAAATCCAGTATAATATGATTCTATATGCAAGAATCAATTAGTTTTACTCTAAGTAAGAGAGACATCCAGTATAATATGATTCTATATGCAAGAATCTGCATATTAATGACCAAACATTGCTGCCTTAATTTTTATTTCAGCATCGCCTTATACAGTATGCAAATCAATGCCTGGTATGAAGACAAAAGGCTATGTTCTGGTGGGTGGTCTCCTAGAGTAAATACTCGTAAGATTAACAAAACAAACTTCCTATCTACAACGAAGTATATCCATCAAAAGGGTTTGAATCGTGGGAAGTTGGGACCCTAGAGTAAACACACAGTAGGATGAAGCCTGGTATTTGTATTGCTGAGAGAATAGCAGGTATCCACTGACCCTGATGTTTTCAAACCTTCACATGAAAAGTGGGCGTACTGAAAGTCGCCTAGAGGGGGGGGGGGGGGTGAATAGGGCGAAACTGAAAATCACAAAAATAATCACAACTACAAGCCGGGTTAGCGTTAGAAATATAAACGAGTCCGCGAGAGAGGGTGCAAAACAAATCGCAAGCAAATGAAAAGTGTGACACGCGGATTTGTTTTACCGAGGTTCGGTTCTCGCAAACCTACTCCCCGTTGAGGAGGCCACAAAGGCCGGGTCTCTTTCAACCCTTCCCTCTCTCAAACGGTCCCTTGGACCGAGTGAGCTTTTCTTCTTCTCAATCAAACGGGAACAAAACTTCCCCGCAAGGGCCACCACACAATTGGTGCCTCTTGCCTTGGTTACAATTGAGTTTTGATCACAAGAACAAATGAGAAAGAAAGAAAGCGATCCAAGCGCAAGAGCTCAAAAGAACACGGCAAATCTCTCTCGCTAGTCACTAAAGGCTTGAGTGGAATTGGAGAGGATTTAATCTTTTTGGTGTGTCTAGAATTGAATGCCTAGCTCTTGTAAGTAGTTGGAAGTTGGAAAACTTGGATGCAATGAATGGTGGGGTGGTTGGGGTATTTATAGCCCCAACCACCAAACTTGACCGTTGGCTGGAGGCTTCTGTTCGATGGCGCACCGGACAGTCCGGTGCACACCGGACAGTCCGGTGCCCCTGCCACGTCATCAATGCCGTTGGATTCTGGCCGTTGGAGCTTCTGACTTCTGGGCCCGCCTGGATGTCCGGTGCACACCGGACATGTACTGTTTGATGTCCGGTGCACCGGTATGGGCACGCCTGACGTCTGCGCGCGCATTAAATGCACCGCAGGTAGCCGTTGGCGCCGAAATAGCCGTTGCCCCGCTGGTACACCGGACAGTCCGGTGCACACCGGACATGTCCGGTGAATTTTAGCGGAGCGGCTACCGCGCGAACCCGAGGCTGGCGAGTTCCGGAGGCCGCGCTTCCTTGGAGCACCGGACACTGTCCGGTGTACACCGGACAGTCCGGTGAATTATAGTGCGCCGGCTTCCGAGAATTCCCGAGGGCAAAGAGTTTGAGTTGGAGTCCTCTGGGCGCACCGGACACTGTCCGGTGTACACCGGACAGTCCGGTGCCTTCAGCCAGAGGTGCCTTCGGTTGCTTCTTTGCTCCTTTGTTGAATCCAAAACTTGATCTTTTTATTGGCTAAGAGTGAACCTTTTGCACCTGTACAACTTATCCACTAGAGCAAACTAGTTAGTCCAATATTTGTGTTGGGCAATTCAACCACCAAAATTATTTAGGAACTAGGTGTAAGCCTAATTCCCTTTCAATCTCCCCCTTTTTGGTGATTGATGCCAACACAAACCAAAGCAAATATAGAAGAGCATAGTTAAACTAGTTTGCATAATGTAAGTGCAAAGGTTGCTTGGAATTGAGCCAATATAAATGCTTACATGATGCGCATGGATAGTTTTCTTTATTTTTGACATATTGGACCACGCCTACACCACAAGTTTTGTTTTTGCAAATTCTTTTGTAAATTCTTTTCAAAGTCCTTTTGCAAGATAGTTAAAGGCTAATGAAAAGATTTTGTTTTGAAATGCTTTTCCTTTGATTAAACAAAACTCCCCCTCAAATAAATTCTCCTCTTAGTGTTCAAGAGGGTTTTAGGACATCAATTTTGAAGATACTACTTGCTCCCCCTTTAGAACACAAAGAGATACCAATTTTGAAATTTTACCAAATTCATCAAATTAAAAAATAGGGTGGGGTGGTGGTGCGGTCCTTTTGCTTTGGGCCAATACTTTCTCCCCCTTTGGCATGAATCGCCAAAAACGGATACTCAGAATGAAATATAGGCCCCTTGAAGTACTTTCTCCTCCTTTGGTCATAAAATAAATGAGTGAAGATTATACCAAAGATGGAGAGTGATGCGGAGCGACGGCGAAGGATGAGTAGTAGAGTGGAGTGGAAGCCTTGTCTTCGCCGAAGACTCCAATTCCCTTTCAATATACCTATGACTTGGTTTGGAATACACTTGAAAAACACATTAGTCATAGCATTTATAAAAGAGATATGATCAAAGGTATACATGTGAGCTATGTGTGCAAGTTTAGCAAAAGAAATTCCTAGAATCTAGAATATTAAGCTCATGCCGAAGTCTGGTAAAAGATTGTTCATCAAGTGGCTTGGTAAAGATATCGGCTAATTGATCTTTAGTGTTAATGTATGAAATCTCGATATCCCCCTTTTGTTGGTGATCCCTAAGAAAGTGATACCGAATGGCTATGTGTTTAGTGCGGCTATGCTCAACGGGATTATCCGCCATGCGGATTGCACTCTCATTATCACATAGAAGAGGAACTTTGGTTAATTTGTAACCGTAGTCCCGCAGGGTTTGCCTCATCCAAAGCAATTGCGCGCAACAATGGCCTGCGGCAATATACTCGGCTTCGGCGGTAGAAAGAGCGACCGAATTTTGCTTCTTTGAAGCCCATGACACCAAGGATCTTCCCAAGAACTGGCAAGTCCCCGATGTGCTCTTCCTATTAATCTTACACCCTGCCCAATCGGCATCCGAATAACCAATCAAATCAAAAGTGGATCCCCGAGGGTACCAAAGCCCAAACTTAGGAGTATAAGCCAAATATCTCAAGATTCGTTTTACGGCCGTAAGGTGTGATTCCTTAGGGTCGGCTTGGAATCTTGCACACATGCATACGGAAAGCATAATGTCCGGTCGAGATGCACATAAATAAAGCAATGAACCAATCATCGACCGGTATACCTTTTGATCCACGGACTTACCTCCCGTGTCGAGGTCGAGATGCCCATTTGTTCCCATGGGTGTCTTGATGGGCTTGGCATCCTTCATTCCAAACTTGCTTAGAATGTCTTGAGTATACTTCGTTTGGCTAATGAAAGTGCCCTCTTGGAGTTGCTTGACTTGAAATCCTAAGAAATATTTCAACTCCCCCATCATAGACATCTCGAATTTCTGTGTCATGATCCTACTAAATTCTTCACATGTAGATTTGTTAGTAGACCCAAATATAATATCATCAACATAAATTTGGCATACAAACAAATCATTTTCAAGAGTTTTAGTGAATAAAGTAGGATCGGCTTTGCCGACTTTGAAGCCATTTGCAATAAGGAAATCTCTAAGGCATTCATACCATGCTCTTGGGGCTTGCTTGAGCCCATAAAGCGCCTTAGAGAGCCTATAAACATGGTTAGGGTACTCACTGTCTTCAAAGCCGGGAGGTTGCTCAACATAGACCTTCTCCTTGATTGGTCCATTGAGGAAGGCACTCTTCACGTCCATTTGATAAAGCTTGAAGCCATGGTAAGTAGCATAGGCCAATAATATGCGAATTGACTCAAGCCTAGCTACGGGTGCATAGGTTTCACCAAAATCCAAACCTTCGACTTGTGAATATCCCTTGGCCACGAGTCGAGCTTTGTTCCTTGTCACCACACCATGCTCGTCTTGCTTGTTGCGGAAGACCCACTTGGTTCCTACAACATTTTGATTAGGACGTGGAACTAAGTGCCATACCTCAATCCTTGTGAAATTGTTGAGCTCCTCTTGCATCGCCATCACCCAATCCGAATCTTGAAGTGCTTCCTCTACCCTGTGTGGCTCAATAGAGGAAACAAAAGAGTAATGTTCACAAAAATGTGCAACACGAGATCGAGTAGTTACCCCCTTATGAATGTCGCCGAGGATGGTGTCGACGGGGTGATCTCGTTGTATTGCTTGGTGGACTCTTGGGTGTGGCGGTCTTGGTTGTTCATCCTCCTTGTCTTCATCATTTGCATCTCCCCCTTGATCGTTGCCGTCATTTTGAGGTGGCTCATCTTCTTGATCTTCTTGTTCAACATCTTGAGCCTCATCCTCAATTTGAGTTGGTGGAGATGCTTGCATGGAGGAGGATGGTTGATCTTGTGCATGTGGAGGCTCTTCGGATTCCTTAGGACACACATCCCCAATGGACATGTTCCTTAGCGCTATGCATGGAGCCTGTTCTTCACCTATCTCATCAAGATCAACTTGCTCTACTTGAGAGCCGTTAGTCTCATCAAACACAACGTCACAAGAAACTTCAACAAGTCCTGAGGACTTATTAAAGACTCTATATGCCCTTGTGTTTGAGTCATATCCTAGTAAAAAGCCTTCTACAGTTTTAGGAGCAAATTTAGATTTTCTACCTCTTTTAACAAGTATAAAACATTTGCTACCAAAAACTCTAAAATATGAAATATTCGGCTTTTTACCGGTTAGGAGTTCATAGGAAGTCTTCTTGAGGATTCGGTGAAGATATAACCGGTTGATGGCGTAGCAAGCGGTGTTGACCGCTTCGGCCCAAAACCGATCCGGTGTCTTGTACTCATCAAGCATGGTTCTTGCCATGTCCAATAGAGTTCGATTCTTCCTCTCCACTACACCATTTTGTTGTGGAGTGTAGGGAGAAGAGAACTCATGCTTGATGCCCTCCTCCTCAAGGAAGCCTTCAATTTGAGAGTTCTTGAACTCCGTCCCATTGTCGCTTCTAATTTTCTTGATCCTTAAGCCGAACTCATTTTGAGCCCGTCTCAAGAATCCCTTTAAGGTCTCTTGGGTATGAGATTTGTCCTGCAAAAAGAACACCCAAGTGAAGCGAGAATAATCATCCACAATTACAAGACAATACTTACTACCGCCGATGCTTATGTAAGCGATCGGGCCAAATAAATCCATGTGTAGGAGCTCCAGTGGCCTGTCGGTAGTCATGATGTTTTTGTGTGGATGATGGATGCCAACTTGCTTCCCGGCTTGGCATGCGCTACAAATCCTGTCTTTCTCAAAATGAACATTGGTTAGTCCTAAAATGTGTTCTCCCTTTAGAAGTTTGTGAAGATTCTTCATTCCAACATGGGCTAGTCGGCGGTGCCAGAGCCAACCCAAGTTAGTCTTAGCAATCAAGCAAGTGTTGAGTTCAGCTCTATCAAAATCAACCAGGTATAGCTGACCCTCTAACACTCCCTTAAATGCTATTGAATCATCACTTCTTCTAAAGACAGTAACACCTATATCAGTAAAAAGACAGTTGTAGCCCATTTGACATAATTGGGATACGGAAAGCAAATTGTAATCTAAGGAATCTACAAGAAAAACATTGGAAATAGTATGGTCAGGTGATATAGCAATTTTACCCAAACCTTTGACCAAACCCTGATTTCCATCCCCGAATGTGATAGCTCGTTGGGGATCTTGGTTTTTCTCATATGAGGAGAACATCTTTTTCTCCCCTGTCATGTGGTTTGTGCACCCGCTGTCGAGTATCCAACTTGAGCCCCCGGATGCATAAACCTACAAAACAATTTTAGTTCTTGATTTTAGGTACCCAAACGGTTTTGGGTCCTTTGGCATTAGAAACAAGAACTTTGGGTACCCAAACACAAGTCTTTGATCCCTTGTGTTTGCCCCCAACAATTTTGGCAACTACCTTGCCGGATTTGTTAGTTAAAACATATGATGCATCAAAAGTTTTGAATGAAATTGCATGATCATTTGATGCATTAGGAATTTTCTTTCTAGGCAACTTAGCACGGGTTGGTTGCCTAGAACTAGATGTCTCACCCTTATACATAAAAGCATGGTTAGGGCCAGAGTGAGACTTCCTAGAATGAATTTTCCTAATCTTGCTCTCAGGATAGCTGGCAGGGTACAAAATGTAACCCTCGTTATCCTGAGGCATGGGAGCCTTGCCCTTAACAAAGTTAGATAAGTTCTTTGGAGGGGCATTAATTTTGACATTGTCTCCCCTTTGGAAGCCAATGCCGTCCTTAATGCCAGGGCGTCTCCCATTATAGAGCATGCTTCTAGCAAACTTAAATTTTTCATTTTCTAAGTCATGCTCACTAATCTTAGCATTAAGTTGTGCTATGTGATCATTTTGTTTTTTAATTAAGGCTAGGTAATCATGGATAGCATCAACATTAATATCTCTACATCTAGTACAAATAGAAACATGTTCAACATTAGATGTAGAGGGTTTGCAAGATTTTAGTTCAATAACCTTAGCATGTAATAAATCATTTTTAGTTCTAAGGTCGGAAATAGTAGCATTGCAAACATCAAAATCTTTAGTCTCAGCAATCAAATTTTCATTTTCTAATCTAAGACTAGCAAGAGAGATGTTCAATTCTTTAATCCTAGCAAGCAAATCATCACTATCATTTCTAGGATTTGGAATTGAAACATTGCAAATATGAGAATCAACCTTAGCTAACAAATTAGCATTTTCATTTCTAAGGTTGTCTATAGTCTCATGGCAAGTACTTAGCTCACTAGACAATTTTTCACATTTTTCCATTTCTAGAGCATAAGCATTTTTAACCTTAACATGCTTCTTATTTTCTTTAATAAGGAAGTCCTCTTGAGAATCCAAGAGATCATCCTTCTCATGTATAGCACTAATCAATTCATTTAATTTTTCTTTTTGTTGCATGTTGAGGTTAGCAAAAAGAATGCGCAAGTTATCCTCCTCATTTTTATCATCATCTTCATCACTAGATGTTTCATATTTAGTGGAGGACCTTGATTTCACCTTCTTTTTGCCGTCCTTGGCCATGAGACACTTGTGGCCGACGTTGGGGAAGAGGAGGCCCTTGGTGACGGCGATGTTGGCGGCGTCCTCGTCGTCGGAGGAGTCGCTTGAGCTTTCGTCGGAGTCCCACTCCCGACAAACATGGGCATCGCCGCCCTTCTTCTTGTAGTACCGTTTCTTTTCTCTCCTCTTGCCCTTCTTGTCGTCACCCCTGTCACTGTCACTAGACATAGGACATTTTGCAATAAAGTGACCGGGCTTACCACACTTGTAGCAAACCTTCTTGGAACGGGATTTGTAATCCTTCCCCTTCCGTTGCTTGAGGATTTGCCGAAAGCTTTTGATGATTAAGGCCATCTCCTCATTGTCGAGCTTGGAGGCGTCAATTGGTTGTCTACTTGGTGTAGACTCCTCCTTCTTCTCCTCCGTTGCCTTGAAGGCCACCGGTTGCGCCTCGGATGTGGAAGGCTCGTCAAGCTCGTTGATCTTCTTTGAGCCCTTAATCATGCATTCAAAGCTTACAAAATTCCCGATAACTTCCTCGGGGGTCATTAGTGGATATCTAGGATTACCACGAATTAATTGTACTTGAGTGGGGTTAAGGAAAATAAGAGCTCTTAGAATAACCTTAACCACTTCGTGGTCATCCCATTTTGCGCTCCCGAGGTTGCGCACTTGATTCACCAAGGTTTTGAGCCGGTTGTACATGTCTTGTGGCTCCTCCCCTTGGCGAAGACGGAAGCGACCGAGCTCCCCCTCGATCGTTTCCCGCTTGGTGATCTTGGTGAGTTCATCACCTTCGTGCGCCGTCTTGAGTAGGTCCCAAATTTCTTTTGCTTTTTTCAACCCTTGTACTTTGTTGTATTCCTCCTTGCTTAGAGAGGCGAGGAGAATAGTTGCGGCTTGGGAGTTGAAGTGCTCGATTTGGGCCACTTCGTCCGTGTCATAGTCCTCATCCCCTACAGATGGTACCTGTACACCATACTCAACAACATCCCATATACTTTTGTGGAGAGAGGTTAGATGAAATCGCATTAAATTACTCCACATAGCATAATCTTCACCATTAAAAGTTGGTGGTTTGCCTAATGGGACGGAAAGTAAAGGTGTATGTTTAGGAATGCGAGGGTAGCGTAGGGGAATCTTACTATACTTCTTACGCTCTTGGCGTTTAGAAGTGACGGATGCCGCGTCGGAGCCGGAGGTAGATGTCGATGAAGTGTCGGTCTCGTAGTAGACCACCTTCCTCATCCTTTTGTGCTTGTCCCCACTTCGATGCGGCTTGTGAGAAGAAGATTTTTCCTTCTTCTCCTTGTGGTGAGAAGAGGAAGATCTTTTCTCCTTCCGCTTGGAGGAGTTCTTCTTCTTCTCCCTTCTCTTGGTGCGGGACTCTTCCGATGAAGTGCTCCCTTGGCTTGTAGTGGGCTTGTTATCGCCGGTCTCCATCTCCCTCTTGGTGTGATCTCCCGACATCACTTCGAGCGGTTAGGCTCTAATGAAGCACCGAGCTCTAATACCAATTGAAAGTCGCCTAGAGGGGGGGGGTGAATAGGGCGAAACTGAAAATCACAAAAATAATCACAACTACAAGCCGGGTTAGCGTTAGAAATATAAACGAGTCCGCGAGAGAGGGTGCAAAACAAATCGCAAGCAAATGAAAAGTGTGACACGCGGATTTGTTTTACCGAGGTTCGGTTCTCGCAAACCTACTCCCCGTTGAGGAGGCCACAAAGGCCGGGTCTCTTTCAACCCTTCCCTCTCTCAAACGGTCCCTTGGACTGAGTGAGCTTTTCTTCTTCTCAATCAAACGGGAACAAAACTTCCCCGCAAGGGCCACCACACAATTGGTGCCTCTTGCCTTGGTTACAATTGAGTTTTGATCACAAGAACAAATGAGAAAGAAAGAAAGCGATCCAAGCGCAAGAGCTCAAAAGAACACGGCAAATCTCTCTCGCTAGTCACTAAAGGCTTGAGTGGAATTGGAGAGGATTTAATCTCTTTGGTGTGTCTAGAATTGAATGCCTAGCTCTTGTAAGTAGTTGGAAGTTGGAAAACTTGGATGCAATGAATGGTGGGGTGGTTGGGGTATTTATAGCCCCAACCACCAAACTTGACCGTTGGCTGGAGGCTTCTGTTCGATGGCGCACCGGACAGTCCGGTGCACACCGGACAGTCCGGTGCCCCTGCCACGTCATCAATGCCGTTGGATTCTGGCCGTTGGAGCTTCTGACTTCTGGGCCCGCCTGGATGTCCGGTGCACACCGGACATGTACTGTTTGATGTCCGGTGCACCGGTATGGGCACGCCTGACGTCTGCGCGCGCATTAAATGCACCGCAGGTAGCCGTTGGCGCCGAAATAGCCGTTGCCCCGCTGGTACACCGGACAGTCCGGTGCACACCGGACATGTCCGGTGAATTTTAGCGGAGCGGCTACCGCGCGAACCCGAGGCTGGCGAGTTCCGGAGGCCGCGCTTCCTTGGAGCACCGGACACTGTCCGGTGTACACCGGACAGTCCGGTGAATTATAGTGCGCCGGCTTCCGAGAATTCCCGAGGGCGAAGAGTTTGAGTTGGAGTCCTCTGGGCGCACCGGACACTGTCCGGTGTACACCGGACAGTCCGGTGCCTTCAGCCAGAGGTGCCTTCGGTTGCTTCTTTGCTCCTTTGTTGAATCCAAAACTTGATCTTTTTATTGGCTAAGAGTGAACCTTTTGCACCTGTACAACTTATCCACTAGAGCAAACTAGTTAGTCCAATATTTGTGTTGGGCAATTCAACCACCAAAATTATTTAGGAACTAGGTGTAAGCCTAATTCCCTTTCACGTACCACGGTAGTTCATCGCACATGCTTCTTTAGGCTGGGATTGGAGCTACCATAAGCAGAGTTGTGAATTTTAAGTTCCTAGAGAACACAAAATCTTTGTTTGTAATAGTGTAGTTAGAATATACAATACAAGAAGTATGTTATGAGTTTAACTTATTAAAAAATGGTAAATGTTGTAAGAGTTGCAGAAATCTAACCAGATAATGATAAGCATGTTGCCTCCCTTCGTGTGTATCTTGCCAAAGACTGAAAAATAACAGAACAAGTAGTAGGTTGTGAAAGGTGAAAGATGAATGTTTTGGTAGGGTAGTTGTCTCCATGAGGAAAAGAAGCTTGCCTGGAAGCAACCACATCCGTAGCCTCTGAGCCTTCCTCGGCAAAAATATTTCTAGCATTCAATACATGTATGTACCCATCATACATGATGCCAGAAACTTCTATCGTGAAAGAAAGACAACAAAAGCATATTACCAACCAACATATAGTTCTTAAATGCAAATAATGAGAATTTGATAAAGCATATTACCAATCAACAGATAGTTCTTAAAGACAAATAATGAGGACTACATTCATCTAATCATGAATCAAAATTACAGCAATGTATATAGTAACCATATACAAATTTCTATAAAACAGCCAACAACTTACCCCAACATTAGCAAAAAAATCTAGAACCCGCGCCCATGACTCCATGAGGCCATAACTGCCGTTAGATACAACAGAGAGGTGAATTGGTGATGCTCCAGTCCGCATCACACCACTGGCAAAATTACGTACTGAAATTTAGAAAAAAGTATAGGCATAGTTGAGAGATCATGAGACATGATCGAGGAGGAATCGAGTACTTGGCGAACTTACCTATATCGTGTATATAGTAGTTTTTTGAATGCGTATTAGGCTTCAGTTGCTTCAACAAAGACCACCTGACACACAAAAAATGTAATTCAAGATAAATAACCTCAAGTGGCAATATTTGTGCAATTTAGACATTCAAGTAAAATTACGGTGGATATTGTATGTCTTTTATTGTAGTTAATAAAGTAAAATTCAGGTATATATTGTATGCTAATGATTGTGGAATATTGTATTGTAAGTAAAATTCAGGTACATATTGTATGCTAATAAAGTAAAATTCAGGTCGCTGAGACCCTAGAAATAGTAAATACCCATCCCATAAGACCCTAGGATTGGTGGTTTTCTTGAGCTTTCCTGCCTGCTCTTGATGCACTTTCTTCTGCAATTTGGCCACCTGCATTTGATACACAACAGCATGTCAGGTTCTTCACATTCTAACTACAGGTAAAAAGCTGCATTTCTTTTTCAGTACCATCAGTTCACACTTCACGGAAATAGCAGTTACCTTCAGAGCAACATTCTCCTTAAGAGGAACATTATCATTGTTCTCCAACAGTCTGTTTTCACTTCCATAATGTGATGAATTGTCCAATGCTTCTTCACTCGGAGCACTGGACACATTCTCCTTGTTGTCATCTAAATTGCCACATCGCGATACATCCACCTCGATTCTCAATTCCTGCAGCACAACCTTCCTTTCCTGATGGGAGCCAGCAGTTTCTGCAAGCGAGTTCTCGTCTGCAGCAGTGCTGCAACCATTTCGGTTCTCTCCATCAGGTCCGGCATTAGCACGCTTCACTGAGCGTCCTAAAATTTTCTTCTTGGCATTGGTCTTGGATTCCAGCCCCCGCTTCTCGCTCTTGGCCACCGTGGTCTCTTCACTCTTCTTGGCAGTCTTCGTATTCTTCGGCTGAGGCTGAGACATGTACCTGCTCGGCACCTCCCGGCACGCCAAGTTCAGCTTCCTCAGCTTCGAACAGACCTCGGACACCGCCCCCTTGCTCTTGTCTGCCGCTGGCGTCTGGACCGGTTCCTTTTTTGGCGTCGTGCTCATGAACAGAGACTTGACGACCGTCCCTTTCCTAGCTGCAGCGGCCAACGGCTCCTTCTGGTGCTTCACGCTGTGGAACAGCTCCTGCCTCGGCCGAACGGCCTTGCTCCGCGGCGTGGTCAGTGCCTTCTTCCTCTCGCTGGGACATTCGACCCTCGCTGTCTTGGTGTGAATTGGGGATGCTCGCATGGCGCAGATCCGCTCGACCCTTGGCTTGGGCTCCGCCGGTGCCTTCCCCGCGGCCTCAGTCTCTGCGCTCAGCCTCGCGAACCGAGCTCTCGGACGCTTTGGCGGCGCAGAATGCGAGCATTTCAGCATCGAGCTGCGTCAAAATCAGAATCCGGACTATAAATCTCGGACGCTTCGGCGGTGCAGAGTACTATTTTTTTGAATATCTAATAATAGTACGAATAGATGTACTATACATCGTTTTACATTAAACATACTAACTCTGTATCCATAATTCAAGGGCATAAACAGGCAACACGAATTTAGCCTATGAAAATTTACAGATCGTGAATGCCAGTGCATTTAAACGATTTGAGGGCACTCAGATCTAACACACATATAGGCATAAATCAACAACAATTATGCTACATAACTACTAACTTCATTGGATCATGGAAAATAATGCACAATTTCGGCTAATCTCTGTTCTAATTCTCTATCCAAAATTCCAGATTAAAACAATCAAACCTCGATCATGCACCATCTCACCAGATCAACGAACCATGCTTAGCAAACATGGATCTGTGCAAGGAGGGTGGTGCCTGGAGAGGAAGGGGTATATCACCATGGCTACGGGTTACGACCCTCTCTACAAGCATGTATGACATGCCAAATGCCAACTCCTGGATAAATCCATTATTAAAAAGAAACTTCAAGATAAATCCTCCATCTATTTTATATTAGTTGATTGACTTCATGACTTGCCTAAGAGATATCGTTAGTAGAGAACGAGTCTAGTTGAATCAATTAAAAACTACTTTTAGTAGATAGATTTGGCGCTGCTGTTTCCATGTGCTTAGGATATTTCCCTGTTTTAGTATCGGTTCAATTCTAAATCTTAATGGGTACTCATCTGAGTGGACAAGCTAGCAGCGTTGTACTGTCTACTGAACAGGATTTGGTAATTTACTGGCAAATTAACAATAAGGTAACCAAAACATCAGTTCTGATCCAAAGATAACAATGAGCTAATCAAAACAGAGCTAGGAGTTTAGTGGCAAGATGATGTGAGCAACGGGATGCAGGGTTGGATCAGGAGTCCCAAAAAATATGAAACAAAAAATTGCAGGCTACTAAAGAAGAGTAGACGCATCTTCAGAAGTGTGCTAGCATGCTAACTACATGTAAATGCATGCTTCCTTTTCATGTATTTATGTGCCACTCCTATGTGATAACCATACAGACATATGTGATAACCATACAGACTTCATAAGGGAATATTTTAATTTCCACCAGAGATGTTCCCCACATAAATGATAAGATGCACCCATAGCACCTACTCTTTCTAAACTCTAAATAAATATCTTCTCTGTCTTAAAAGCGAATAAGACTGCTATAGCTGAAACTCATGTCGTTACTAAAGTTTATATTTGACATCTCTGTTTTCTGTGTTTATATTTGAGTTCAGAACACAACTGTGTTGGTCCGCAGAATTTCCATTCCTGGGCAACTGTCAGAGAAGATTTTTTTGTCCCCTAGGTAAGGTCTTCTCTTCAGTCTTTTACTTTGCATTATCATTAGGCTAGGGGTCAGACATTTTAAACATAGACCAATTCATGTGGAAATGTGTGCCTGCAGTCTGAACATTTTGGCTTCACAATGAAATCAACATAATAGGTCTCACTATTTCCCTAATGTTTTTTTTGTCTAAATTGCTCCCAGTAAAAGAGGATTGTTGGGTTTGCGCATGGATGCTGAGGCAGCGTTTGCAGGACAGGGGAAGTCGAGCACGCTGGCTTACGGATCCATGCTAAACCCACCGGATCTACTCATGCACGGAACAAATGCAGCAGATCGAGGGGCATACCATGTAGTTCCTGGTGATGAAAGGGTCGTCGACGGTGACGAGCTTGACATCCTCGCTCTGGAGGGGGACCCTGCCACGAGCTCGCTGAGCCTCCCGAAACCTGAGCAGATACACAGTTTAGATCGGACCAAACCAACTTGAAGTAGCTGAAGAGATCGAGGGGAAGAGGGCGCGATGGGGCGGATCGCGGAGCAGAGGGGAGGAGGGTGAGAAGATAGGGACGGGGATCTAGGCCGCCGCGCGGGGGGGGGGGGGGAGAAGGGGATGACGGACGGCGGGCGGGGGAGGAGTGTGAGAAGAAGGGGATGATGGGCTGCCACACGAGGGGAGAAGAAGCATGACCTCCATTTTTGCTGGTAGGGCATCGACGTCGTCAATCTCGCGCAGACCACGGAAGCCGATCTCCACACCCGCCAGCGCGACTCGGCCCGCCGGAGCCGATCTCCACGCCCGCCAGCGCGAGAAGGGGCGGGGATCCGGGCCGCTGTGCGGGGGGGGGTGAAGAAGGGGACGACGGGGGTGCGGGACGGAGAGGAGGGTGCATCACGGGGCCGGAGAGGGAGGCGTCCGTCGCGGAGAGGATGGAAGGGGGCACGGCTGGGGCGGATCCGATGATGGCGGCGCGAGGGACGGATCGGCGTAGGGAGGCGGGAGGTGGCGACTGCGGAGACCTAGCATCCCCGGATGGGTCCTTGAGCAGCGCACGGGGGTCGGGGGGGTGAGGGCCGGCCGCGACTCGCGCGGCGCAGGGCGGTGGGAGGCAACGACTGCGGAGTGAGGTGCGTAGAGTGGGATGCTACGTGGGTTAGACGATGTCGATGCACGTAGATCGTGGGCAGCAGATACGGGCGGTCCAGATTACCCGGAGGCAGAACCAGGGAGGCAGCCTACCCCTTGCGTTCTTAATAGGTAGTATAGATTGTATTCACACACGTCTGTTACGCGGGGGTCGTACATGACATCTCGTTGACCATTGCAACAACATTTACATTGTATATGTCACTATTTACACTTAAAGCTAAGAATTTTCTCGGTGTTGAAGAATATATATGTGTTAATATCTATGCAGTTGTGTTTGCACGGTTATTCTTCCCTTCCGAAGCAATCACATTATCCTAACTCAGTCCACTTGTATTCCTTGGTGAACCCATCAATAATTGAAATCAAATATAGAATATAAAATAAGTCTGTTTATTTAGCTATTTAACGCACTTATTTAATGTCTATGTGATGCAAGTAACTTTGTGTTTTTTCACCTATCACCTCTGCTACATCAATCAGCATTTGGAAAAGCATGGCATCTTTATTATTGTATTAGGCTTTATCGTCTAAATATGTGTCATCAATTATTATTGCTGAAATACAGAAATGCTAAGGCATGAGAAAATGCATTAATATGTAAGGTTCATTGCAAATCATTGAACCCTCAAGTTTGTAGCATTGATATATAGACAATTGTATCCATGTTTATAATCCAATTGTACACTTCCCCTCATGGCATCTTGTTAAAAATGACAAAATATTTGAGCTTGCGTGTCATAGTTACTGGTATGATGCTCAAATGTCTGTAGCTCAGGCAACGGTAGGCTTGTTATTTTTAAATAAACAAAATCCTGCAGAAAATATTATTGCTTTTAAAAACCATTTGTTCTTGACAAGGAAGCACATTTAGTCCTTAGCTCTGCTGGTTTATGGAATATGAAATGTTCCATTTTTTATACGTTTTTTTGGAATAAAACATTGTTACACTAATTTTTCTGACAGCATATGTTCTCTTTTTCAGGATTGTACATCAAGAAAAAAAATACTTTTTCTCATAATTGAAGGGGAAATGTGCCCTTGAGCCATTTCTAGTATAGTTTTGGTGATTAAGTGCCCAACACGTATTGAGTGAGTAATCTTGTGCCAAATGATTGATGAAGTGCAAATCAACAAGAAGGTATGATTCTAGACTTAGTACATTGGTTTTTGTGTACTAACATATTTGTCTAAGTGCTGGAATCAGAGAAAAGAGGAGAAGAAAACATCTTGGCTGGAACAGCCAAGACTCAGCGCAGTCTGGCACACCGGACTGTCCGGTGGTGCACCAGACAGTGTCCGGTGCGCCAGGCAAGCCTCCGGTGAACAGGACACTCTCAGGAACTGACGGTGGTGTACGACTATAATTCACCAGACTGTCCGGTGAGCTGTATGCGGCAAAGTCGTCGCTCTCTGTCCGATGAGCCAACGGTCGATTGCGCCAACGGTCGGCCGCGCAATCGGCGCGTGACGCGTGGCCGCGCCAACGGACGGCAGGGGGCACCGGACTGTCCGGTGTGCATCGGACAGTGTCCGGTGTGCCAACGGCTCCATTTCTGCAACGGTCGACTGAGCTATTTTTGGAAGGCAATCTGCACCGGACTGTGAACAGTGCCTGTCCGGTGCGCCATCCGACAGAAGGCAAGATTTGTCTTCCCAGATTGCTTCCAACGGCTCCTAGCTGCCTTGGGGCTATAAAAGGGACCCCTAGGCGCATGGAGGAGTACACCAAGCATATTTTGAACATTCTAAGACTCTCACACTCCGTCTCGGCACGCTCGATTGATTTTCTTAGTGATTTGAGCTCCGTTCTAGTGGTGAACTTGTTGTATTTCATTTGAGCTCAAGTCTTGGCTTGTGTGTGTGCGTATTGCTGCGGATTTGTGTGTGTTGCTTCCCTCCCTTATTCTAGTGCTTTTACATTGATATTTGTTGTAAGAGCGAGAGACTCCAACTTGTGGAGATTCCTCGCAAATGGGAAAAGTGATAAGAAAAAGGAACACTGTGGTATTCAAGTTGATCGTTAGATCACTTGAGAGGGTTTGAGTGCAACCCTCGTCCATTGGGACGCCACAACGTAGAGTAGGCAAGTTTTGTACTTGGCCGAACCACGGGATAAACCACTGTGTCTACTGTGTTATTTCTCTCTGTGGTTTCTGTGTTTCACAAGTACTCCTCTCCAGCTACTTGATTCTATTGCACTAACACTTAACTTAGTTTTTGTGGCAATAAGTCTTAAGTTTTTACAGGATCACCTATTCACCCCCCTCTAGGTGCTCTCAATTGGTATCGGAGCCGTTTTCTTCATAAAAGGGACTAATCGCCCGAAGAGATGGATCCTAAGGGAAAGGGGATGGTGGTCAATGATAAGGAGAAGGAGTCCATCTTCAACGAGCCAAGGGACGACAAACCTACTGACTCTGGCTCGAGTCATAAGAAGAAGGACGGGAAGAAGAAGAGGCGTATCAAGAAGATTGTCTACTACGACAGCGATGAGTCGTCTTCTTCCCAAAGAGACGACGACTACAACGAGAAAAAGAAACCGGTCAACTCAAACTTTTCTTTTGATTATGCTCGTATTCAGTATAATTCCAATGCTCATTTGCTTTCTATTCCTCTTGGTAAACCTCCTCACTTTGATGGAGAGGACTACGCTTTTTGGAGTCACAAAATGCGTAGTCACCTCTTCTCTCTCCATCCTAGCATTTGGGAGATAGTAGAGAATGGAATGCAATTTGATAGTACGGATAACCCAGTATTCATTAACGAACAAATTCATAAAAATACACAAGCTACCACTGTTTTGTTAGCTTCGTTGTGCAGGGATGAATACAACAAGGTGAGCGGCTTGGATAATGCCAAGCAAATATGGGACACCCTCAAGATCTCACATGAGGGGAACGATGCCACCATAATCACCAAGATAGAGTTGGTGGAAGACGAGCTAGGAAGGTTCGCGATGATCAAAGGAGAGGAGCCAACGCAAACGTACAACAGGCTCAAGACCCTGGTCAACAAAATCAGGAGCTATGAGAGCACGAGATGGACGGACCACGACGTCGTCCGACTTATGCTCAGGTATTTTACTGTCATTGACCCTCATCTTGTGAATTCAATTTGTGAAAATCCTAGGTACACAAAGATGACGCCCGAGGAGATACTCGGAAAATTTGTGAGCGGGCGGATGATGATTAAAGAAGCCCGCTATGTGGATGATGCGCTCAATGGCCCAATGCCCGTCTACGAGCCTCAACCCGTCGCTCTCAAGGCAACAAGTAGCAGGGAGACGCTACCTAGCAAGGTGGCACAAGTTGAGGCGGCCGGGCTTAACGAGGAAGAAATGGCCCTCATCATCAAGCGCTTCAAGACGGCGCTAAAGGGTCGCAATGAGCATCCCAACAAGAGCAAGACGAAGGGAAAGCTCCTACTTCAAGTGTGGTAAGACTGGTCACTTTATTGCTAACTGTCCCGATAATGATAGTGACCAGGGACAAGAAAAAGGCGGGAAGAGGGAGAAAAAGAAGTCTTACAAGAAGGCAAAGGGCGAGGCTCACCTCGGCAAGGAGTGGGATTTGGATTGCTCTTCGTCCGACTCCGACGATGAAGGACTCGCTGCCTCGGCCTTCAACAAGTCGTCTCTCTTCCCCAACGAGCGTCACACCTGCCTCATGGCAAAGGAGAAGAAGGTAAGTGCTCGAGATACCTCTACTTGTGCTTCTTCTAGTGATGAAGAGTCTAGTGATGATGAGGTATACTATTCTAGCTTGTTTAAAGGTCTAGATAGAACCAAGATAGAAAAAATTAATGAATTGATTGATGTATTAAATGAAAAGAATAGACTTTTAGAAAAATAAGAGGATCTCTTATATGAAGAGCATGATAAATTTGTAAGTGTGTAAAAGTCTCTTGCTTTAGAGGTTAAGAGAAATGAAATGCGTTCTTGTGAATTATCTACTTGTCATGAAACTGTGTCTAATTTAAAGAGTATTAATGATGATTTAAATGCTAAGCTAGAAGTAGTAAATAAATCTAGTTCTTGTGTGGAACATGTTGTGATTTGCAATAGGTGTAAGGATTTTAATGTTGATGCTTGTAGTGAACATTTAATTTCCATTACTAGATTAAATGATGAAGTGGCTAGTCTTAATGCCCAACTTAAGACTAGCAAAAATGACTTCGATAAACTAAAATTTGCAAGGGATGCCTACACTGTCGGTAGACATCCCTCTATTAAGGATGGGCTAGGCTTTCGAAGGGAAGCCAAGAACTTAACAAGTCAAAGGGCTCCCATCTCCACCAAGGACAAAGGGAAGGCCCCTATGACTAGTAATGCTCAAAGGAATCATGCTTTTATCTATAGTGATAGGAAATTTTCTAGAAATGCTAATAGGAATTATAATGCTTTTGACTCACATGCCATGATTGCTTCGAGTTCCAATGGTAGGCCTAGGAGAAATATTGTGTCTCATACTCCTAGGAAATTTAGTAATAAACATACCATTGTTTTTCATACTTGCAACACTACATTTGTTCTTTCATGCAAAAATAAAAAGGTGGTTGCTAAAAAGATGGGGGCCAAATGCAAGGGAGACAAGACTTGCATTTGGGTCCCTAAGACTATTGTTACTAACCTTGTAGGACCCAACAAGAGTTGGGTACCTAAAACCCAAGCCTAATTTGCCTTGCAGGTTTATGCATCTGGGGGCTCAAGCTGGATTATCGATAGCGGATGCACAAACCACATGACGGGGGAGAAGAAGATGTTCACCTCCTACGTCAAGAACAAAGATTCCCAAGATTCGATCATCTTTGGAGACGGGAATCAAGGCAAGGTTAAAGTACTAGGGAAGATAGCTATTTCATCCGAGCACTCCATTTCTAATGTGTTCTTAGTTGAATCGCTTGGGTATAACTTTTTGTCCGTTAGTCAACTGTGTAATATGGGTTACAATTGCTTATTTACCAATGTAGATGTGTCTGTCTTTAGAAGGAGTGATGGTTCATTAGCCTTTAAGGGTGTACTAGACGAGAAACTATATTTAGTTGATTTTTCGAAGGAGGAGGCTGGTCTAGATGCATGCTTAATTGCTAAGACTAGCATGGGCTGGCTGTGGCATCGCCGTCTAGCACATGTTGGGATGAAGAACCTTCACAAACTTCTAAAGGAAGAACATGTGTTAGGTCTAACAAATGTGTTTTTCGAAAAAGATAGACCTTGTGCCGCTTGTCAAGCAGGTAAACAGGTGGGAAGCGCTCATCACAACAAGAATGTGATGACTACATCAAGACCTCTGGAGCTACTGCATATGGACCTCTTCGGACCCGTCGCCTACCTTAGCATCGGGGGAAGTAAGTATGGTCTTGTTGTTGTTGATGATTTTTCCCACTTCACTTGGGTATTCTTCTTGCATGATAAATCAGAAACCCAAGGGACCCTCAAGCGCTTTCTAAGGCGAGCTCAAAACGAATTTGAGCTCAAGGTGAAAAAGATCAGAAGCGACAACGAGTCCGAGTTCAAGAACCTTCAAGTGGAGGAGTTTCTTGAGGAGGAAGGAATCAAGCACGAGTTCTCCGCTCCCTACACACCACAGCAAAACGGTGTGGTAGAGAGGAAGAACAGGACACTTATAGACATGGCGAGGATGATGCTTGGAGAATTCAAGACGCCCGAGCGGTTTTGGTCGGAAGCTGTGAACACAGCTTGCCACACCATAAACCGGGTCTACCTTCATCGCCTCCTCAAGAAGACGTCGTACGAACTTCTAACCGGTAACAAACCCAACGTTTCATATTTTCGAGTTTTTGGGAGTAAATGCTACATTCTAGTGAAGAAAGGTAGGAATTCAAAATTTGCTCCCAAAGCTGTAGAAGAGTTTTTGTTAGGTTATGACTCAAATACAAAGGCGTATAGAGTCTTCAACAAATCATCGGGTTTGGTTGAAGTCTCTAGCGACGTTGTATTTGATGAAACTAATAGCTCTCCAAGAGAGCAAGTTGATCTTGATGATATAGATGAAGATGATGTTCCAACGGACGCAATTCGTACCATGGCGATTGGAGATGTGCGACCACAGGAACACCAAGTGAAAGATCAACCTTCTTCCTCAATGATGATGCTTTCCCCAACTCAAGATGACGAACAGGTCCCTCAAGAAGAGGCGTGTGATCAAGGGGAGCACAGGATGTCCAAGATGAGGAGGAAGAAGTACCATGGGCCCCTCCAACTCAAGTTCGAGCGACGATTCAAAGGAATCATCCCGTCGACCAGATTTTGGGTGATATTAGCAAGGGAGTAACCACTCGCTCTAGATTAGCTAATTTTTGTGAGCATTACTCTTTTGTCTCTTCTATTGAGCCTTTCAGGGTAGAAGAGGCCTTGCTAGATCCGGACTGGGTGTTGGCCATGCAGGAAGAGCTCAACAACTTCAAGCGAAATGAAGTTTGGACACTGGTGCCACGTCCCAAGCAAAACGTTGTGGGAACCAAGTGGGTGTTCCGCAACAAACAGGACGAGCACGGGGTGGTGACAAGGAACAAGGCTCGACTTGTGGCAAAAGGTTATGCCCAAGTCGCAGGTTTGGACTTTGAGGAGACTTTTGCTCCTGTGGCTAGGCTAGAGTCGATTCGTATTTTATTAGCCTATGCCGCTCACCATTCTTTCATGTTGTTCCAAATGGACGTGAAGAGCGCTTTCCTAAACAGCCCAATCAAGGAGGAGGTGTACGTGGAGCAACCCCCTGTCTTTGAGGATGAACGGTACCCCGACCACGTGTGTAAGATCTCTAAGGCGCTCTATGGACTTAAGCAAGCCCCAAGAGCATGGTATGAATGCCTTAGAGATTTTCTAATTGCTAACGCTTTCAAGGTTGGGAAAGCCGATCCAACTCTTTTCACTAAGACTTGTGACGGTGATCTATTTGTGTGCCAAATTTATGTCGATGACATAATATTTGGTTCTACTAACCAAAAGTCTTGTGAAGAGTTTAGCAGGGTGATGACATAGAAATTCGAGATGTCGATGATGGGCGAGTTGAACTACTTCCTTGGGTTTCAAGTGAAGCAACTCAAGGACGGCACCTTCATCTCTCAAACGAAGTACACGTAAGACTTGCTCAAGCGGTTTGGGATGAAGGACGCCAAGCCCGCAAAGACTCCAATGGGAACCGACGGACATGTCGACCTCAACAAAGGAGGTAAGTCCATTGATCAAAAGGCATACCGGTCTATGATAGGGTCTTTATTTATGTGCTAGTAGACCGGATATTATGCTTAGCGAATGCATGTGTGCTAGATTTTAATCCGACCTAAGGGAGTGTCACCTTGTGGCCATTAAGCGAATCCTTAGATATTTAGTTGCTACGCCTTGCTTCGGGATCTGGTATCCAAAGGGGTCTACCTTTGACTTAATTGGATACTCAGACTCCGACTATGCTGGATGTAAGGTCGATAGGAAGAGTACATCAAGGACGTGCCAATTCCTAGGAAGGTCCCTGGTGTCGTGGAGTTCTAAGAAACAAACTTCTGTTGCCCTATCCACCGCTGAGGCCGAGTATGTTGCCGCAGGACAGTGTTGCGCGCAACTACTTTGGATGAGGCAAACCATCCAGGACTTTAGCTATAATCTGAGCAAAGTCCCACTCCTATGTGACAATGAGAGTGTAATCCGCATGGCGGACAATCCTGTTGAACACAGCCGCACAAAGCACATAGACATCCGGCATCACTTTATGAGAGACCACCAGCAAAAGGGAGATATCGAAGTGTTTTATGTTAGCACCGAGAACCAACTAGCTGATATTTTTACCAAGCCTTTAGATGAGAAGACCTTTTGCAGGCTGCGTAGTGAGCTAAATGTCTTAGATTCGCGTAACTTGGATTGATCTAGAGCATACATGTGTTTTATGCCTTTGATCATGTTCTTTTATGCATATTATTGTTTATCTATGGTGCTCAAGTTGTGCAAGGGGTCCCCAGACCTCACAAGTCCATGTGTGAATGATGCACATATTTAGGGGGAGAAATGCTATAACTTGACCCTTTGAGACTGACCGTATGCTTGAGTTTTCTTAATCTAGTCTCAAAGGTGATTGAAAGGGAAAAGGTGAACTTGGACCATGCAAGACTTCTACTGCACTCCGATGAGAGGGTAATTTACTCCAAGTTCATCTCCGTGCTCTTATTGTCGTTTTACTCTTAATTGAAGATTTTGGTGAGGCAATGGGGTTTAAGGGCCAATAATGATCCCGTTTTGGTGCTTAATGCCAAAGGGGGAGAAATTAAGACCAAAGCAAATGGATCAGCTACCACTTGTGAATTTTGAAAATAGTACAGTTAGAACTTTTGTTTTGTCAAATACTCTTATGCGCAAAAGTTGGCCTCTTGTGGGGAGAATGTAGGACTATGGGAAAAAGGGGGAGTTTTTGGCTCTTGATCAATTTTTCTCATGGAATACCTCTCTTTATGCCTAAACAAGTGTGTTTGACTTAGAGATAGGAAATTGAGTTTGATTTCGAAAACAAACCAAGTGGTGGCAAAGAATGGTCCAAATATGCCAAATTTGAATAAAAACAATTCTTGTTCTCAATTGCTTTGATGTTGCACTTCCTTTTGGTTGTTTTTTGATGTGTTGGCATAAATCACCAAAAAGGGGGAGATTGAAAGGGAAATATGCCCTTGGGCCATTTCTAGTATAGTTTTGGTGATTAAGTGCCCAACACGTATTGAGTGAGTAATCTTGTGCCAAATGATTGATGAAGTGCAAATCAACAAGAAGGTATGATTCAAGACTTAGTACATTGGTTTTTGTGTACTAACATATTTGTCTAAGTGCTGGAATCAGAGAAAAGAGGAGAAGAAAACATCTTGGCTGGAACAGCCAAGACTCAGCGCAGTCTGGCACACCATACAGTGTCCGGTGGTGCACCGGACAGTGTCCGGTGCGCCAGGCAAGCCTTCGGTGAACAGGCCACTCTCAGGAACTGACGGCGGTGTACGGCTATAATTCATCGGACTGTCCGGTGAGCCGTCTGCGGCGAAGTCGTCGCTCTCGGAAATCGTTCAACGGCGTACGGCTATAATTCACCGGACTGTCCGGTGGTGCACCGGACTGTCCGGTGAGCCAACGGTCGATTGCGCCAACGATCGGCCGCGCAATCGGCACGTGACGCGTGGCCGCGCCAACGGTCGGCAGGGGGCACCGGACTGTCCGGTGTGCATCGGACAGTGTCCGGTGCGCCAACGGCTCCATTTCTACAACGGTCGACTGAGCTATTTTTGGAAGACAATCTGCACCGGACTGTGAACAGTGTCTGTCCGGTGGTGCACCGGACTGTCCGGTGCGCCATCCGACAGAAGGCAAGATTTGTCTTCCCAGATTGCTTCCAACGGCTCCTAGCTGCCTTGGGGCTATAAAAGGGACCCCTAGGCGCATGGAGGAGTACACCAAACATACTTTAAACATTCTAAGACTCTCACACTCCGTCTCGGCACACTCGATTGATTTTCTTAGTGATTTGAGCTCCGTTCTAGTGGTGAACTTGTTGCATTTCATTTGAGCTTAAGTCTTGGCTTGTGTGTGTGCGTATTGCTGCGGATTTGTGTGTGTTGCTTCCCTCTCTTACTCTAGTGCTTTTACATTGATATTTGTTGTAAGAGCGAGAGACTCCAACTTGTGGAGATTCCTCGCAAACGGGAAAAGTGATAAGAAAAAGGAACACTGTGGTATTCAAGTTGATCGTTAGATCACTTGAGAGGGCTTGAGTGCAACCCTCGTCCATTGGGACGCCACAACGTGGAGTAGACAAGTTTTGTACTTGGCCAAACCACGGGATAAACCACTATGTCTACTGTGTTATTTCTCTCTGTGGTTTCTGTGTTTCACAAGTACTCCTCTCCAGCTACTTGATTCTATTGCACTAACACTTAACTTAGTTTTTGTGGCAATCTCTACTACTATTAAGAGACTATCGTAGGCGTCCACAATCTACACGGTGCACAGTTCTGCCCAACCGCTGCCCCCCCGCCCCGCCCCCCGCTCCAGCCCCAACCCCAATCTCGCTCCGTGACCTCGCCCCCGCCCTTGCCCCCCAATCTCGCTCTGTGACCCCACCCCGTGCGGCGGTCGCGGTCATCCCGCTGTCGACGCTACATCGGCGAGATGAGCTTGCTCTCGACCCTGATCTCCCCTCAGCGTCAGGTGAAGGCTGCGGCACGCGTCTCCTCCTCGGCCTCCAGTCTCCGCCCATCTCAAAACCCTAGCAATCGCGCCTCCACCCCTACCCGAATCCCAATCCAGGTCCGATCTCCCGGTGTTGAGGACACCCGACGCCGATTCGTCCCTGCAGATCGACCGGGCAGGACAGATTCGGGTTCGGGGTCCGCTCGGGTCGCCTCGCCGGGGTCCACCGCGGCGGTCAGGGGGTATGGTGGGCGGCGGGAGGTGGGGCGGAGCGGCGGAGGAGGTCAAGCTCAACACCAGCAACGTGTTCGCGGCGCTCGAGTCCCTCAAGAAGAAGAAGAAGGGCGACAAAGGCAAGGCGGCCGGGAGGAGGACGGCGAGGGGGCCGCGGAACCCTAGGCAAACAGGCGAGCGAGTACACCGACTGCGAGGAGTACACTTGCGTCATCTCGCGCGGGGCCGACCCGAGGACCACGCACATCCTCGCCGGCGAGACAGTGGAGGTGCGCAGGGGAGACGTAGGTGGTGGCTGCAGGAAGGTGGTTTTCAGCATCGAGCCGTTGGCATTGAGCGACTGGCAGCCGCCCACGTCTTCGTCTTCGTCGCTGGTGGCACCCGCCAGACTCGTCGCGTCCGGCCGTTGCTGCTGCTGCATAAAGAGGTTGCTGGAGGACCGGGACATCTTCATCTACCTGTGAGTGAGCTCTGCTGGTTTCCATCAAATGCGTGTGATGTGTCATGTGAGACATGTTCCAACGCTGTTTGGTTCTTGATTTTTGACAGAACGTCTTGTGGTGGGGTGCAGGGGCGAGAAGGCCTTTTGCAGCGACGAGTGCAGGAACGGGTTCACTGTGGACCGTTTGGCTCGAACTGTCTTGAGCCCAAGGAAATCTGGGCCTTTTTAATCGTCGTCACCTAGCTCGCGGATGGTTCGCACGCAGTTTCCACCGTCAGTATCGCATTTGAGTGAAACAACTCCCATCCTTGCCACCGATTAGGAACTTAGGAATGGACTTGCCGGTGCTTGCTACGCTCGCGCGCACGCCAGCAAGATCGCAAGCGCGGGCGGGCAAGGTGGCTTGCGCGGATACTCGGCAGGATGCTCCGGTGGAAGCGGAGCCACCTCCCCGTCGGTCGCCTGCGTTCTACAGCTCCGTGTTCGCGCAGGTACGCCAGCCGCTCGATGAAATGCTGCACTGACATATGCCGTAAGGAAATCGTTTTTTTTGCCCATATGTGGGGTTGGTGGCATGGCGTTTTTCTATTTGGACTTTTGCGCGTGCAGATCGAAGAGATCGGGTGGAAGCAGCTGGTGAGCGCCATAGGAGACGGAGTGTCCTGTCTCACCTTCCGTGTCGTGTAAGGATTCAGGTTGCTGCCAGTCGGCACTAACCTCTTTCTATAGGTTTATATTGTATGACTGTTTGGAGAAAAAAACTACTGCCGTTCAGGCGGTTGAGCAAAGCTGGTGCATTACATACTGAATTTTGTCAGTTTGATAGTTGTTCGAAAAGGTTATTTCAGAAACCTGTCTGAACATTGTAATGCATATGAACAACAATCGCAATTGTAGCTGCGTTTCTTTAGAGGCACCCCTTTAATTCTATTCTGTTGTTTGAAAGTTGAAACTATGGCTTATGTATCTGCCAGGGATGAACCAGGACGGATGCATTTACTGGAGATCACATTGCCCATGGGCTATCCCAAAAGTCCTCCTTCAATCTCTACAGTTAGTCTCTATCCTGATATTTCCATAAACTAGGTCTGTTTTTATTATACTTTGCTATAATTGAACTTGTCTCATTAACAGGATGTACCATATCTCCCAAAAATACATTGGTCAAAAAACTCAAGACTGAAAGATGTTATTTGCCATGTCCCATTAACAGGACGTACCATATACTCACATATTTCCTGCATTGCATTGTACACATTTTCTTATATACTAACGAGTGTAGGAATGGGTTCATCGAGGAGGCGGAGGAGGAGGAGCTCATGATTCTAGATTCTGCTTGAAATCTTTGATCAAGATTTGCTTAGCTGCCGTGGCAAAAGTAGAGAGTGTAATATTTGCTTGCAATATTTTGCTTCTACCTTCAACTTGGGGACTACTTGGCTGGGAGAGTGAGTGGGGGAAGGACAAAGGAAATGCCTCTCGTTCAAGTTTTTTGCTGTAAGGAGAGGTCGTCCCGGTTTGGCCAACCAGTGCAACGGCCGAGCCAGCCAATTTTCGTGGTTTGTTGAGCTCCATTTTGGCTACTGTCAGATTAGCTCTTCGCCATCAATTTCCGGGAGGAGGACGGCGAGGGGGCCGCGCAGCGGCAAGAGCCACCGCAGCGGCAAGAGCCACCGCAGAAGGAGCTATTCTAGGCTCCCGCGCCACTTACCACCAAGTCCGGGGCGGACGACGATGACGACTACTTCGCCACCACCGCGTCGCCGCGCCCCGTCTGGGGCACTGCCGGTGAGCCCGCCAAGGAAGAGGACGACATCGATGATGTTATGCGCGCCGCCCTTTAGGAGGTATATTCTTCCACCTTCTCTATGTGCCTTGTGATTTGTTTGTGGAATGTGCCTATGAAATGTTCTTATACCTTAAGACTGTTCGTTGTTGTTTAATATCCGTACTGGTTAGTTGACAGTTCGCGCGGCTGCGGAATCCTTGGAGTAAGACCAATCTGTAGGTTTACTTGTCCATTATGCTCTCACCAACGAGGTTGGTTTAATTTGTTCTTTTATTTAGTAGCCTTTCGTTCTTTTAGGCAATGTCTTGTTTGATAAGAATCACCTGATTGTAGTATGGAGGGGCCTGTATTTATTTAGTAGAAAAATATGATCATAGATCAAAAACTGTTGGGTGCCTGGGTTACATAGAAGTTGGACTTCTCAGCCTTTTCCAGTTTATTTTATTTTTATTTAGTAGCATTTTGTTAACTCCAGTTCTGTTTGTTACAATGATTCCAGTTCGTTCTTGTAGCAATAGCTGGCTCTGGCTGAATTTTATGATCTATCAGTTTAATGTCATCATCATGATTAATGTGGACTTATCTAGACTGTTTTTGGATAGAGTAGTAGTTAGTGATTTCTGAACCAACTATCGTCACTGCAATCTTTCATGTTCTTTTTATTTAGTCTCACTTTGCTCCTTTTTCATTAATGGTTTATTCGTGGACATTTTCAACTTCTACCATCAAACCTTCTGAAGTTGGAACTTTATGTTCTATTCAATTATTTTACCCATAAAAAGAACTTGGATTTATTTTATACCTTTTATCTCTACTACTACTTAAGTGTCTATTGTAGGCGTCCACAAAGACGGATGGTGCACGGTTCTGCCGGTTCCGCATCCCGCCGGATTGGGACGATTTCGGCATCGGCTCCACCAAAGGCTCCACGGATTCAGCATCGGCTCCATGGATTTTCGGTACCCATGCTTTGTTTAGCCAATGATTTTGGGAAATCATTATCCAGTAATTGTCAATTCGGGTGAGGTTTTCATTATCATAAGAGAACTGCATCTTCTTTTCATTATCATAAGGGTTTAGGGTTGCCTGGCTACGGTCGATAGTCATCTATAGCCTTGTTTTCCGTTTTGCATTCTGTCTGGTTGTGTATATCTCTTATGAACACGTTTTTTGGATGAACACATTCTATCTGTTTTGCTAGGTTTAGAAATCATAGCAGTGCCGGTCAATGATTTTGGCAAACCATTATCCAACAATTGTTGCAGGAGTACGGTCAATAGTCATATGTTTTTTCTGTTTTGCTAGGATTCTGAAATACTGCCAATAGAAATCATAGCAGTGCATTGGACTTAATTAAAGTATAGAAATGAACCTCATAGCAGTAGCACTAATGGCATTGCTCTCTGTAGCAATAGAAATCCCCCAACCCACCCACCCACACAAGTTGCAATTGCCCTCTTAAATCTATTTTTTGGTGGAACAACTAAATTGACATTGAAGAAGTTTTTTGGAGTGTGCCCGTTCTGCATTTAGAAGACTTCTATAAGATCATTCTTCTCTTTGTTTTTTTCATTTAGCAACCTATGTTGGTTTTATGATTTTCATGGACCACAAAAATAGTTATGTATTCTGTTTCATACATTCATGTCTATATAACAATTTATTTGAAGGGCATTTATCTGTGCAGGGAGAGTTCTATAATTATTCTGGTTGTGGAAATAACTTCATTTGTAATCATCCTGTAATGCGTGGATTTACAGAAGATTGCTTGAGGTACAAATTTGTATATAACTTCTATTAAATTGCTCCTAATTTCCTTCTGTCGCTTGTCATTCTATTAGATGGTGCAATTGTTTATACACTAATAACTGAGTTTGATGTTGCAGATACTGGGTAATAGAAATGCATGTTTATGGTGTTCGTTTTGACCTTGCATTGCATATACAATGACCAGAGGATGCAGGTAAAATGTTATTTTTATTTTCTCCATATTTTGTCTTTTTAGGCATTTCTTAATAAATCAATCTTTCATTCTATGCATTAGGACTCAGTTTTCCTAAAACTTCTTTTAGGTATGTTCTTAATCTTTTTCAGAACAGCGCCATAACCCACTAATAGTTTTTATCATGATATTCTTTTGTTCCGACTATTCCTTGTAGTTTACTAGGGAGTTTTGGTGCTGGTAGGATTTTGGTAATAGTCCATGTGCAAAAAGTTATAGCAGAAAAAGCTCTATTTTTAGTTTTTCATTGAACATCATTTTGATAGGTTGAAGAGCCAAGGCTGACATATTTGTCTAGAAATGAGAATTATATATGTCAAAATAAATATTGCTTTACTAGCCTGAAATAGCCGAAATATCACACTACACCATAACAAAGAACATAGCTTAACAAAGTAAGAACATATTAAACCAAGTAGTTATTATCTGCAGCTCCTTTAGGCTACAGAGGGGCAACAAAGTCATGTTATATTTCAAGTAAACGAAACAAAACAAAACAAAGGAGGTTTGTGTTCACACAAAGAACTACATGCATTTACCTTGTTTTTTGTTTCATTTTATTCTATATTTTTCTCACACTTTATTGTAGGTGGTTCGAAGTTCTATGATCATAAGACGCATTCAGGTCGATCTCACTCTTCATGTTCGTGCCCGCTGTGCAGAACGCCACTGCAGCACCGATGGAATTGTACGGTGTCATCAGGCTCGACTAGATCTAGATGGGATGGACTCTACTTGTGTTGAAGGAGAGGAAGCACATGCTTGGCTTGCGGGGAGGGGGCATATTTCTGTTCAACTTTTCTTATGGGTCATGTTACCTGTCATGTCAGATTACACAGCTTTAGGTATTTCTGTCTTTGTGAGAAAAGTACCAAAATAGTTTTACTGCATGGCTACTCAGGTGTGTTTAATTTGAATATTTTGTGTGCCGTTGCAACGCACGGGTACATACCTAGTAAGTCTTAAGTTTTTACAGGATCACCTATTCACCCCCCTCTAGGTACTCTCAATAATTCACTCGAAGAATGCAAGATTTAGGATAGGTCAATTAGATTTTTAATTGGTATATCATCAGTTTCCTCTATTAAGGATAATGGGTCACCACCTAGGTCCATTTTACTAAACATTTTTTCCACCAGCTCCCTTAAATACATATTACAAAGGTTGATTTACGCTAAAATTCATACACATTCACACTGTTTTGGTTAACGATTTACGCTGAAATCTACCATTCACACTGTTTTGGTTAACGATTTACGCTGAAATCTACCGAGCCAGAACCCGCGCACAATCAGACATTCACGCTGTTTTGGTTAACGATTTACGCTGAAATCCACCGAGCCAGAACCCGCGCACAATTAGACGTAAAAATTGGACGCGAGATTTTCACGCCGTAATTCAGACCCCACTCGTCGTTAAGAAACAAATCAACGATTTATGCTAAAATTCATACTCATCTATGCTATTTTAGTTCAAGTTATAAGCTGAAAACCAGAAAACCAGGCTCGGTCCTGCCTAGCCGATAACGACTGAATAATTACTGAACAACTTTCGGTCATTCCCGGTAATGACTGAATAATTACTGAACGACCTTTGGTCATTACTGTAACGACTTAGAGATATTCAGCAATTACCGCTGGCATGCCACGGTTCCAACAAAGTTATATGCCGTCTGACGTCACTGGGAGATAATACATCGGACAAAAAAAGACGATTTTATCATAGCAGTCCCATGAACGGAACAAATTTATAGGTTCATTAGCTGTTACTATAAATAATAGCCTAATCTGAAACATGGCAATCACTAGCTGCTCCTGTTGCACGCGAGAGCAAACCATTTTTTTCTATATTTGGGACTTCTCGGTGGCACCAAAAACGGGTACAGCTCTGCTGCTCTTGATCTTCCAACAACAGCTCACTCACACTTGATAGATTTGTATATGTGGCGGACAAAGAACAAGGAGGCACGGAAGCCCACCATCCCAAGCATCAAGAAGAATGCATAGCAGATGCAGGCCATGTAGCCAAAGAAGAAAGATGTCTGCATGAAGCCAGACATATCCGATCGCGCATAGTAGTAGTACAGGCAGTAGCCGTATACGAAAAATCCAGTTGATCCTCCGCATAGGAATGACCTGCAGCATAAACAAATCAGGCGCTGCATTTGATCCAAAATGTTGAAAGGGGCAGGATACTTAATCGGTCAACCATTTTGCCTGTGTGGCATTTGGCTTAACTACCTCTAGTGACAAATTTGTTAAAGGGAGAACTAATCAGGAAATCTAATAGTGTGGCAAAAAGAAAAAAACGAACACGAGAATAGCTTGTAGGCTCTCAACAAGTTGAAGTAGGTTATACTGATATAATAGACTTAGCAAACAATATATCTGCTACTGAATCGCTAAACTTCGGATAAACCAACCACAAGAATTGCTTCTAGGCTCTCAACAAGTTGAAGTAGGTTACAGTGATATGACTTAGTAAAATATAATCTGCTACTCAATTGAATTTTTTTCCTTTCCATGTTACTATTTCTTTAAGAGCGTCGGCACATTAGTATTTCATTTGAAAGCAAGATTTAGAGAAAAATAGTGTACCTCCACCACCACTCATGGTCTTCAGCAGCAAGCTGGAAGTATGTCAGTGCAACTGTGATGAATGCAGTGACAATAAGGAGGATGATAAAGACAATAAACAGAATGCTGTAGATTGTGTAAATCCTGTGGCCCCAAACACTAGCAAAGATGTAGTACAGCTCGATGTATATGGCACTGAAAGGCAAAAACCCGGCCATAGCCATCTGTGGAATAGTTCTCCGGTACCACGGAAGTGGAGGAATCTCCCTGGGGTATTTTGTGGTACGGCAAGGAGCTTGGAATTCACTTTTGCTGTTTTTGCCAGCAATACCTCCCAAAACAAGCAAAGGAAATGTGACCAAGGTCCAGATGAGCACAATGACACAGATAGTGCCAAAGGGCAGTGCTGCTGTTGCACTATAAGCAATAGCAACGGTGTTCAAGAAGCAAAATGTCAGGAAGAGAGGTCCACAGAATAGGCATCCTGTCAATAGCAAGTTCCTCACCTGCAGACGGATGCAAAATGCAATATTACTACCATTAAAGAAAATAGTGGTTCAATTGTCATATACATACAAGGGAAAGGCAGTACATACCCAGTTTGTCCCCTCCAACTGACAATAGAAAGAGGTAGCAATGTATCCAGCAATTCCTGAAGTGAGTGCATAAATGACAACCAATGCAGTAAATAGTGCACCACGGTTGTAAGGATAGAATACTCCGACAAGTGCAAGAAGGAATATAAAGGTTGTGCTGCAGAGGTGCCACAGAACAGATTGTTAGATACCTTGTAAAAAAATGAGCTGGAGGAATATTTTCAGGCCTGGAAAATATTATAAAAGAGAGAAAACAGCCACATGGACTTACAGAGCAAATAGTTGAGTTCCTGTGCCAAGAGCAGCGGAAAATAGCGATTTATTCTTTGGGAACCGGAAGACATCACCATGGATATACTTCCATCCAGACTCTTCCTGGTCATCGGCTGCTTCCTCATCATGGGCATACCTTCAAGTGAAGATGTACAGTTTCAAGTAAACATACAGGCACAGGAGTACAAGCATTAAGGATTTTTACTGCCTACAATAAATAGAAAACAATTTCCCCAGTCCAAAATCATATAGAGATGAAATATTATTTGGTTGGATGTGCTATCCATGAAGTTAGCCGAATATATTGAAAGATAACACAAAAACACAAACCCCTTGAATCTGACTTCCGGTAAAAAAAAAGAAAATCAAAGAGCAAATGTATTTTTCTCCTATTTAAGGCAACAATTGAACAGAATTAGAATTCTTTATAGTGTGTCATTGTTTATGATATAAATGGTTACCGTCCACCAAGGTTATTAAAACGATAAAACGTTAGAACGTTCATGGGTGAAATTTTGACTTTTAAACGTTTAAACTTTGTTTAAACGTAGTTTTAAACAACATAGGAAAGATACCAATACATCATAATTTCAGACAATAATATGAAGTTATATACCAAAACAGAGAGGTTAGTGGCTTACCAAAACTTCACCCATGAGCTGGATTGAACCCCAAAAGTAACTAATAGACTGGGCCCAAAAGTAGCTAATGGTCTAAAATGCATAAAACACTGCGTTTTACAGTTTAGAACGCCAAAACGCTAAAACGTGGTTTCAACCTCTAATTAGAGTTTTGACGTTTAAACGTAGTTTAAGCATCATTTAAACGTAGTTTTAATAACACTGCCGTCCACAACAATGCAATTACTCATATTAACAGGCAAATGAAGATGGGAGGCCCTTACTTGACAAAATCATTCTTCAATACTCGCATGAGGATAGTTGCAAGGAACCCTGTGAGGAGGAGGACAGTAACACAAGAGTTTATAATTGAGAACCAATGAACCTCCAGGTGGTGTGGCATGTTGGAGGAGCTGGAGTACTTCTCCATCCTCTTCTCGAATGGTGTTGGTGTCTCCTTCCACTTGGCTGAGTACAGGAATTCCACATTGGTCTCCTTATCCTCTGTCAGGTCAACCAATGCACTCTGATCAGTGTGCACATTGATTTCGATCACCCGGTCGTTGTTGTATAGGATGTCGAAGATGATGTGCCTGTACAGATAGTATTTCCACTCGCTCGGATCATCCTTGCCGCCCTTCTCAACTTTACCGATGAAGCCCCACAGTGGGAGATCATCATAGTACATCTGGAAGTAGTAGTCCTTAGCCACTGCATTCCGGAACTTCACTACATCCTCTGTAGTAAGCTTCTTTGAGCAAACTGCCTTGGACTCAACTTCGTCACGGAAATCAAGCTTGTAAGGCGCATCAACTAACCGATCCCCATTGAGAACCTCCCCAAGGGCCTCGCTCTTCTCCTTCACTTTGTCTGCCGTGGATACAGTTGATTAGCACACTACATGTTTTGAGAAAAATCATCTGCTATTTGCTAGCTCGGTGAGCAAAAGACTTCAGATTAACACAAACTAACCAGGAGAGCAGAAAGGCAGGTCGAAATATCGATATGTTTCGCTGCAATGAAAATGGAACGATGTAAGAATGGCAATCACCATAATTGTGTAACCTATATTTGCTTGTACCATAATTGTTCTCCTTCACCACAGATCCAACGCCTAAAAGTAACAGATTCACAGCTCGAGGAATTATATTCAATCCAGACCAGCTGTAAAATTCATAATTTGGTCATATACCTATACAGGCTCGGTAGGAAGCAAATTAAACCCTACGAGAAGGTCCTAAAGGTTACTGAATCAATTGCAATCCCGCTCGCTCCCTATTACAGTTCCCGGTTTTGTCTACTAGATCTATAAACCTGTCGGCGTTGACCGAAGTGGCACAAAACCCACACGAACATTCGCCCATGAGATCCGGCAGGAACAATCCGCACATCTCACGAACCAAACGGATCCGATCCCTACCCAGCACCCACGAACCATTCGTCACGACAGGAATCTGAAGGGTGAGGCCTCACCTGGGATTGTGAAATGGGCCGACCTTGTTGGCGTAGAGCGGGACGGGCTCGCGAATCTTGTACCGGTGATCGGAGCCGTCGGCCGCCACGCCGCCGGCCGCCGCTAGGGCGAGGAGGACGAGGAGCGTTGCGGCCGGAGCCCGCAAGGCCGCCATCCCTCTCGTCGGGCGGCGTTGACGAGAGAGGCGGGCGAAGGTTTGGGTTGGGAAGATGGACCCGGGCGGAGAGATCTGAGCGAGGGCTGAGGTGGATTGAGAGTGGCGCTTTGCTTGCTGCTTAATAGAGAGGAACAGGAACGGAAGGGGAGGGAGATCTGAAGGTCTGGGTCGGGTTTGGCTTGGAGACCTGAACTCCTCGAATGGCGTTCTCAGGTTCGGTGGTGGAAGGTGGCGACGGAGTACTGGTCCGCGACCGCGAGCTAACCCACTTGTCTTGGTGCGTCCGTCGGTTTGACACGATCTAGCGGCCGGTTGAGTCCAACTCAAGTTTCTGCGCGCCTTTTCCCCCATTTCAGATCCTGTAGTTGTTTTAAGAGTGTCTCCTGCGGCTAACGTAAAAATTAAACTGCTTATAGACTAAAATTTAAAATAATAGATAAGATAGAAAATCTGCTGAAAATAACCTAAAATAAAAAAAATCAGACACACATTCATTATTGTCGGGAAAAAGTCAATACTTCTCACCTGCTAAGAGGAATACAATTCTCTTTTAGGAATGAAATAATATAAAATTTAATCAAAATATATACTACCATTTATGGTGTAAAATAAGTATTATTATATTAGTTATAAAATATATTTGTAAATATAATTAACAATATAAATTTTAATATTATTTAATATATAAATTCGGTCAAAGTTGAACTAGTTCGAACGGCATGCAGTTCATAGTCATACTCTTTTGTTCACGTATAAACTATAAAGTACATAAGTATCTTAAGTCAAACATTTATAAAATTTTGACTGAATATACTACTTCCGTTCTCGAATATTTGTCGCTCACTAGATAACTTTTAAACTAAACCGCGATAATGGAGGTAGTATATTTTCTTGGTCATATGATTCTTAGATGTATGTCGCTACCTCATGATTGGGGTATCTACTATTGTTGGGTCAAGGCGGACCCTCTAGGACTACCCTTAACCTCCATGCTAATAATGATCCGTCCTAGCCCAGTGGCTAGGCCTGCCCAGTAAGTCTGCTAGGTTTAGGGTAGAGACTGGCACATATAATCAGCGCTCTGGAATCCTAGTGGAGGGGGTCCACGTTAGCCACGTGTCTTGAAGATGAGTGCTCTTAGCACTTGGGCCCGAGAGCCCCCCTAGACCCCCGGAACGACCCTGACTCTCGTGGCGGCCATCTGGACCTCTGCCAAAGGGGGTCCGGTGCTATCACGTCCTAGCCAACACAGGAGGAAACAGGACCTCCTCCGAACATCACACGGACCCCCAGCCAAGGGACGTCCTAAGATGTTACGAGGAAGGGCAGTCCTAATCTCTACACCCCACATAAGGTGAGGCCCGATGTTGCCACGTGTCCTACGACTCGTGATGTAAGTCATCAAGGAAAGTTTGACGTCACCTTCCAAGTGTGAAATGCCTCTACATTAACTACGGACGAGACGTATACCTGCCCACCCTAGTGGCCGGCGGTGCGTTGCAGTATGCAGGTCGTACAATACTCGCGCGTTACCGAGGCAAGACCATTGTCTCTCTGCGCTGCGTGGGCTGCTATCATCATGACTCCCACCGTAGCCCGCATTGTACTGAGGCAAAGGGTAACAGGCGGAGAAGGCATGACGACACTTCCTGAGCACCCCTACTGTCACACCCGGTTTTGGAAGGCAAACCGAATGCGAACTATGTACGTGCCAGGATCAGAACTCACGTACACAGCGATTACATAAATGAACATCATCGCACAATGCTCGAATAATAACATAAAAGAGTAAAAACTTATTACATCACAGAGTCATAGACATCCACATAGTCATCAACTTGACAGATAAATCAAAGTGCTAGCGAAACGCAGTAAAGATAAGGCCTTCACAGGCAGCTGACTGGGGGTTGCCGCCAACCCACACCTAGAATTCATCGTAGTCTTGAAACTCCTGGAAGTCTCCTTCCACGGCTTCACCTTCTCCTGAGCAGTGGTTACAATGCGGACAACCTGGTGTTTTGTGGTAAAGCAAGGATGAGTACACATCAACGTACTCAGCAAATGTCCCGTTTGGCTGAAGTGGACTAGCTTTATGTGGGGTTAGGCTCAAGCAGTTGCTTTTAATTGGTCAGGTATTTATCATTAGTAGAAGCCAGATTTTATCATTAACCAGCCCATGAACCCTTTCCTCATCGAGGAACAACATCATCATATTCGAACCAAAATCATAACATAATCCTCGTATCTCGAACCATTTGTATCTCTAATCAAAGAGGATCCCAAGGTTGCTCTTAACCGTGAGCACGGCTGATATATCAGTTTCACTACCCTCTGCAGAGGTCGCACACTTTACCCATGAGTCATGATTCCCTTTCTGCCCGGGGAGAGCTAATCCCCATTGACCACTACCTAGGTGGTCCGGCAGGGTATCACTACGTAGCTGTTACAAAGATTCCCTAGAGATCATAGCTGCCCGTTAGGTTTCTCCAGTTTGATAAACACAGTACTCCTCCCCGCAGGAGAGTGACTAACAAAAGCAAAACGAAAGAACCCCGGCACTCAGCCTCGGCAGAGCAAGCACTGTGCCTGGACCCCATTGACGGCACGACGGCGAAGCAACTACACCTCTAGTTCCTCTAATTATTTAGCTAAGGGCGCCCCATTTCACCCTCATGGTTGCACTGTTATCCCGGGTGGTCTCTCAACGAACAGGTCCTTACGGAGAGGTACTCAGGAAACAGCCTGAGCCCCCTGGAGTATCACAAGATCATCAACATCATCAGGATAACAGTATCATAAATATTCACATCATGTTCATTGATTAAGTTAAAGCAGTAGCAAAATGCTAACCATAATAGCCCATAAGGTCATCAAGGATAAAGTAAAGTGTAAAGCTAGTCAATCCTTAGGTTTCAAGTAAGTAATGCGGGGTAGTAAGTTATAAATGAATAGGACATAATGGGTCAGAGGACACTTGCCTTCACCAAACTGTTGCTCAGGGACTTCCTCTGCAACTTCCTCGGGAAACACAGACTGCTCGTTGTCTACGCAAAGCAATCATTCACACTATGCACTTGGGAAAATAACAGACACAAACAATATACCAAACATATGCAGCAGAGAGGGGTCACAAGTTCATAACAGAAAAGGGATAGGCACTCTAAAGTTCCCTAGGTCTGGGGGTAGAGGGTTACACTAAGTGATTAACTATCTACTAATCAGGTCTAAATTGGTGGTGGGATTAAATAATTATCTGGTTTGAGTTTCTAAACTTAAGTGTTTAAGTCCACAAACTTAAGTAATCCAACTTTTATTAAAGTCTACTTATTTCCAATTATCCTAAATGAGGTTTCAATAGTCTTAGTCCTATCCTAGTGATTAGCTATTAATTAATACATGGAAACAGCAGAGAAACATTGCATAGACAGATAGATAATAATATTATGAGCATTTTGCAATTTGAAGCACCTAATTTGGAGTTCATATGACAAAGTTATGAATTTTACAAGTTTAGGGGTTAAAAATATGCCCTAGGGACCTATTTTGAATTAAATAAAAGGGCTGAGGACTTAACTGCGAGAAACCAGGGACGGCGGGCGCAATTTCCAGAAAACCGGGGGGTTCTTTAAGAAAAAGCGCGGGCGAAGGGGTATCGGGCGCTTACAGCCGTTGGATCTCAGATCGACGGCTAGGATTAGATCCTGCGGGCGGGCGCGCGGGCGCGCGGCGGCGGGAGCGGCTGACAGGCGGGGCCGGGCGAACAGCGCGGGCGCGGGCGACTGGCAAGCGGGACCGGGCGGGCAGAGCGCGCGGGCGGACTGACGGGCGGGGCCGGGCTGACAGCGCGGGCGAGCGGGCGAGCTGACAAGTGGGGCCTAGCGGGCAGAGAGACGGGGTGAGGGGGCAGTGGGCCTGGGCCGCTGGATCTCCGGCGGACGGCCAGGATTGGGTTTGGCCTGATTAAAACGAGGCCGCCCGATCTGGGATGGACGGTGGGGATCGGGTGGCCGGCCTGGGCTTCCCCTACGGCTAGCTGGGGCGGCGGCGCCCGTCCCCGCGGCGGAGGGCTCGCCGGAGACGAGGGGCGCGGGCGACTGGCGGGGCTTTGGGGCAATCCGAGCGGTCAGGGAGGTCGGGAAGGGCACGGGGACTCCATTGGTGGGGTCTGGGTCGGGGCAGAGGCACCGGAGGGGGGCGATTCACGGCGGGGCGGCTCGGCGGCGGGGTTTCTCTACTCCGGCGAGCAATCACATGCAACAGAGAGCAAGACAAAGGGCAATAGGGGCGGGAGAGGTCCGTTACCTCAAGGCGGGCTCCGGGGACTCCTCGGCGGCGACGGGGACGCGACGGAGACTCGGGCCGACGGTGGCGGCTGCACGGCGGACGACGGGTGAGCGCGGGCAGAGAGAAATAGGGAGGGGGAGAGGGAATTGGGGCGCGTTCCGGGTTGCGGACGCCAGAGCGGAGCTCACCGGGGCTACGGGCGCGGCGGAGCTCCACCGGCGACGAGGAACCGAGCTCGGGACGGCGGGGGTTATGGCGGCGGTGCTCTGCGTGCGCGCAGCGAGGGGGAGAGAGGGTCTACTGGGCGCAAATGGGGGGAGGGGGTGAGGGCGAGTGGGGTTCGGGGCTCAAGTGGCCAGGGGCGAGGTGGGGCGAGTCCCACGCGCGACGTGGGCGCGGAGATCGCGGGCGCGAGCAGCTCGGGCGGCGGTTACGCGAGGAAGACGGGGCTGACACCCCGGGCCCGCGAGCAGAGAGAGAGCGAGGGAGCGAGCGCGCACGGGGAAAGCGGGCGCCGACAGGTGGGACCGGCTGCGCAGAGAGAGGAGGGGAGGGAGGCGCGCGCGCGGGAGAGATGGGCCGGCTGGGCCGAAAGGCCGGGGGGCGGCTGGGTTGGGCTGCTTTCCTCTTTCCTTTTTATTTTGCAATTTCCTTTCCCTTTTCTTTTTATTTTCTCCATTTGATTCAAATTCAAATGTGCCACAAATTCAAATTAGACCTTTTGAGAATTATGCACCAAACAAAAGTGAAATCTAGGGTTCAACATGATGCAACAATTCATACTCCCTTAGGGTTTAACATAATAAACTATAATTACAAGCAAAATAAGCACTTAGCTCCTATAGAAATGAGAGAAAAAAAGAATGAGGAAGGATGAGAAAAGGAAGTAACACCTGAATTTGTGAATATGAGCAAAGAAATTTTATACCCCCAAATTCAGGGTGTTACAAACCTATCCCCCTTAAAAGAATCTCGCCCCCGAGATTCAAGGTTGGTCAGCAAAGAGTTCAGGGTATTTGGCCTTCAGGTCATCTTCTCGTTCCCAGGTTGCTTCTTCCTCCGAATGGTGACCCCATCTGACTTTGCACATTCTGATGGTATTCCTCCGGGTGACTCTGTCTGCAAACTCCAGAATCTGCGTCGGCTTCTCTATGTATGTCAGATCCTCCTGGACTTCCAAACCCTCCACTGGCAACTGTTCTTCTGGTACTCGTAGACACTTCTTCAGTTGCGACACGTGGAACACATTGTGTACTGCCGACAAACTTTCTGGTAGGTCGAGTTGATAAGCCACTTCTCCACGCTTTGCTTGAATCTGATATGGTCCAACGTACCGGGGTGCTAACTTGCCTTTAACTCCGAACCTTCTGACTCCCCTGATAGGTGACACCTTCAGATAGACGTAATCTCCCACTTCGAAACTTAGTTCTCTTCTCCTTCGGTCCGCATAGCTTCGCTGCCTTGATTGTGCTATCTTCAGATTCTCCCGAATCATTTTGATATTCTCTTCGGCTTCACGCAGAATGTCGGGGCCAAACACCTGTCTCTCACCAGGCTGGTCCCAATGCAGTGGAGTCCTACAACTCCGTCCATAGAGTGCCTGAAACGGCGACATCTTCAAGCTGGCTTGGTAACTATTGTTGTAGGAGAATTCTGCATAAGGTAACCTTTTGTCCCATCCTGACTTGTCTTGCAACGCACAGGCTCTCAGCATATCCTCTAGGATCTGATTAGTTCTTTCAGTCTGACCGTCTGTCTGTGGATGATAAGCCGAGCTGAAGTTCAAATGGGTGCCCAAGGCTTCTTGTAGCTGCTGCCAAAAATGAGAGGTGAACTGCGTTCCTCGATCTGACACTATCTTCTTCGGCACACCATGAAAGCAAACTATCCGTGACATGTATAACTCAGCTAACGTTGCTCCGGTATATGTGGTCTTCACAGGTATGAAATGGGCCACCTTTGTTAAGCGGTCCACAACCACCCAGATGGAATCATAACCGGCCCGGGTACGAGGTAGGCCAACTATAAAATCCATCCCGATCTCATCCCACTTCCACTGAGGAATCCGCAATGGCTGCAACAATCCGGCGGGCCTTTGATGCTCTGCTTTGGTTCTTTGACAGCTATCACAGATGGCGACATACTCTGCGATCTCTCTTTTCATGCCATACCACCAAAACCTCCTTTTTAAATCCTGATACATCTTCTCACTTCCCGGGTGTATGGAGTAGGCTGTCTCATGAGCTTCCTTTAGGATCAGCTCCCGAATAGGTTTGAGGTCGGGGACACACAATCGGTCCTTGAACCATATTACTCCCTCTTCGTCCTCTCGAAAGTCTTTGCCTCTTCCTTCTAAGATTAGCTGCCGGATCTTGTTGATGCTTTCATCATCCTTCTGCCCTTCTTTGATCTCCCGCTCTAGGGTGGGCTCTAATTCCACTGTTACTCCTTGCGTACTGTTCAGGAAACCGAGGCTCAGTCTGTCGAACTCCTTGGCTAACTCATATGGCATCGGGTACGTGGCCAACATATTGACTTGACTCTTCCTGCTCAGAGCATCTGCAACCACATTGGCCTTGCCTGGATGGTAATGTATCTCCAACTCATAGTCTTTGATCAATTCCAACCATCTTCGCTGCCTCATGTTTAACTCTGACTGGGTAAATATGTACTTCAGACTTTTATGATCTGTGTAGATGTCGCACTTCTGCCCATACAGGTAATGTCTCCAGGTCTTTAAAGCATGAACTACTGCTGCCAACTCCAGATCATGTGTGGGATAATTTTTCTCATGGATCTTCAGCTGTCGAGATGAGTATGCTACAACTCTTCCTTCTTGCATTAGCACACATCCCAATCCGGTGTAAGAAGCATCGCAATACACTGAGAATGGCTTGTGAACATCAGGCAGGACTAACACCGGAGCTGTAGTCAATCTATTTTTCAGTTCTTCAAATGCTTCCTGACACTTTTGGGTCCACTTGAACTCAACTTTCTTCGCTAGTAACGCTGTCATTGGTCTTGCAATCTTTGAGAAGCCTTCGATGAAACGCCGGTAATACCCAGCCATTCCAATGAAACTCTTGATCCCACGAACATCCTTTGGTGCTTTCCAGTTCAGGATATCTGCTACTTTCTTTGGATCCACTGCCAACCCTTCTTGATTTATGATGTGACCCAGAAACAAGACTTCATGAATCCAGAACTCGCATTTGCTGAGCTTGGCATACAGCTGTTGCTCTCGTAGCCTTTGCAATACCATCTTCAAATGCTCCACATGCTCTTCCTCACTTTTGGAATATATGAGAATGTCATCGATGAATACTACCACAAACTTGTCCAGATAATCCATGAACACACTGTTCATCAGGTACATAAAGAAAGCTGGCGCATTGGTCAAACCGAAGGACATAACTGTGAATTCATATAACCCGTACTTGGTGATGAATGCTGTCTTCGGTATATCCGAGGGTCGGATTCTGAGTTGATGGTAGCCTGACCTCAGATCTATCTTCGAGAATACGCTGGCACCTCTGAGCTGGTCGAACAAATCTTCTATCCTTGGCAGGGGGTACTTGTTCTTGACAGTGACTTCATTCAAGGCTCTGTAGTCTATGCACATCCTTTTGGTACCATCTTTCTTCTCTACAAACAACACCGGAGCGGCCCAAGGCGAGGTACTTGGTCTGATGTAACCCTTCTCTAACATCTCATCTATCTGCTTCTTGAGTTCCACCAATTCTGGTCCAGACACTCGGTAGGCCCTTTTGGAAATGGGGGCGGTACCAGGGATAAGCTCTATGGCAAACTCGACCTTTCTCTCGGGTGGCATACCCGTTAGCTCCTCGGGAAATACGTCCGGAAAGTCCGACACTACCTTGATAGTCTCGAGCGGGTTGGGTTCCTTACTATCAACTGAAATCTGGTGACAGACACCCTCCGCTGATTCGGGCATCCTTAGCTCGGCCACTACCTCTTCTCCTGACGGGGACTTTAATGTTACGGTCCTCTTGTCACAGCTAATATTCGCTTCATACCTCATTAACCAATTCATCCCTAAAATGACATCTATCCCAGGGGTGTCTATTACTATTAAGTCACTGGGGAACCCTATCCCCCTTATTTCCACCCTTATATTTGAGCATATTTTATCTGTTTGCACCTTGCCACCAACTGAATTAATCCTCATGGGCGGCATCATTGCCTCTACTGAGATGTTATGCAATTCTACCCAGGTTGCAGTGACAAATGAATGAGTTGCACCAGTATCAAATAGCACTTTTGTGGGATGAGATTCGACTGAAAACATACCTACTGCCACATCTGGTGCATCCTGGATCGCTTCGGCCTCCAAGTGGTTCACCTTTCCACGGTTGTACGCTTGGTTACGATTGCCTGCTACCGGCTGCAGCACACCTTGCCTTGTTGGAGCATTGGGGTTGGTTTGCTGCTGCGCCGCCTTCTTCGGGCACTGCATCGCCCAGTGGCCTTGCTCTCCGCAGTGGAAACATCCTCTGCCTCCTCCTTGTGCTGGGGCTGCCTGGTTGCTCTGGTTTGCTGCTGAGACAGGAAGGCGAGGTGCCTGGTTGTTCTGCTTCTGATACTGATTACCTCCCTGCTGGCTGTTCTGACGATACTGCTGCTGCTGCTGCTGATACTGCCTCTGAAACTGCTGCTGATGCGGACACTGGTTCTGATTCTGATATCCTTGTGGGTGACCGGGCCTGCCTTGCTGAGATGAACTGCCTGAGAAACGTGGACGGCTGATGCCTCCGGTCTGGGGTCCACTCATCTTGCGCTTCCGATCTTCCATATCCTTACGCTTCTTCTCAGTCATAACTGCCCTATCGATCAGGTGCTGGAAGGTGGGGAAGGTGTGATTCATCAGCTGGTAATGCAGGGGATCCACCAAACCTCTCATGAACCTGTACTGCCTTTTAGCATCAGTGTTGACATCCTCAGGTGCATAACGAGATAGCTGCAGAAACTTGTCTCTGTATTCACTAACAGACAGGGGTCCCTGCTTCAGAGCCAGAAACTCCTCCTTCTTCACGATCATCAGTCCCTCCGGCACATGGTATCTGCGGAAACTCTCACTGAATTCCTCCCAGGTGATGGCCTCGGGGTCAGCATGGGTGGCGAGGTAGGACTCCCACCAGGACTGGGCTGCTCCCCTTAGCTGACGGGGACCATACAGAACCTTCTCCCTGTCGTCACATTGAGCGGTGCGCAGTTCTCTCTCCACTGCGCGCAGCCAGTCTTCTGCATCCATGGGGTCAGCAGAATGGGCGAAGGTAGGAGGGTGCCCTCTCATGAACTCACCACGCTTATCTCGTGGCATCTGGGGCATCTGCACTTGCAATTGGGGTTGAGGTTGCTGTTGAGCCTGCTGCATGGCCGCCAGAGTCTGCCCAATGGCCTGCACTGCCTGAGTCTGCATCAAGAACATCTGTTCCACTGTCATCGGGGGCGGCGGGGGAGGCTGCCTCGGTTGCTCCTCCTGCTGGTCATGCTGCTCTTGCTGAGCACGCCTGTTGCATCGGCGCCTGTTGTCCGACATCTGTGGAAGACATTCATACATCAGCGTTGATCTTACAATCCTCCAGCATAAGAAAAGAGAATACAGAATTCTTCATGACACTGAGTGAACAAAGAGCTTCACTGATCCTCATAATGATTCAACACAGCGTCCCAGATAAGAAAGGAAAGTAAGAGTAAATGGCTTCCCAACTAAACAACTGACTTCATTAATATTATAGCTAGGCCAAACTGCAGGAGAAACCCACAGGTTGGCAACAGTCATTACAAAGATCCAAATCCAGTACGAGTTCATCATAACAAGCATGCAAGCGACTGATAAGCAAACTAAACTAAATGGAAGCAACTGATAAGCAAACTAAACTGACTACCTAAGACTGAGACATCTGACTTAAGAATTATTACAAACTCCGACGCTAACGATCTAAGGATCCAGATCTATCCTGGTCTTACAGACAGGGGAACCATAAGTGTGGTGACCACGCGGCGGCGAGCGGTATGGGTGCTGAGTCCCAACAGGAGCGGGAGAACCACCCTCCTGGTGATGGCGCTCTGCCAGCTCAGCACGCAACTCCGCAATCTCCGTTCGAGCCCTGCTCAGCTCGTCCAGAGAGTGATCCAGCTCAGTGTTAAGCACTGCGACTAGGTTGACTGTGCTGCTCAACCTAGGGTTAGCCTCACCAACAGGTGAGACAACCACACTCTCTGTGCTGCCAGTAGGGCGGCGGGGGTAGTACCGAAGGTTAAGACCGTCGGCCACCCCACCGAACAAAGAACAGTACTGAGAGAGTGCACGCCGTGCTGCATCCTGCATAGCCGCCTCTGCAGTGTCCCTCTCGGAGATGGAATAGTGCTCCGAAACGGCCTCCGCACCCCGGAGGTCATCCTCCGGACGGCGAACTAGGCAGGTGGCCTCCCAGCGGTCCGGGTACCTCCCGCGACTGTGCTGGTAGACCACACAACGATACTCGATCGACCAGGTGTGCCGGTCAAAAGCCTGGCGCAGCAAGGTGTCGAGTGCGTCGTGGAAGTGACAACCGCGAGCGGCGTCACGGGTGATGGGTCGGGCGACCCATCCTTCCGCCTCCTGCGGCTCAGAGGACTCCGTGCTGTGGTCTGAGTCGTCGTCGTCGGGGTCTCCTCCAGAACCTCCTCCAACAGCCGGGGCGTCCCGCGGTGGTGCAAGGGGCGCCTCCAGCTGGGCAACAGAGGAACGGGGCCTCACGGACTCCACCTCATGCTGGGATGAGGAGGAAGAGCCCTGCTGCTCTCCGTGCTGGCGTCGGCGTTCCTGCTCCTCACGCAGGCGGTGGTGCAGCCTCTCCAGGTGACTCGACTGACCGGTCACAGTGCGGTGCAGAGGACGCTCCGCAAGTCGAGACGGCAGGAAAGGAATCACCGACTTACGTGCAGTGTGTCTAAGACGAGCCATCTACAAAAGACACCGTAAGCATAAGAGTAAGAGCAGAACTAATATGACAAGTGAGTAAACCATAGACAGAACAAGATAAAAAAAAAATTTTAACAAGGTATAATATAGTACATATATATGTAGTAAAACATAGGGTTGGTCGAGGTGACCGACTTTTGAAGTAACATCAGAGGTCAAGGTGAGAGGGAAGGTCAATAGTCCTTAATACGACCAGTGCTACTCTAGGTCAGCGGTCCTACAGTCAGCCTGGCTTTGATACCACTTATGTCACACCCGGTTTTGGAAGGCAAACCGAATGCGAACTATGTACGTGCCAGGATCAGAACTCACGTACACAGCGATTACATAAATGAACATCATCGCACAATGCTCGAATAATAACATAAAAGAGTAAAAACTTATTACATCACAGAGTCATAGACATCCACATAGTCATCAACTTGACAGATAAATCAAAGTGCTAGCGAAACGCAGTAAAGATAAGGCCTTCACAGGCAGCTGACTGGGGGTTGCCGCCAACCCACACCTAGAATTCATCGTAGTCTTGAAACTCCTGGAAGTCTCCTTCCACGGCTTCACCTTCTCCTGAGCAGTGGTTACAATGCGGACAACCTGGTGTTTTGTGGTAAAGCAAGGATGAGTACACATCAACGTACTCAGCAAATGTCCCGTTTGGCTGAAGTGGACTAGCTTTATGTGGGGTTAGGCTCAAGCAGTTGCTTTTAATTGGTCAGGTATTTATCATTAGTAGAAGCCAGATTTTATCATTAACCGTTTGTAACACCCTGAATTTGGGGGTATAAAATTTCTTTGCTCATATTCACAAATTCAGGTGTTACTTCCTTTTCTCATCCTTCCTCATTCTTTTTTTCTCTCATTTCTATAGGAGCTAAGTGCTTATTTTGCTTGTAATTATAGTTTATTATGTTAAACCCTAAGGGAGTATGAATTGTTGCATCATGTTGAACCCTAGATTTCACTTTTGTTTGGTGCATAATTCTCAAAAGGTCTAATTTGAATTTGTGGCACATTTGAATTTGAATCAAATGGAGAAAATAAAAAGAAAAGGGAAAGGAAATTGCAAAATAAAAAGGAAAGAGGAAAGCAGCCCAACCCAGCCGCCCCCCGGCCTTTCGGCCCAGCCGGCCCATCTCTCCCGCGCGCGCGCCTCCCTCCCCTCCTCTCTCTGCGCAGCCGGTCCCACCTGTCGGCGCCCGCTTTCCCCGTGCGCGCTCGCTCCCTCGCTCTCTCTCTGCTCGCGGGCCCGGGGTGTCAGCCCCGTCTTCCTCGCGTAACCGCCGCCCGAGCTGCTCGCGCCCGCGATCTCCGCGCCCACGTCGCGCGTGGGACTCGCCCCACCTCGCCCCTGGCCACTTGAGCCCCGAACCCCACTCGCCCTCACCCCCTCCCCCCATTTGCGCCCAGTAGACCCTCTCTCCCCCTCGCTGCGCGCACGCAGAGCACCGCCGCCATAACCCCCGCCGTCCCGAGCTCGGTTCCTCGTCGCCGGTGGAGCTCCGCCGCGCCCGTAGCCCCGGTGAGCTCCGCTCTGGCGTCCGCAACCCGGAACGCGCCCCAATTCCCTCTCCCCCTCCCTATTTCTCTCTGCCCGCGCTCACCCGTCGTCCGCCGTGCAGCCGCCACCGTCGGCCCGAGTCTCCGTCGCGTCCCCGTCGCCGCCGAGGAGTCCCCGGAGCCCGCCTTGAGGTAACGGACCTCTCCCGCCCCTATTGCCCTTTGTCTTGCTCTCTGTTGCATGTGATTGCTCGCCGGAGTAGAGAAACCCCGCCGCCGAGCCGCCCCGCCGTGAATCGCCCCCCTCCGGTGCCTCTGCCCCGACCCAGACCCCACCAATGGAGTCCCCGTGCCCTTCCCGACCTCCCTGACCGCTCGGATTGCCCCAAAGCCCCGCCAGTCGCCCGCGCCCCTCGTCTCCGGCGAGCCCTCCGCCGCGGGGACGGGCGCCGCCGCCCCAGCTAGCCGTAGGGGAAGCCCAGGCCGGCCACCCGATCCCCACCGTCCATCCCAGATCGGGCGGCCTCGTTTTAATCAGGCCAAACCCAATCCTGGCCGTCCGCCGGAGATCCAGCGGCCCAGGCCCACTGCCCCCTCACCCCGTCTCTCTGCCCGCTAGGCCCCACTTGTCAGCTCGCCCGCTCGCCCGCGCTGTCAGCCCGGCCCCGCCCGTCAGTCCGCCCGCGCGCTCTGCCCGCCCGGTCCCGCTTGCCAGTCGCCCGCGCCCGCGCTGTTCGCCCGGCCCCGCCTGTCAGCCGCTCCCGCCGCCGCGCGCCCGCGCGCCCGCCCGCAGGATCTAATCCTAGCCGTCGATCTGAGATCCAACGGCTGTAAGCGCCCGATACCCCTTCGCCCGCGCTTTTTCTTAAAGAACCCCCCGGTTTTCTGGAAATTGCGCCCGCCGTCCCTGGTTTCTCGCAGTTAAGTCCTCAGCCCTTTTATTTAATTCAAAATAGGTCCCTAGGGCATATTTTTAACCCCTAAACTTGTAAAATTCATAACTTTGTCATATGAACTCCAAATTAGGTGCTTCAAATTGCAAAATGCTCATAATATTATTATCTATCTGTCTATGCAATGTTTCTCTGCTGTTTCCATGTATTAATTAATAGCTAATCACTAGGATAGGACTAAGACTATTGAAACCTCATTTAGGATAATTGGAAATAAGTAGACTTTAATAAAAGTTGGATTACTTAAGTTTGTGGACTTAAACACTTAAGTTTAGAAACTCAAACCAGATAATTATTTAATCCCACCACCAATTTAGACCTGATTAGTAGATAGTTAATCACTTAGTGTAACCCTCTACCCCCAGACCTAGGGAACTTTAGAGTGCCTATCCCTTTTCTGTTATGAACTTGTGACCCCTCTCTGCTGCATATGTTTGGTATATTGTTTGTGTCTGTTATTTTCCCAAGTGCATAGTGTGAATGATTGCTTTGCGTAGACAACGAGCAGTCTGTGTTTCCCGAGGAAGTTGCAGAGGAAGTCCCTGAGCAACAGTTTGGTGAAGGCAAGTGTCCTCTGACCCATTATGTCCTATTCATTTATAACTTACTACCCCGCATTACTTACTTGAAACCTAAGGATTGACTAGCTTTACACTTTACTTTATCCTTGATGACCTTATGGGCTATTATGGTTAGCATTTTGCTACTGCTTTAACTTAATCAATGAACATGATGTGAATATTTATGATACTGTTATCCTGATGATGTTGATGATCTTGTGATACTCCAGGGGGCTCAGGCTGTTTCCTGAGTACCTCTCCGTAAGGACCTGTTCGTTGAGAGACCACCCGGGATAACAGTGCAACCATGAGGGTGAAATGGGGCGCCCTTAGCTAAATAATTAGAGGAACTAGAGGTGTAGTTGCTTCGCCGTCGTGCCGTCAATGGGGTCCAGGCACAGTGCTTGCTCTGCCGAGGCTGAGTGCCGGGGTTCTTTCGTTTTGCTTTTGTTAGTCACTCTCCTGCGGGGAGGAGTACTGTGTTTATCAAACTGGAGAAACCTAACGGGCAGCTATGATCTCTAGGGAATCTTTGTAACAGCTACGTAGTGATACCCTGCCGGACCACCTAGGTAGTGGTCAATGGGGATTAGCTCTCCCCGGGCAGAAAGGGAATCATGACTCATGGGTAAAGTGTGCGACCTCTGCAGAGGGTAGTGAAACTGATATATCAGCCGTGCTCACGGTTAAGAGCAACCTTGGGATCCTCTTTGATTAGAGATACAAATGGTTCGAGATACGAGGATTATGTTATGATTTTGGTTCGAATATGATGATGTTGTTCCTCGATGAGGAAAGGGTTCATGGGCTGGTTAATGATAAAATCTGGCTTCTACTAATGATAAATACCTGACCAATTAAAAGCAACTGCTTGAGCCTAACCCCACATAAAGCTAGTCCACTTCAGCCAAACGGGACATTTGCTGAGTACGTTGATGTGTACTCATCCTTGCTTTACCACAAAACACCAGGTTGTCCGCATTGTAACCACTGCTCAGGAGAAGGTGAAGCCGTGGAAGGAGACTTCCAGGAGTTTCAAGACTACGATGAATTCTAGGTGTGGGTTGGCGGCAACCCCCAGTCAGCTGCCTGTGAAGGCCTTATCTTTACTGCGTTTCGCTAGCACTTTGATTTATCTGTCAAGTTGATGACTATGTGGATGTCTATGACTCTGTGATGTAATAAGTTTTTACTCTTTTATGTTATTATTCGAGCATTGTGCGATGATGTTCATTTATGTAATCGCTGTGTACGTGAGTTCTGATCCTGGCACGTACATAGTTCGCATTCGGTTTGCCTTCCAAAACCGGGTGTGACACCTACATGCATAGTGTATCAACCTACGTGCAACCTACTCATGCGCTTTGCTTCGACTAGACAAGGCAAGGGCGCGACAAGCCAGAAGATCGACGCGATGACCATATGAAGATATCCGTTCTTCACGGACCGACGCTTCACTCACTCCATGTCCAACAGTAGATTGTTGGGTCCACTTGGTGGGGCTCGTCACCATGTATGCGCCTCCCTTGGGCAATAAGAGGAAGGACACACACTATAGAACTCAATATGGCAGAGAGCTAACTCAGGCTTTGGACAACACACAGACACTCCCAAGCAACACAACTCACAGTAGATGTAGTGTATTACGCTCCGGCGGCCCAAACCACTCTAACTCTTGTGTTCTCGTGTTCTTCCAGCTAATCAGGCAATCCCTAGACCCCCTTCTCATCTTAGGATCAGGGCAGGTGCTCTCCGCCACCCGGTCGGAAGATTTTCTCTCCGACGATGTGTGTTGTCAGTGTTCAAAAAAAGACATACACTTGAAAACTAGCAAAATATCTTCAAGGACTACATCATAAAAAGACAAACCTATATAGGGCTCCAAATATATAAACTATATATATGCACATATTCATAACGATGTTATTGCGGGCATAACTCCACGACACATTGCAATCAAACGAAGAGGAAAATCAAAAATTAGCATAAGAACACACATTCAAGTGCATCAATCTCTAGAAAAATATTTATTTACATTTTACGATTCCTAGAATTAAGACTCATATTCCTTACGAAGAATCTTAGGTGCAAGATTTCAAGGTGTGAAATCCTTTTGTCTTTAGTAAAGAAAGGATAAGGTAAATTAGCAAGAATTGAGGTAAATATGAATAGAATAGAATAGAATAGTAAATATCAGAGTGATCAAAGTAGGTAGGGTTTGACCAGGTCTAATTAGGCTACAGTCAACATAGCTTTGATACCACTTCTGTCACACCTAAATTTAAGAATAAATCCAGATGCACCTCATATGTGTGTCAGGATCAAATTTCACACAAATGATGACTCAGTGTATTGAAAACAATGTCACAATCTTTATTACATAAAGAAATGTCTTACAAAAATAACTGAATAAAAATAAACCAAACTAAGATAACTTCTCCATAGGTGTGGTTGACTGAAAACGATGGCCTAGATCTCATTGAACTCATCATAGTAGTCTTCCTCTTGATGACCTGATTCTGAACAAAATCCCGCAAGGGTGAGCTTGGGGGATCAACAAGTGTATAGGAATAAATGTAGTGCTTACCAAGAAATATTGGCTAAGGCTAAGCATTGGCTTTTAACTTTGTTGATCAAAATTTTATTAGCTATTACTAAGTAAAAGAAAATATCATCCTGATTAAATAAAAGATCATAGATGAAGTACCCGCAGTGCCATGCATGTCTGGTTTAATTTATTTCCATAATTTACTCATGTGAGGGTCCGAGCCGCTCTTGATCGTGAGCACGACTGATATATCAGTTTTACACTCTGTAGAGGTCACATATCTTTACCTACAAGTCATGTTACCCATCTGTCATTGGCTCATGACTCTCATACATCTCTTCCGAGGAGGCGAGGTAGGGCTCACTATGAGACCTTTACAAAGTTTCACTAGCATGAGAAAACTCACTACTGATTCAAGATGAGAGGGTATAGGAATACCTCGTCTGAAAAGACATCGCAGTATGATCAGTCCGAGAATCTCTCTATACTTGCGCAACATTTCCCTGTTTGTCCCTTTTGGGTAAGATTCTCACACACTAGCTTTCCTAATTAATTAGCCAAGACCCGAGCCATAATAGACCTTGTGGTTGCACCGTTTTCTCGGGTGGTCACTCGATGTTACAATTAAAAATGATATTATCATGCATAACAAATAAACCATCAATAATAATCATGATCAATGTTTAATGTTTAGCATCAACCCATAACCAATTAGAGCAATATTGAGTCTACCCAATAATCAATAATCTAGGTATAAACAGGGGCGGAGCCAGGATTGCGATATAAGGGGGGCCGGCCAATTCATCAATACTATATGATAAAAATATTGTATAATGTTATCAGGTGACAACTTTAGTTGAAATTTATAGATTTTATTATCCACAAGATCTAATATAGTATGTATATAAGTTGTTGCCACTCATTCTGCTGCTTCGCGTGATCATCTTCTTTATACTTTTGGTTGTGGGGCTATGGTAGAGACAAGTCAAGTGGTCAGTGGCAATCGGCAGCTGCCTAGCAAGACAATACGATGAAGTATAAAGGGTGAGGTTCAGATATCAACGTCTACAGGCAAATTAGTTTTGACGTTTAATGTATTGATTGGTCATTTAACGAATATTTTGTCTTTTTTCTCCTTTAGACTTTGATTGACATACTACACTAGAGTTATGGATCATGTATTACTAACACTATATTAAATCTTTGATTAATTGCACTGCATAAAATTTAGAGTATATATATTTACACATAAAATTTAAACTATATATATATTCTATTGTATGTGTCACAGCCTTGGGAGGGGCCATGGCCCCTGCCGGCCCCCCCTTGGCTCCGCCCCTGGGTATAAACAAGGTACAATAAAACAAATCTTGGTAACCTATTAGATTCCCACAAATTTAACCTAACAGTGTATGCATATGTGAGAACATAATGATAAATATTATTAGGTCAAACAATATGATCAAGAACACACATTGACTTTTTGGTGTAACTTCAACTGCTCACATGCTTCCCTAAAGTTGGTCTTTAAGTTCCTGGTAACCTCTCTTTTTTACTCACACCAATACAAACAAAGAGGCAAACAATAAATAAAAATAACAATACACCAAACAAAGAAAAAGGTTATAAAAACACGCATCAAAGGATAAGGCTTTTGGAATATTTACGTGATTAAACATGAAAACTATGTTTTAGGTTGATTTTAATCATTATAAATCGTGTGGGAAAGATATTCCAACAAAAACCTAATTCAAAATTAAATTGAATTATAATTAAATTGAAAAGTACATTTTAAAACTATTCAAATTATATTTATAAAACATCGGTAGGACTTTTGGCAATTAAACAATTATTTTAAAAAGATGCAAAATGCAGGAACTTCTAACAGATACCGTGTTTATACTAATCAAGTTTTAAATCAAAAGATTTCAGTTGGTATTAATCACATTAACTTTTATTTATAAGAGCGCGAGTTAAAAAATTATAAATTAGCTTTAACTAGATAGTTATTTTAATAACCATTAGGTAAACAAATAATTAATTAAATAACTAAAATATGTGTAATGACAAAATAATGCTATTCACACGTAGGCGGCACTATTACGAAGCTAATGCAACTTGAACGAGATAAAATAGATACTTGACGCAAAAGATATTACATATTTAATAAACCAAAGATTTAAATGATGTGCCACGATTCTATTGGTTGAATTAGAACCACACCAAGGATTACAGGGTTGCGGGTGCAATTGATCTATTAGACAGGATCTTAGCCACGAGCCTCCTTCCTCCTCTCCCATCCTCTCTCTCTTCAACACGCAACAACTATGGTCGGGGTGTGCACCGCAAGGGGGAAAGGGGTTGCTGCTCCTAGCCGGACCTGACGGCTGCAGTTGGGGTTGTACAGGGCTAGGCACGTGCGCACGTAGTGGGATTGGTGGGGGCGAATAGGGACACGACGAGGCCTATAGGTGCTGCAGGGCGCCATGGCCGTCAGCGCCTTGGCTGGCGGTGGTTCGATACACTGGCATGGGGTAAGGGTTGAGCGGGGCACGGGCGCAGAAGCGGAGATGTATGTTTGGTTCGTGACTAATTGTGTCACACTTTATCTAAGTTTGGTCGTCTGAATTGAATAACTAACCTTAAGCACAAAAGTTAGGTAAAATATGACAAGTTAGACGGTAAACCAAACATGCCTAAAAAAACTCAAAACGAAAAAGGTGATGGAGGAGTCGACGGAGGAGCCGATAGAGACGAGAAGAAAATCGTTTTGGCGAAGAAAGCGCCTCAGAAGATAAACATATGGGGATAAATTGCTTGCCGGAGTTGGAGAGAAACTCAAACTTCGCTGAGCTATTGCGGGAGTTGTAGATTAAATCTGGAAATCGGTTTTATGTTCTGGAATTTGCTCATCGAGGAGAAGCTAGACATGTATACGTAGAGTTGGTTTGCATTTACCGAAAATCTGTAAAAATTCGGATTTTAATGATTTTCTATTTTCGAAAAATGCAAAAATTCACTTTCAATGCACAAAAATATTTCGGAGGCTTCAAAAATTCCAAGAAAACTCTTAGAAATGTTTTTGCATCCAATAAACTCATTAAAAATATTTAGAGCTTATAAAAATATTTTTAAGCGTCTCAAATAAATAAAATTTTCTTTTTTATATAATAGGAAAATAATCGGGAAAATACAAAACAAAATATCAAACACTTTTTGCACTTAGAAATACTATGCAACTACATAAATGCAACATACTCAGTTCAATCTTATGATATGTTTTAGTTGGTTAATAATAAAAGGAAAATACTTAGAATCATGTTGTGTGTGTCTAATCACTTAAACCTTATCAAACTAAATTAAATTTGAAAAAAAATGATGGTTAAAAAATTAGAATGTTATGAATTGCTATTTATAATGGCAGACTGGGTAGCTGTCTGCTTGCCCAACGTGGTTGTATTGAAAGAAGATGTAATCGTGTCATGTTCATTACCCTTTAACAAACTTTCTCGGTGTTTGTCGATCTGTTTTTTTTTTTGTAACCAAGAGGGAGAAAGTAAGCAAAACTGGACGTCGATAAAAAAAAATCACAAGTTTCTCCGATTCAATCTGCATTGTCGTAGAATTTAGATCCTCTAGTCTAGATGTTAATCGCAGTCACAATAGTGTGAATCTCCTACATATGTGCTTTCTTCTGCGGTAGTACTGGTCTGGGTGTGTTTTCGCGAAAAAAAAACAAAATTAACAGAGACAATTGCATATTTGGGATTACAAGCATAGCGCTTCGTAATAATGTCATCTCAAACATTTCTTTCGCAAATACGGGACTATGAACATCTTTTAGTTGATTAAAGTGACATTTAATGTATTTTATTTTTTATAATTCATTTCTTTGTATTTGTGTCTTACAAGACACATTTGCCCTTCACGCAGCAAATAATGTTTGGTTTGTGGCTAAATGTGTCACATTTTACCTAAGGTTAGTCGTTCGAATTGAATAATTAATCTTAGACAGAAAAGTTAGGCAAAATGTGGCAACTGAGGTAGTGAACCAAACATGACTTCAAACTACATCGGCCAAGCTTCGGCCACGGAGTCACGCACGAGGCGGCCATCCTCCCGCAGCTAGCCCTGTCCTAGCAGACAAGCTTCGACCATGGACACGTCGCGCAGGCCCAAACAATGGCAATCTGTTGCATGCTTGTTGCCAAGGAGCACGTGTCGCCTATTTACTCGTTCACAACAGTTGTAGACCATCGTCTGGCTGAGCTGAATACGAGCGAACGCGATGAGCAGGGCAGGCCCATGACGGTATTTAGGATACCATGTATCTATATTATAAAAATATCAATTTTTATTTCGTCCATCACAAACGTAAATTGGAAGAACAAAAAGTTTATCACACTCAGCTGATGCAGAAATAACATAAGGCTAAGAAGATGGTTTTAATCAAAATAAAAATAAACAGTCAAGAACAATAAGTCAAAAAAAAAAGGAAAGTCTCATCAAAATTGAATCCGAAGGTTATTATTTTAAAAATAGTTCTCTATATTAAGCATTTGTCTTACAAAATTTTATTATAATTATTAATATTAAATTGTAGATTAACCATGTTTATCTTTTTATTTCTTTATTACAAAAAGTTTTCAATTCAAAATTTATTAGTTAGTAACAAATGTCATAGCTTAGCCTACATAAATATTTTATGAATTTTAAAAATTACTTTGATGGGTTAAATCAGATAATATAAAAAATTAATGGTTTAAAATTAAATATAAAATAATAGTAAGAAATTAATATATTTTCTATGTCATCAAGAATCTTAGAAAATATGAACTCAAAGTTCAACTTTTGTGAAGAGAAAAAACAAATCTCCCCCTAATAAGATTTGTTTTTTTGTTTCTCCATGTAAAAAGTTAAATTTCATGTTAATATTTTTTGAGGTAATTGAAACCATCATAACTTATGTTAGAAAAAATATTTTAAATTTTATATCATTATTTCATATTTAGTTTTGCACTGTTAAAATTATTATATTATCTGACCTTTAAGTTATGACATCAGCTACTAACCAACAAATTTTAAACAGAAAACTTAGTTTATACATAAAGAAATAAAAAATCTTGTTAAGGTTAATTTAATCAACTCAAACGTAAGGAGTAAATTGAACCAAAAATAGTTTAGAGGGTTAAATGAACATCGTTCATAAAAAAGGGTTATGGGATTCATATGATATCATAATTTTTTTTAAAAAAATCCATTAAAAATTAAGAATTCATATGATCAATTAGAAGTTATAAGGGTTAGGGGATGTTTAAGATGGATCCAAGTTGCATCACATCATAGTTTATAATATCAATTTAAATAGCTTTAAAAATATTTTTAATCTAAATAATAAACAAAATAGTTATCTAAATGTCTTCTAAAGACTTAAGGCTCCAGCTCCATGATTTTCTAAAGCACCTAATGACCTGATCTACCAACTTCACCAAATTTTCTGGAGCCAAAGCTGTCCCAAATATGACCTTAATGTACAACATGTTGATTACTTCAATATCTTTTGAGTCTTAATGCATTTTTAAATGAAGAGATAAAATATTTTTTATAAATATATTTAATAATAAACATAATATTGTATTGTTGTTAACATTGTCATGATATTCATTACAAGTAATTAACACATATATTATATCTATACTACTTATTAAGGCGGTAAGGGTAGCCTGCCGTTCTGCCATTCTGCAATGTCAACCGTCCGTTCACCGTTCTGTGATCTTAGCCGTCTGATCCTGCCTACCAACCCCACACAGCCTCTCCCAGACTCCCACCCTGCCTTCCGCCGCCAGCCTGCATCTCGCAACCGTCCGCGCGAGCAAAGAGCCCCCGTTCCCCTCCCCTTCCGCTCAAGTATGTTGTCGTCGCAGACCGCGGAGGAGCTCGCCGCCCAGATCGAGCAGCAGAAGCTCGAGGAGCAGAAGACCGAGGTGAGATTTCGCACACACTCCTCTCGTTTCCGCAACCCTAGCTAGCTCTCGCTACTCCCTTCGCATCAACCGCCTCCCACTCCCCTCATCTGCGCGAGCCGCAACCGTCGTCCGCCGAGCCGCCGACGCCACGCCAGGCCTCAACGCCGAGCGAGGCGCGACCACGCCTCCGAGCTACGTCGCCCCGGACCGCCGGCGCTGGGCAGCCGTGAGCTTCGACCAAACCTGCCCGCGACCAGGCTGAGGCGCCGCCTACCCGAGCTCCACCCAGGCCGCTCGCCCACTCGGCAGGACGACTGGACGAGCTCCTCGCCGCGGGCGCCGAGCAGCCGAGCTCCTCTCGCGAACGGCTGCTGCAATAATGTGGTGGGTGGTTGGTTTGCTCTTGTTTCGGTTCACTGTCCTGTTGTTCTGATTCGCCCGGTCTGTAAAACGTGTAGGTAGCGTCTTGAGGCACAAAGTGCAGTTCACCTGGAGTGACCAAGAGGATAATGCTGAGGTATGTGTGTCCAGTCATGGATTCCGTGAACTCGCTGTTGTCTTGTTGCTCGAAATCAGCTATATGTAAATACATCAGCTTTTCAATCAGCTATATGTATAATCCGAGGGCAGACTTTGCGTCATTAGTGTCGTGAACGGTGTCGATGGACTCTTTGCGTCCCGCGGCATCGTTCGCTCGTCTTCTTTCGCCGCTTCCCCGCGAATCCCGCCGCCCGGCTACTGGTCTCCGCTTCCCCCGTACGGAGTGGGCACCATGGACCCTTCGATCTCCTCGTTGCCTCTCCGGCTCTCCGCCAGAACCCGCGCTAGCCCGGACGCGAGCCCCGTCCCCGCCCCTACCCCGAGGCCGCCCAGCTATATGGCATGCCCCTTCTATTCACTTCCTGCCATGCGAAACCGAGTGGAAGGCAAAGCCTTACCTGGTTATCTATAATGGGACCTGATCTAATTGCAAGCGTATACACGAATTATGCCTACTAGCTTCGATTCTTTGTGCCTCCAAAACTCATGAGCTGCTTGCTAGCTGCAGGAAGTCTAGGTTTTATTTCGGCACATTTAGGACATTTAATTGGTTGAACCAATTTGGTTCAGAGAAAAATGTTCTGTTCCTACCACAGAACGAGCGAACGTTAATTTAACCTGTGAAACTCTGATAGCTAGGGTAGAATTGCTTTATGGTACCCTGGATATTAAGATACTATTCATTCTCTCACTGCTTTTTTGAGTAAATAATTTATGGAGGGATGGATTTAAACAGGTCCTTTGTTCCTGCATTTCATTCTCTTTTGGGAGCATAAAGCTCTGTTTCAAGGGGCTACTTCATGTTTTGGGGGGCAAGGCACACACCACAGATGTCCCTTATTCCACAATCCCACAAAAATACTCACATAAGAGCCCATACTTGAAAGTAGAGGACTCTATGTATGAGATTCCAATCATGATAAACCTTTGTGTGCATGTGCGTTTAGTCGTTTACATCCATGTCCTGTCTGCGAGCTTAAGTAACTGTAGCATTTTGTTTTCTTTTTGTATTCCCATCTAGCATTTTTCATGGAGTCAATTAGCTTAGTGGCCAAGAAGTACAAGGCCTTTTTTTGTTTTTGAGTGAGCCTCATGTGGCCTCAAATCAAATGATAAAATGTACTTTATATGGAGTAAAATTTTGGTGGTAGTTGCTGAAAGAATGATTTCTTTTGGCAGAATGCTTTGGAGCAGTTGGCATCCATTGATCTCATCGAGCTATGAAAGGAGGCCAGAATTGAGCGTTGCAGTGCAACTATAGACTTGAGTAGTTGTGGTCGCTATGTGCACCATGTGCTTAACTCATGTGGCCATGCCTCATTATGTGCTGAGTGCAGCCAAAGATGTGACGTCTGCCCAATCTGCAGGAGTCCAATATCGGACAATGGAAATAGGGTTCACCTATGTCTTTACTACAAGTGCCTGGAAGCGGGCCTTATTTCTAAGCAGCACGATGACAAGTTTCAGGAAAAGGAAGACCATGTCAATCCTGTTAGCATGGATGTCCAGCGGCTGCATTCATTGTTTGATGTTGGAGTCCAGAACAATCTTACTTCCCTTATTTGCCACTATATCCTCCTCTGGAGGCTGCTTATGCATTTCCATACCACATCTTTTCTGTTGGTTTCTTAACATTTTGACCAGATATCACAGATGTTTGTTTGGATGACAATGCTATGTCAAGTGATCCACTTCTGGCTTTTCTTTTGGATGAGGTGGTCATCAAGGACTGGTGCAAGAAGGCTGTTAATGCGCTCATTACTGAGATTGGCGTGATATGTATCCAAAAACTCTAGATTCAGTTACGTGGTTTATATACATTTTTATTATGTTTCGCTTTTCATGTGTTCAAGGCCACACATGTTGAGGAACAGATCCCCTATTTCAAACTCCACTTTGCAAACACAATCATAGGTACTCATTTATGTATATTTTAAAAAATTCTTCTCTAAATTTTTTCTATGTAGTAAAATTTAGTGCATCCTAAAATATACTCTATAATTTATGATTTATGAAACAACGGCTAAAAAATTACAACCTTCGAATTATTTGTTTAAACAAACCAAAAACCTTTGAATAATGACGAGGTGCAGTTGGTGCTTGCTACTATTCCATTACTTGACATATATAATGTGACCATCTTGTGACTCATCATCTCAGTATTTGTGTAATTATGCAGTCCATTCATGACTTTGCTAATGCTTCTATGGCCACTGCTTATGAAAAGAATTGGCCATTGTATCTTCGCACCAAGAACACTATTTTGAAGAAATATGATGGCAAGTAAGGGTCTTGCTAAACTGTTATCTCATTATTTTTCAGGTCTTATTGATGGTGTCTTTTCTCTGGCTCATCATGTTTATCTATGCACTTGATTTGTTTACAGGTTCAAGTATCTTCAGTTTCTTGTTTTACCATATCCAATCTAATTTGTGCATGGGCCTCCGACGACGCCACGGTGATCAAGGTAGACAGCGTCAATAGCCATGACACGTTGCTCGCCGTCGTCCAGGTCATCGCCGACCTCAACCTCGTCATCTATAAGGCATACTTCTCCTCTGATGGCAGCTGGTTCATGGACGGTCAGTCAATACCCAAATCTTCCCTCTTTGCCTTGTTACTTTTGCCACTCCGGTGATGTATGAATCTTTTTTTTGCATCTTTGTTCTTCTATTATAATCTCTATTCAGTGTTCAATGTTACCGACCGTGAAGGTAACAGGGTTCTCGACGCCTACCATCTTACATCCAGAAGGTAATCGACGAGTTCCAGAAAGATCTAGGTGCCTGAATTATTTGATTCTGACCAGGTTACCGTGCTGTTTCTCGCAGACGTTGGAGGCAGATGACTGGTACTACCTAGAGGCACGCAACACGGTGGGCATCGTGGCGTTGGAGGACTACACCTCCATCGATCTCACAGGCACAGACCTGGGCCTGCTATTCGAGGTATGCATGGTGCTCGCCGCCATGGGCTCTGTGGTCCAGAGTGCGGAGTTGTGGACGCACAACATGCACGTGGCTGCCGTTGTATGTAAATATGTAGTTATGTAAGGTAAAGTAGCTGCATTGCTTGGAACCCACATTCACACTCACCTCCGTACCAACTTACGGACACTTTGCTATATCTTTTAAGTTATGTAAATATCTATTTTTAGTAATACTAACAAAAGTATAGAATAATATTTAGTGTTTTTACATATCAATGTATTTTATAATTTTGATTCCGTAGCAACGTATGGTACATTTGTTTCATTTAAGGGATATGATATACAAAATGAAAGGGGAGCAAAATGTCTAGATGATTTATTATACTCTGAAAATACTCATGGAAACAATTTCATTATTTATAATATGCATGTAGTATCTTTTTTTAACTAAAAGTGGATAACTGGATGTAGTTGTTGTGTGCCTTATACTAATCACAAAAATGGTTCACACGGTCCATCCTCCGTTGTACAATGTATAGCCAGCCATGGCAGAAAACCATACATTTGTCTTTTGAATGCGTCCCCTTCCTTACTGTAATTTTACCAATTTATTCAGCTCAAGGAATGGTTTGGACGTTTGGTCATGCCCCCCTCTAAAAAGGAGATTGATATGGCTCTTAGGTATCATTATGCATAGGTAGCTAAGTGATAAATTAACTTGGGAGTGCTAATCTCTCTTGTACTCTGTCATGATAGGGATTTATAATTGCATCAACAGCTACTGAGGAGATGAGGCACTGATAACACCCTTAGCTTTCTGTTGTGTACCAATTACCAAGCACCAAAATATTCCTCCCTATCATGCCTGAATTAAGAGAGGTTACATTTGTCTGCTTACCTTCTTTCAGGTACCGTGAACATGTTGTATGAATCAATAGAGACACCAAGTTGAAACTTTTAAGGAAGGGTATCTTAACACATATATATGTGCCCATGGTAATCAGACAACATGGATATGTTTTTCTTGATATTGTGTTCATAAATGTGCCCATGGTCTAGGTAAAGTAAAACATTCTTGGGACAGTCAGGGCTGTGAGAAAATAGAATAAAATATATGTAGCTCATGTAATATCAATTTTTTGAAGTTGTATTCCTTGGTACACAACTCTTTTCTACTACTATTTTAAAAAGCCAAGTTTAACCTACCAGTTGAGTAGTTGTCATTGCCAATAGTTGTCTTTTTTATAACACCTCTTTTTTATAACTTCTGAATTTTATCCCTTGTGGTTACGATTTCATAGTTAACTTTGCAGAATTAATACTTTGAAGGTGACAAGTAGTACACACAATAGTTCCACACGTCCCAGCTAAGGTGAGGCATCAACTTTTTATTTTCCTGTGGAATTCAGTACCCAACCTGATCATTGACTACTTGTTGTCGCCAGTATACTACTAGGTATTAATAAATTGTGTACACTATACATTTTTTGTTGAATTTTGGATACGTCTATATTTGCTTTAGTATTAATGTATATGAGACGTCTATATGTATATGTTCTTAATTCTTTGGTGAAAATAAACAAAATGCCATAGAACTATATAGGTGTTGTGGTTTCACAACATTTCAAGAAAAGTAAAGCATGCTTGGTTGTGTTGCGAACCTGTTTTTCAGCTCTAAATTATTCGTTTGGAAGTTCAGCATATGTTTTGGTATGAAATAGTAGAGCTAATTTGTGGATGTCTGTGTTTATGTTTAGTATTAATGTAGTCTGGCATTTTTTGGTGTTTTAATCTCGAAATTCAGTCATCTGATCATTTCTGCTTTGGGACTTTGTCAGATGAGATATTTATTTGATCGTTTTTCATTTCCTTGTAACTACAAGTATGTGCAATTCCCTGTCTGCCTTTGGGTGATAAAAATGGGGATCTTGTTATGCGGTGATGGAGTTCCTTGTGTATTTGATCGATTATATGGATTATTGTTCTAGCCTGACATAAGCTTGTATTTCTAGGAATTACTGTTTCCCTAGCTTAGCAAGCCTATACTTTGGTGATCGGTCATTGGATGTGAGACTGACGAAAGTTGTCTTTGACATTGGAAGCTCAGCCACCTACTTTGCTACAAAGCTATATCAAGCACTTGTCACCACTATAAGTCTAAAAAGTTTTTATCCTGTAATGCAAATGATTTGTGAATCATGAATAAACGCGGGGTGCAATGCATGTTGTTTCTAGACACTTGTCATATGCATGTGGTTTCTATACACTTTAATTTTGCTAAGATGGTTGATTAGTTTGCCATCAGAAAGTACCAACTTGTTGTTCACAGGCTATTACAAGATTGACACTAAATCAGGAATTACAAGATCAACACTAAATCAACAAGCAACTTTTTCGTTGCAGTTTGGATACTCAAGTACAATGAGCTTTGTTTATATACCTGATTTCGAGTTCTTGGCAAAACATAATATGACAAGGTAGCTTCCTTGTTGTAGTTTGGAGATTTAAGCACAATGGGTTTTGCTCATCAATATAAAAAATTTACTAATCAAGAATGCACTATGTTTATATTTTTATTGGTACAAAGATAGTAATAGCCTTTTGTTGGGAGGTGGCACTGCTGCCTATCAATAAGAGAGTATAGGTGAACTCACTACAGGAATTCTGTTGACTCTCGTCGGCCAGATTAATTCCCGTCGGCCAGTGCAAAAGCTGACGGGAATTAAGTAACTCCCGTCGGTCGTCAACTAGCTGACGGGAATTAATATAATTCTCGTCGGCCACGTCACCTAGCCGACGGGGTTAAGTAATTCCCGTCAGTCATGTCCCTAAGCCGACGGGGGTTATTTAATTCCTGTCGGCCACGTCATAGGCCGACGGGGATTAATGGTTTTAGAGCCTTGTCCGAGCCCGCGCGGACTCATTCTTCCTCCTCTCTCTCGTCTGAAACCGACGAGCCGTCGCCGCCGCCCGTCCGAGCCGCCGCCCGCCCGCGCCCCCAACGCCGCCGCCCGCCCGAGCCGCCCCCAACGCCGTCGCCCGCCCGAGCCGCCGCCCGCCTGAGCAGCCGCGCGGCCGAGCTCCTGCGCCGTCGGGCCGCCGAGCCCCCACGCCACCGCGCCTCCGCGCTGCCGCGCAGGCTGCGCGCCACCGCTCCTCCGCGCCGCCACCATCCGAGGCCCGCCACCCGAGGCCGGAACGCCGCCCCCGAGGCCGCCAACGCCCTCAGCTCGTCCCGGAGCGCCGCCGTCCTCCCGAACGCCGCCTCTAGCCCTCGTCGAGGTATAATCCTACCTATATGTAAATACATGTGATTATTTTCGTCGGTTTTTTATGGCCGATGGGAGTTAGCTTTAATGTGATTAGAGTTAGTTTAATATAACATGTGATTAGAGTGTGATTAGAGTTAGTTTATGTGGCTTGATTAGAGTGTGATTATTGTTTATTTTCGTCGGTTTTTATGGCCGACGGGAGTTAACTGTAATACGATTACAATTTGTTAGTTTAATATCACATGTTAATTTTCGTCGGTTTTAATATCACATGTTATTTGTTAGTATGATTTGACTTAAAATTGGATGTTGCAATATTGTTAATTAATTATTATCATGTTAATGTGATGAAGGTGATGTTATGTATATATATATATAGTTTTACTACTTACCTATAGATATATGTGTGACGTGTAGAAACATGAATGTCTCACACGCACTCTTTACTCGTACACACAGCCGCAATAATGGGTGATAGACGTGATTGGACGTATGAAGGTTTCAAGAAGGGTGGGTGTCACACAAGTGAATGGTTTGCCAAGACGCAGATGTTTCTGGACCATGCAGCTGCTTTGTCACAAATAGATAATATTAGGTGTCCATGCAATAAATGTAAAAATATGACGAGCCACACCAAGAGGCAGGTCACACTACACCTGTGTTCGCATGGTTTCGTGCCAGGCTATAAGGTCTGGTATCTCCATGGTGAAGATGTTGAACGAGCAGCAGAAGTAGAAGTTGATGACGGTGAAGATGATGTTGATAGGATGGACCAGATGCTTGAGGATCTGCAGCCTGAACTGGCACCAGATCATCATGATTCACCTACACCGGAGGTTCAGAAGTTCTTCGACCTACTCAAAGCGTCAGAAGAGCCTCTTCACGGGCACACTGACGTGACCGTACTGGAATTCGTGATCCGGCTGATGTCAATCAAGTCCAAGTTTGCATTCTCAATTAATTGTTACAAGGAGCTTGTAGATTTGATTAGCGAGGTTCTTCCTACGGGTCACAAGATGCCCAAAGACATGTACCAGTCCAAGAAATTGCTTGAAGGTCTTGGTATGGCGTATGAGAAGATTGATGTTTGCCAAGACAACTGTATGCTTTTTTGGAAGGAACATGGCAGAGAACAGAAATGCTTAAAATGTGGGAAGTCGAGGTACGTGGAGCTTGTAAATGAAGATGGGGAGAAGGTGGTGACAAAGGTTGCACATAAACAGCTTCGGTACATGCCTCTCACTCCTAGAGTGAAACGTTTGTTTCTCTCGAGGAAGACCGCTATGCACATGAGGTGGCATAAAGATTGTACGGACAGACAAGATGGGTTAATGGTGCACCCGTCAGATGGTGATGCATGGAAGGCTCTTGACAAATTTGATCCAGATTTTGCCAGCGATGCAAGAAACGTTCGTATCGGCTTGGCAACTGATGGTTTCACGCCGTTCAATATGACCGCTGCGTCGTATTCATGTTGGCCTGACATTGCCATACCGTACAACCTTCCACCTGCTCTATGCATGAAATATGAGTTTATGTTCCTATGTCTTGTTATACCTGGGCCTGAGCATCCTGGCGTACGCCTCAATGTGATGCTTCAACCACTGATTGAAGAGTTAAAGAAGCTATGGCAAGGTGTGGAAGCCTATGACTGCTTCAAGAAGCAGAAATTCAATCTTCGTGTTGCATATCTGTTCTCGGTTCATGATTTTATGGCGTATGGTATTTTCTCTGGATGGAGCGTGCATGGTAGATTGATGTGTCCTTATTGTGCTAAAGATACAGATTGTTTTCGTCTTAGTGCTGGTGGCAAGATATGTTACTTTGATTGCCATAGATGTTTTCTACCCTTCAATCGCCCCTTCAGAAGGCAGAGAAAGGAATTTAGGAAGGGCACCACTGTCACGAAGGGACTGCCCAAGCGACGTAGTGGGATAGAAATTACAGAAGAGCATATGAAACTTGTCCTAGACGAGAGTGGGAAAAGGTATCAAGGTTTTGGTGAGGAGCATAACTGGACTCACATATGTGGCTTGTGGGAGCTTCCTTATGCTAAGTCATTGATTTTGATGCACAACATCGACGTCATGCATCAAGAGAGTAACTTTTGCCAAGCCCTCATAAATACATGCATGGATTTCCCTGATAAAACGAAAGACAATGACAAGGCACACATGGACTTAGCAGTGATATGTGATCGTCCAACCCAAGTGCTTAGAGAAAACGGAGGCAAACCAAAAGCTGACTATTGTCTGAAATCTAAGCAACGGAAAGAAGTGATGAAGTGGATGAAGGATATTAAATTCCCCGATGGTTATGCCGCTGGTTTTAGAAGATCTGTGAACTTGAAGACAATGAAGATGAATGGAGTGAAGAGCCATGACTTCCACATAATTATGGAGAGGCTCATGCCTGTAATGTTTCGTGGGTACATTTCCGAAGCTGTGTGGAAAACGTTAGCTGAAGTTAACTATTTCTACAGACAGTTGTGTGCTAAAGAAATCAGAAGAGATGTGATAGAACAGCTGGAGAAAGAGGCACCAATGCTTTTGTGCAAATTGGAAAAAATATTTCCACCGGGTTTCTTCAATCCTATGCAGCATCTCTTTATACATCTTCCATATGAGGCTAAGGTCGGTGGTCCTGTTCAGTATAGGTGGATGTTTCATATAGAAAGAGCATTAAAGAAGCTTAGAGCAATGGTGGGAAATAAGGCAAGAGTTGAAGGATGTATTGCGGAACAATTTAAACTAAAGGAGGTAGCACACTTCACAAGTTGTTACTTTGCGGAAGAACATAATGTATTTGCTCGAAAGAAAAGGTACCATGATGATGAACGAGAGATGCCTCCGTATAGTGATCTTTCGATTTTTCAGACAAACGGCAAAGCCGTTGGTCCACCTAAGGCATATCACCTCAGTATGGAAGAACGGAAGTCTGCTTTACTGTACATGTTCACGAATATGCCCGAGGTGGAGAAATACTTTGTGTAAGACTTATTTTCTTAAACTGTTTATATGTGAATTAGTTTATGTTATCAAATATCTCATGTCATACAATAATATTTGACAGCGAGTTTGATGAACAAAACATGAGGTGTCTCGGTAGGCCAACAACGAGAGACATAGACAAATTGCGATGCGATGGTATGCATGGGCGATCTAATTTCATTATGTGGCTTCGGGACCATGTAAGTCTTAATTATGTGGCTCCGAGAGCTAATTTCAGTTAACTAATATTACAGAATTTGCTAATGCTTTGTGGCATAATTGACATTTTGGGGAGGAAATGAATTTGAATGATGACTTACGTCAGTTATCTATTGGAAGCGTAATTGCCAAAAGCTATGGACGTTACGACGTCAATGGATATCGCTTTCGTTCAAGCATTTTCGAATCAAGTCATCCTATGGCCGCCACTCAAAATAGTGGAGTCGTTACTAGGGCAACCGACATGGAAGGACACGAAGCCTGCTATTACGGGAAAATAAAAAATATAATCGAGATTACATTTGCTGGAAATAAGCCTTTAGCGCTAGTTTTCTTTGAGTGTAAATGGTATGACCAGAAGTATTATAGGACCGAATTTGGGATGACACAGATCCAACCTGAAAGATTGCTTCAAGGACACGACACGTATATCCTTGCCCATCAAGCAGACCAAGTTTATTTCTCGACATATCCATGCAAAAAGTTGTCTAAATGGAGGGTTGTGTACAATGTAAATCCCCGCGAACGCCTATACACTCCTGGTGAGGACGAATATCAAATTGGTCACCTTGAGCAGGTTGATGAGGTGTTTCAAGAAGAAGAGTTGCCAACTAGTTTTCATATTGATCCTGCACCGGCATTAGATTCACTAGTTGCAGACGTTAACGACTTAACTTTTCCCGAAAGACGGAGAAGACAACCTGTTAGGAGAAAAGTTACATGGCGACCTCTGCATAGAAGAGAACAAATAGATCCTGATTTTGATGATATTTAACAAGTAAAGTTGTTTTGTTATTTCATTTGTTTATATTTTAAGTATTATGTCATTTTTGATGCACTAATGAATAATTTCTTATTTTTTATGCAGGATGCCGCCAAAATCAAAGAAGTCAGTGAAGGGGTTGTTCAAGGGCCTAGGCCTTTTTCAAGGCAGTTCTTCGAGCAGCAGCAGACGTCGAGAGCTGTTGAGCGCGGTACATGGAGATGAGGTAACATATCTTGTACAAATAAATTTGTTTACATATTTACAAATAAATCTTGAGTTGTATGTACCAGGATGAGCAGCACACTGAGGAGCAGCACATTGAGGAGGAGCAGCACAATGAGGCTGAGCAGCACAATGAGGAGGTGGAGCATAATGAGGAGGTGGAGCACGTGACATGGGACCAGGCCGCACAGCATCACCAGCCATGGGACCAGTGGGACCACCAGAGAGAGCAGCAACAGGCGTGGGACCAGTGGGGCCAACAGGGCGAACCGGCTGACAACCCGATGGATGATGGCTCGAGAGGCTCTTCAGCGACACGCACACGTCGCTCAAGAAAAAGCCACTCAGTAAAGCCTCGTCACGCGATAGAGCGAGAGGCTGATAGGACTTTAATCATGCCACAATGGAGATCGGTGAGTGTAATATATTAACTTATCTAATATAACTATTATGTGTATTGTTAATGTTTTTGTGTAATGCAGGAATTGGGAGGACCTGTCCTTTGACGGCAAGGGACACCACACTCAGGTTAACCTTACGTTGGGTTCTCTTTGCCGCCTTCACTACCCTGGTATAGTGAAGGTGTCAAACGGTGATACCGAGGATGAGGTGCTCGTCAGTACCTGGGATGAGTACAAGTTTAAAAAGGAACGAAACCACACCGACAGACAGAGACTTGTGCGTAATGACTTTTGGGTATGAATTCTTTATTATTTTTGTTATGTTTCTTAATATTGTAAATCTATGACTTATACCATTGTATTTGTATTCTTTATGTTGTAGCTTCGATATCGGTTGCCTGACGGAGAGGATTACATGGGGCACGCTGAACGTGTCTTGCAAAACAATGCAAAGAAGCTGGTGAAGGATGCCATATACTATGCGAGAATTCAGGCAACAAACCTGTATTTTCAAAAGCATCCGGAAGAAGCAGGCCCCTTGAATAAAAAGGAAGGGTCCTCAAAGATATATTTGACTGAGGATCAATATCGTGAGGTTAGTATTCAATTTGTTTTACCCTTTATATTTATTGTTGTGATTGATATAATATGTAACATTGTGTGTGTGCAGGTGATGGTTCCATGGATGGCACCCGTGCCTGATGCGTACTATGCTTGGTGTCGATATTGGGCTTCCGAAGGCTTCCAGAAAGCGTTAGCGCATCACAGACAAAGTCGAGGAACCAATCCTAACCACAAGTTTGGCGGTGACGACATGATACGAAAAGCTAAAAGAATGGTAAGTTTGATCTTTCTATGTCGATCAACAAATAATACGATTGCTTATGAATGTTTTTTGTTTATACAGGAAGCTACGAGTGGCCAAAAGCCTAGTGACATTGAGGTCTACCAGGAGGGCCACAAAGGACCAGACCCGAACAACCCTGACCAGCTCTGCAGCCAGACAGCCACGGATCGCTTGGTGAGTTTTGGCTCAAAAGTTCAAACGTTCAAAGTATATAAATTCCTGCATTTGTAAGGTTGTGAATGATGTATATGCGGCATATGGGGAGGAGATGGTTCGTCGCCATAGCCCTGACTTCGACTGGCGCCATGAACCGGTGGATCCCTCGGTGGTGTACACAAGTGGTGGTGGCAAAGCGCATGGACGGTAAGCTCTAACTTATGAAATTATATGGTTGACACTAAATTGATTATACAGTAATCACATTTTTTGAATAACTTATAGATACGCACTCTTCGACGGATTTATTGACTCGTCGTCGGTGAGATCTCAGAGGACGGGTTCATCTTCCCGTAGCTCATGCTCTCGTCGACCGAACGAGCAGGAGTTGGAGATTATGAGGATGCGTGAAGAGATGAGACAACAACGCGAATTTATGGAGGCTTGCAATGCACATAACCAAGCGATGTATCAAGTGAGTACACATAATCCGAACTCTAAATTATTATATTTTAATACAACATCTTCGGTAGTAACACATATGTGTTTAACAGTTAATGCAGCAACAGGGCATGACATCAAATTTTCCACCGCCACCACAATGGAGCCAATTTGCAAACACACCAGTTCCACCACCACAGTTCACCACCCCTCCGACACATATACCTGCACCTGGAGATAGGGTACGTTTGATAACTCTCCATTAATTTATATACTTGTATACTTTTTTGATATCTGCATTTAACGTGATGATATTTGCTAACTTGCATAGGTTACGCCCGAAGCGGGTGGTAGTGGGTCTGATCCCGCAGCAGGCACTGGATTTGTTGACTCGCTCTTCGCGTTCCCTCCTCCTGGTGGTGGTGGCGGCAGCGGTCAAAGCTCTAACCACCCAAGTGGTGGTTATCTCTAAACACTTGAACATGTTTCTTAACTCGTTGACTCTTGGTCGTACTTGAACATATGTCGTACTTATATTTCAATACTATGTCGTACTCGTTGACTCGATATGGTGGTTGAACTTATATTTGAAATGTTGGTGGATGTTATGTTTGTAATGCGTGATTTTATTATGAAAGCATGTGTTTGTAATGTGGCTGTTATCTGTGATTTATGTTATATGTGATATATGTTATGTGTGCAAAAATAGTCATCTAATTTAGTGTTGTTTTTGTAGCAGTATAGGGTAATTCTTGTCGGCCCAGTTAATTCCCGTCGGCTATGGTCGAACCGACGGGAATTAACTAATAACGCACGTCGGCCCAGTTAATTCCCGTCGGCCACGTAGGGCCGACGGGAATTAATTAATAACTCCCGTCGGCCTAGGGAACCGACGGGAATTAATTAATAACTCCCGTCGGCCAAGGGAACCGACGGGAGTTAGCCTTAATTCTCGTCGGCTAGTTAGTGGCCGACGGGAATTAATAATTCCCGTCAGCCGCCGATGGGGATAAACTTATCCCCGACAAGGGACGCCTGACGGCTGAAAACCGACGGGAATAAGTAATTCCCGTCGGTTTAGCCTTATTCCCGTCGGTTTCTGGCCGACGGGAATTAAGTGAATTCCTGTAGTGACTACAGATATCAAATAGGTTGATGTCTTCTAACATCACCATAGGTGAAGTGGACAATAACCATTGCACATAACATGTTTTCTTCTATTGATGTAGAACATGCTTTCAAAGTGACATCTAGAAATAAGATAACAATTTCGTTATTATTATTGAATCATTGAAGGTCTACAAGCATGAATGTTGTGGTGTTAGGTTGTAATTCTTTACTAGGTTAACTATATGTCTAGCTTTTGTTTGCCATAGATGCATGCATTAGTGTCACTATCCAAATCCTGCTGCTTTCTTATTTAGATGTGTATCTAAATCTCGATCTCGAGGTATTTCGTTTGGAACACATATTTGTGGCCAAGGGGAGGTTCTCAGAAGTGAATCATATATATTTATTCTTATGTAATGTGTTAGTTACAGAGGTTTTCTGGCTTCAAAATATTTTAACTCCTGCCAATAACTTATATGTGTTCCTGTTCTTGTTGTTTTAGTTCAGGACGATTTTCAATTCTTTGCCAACGTGACAACACATATAGATACTAACATAATTTGTTGTTTGAGAGAGAACTATGAAAGTAGATACTAATAGAGAATTCTTTTTTCTTGCCAAAGGCACATGTGCTGGTTATCGTCAAAGCCAGGAACACTACTTGAGAACTAATCTAGATATTCAGTTAGCTCGAAGGATTGTTAGTTAGTTCAAAGGATTGGCAAGTTTCTAGGTTCGACTGGCAGTTAGAATTGAGAGAATCCTTTAGTTTAGTTTGTCACTGATTATATCCTTATATCGATTTCATCTTTGTCGTTGACTTGCTCAGGTTGTCGATGGCTAGGACCTCTTTCAAAATGGAGCATGACCTCAGTAAATTTGGGTACTTTTCAAGATGGAGATCTCTTGCCAAATACTCAAACCACCATGTCAAAGAAAGGCCAATATGTGAAAAGTCAAGGTATAGTGAGAATATTTGTTAGTTACATTGAAAATTGTCTTGCTTCTCCACTTCAACTTTTCTTTGGGAGTTACACAAATGATTATTCTTAAATTTGTATAACACCTTCAATTTTTTAGTAGTTAAGTTAGCTGCTAGCTTGTGCTCTAAATTTGTGCTATTCTTAAATGAGCAAAGCATGTATGCACCTTTTGACTTTTATTAATATGGTACAAATGGTATTTGCAGCTACTCTTGCTTGGGCTAAATCTTGATATTTTTCATTATAGAAACTGGCACTGCTCTAGACCGAGCCAGCGCTGAACAACTGAAGATGTCATCCCCCATCCTTCCTCTTCCAAAACTTCATACACAGGAAAAGAAAAGGAAAAAATACTATTTAGAAGCAAGGTCAGGTGATTGCTGCCTTATATCAGTTGAACCTACAAGAATGTTCTTTCCTTATTTCTTTTCTATGTAATTCTATGGATGATAGGAAACAATGTATTTAAGTGTTCGTATCACAGTTAGGTATATTTCAAGGTGCCCGTAGACTGTTTTTAGCTGAACATACCATATGGGTCCTAATACTTGCATTGAAGTTATTGGGCACTCAGTTGCATGGTGTAATCTGTTCTAGCTGTTAATATTTTAAAGGGAGATCTTCCTTTTGTGATTAATACCTTGATTTGATAATGTTTGACCGTGCCTTGGATTACTATACATTGTTCCTTCTGTTGGTGGGGGTAAGGTAGCCTAAAACTACAGCGATAGTTATCATTCTGAGTTACACCATACTTAGCAACTATTTATATATCGAGTTATTTTCTCGCTGGTGCTAAGTAACAAATGTTTGATCTCATCATTTTTCTTGTTTTAACTAAACCACCCTAAATTCTAGTTATTAAACTTTGACTCTATAAGTTCACCCTAACCTGTAAAAGTTATTAGAGTTGTGTGTGCTTTCATTGAACTCTCTCCTTTTTTACGCCAACTAAACTATATCTCTTTTGATTCTGTATTTGGTTTGCAAGGTTTGGTTGACATGAACAAATCTCCTGAAATGATATCTGGCAATATGAAGGTAGGTAGGTGGATTACTAGGGATTGTCTCAAAGTGCCTATTTGACGGGTCACATCAAACTGTCGTTGATGTTTATGTTTTTGTGCAGCCATGTGTGTGTATTCTGAACTGTTTGTGAGGTTTGCATGGATGGTACATCCCCGAAATAATTGTAGCAGAAGGTAGCAGAATTACAGTAAACCATATCACAATCCTACGTCAATTGTTCTTGTTTTTTCCTGCCATTATATGGGGAATGAAACAAACTGTGAGTAGGTCTTACCTAATTCTTAAATCCTGGCAGGGTTAGCAAACTCGTTTGAAAGAAAAGACCTGGAAAGGGAACTCTTGGTCAAGCTTTTGGTGTACTTGTGCACAGCTACTCCAGGGGTATGGTCCATATATTTTGCACATGACTAAACTTTTTTCAATAGTTGGTGACTTGGTTCTAAAGTATCCATCGACCATCTGTCTTCTTTGCTAGGTTCCAACATGTTCTATCTACCTTGGAGGATGTCGTGACAGATGCGCCGAAAGCGACCAAGTTCCTGGGCCAAATATTTGCCAGAGTCGTACTGGAAGACGGGATCTCGCTGATGGAGGGAGGAGGGCTCCTGCAGGAGTGGGGTGGTAGGGAAGAGCCAGCAGGATAGCATGCCTTGGAGGATAGCCTCGCATCCGAGGATCTGGGGAGCATGCTGGAGTCCATCAGAGTGGAGAGGGCCAAATATTCACTGATGTGCTTTCAGTTCCCTGTTGGACGTATCCACTGTCAGTTGAAGCAGAAGACTCAGGCAAATGGTCGTGTTGGTGCCACCGTAGCCGTCTACTCAGCTGCCATCCTGGAGTACTTGACTGCCAAGGTTCTGGAGCTGGCTGGGAATGCTAGCAAGGATCTGAAGGTGAACCGTATCACCCCTCGCCATTTGCAGCTAGCCATTCGTGGAGACGAGGAGCTGGACACCCTCATCAAGGGCACCATCGCATGCGGAGGTGTCATACCACACATTCACAAGTCCCTGATCAACAAGTCATCCAAGGAGTGAAGACTAGGGGATGTGCATCTTTAGTTTAAATTGGACTTCTGTGCGCTCCTGGGCGAGTCCTTGTTGTCCTGTAGGTTTTAGTTGAGCTGTCAGGTTGGAGCTCCTCTGTGTAACGCTTGCCTGGTACCGCTTCATCAGTTATTTGGTTATTGTGTTTGTGTTGAGTTGTTAACTTCAGGGGTGCAAACCTGGATTCTTATTTAGTTATGTGACTACTGCTATTCAGTTTATGTTGTGGTTTATTTTTATTTTTACATTTTTTGTAGCTGCAATGATACTTATAATATGTTGTTGGTACCCCTGTGGGGTGCTGGGGGCTCAGATTTATCATCTAAAGCAAAGAATTACTATGCTATTCGGTTTATATTGTGGTTTATTTTTATTTTTACATTTTTAGCTACAATTATACTTATAATATGCTGTTGGTAGCCCTGTGGGGTGCTGAGGGCTTAGATTTATCATCTAAAGCAAAGAATTACTGAAGTATGTACCTGTAGCATTTTGGTTCTTATAATTGCTTAGGGCTGTTACCTTTTTTGGTTACAGATATACTGCTCTATTTGATTTTTTTCATTGAACTTCAAGAGAGTGCGTTTAGAGTTATTGCGGATAACTATATCACAGATGATGGTCGAACGAGTGTTGTCCATTGTGTTCTTGCTTTTGGCGAAGACGATCATTGTGTTTGCCTTGCTGTTGGGATATTTGAGGTTGGAATTATTCTTCTTTAATTCATGTACATCCTCACTAACTAATGTGCCGCTAATGCTAAGGTATTAAGAGGTTAAGAGAAATGGGAAGATCAGTAAACCAATAATATACTAATCTCCTTTTTAGAAACTTGGGGAAATAGCGCTATGTATTTAACTAAAATGACACTATCAAACCATAGGTCATTGGTCTAATCTAAGTGTCACTACAGTTTTTACATAAGTTAGTTCACTGGAGAACAGACTTATCCGCCTTCAGTAATGCATTTGTTGTGTTCTTCCCACTAATACTGGTACTAAGCTTTTTGTTATGTTGATGTCATAATTAACGATAGGTTGGTCACTTGGTCAATGCGTGTGGGCCACGAAATTTCGTCATGCAGATGTAAGTGAAAACTTCGTCATGTAGATGTGAGCCACGAAACACGTCGAACTCATGTGGCGTTTGGTTGAGCACTTGTAATGGTAACATTAATGTAAATAAATAACATTGGTATCTATTACCATGGGAATAAAAAGCGCTGATTATTTGGATAGATATGGTAACGTTTTCTATGGGCAGCGCGTGCGACCGCGCTTGTCGTTTGCGTTGCAGGCCGTGTTTGCATTGCGTCGATCTGTTGGCCGCGCGCTTGTCGTTTGTGTTGCAGGTCGTGTTTGCGTTGTGTCGATCCGCAGGCTCCGCTCTCGCTTCCACGTGATCTATAGCATAACTGCATAATCGTATAACACATATTTGTATATATAAGTTATCGAGATATTATATATTCCAGATGCAATACACGATCACTGACCTATCTTATATAACACACTAATAGGTGAGTGCCCATGCGTCATAGGCTCGAGTTTCTCTTCGATGTCATCCCGGACAGCTCGCGGATGTCATCTTCTATCTCATAACTGCATAACACATATTTGTATATATAAGTTATCGAGATATTATATGTCCCCGCTGCAACGCACGGGCACTGACCTAGTAAATATATAAACACCTTATATGTATTTTTTTTATCTCGTGCATGCCGCACATGCACTTTGCACTAGTATAAATTAAAAGGTACAGAAAATGTCTGGCTTTACACTACGATGTACGATCAGCCTCGAGTGATTGAAATGAACTTGAGCAATTACATATTGTACAACAACAAATTTACATATAATTAGCTACTACTATGTCTGTAAGGAAAAGAATACCCTAGCATGTGACACCACCTGTTGCGGTTAGCAAACCTCGACCAGGCTTTCTACGAGCAGTGGTTTGGCAGATGGACTCAAGAGCATATGTTAGCATGTCTGTGCAAAACTGGTCGTCTGGTTTCAACCATAGAGCCTGACCAAAAAATTACACATGAAAAAACCGCTGGCCAATAAAGCATTTGTTGCTGAATGTAACGGAAACACAGAGTTGGTCCAATGGTCCCCCCCCCCAAAATAACCCAACACGTCTGGTTAGAGACAATTTGGGGGGTATGGGTTGCAGACTTGTATTAATAAAGTCAAAGCACAAGAGAACTCCAAGAAAGATGTATCTCACTGAAATAGTACTGTTTTTGCATAACCAGTACAGTACTATGAATGTGCTAAACTAGAATTGATAAAATTGAAATGATCAAAAGGACACACCTTATGGTAATAATTTATGGCAGCCTCAAAATCATCCTGCATAACAAAAAGAAAAAGAAAGCTCGCGTAAAATTCAGATAAATTCTGGACAGATATGAAGATCAGCCAACCAATCACCTAGGACATAAAAAACCCATTTCTATGTTCTACAGTAGCAGTATTCATTTATATGCTAGTTGAACTTTCTTCTGTTTAATTGTCAGTATACACAGGTCAATTTTTTAACAAACAGCCAATACAATCAGCAAGGTTGCACCAAGACAATGACCCAATTATTATGTGGTTCTTGTTTTTAAGAGAACTTCTAAACAACGGCATCCATAGTTAACAGATATACCTCAAGCATCATGTTGAACACCAAAAGTGGCGGACGGTCCAGCTCTGAGGCCTAGACGGTCCGCGCCCTGCGATCAGATTAACACGGGCAATCATCCTTATCTCATGCGTGGTTATCCATCAAATCACGAGGGATCTGTTGGCTATCGCCTAGAAACGGATCCAGACCTCACCCATTATATATATGAAGGGGTACGATCGATTGAGAACCCTCAAACACATTCCAATCAAACTAATCTACTTTATTTACCTTTCCTACCCTAGGAGTAGATGTAACGTAGCTTTAGTTGTAACCTTCCACATATCCACATCCACTCATATTCGACTCAACGTAGTCTAGATCCATCTTGGGTGGCCTATCAACCCCAAGACGACCCTAAGATCTTGGAGGCAAGATCCATCCTTCTCATCTTCTTTGTCAATTGTCCCTAGTCGATTCTACACCGTCTTGGGACGTCCTCTTAACACGCTTAATTTCTTGCCCCGGATGGCCTACTGACCCGAAGCATCCAAAGATCTCTCCCCCAGGGGCGAGATCTAGGTCGCAGCAAGGAAGAAGACCCTGCGCCATCAAGGACCGTCCGGCCCAGAGCGAGGACCGTCCGGAGCGACACAGGGAAGGCGCCGCTCCTGCTACCGGGTCACGAACCGTTCGGCCCAGGGCCGCGGGCTGTCCCTGCCGCCGCAAAGGGCACCGCCAGGCGGTACATCCCCAATGATTGGCACCCAGATCGGTGCCAACACATCATCCATTAACAAATAATTGCCACTATAACTTTAGAGTTGAGATGCATATGGCTATGGGCTTATGGCTAAAACTTTGCAGAATATCAACAGACCAAAAATCGACATAAGCTAAATGATCTTCACCGTACTACAACTTCCAGCCTATATAAATACATTTTAGTATGGCAAGACAACATAACAGTAACAAATATTGTATGAAACAGTAAATGGAAGAGGATCAGAAAAAATACCATAAGATGGTAAGTGTAAGCAAGACCAGCAAATGCACTCAAACTTTTGGTTGGAAAAGTGAGTGCCTTTGCATAATATGATACTGCTTTCTGGTATTCCCTGTTCAAATAATAAATAGTTAAACCATGGAAATTAGGGATGAAAATATGTCCATCTGAAAATATCCTAAGCACAAAAACTATTGTACACATATACTAGTAAAGTTTTATTGTGACTGGCGGCGGCTTTACAATGAATGCCAAGACATAAAGAATCCTACAAATTCAAATGGAGTGTGATGACACAAAATAAGCATCATGTGTTCTTGTAATTTATACAAAATAATGACCGAGCAAACAGTTATAGTTGCATACCCGCATAACTTTGATAGTTTAATCAAACAAACTATGTCCTAAACGAAAAAGAGCAAAGGCACTCAGCCATGTGCTTCCCAGCCCCTACCCTCCCCTCCCTACCCGGCGCCTCACCCTCACCACCCCACAGCCCCACATTGGTGCCTACTCCAGGCCCGGCGGCCACTCCCTCCTCCCCCTTGGCGCTGGTAACCACCTCTGTTCCGTTGGCCGCTGGCTGTTCCAAGGCCCTTAGGTGGCGCGACGACGGAAGCCCGGCGTTCTCGCTCGTGGTTTCTCCGGGACTCCATCGACGTAGGCCATCATACAAGGAGGCTCTTCTTCCCAGGCCTGCTCCCTTTCTAGGCCGGGAGGATGACAATGGCGCAGGCTGGGTGACAGTTGAAGGAAGACAAGCTCGTCGACGTCGCCTACGCCCTCTCAAGTCCCCTCCTCTTCTCCCCAGGACAGTGCCATCCAATCTTAGGGGGAAATGTTTTAATTGCTTCTCCTCTTCCCACCGAGCTGCTGTGTGTCGTCGGCAGGTGAGGTGCTTCTGTTGCCGGCTGCCTGGGCACCGTGCTTACGAGTGCCCGCGCCGGCGATCAGGCGCACCCCAGCCACGACGAGGCCTGGTGTGGCGGCCTGTCTCCCAGTCCTCTGGGATGGCCGGCTCTGAAGATAGTTTAGCTGGCAGAGTTGAGGTTGGTGGAGAAGATGGCGGTGGAAGATTGAAGAAGCGCACCCGTCGTGGTCAGAGGAGAAGGCCTGGAAACCAGAGGGATAGCGACGATCAGGAAGCAGCAGTTGTGGTGCCTTCCCAACTTCGAGCTGATCAGAGCCATGATCGTGCAATGGGTAGGCCCAGGCGGATCATCAAACACACCAGGAAGATTCTTCATGCAGAGGATAATCTCCGGCGGGCCCTGATCATCACTGTCATTGATCAGTCGAATTCTGGCTGCGCCGCGGATGTGTCTGACGCGCTCGCTGTGAGGTTTAACCTCGATGCGCAGACGCTCGACCTCCGTCGTGCTGCGTCGAATTCCTACGTCGCGTTCCTCCCCAATGAAGAGGTTGCCTGTCGGGTCTTCAATGGCGGCATGCCTTTTGTCTCTCCCACCGTTCGCCTTCACATCAAACGCTGGTCCAGACAAGCCATGGTCGTCGGCGGGAGAGTGCTGCCAGTGCCAGTTGACATTGAGCTGAGAGGAATCCCTGCACACCTCTGGGGGTTGGAAACAGCAACGCAGCTTCTTGATGAGCACTATCTCATCCGGGATGTGCACCCAGACTCCGCGGAAGGCGTTGATCTTTCAGTCTTAGCTGAGTGCATGGTGCGACGAGCCAGAGCTAGTGCCGCGGAATTGGATCTTCTTGCGGAGGAGCCGCAGTTGCGTGCCAGTGACTTTGGCTGCTGTCCTCGCACACTGGTGTTCCCTATCTCCGTGCGGGTGTTCCGTTCAGACGTGGTCCTGGGCAGAAGCCCCTCGCCACCGCCGCCGCCACCCTTTTCCGGCGACGATCGCGAGCAGAACCACGGCAAGCGGCGCTGAATCAACATTCAATTCCAACGGCGTCTGTTCGCAGGCCGGTGCACGCGCGCCTCAGGCCAAGCGTCCGCGTCGACTCTACGCCTGGGGGGACAAGTGAAACGGTCGCGCTCCCGGTCCCCTTGGGGGCAGAGACCACCGCTTCGGTTTCTCCACCCCTGGCGCGCCTCGGGCCTTGTGGTGACGCCGGCTCTGCGCCTGGAAGGACTTTTGTAACCAATGGCATAAACGTACTTTAGTTCCCAAGACCTTTGTTACCCTATAGATACTATCGTCCCGTCCGCAGATGGGACATGCTTGACAAGACATTTGAGCCCCGAGACATCCGTTTTATCGTGCTTTACACCTTACTTACTCCCAAGTGGTTGGGCCCGCGCGTCAGGTCCCAACACGACCAATATGTTTTCCTTTGGTAGGCTGAGTCCTGATATTTTAGTTAATCATCATCGTCATTGATGTAAATATACCCTCTTAGTCTATTTCGTAGCTATTTTGCTACACATCATGACCAATAGTCGTTTATTTATCGCCATCACAATTCTATCCTACTGTGTGCCGTCTTGCAGCAGTGATCTCTTTAATTTTCGTTTGGCTTGATTTGATACGTCTCTCTATTCTTTTGGGTGAAGGTAGGTTATCCACTTATACACGTCAACAAAAAAATAAATTCATCAATTGAGAAGGCTATTTGATCAGCAAAGGCAAGTCTATAGTGAGTTAGTATTAAACAAAGAAGTTCAAAGAAAGAAAGAACTCAGTAAAAACTAAATATAGCAATATGGCACAATTCATCAATTACTTGAGTTTCCGAAGTGCATGCCCAAGATTCACCAATGTTGGTTCCCACATTTCATTCAGAGAGGATGAAGTATGGTCCAATGTTAACTCAAACAACTGAACTGCCTTTCGGTACCTAAATGTTGAACAAACAACTCTATCAAGTGTTTTTGCAGAGCCAAAAAACATAAATAAATTTAACAATGGATATTGATCAAATTGATATTCTATTTAGCAAACTATCACATCTAACTGGAAGGAATGTCATAAGGAATTCGGCGCTGAGCAGAAAAATGAATTGAGTATCAGTGAGCCTAAACTCCCTCATTATGCTAGATGCTTGGGTCTTATGGAATCACCGAAACAGATGCATCTTTGATGGCCTTTCCCCTAATATTGCTAATTTCCTTATTCAAATTGGGGACGAGCGCCGTCTGTGGGAGACTGCTGGGGCCAAGGGGTTGTCCTCCCTTGTTGCCTCCCTCTCAGTTGTGGACTATAGCTTTATAAATGAGTCGGTTTATGTTCGTTATGTTTAGACCGCCGTAAGGCGTCAATTGTACCCCGGTCTATTTTGGACATTGTTTCTTTCTACTTTTAATATAATGATACGCAACTCTCCTGCGTGTTCGAGAAAAAAAAGTATCAATGAGCAAAATTATATTGTACTAGTGCAGACAACAAACGCCCCACAAAGTTGAAGAGTGCACATATCTAATAAAGATTATGTTCAAATTTTCAGAACCACATAGTCAAGTGTATGTATATCGTGGGCACTGATTAAAGCTTTTCTTTTGCAGGCATATTTCATGGTTTCTAGAGCTCTGTATGGTACATCAAGTTTTTTTACTTTCAGATAATAAGATATATGTAAAATGTGTTAGACTGTATTAGCTCTATCTATATGTATGGGCCTAAAGCTGGGCCCATGAGGCCTATTAGTTGGCTGTGTCGGCTACGTAACCCTAGGCTTATGCATATACATTGCAGCCTCCAATCTAATCAATGGACATCTAATTTTATCCTTCCAACAAAATGGAACTTGTAGAGGAACTAGTATAGTAAGGAAGGCCCCGTTTGGTTCCATTAATCATAGGACTAAAGTTTAGTCCAGAGACTAAACTTTACCATTTGGTTCCATTAGTCCTAGGACTAAAGTCCCTACCCTGTTTGGTTGTAGGGACTAAGCAAATTTTAAATACATTAAATGCAACACATAAAGACCGAAATACCCCTTTTCTTGTTTCACGCCAGTTTTCTAGACAAAGGTAATTGGAGTAAATGTTGCTCTTTAGTCTCTTTTAGTACCCATGTGAGGGACTAGAGACTAAAGCCAATCAGTCTCTACTTTAGTCATTCCGTTTGGCAAAATAGAGACCAAACGGGACTAAAAACCAGGGACTAAAGATTAAGTCCGTCTAACCAAATGGGGCCTAAGAATGTTGTTTGTGAAAGCAAAGCATCTAGAACCAAAAGTAGAACAAAGAAATGCCTTACTCCTTCATATTATATGCAACGACCCCCAACTCATTGTAAATAAGTGGATCAGATGGGCAGATGGATTTTGCTTGTGTGAAGAACTACATCACAAAAAACGGTTTGTATCAACACCAAGTGAGAGAAAAAAATTCTGCAATGCAACAAGCTTAGGTGACTCGCCACGATTAGTTCTACAATCTGTAGATGCAAGAATACTTAAACAATGGAGCTGTTAGCAAGCGAAACTTGATTGCAGTTTAATCACTCAGATAGTTAAACAACATGAGAATCCAGCTCAGATTTGGCTCATTTGGATAAAAAACCAAGCTCCAGCTAAAATTCAGAAGAGCCAAAGTGCAGAACTAGAGCTGGTTTGTGTATCATGATTCACAAACATATGCAATGTGTTTAAAATATTCTCAGATATGGAAGTTCACCAATGATAAATACTAGGTAAGGTGGCCACGATACAAGTTAGCAAGCCACTCATTATGAGATACAGTAAACAGCACTCCCCTGGAAGGAGATAAACAAATACCAAAAGAAACATGTTGATTTATACATCGCAATTGCCAGGCTGCTCATTTTCAAGATGCATTTGGACAACAACAAATGCCATTTTCAAACCTGTCTTTGGCCGAAAATCTGTATTACTGAGGTAAATGAGGGGGATATGACAAAGAAAGATAGATTGGCTCTAGTCACAATTCTTCAATGAAAATGAAGTTCCTCACAGGAAAATCAGAACCAATAAGCAGTTGTCAATTAATATTACCTGCTCTGCAAGTTTGAAATTGTGCATTCGCACATACTGCATGCCCATGTATAAAGTTGGCAGATGACATCTGAAAATGCATTATTGGGAATAATTAGATGATAGCTTGAAGACAAGAACCATATAGATAATTATGCCACAACAGAACATTTGAAAGAATTTTATACACTAAATTAGAGAACAGGCATAAATCCATTTTTTTTACTGTGAGATAGCTACATTAAAGGAGCTCGTCAAACTTTCAGAAAAGCAACGCCAAAGGTATCTTCCCGAAAACATCTGAAATTCTGTAGTATAACAGACAGTTCCGGCACAAAAAGTTCAGAATTAAAGATAAATGTGTCATCATTCAGTAAACATACGGAGCTTTTTTCTAGCCAAAAGCCATGAAAATTAAGTTGGCATCAACAACCACTTTATATCTTCAAGAAATCAAGAAAAATAAATGAAATGGATTACTCACCCAGGAAATAACCGAGCTGCCGTCCGAAACGCAGCCATTGCTTGGTCACCCTCCTCTTGAGCAGCATAGGCAATGCCTGTACCAATCCAAGCAGGAGGAAATGCCCCATCTAAACCTGTAGCTTTGCTGAAAGAAAACAGATTAATGTATAGAAAACCACAGTACCTACCAAGTTTTATCAATTAGAAATTTAGAATCATTCCACGTTCCAGTGAAACATAAAGTTTTCACAGAAACAAAATTCAAGTGAGACCTTATTCATAGAGGTACATATCTTAGAATAGCACTCAGCATATAATTCATATTGGTTGGAGTTAGTGATACATAAGTTTGGGATAAAATGTTGGTTGTTTTTGTTTACATGTTTGAAACTACAATTCTACATGATTGCCACAAGAGCTTTCCCGCAGGTTCAAGGGGAAATAGTACTTCCTCCAAACTTATAAACTGTGTCTTACATTTTGTTTACATTTTTATATGGACAGATAGTATAACAAAAAAATATGGTGTGGCATGTTTTGAAGCGCATGCATGCATGTTCTCTTAAGCATGGTGTCTAATCCAATTGAAGATAACAACTTCGAGAGCAAGCATGGTAGGAAACCAGGAGTTCACTCAAGTAGTCAAGTTAACACATGCTTACTACTGCTAAATAACATCCTGTTAACCATAGCATGGCGTCAAAATTATTAAATGCAGAATTGCTTGGGAAGCAAGGTTACACAATACTTTCGAAGTCATAGTTTTTTCACAACCTGTAATTGCATGTCATCCAAGCCAACCACTGGCTCAAAAAAGATAACAGTACAAGTTTGACAAAAAAAATAGTAATTACCATGACAGCATACAAGTATTGTCAGAGTTTCCGGGCTAAGAAGATTTTATCCAACGGAGAAAAAATGGTAGAATAATGAAGCTAGAAATGCAAATGATAATGTAGTGAATTGTAACACTTAAAGAGGACAAGATGATCACCCGAAGTATCTTCGCGCTTGATCATACTTCTTGATACAGTAGTAATAGCAACCAACAGCAAACCATGAAAGAGCTCTGCAAATGGAACGAGTAAAATTAGAATCATGCAATGAGCATGATTGACCGCAAACTATAAGGACAAAAAACTTCTTCCCAGTTCATGCAATGGAATGTTGCATATAGTGCACAGTACAACCAAGCCTTACTATATCTCAAATTATTGGCATGCAAATGAAGTGAGGAATCACTGAATCAGGAATCTAGCAGGAATAGTTTTTTTATAGAATCAGGTAAACTTTTCAGTCAGAGGGAACACCAACAACTTTTGTCGAAAATTAAGTCAGAATACTGATCATATTAGATAATGGAGATAAAATAATGAATTAAGTAATCAACCAATGATTAAGATCCATACTCACTTTTGAGGATAATCCTTCACTAAGTTGCATGCCAAAAGATAAAGATCATTGCAATGACCAAGCTCCATTGCAGTTGCCAAATGAACTAATGTGCACTTTAAATGGAAAGGGTCTCTCTCAAGTAACCTGAGATAAAATTGCAACATATGTGATAAACATTTGCAAGTAAATGAAAAGGAAAATAGTAATGAATGCTATCAACTTACGAGGATGTGAGTTTAAAACATTTTTGGTACTCTCCACTCTGGTGGTAGTATTCAGCTTTGCAAACCAAAACATCAATGTTATTTTTCATTGTTTCACCAGAACTCGAGGACGAAATACTACAAGCTTCTTGCTCAAGTTCCTTGAATTTTGCTTCAACTAAATATTCTTTTTCATGCTTAAAGGCAAAAGAGAAACAATCAGCAAAAAGGAAGCAAGTACCATTATACTTTCGTCTTTTGCATGTGTAAAATTTCAGATATTAATTCAAGTACCTTCGTGACCAAACATGAATAGAATGCTGATAGCCACCCATCTTCTTCACCGAATTGCAGAGAGGACAATAACTCAACTTCTGAAAAATACCGTTGCACCATCTTAGTCTCTATAATGCTTGTTGGAATGCGAACCTAAACCCTAAAACAGGGCTAGGAGTGGTATTAATAGACTGAGTAAATGGGCCAGGCCCAATACAATGAGGGTGATATGGTAATTACAGGGGAACACCTCAAACCCTAGACGGGTAGTCTAACACCTCCCCGCAGTCACAACTCTATCCTGTACAGATGTTGAGACTGGATCGAAAGTCTACGAATACACTCGACGGTAGGCCCTTGGTGAAGATGTCAGCGAACTGCAGCGTGGTGGGGACGCTGAGAACCCGAACGTCACCGGCAGCGACACGCTCGCGGACGAAGTGCAGGTCGATCTCGACGTGTTTCGTGCGCTGATGCTGCACGGGGTTGGTGGAGAGGTAGACCGCACTGACGTTGTCGCAGTAGACGAGAGTGGCGCGCTGAAGGGGACTGTGGAGCTCGTGGAGGAGCTGGCGCAGCCAGGAGGCCTCTGCCACACCGTTGGCCACGACACGGTACTCGGCCTCAGCGCTGGAGCGAGAGACGACGGGCTGCCTCTTGACGGCCCAAGAGACGAGGTTGGCGCCCAGGAACACGGCGTAGCCGGAGGTGGACCGGCGCGTGTCGGGACAGCCAGCCCAGTCAGCGTCGGTGTAGACCACGAGCTCCGACGTCGGGGATGGGCGGAGTAGGAGGCCGTAGTCGAGGGAGCCACGGAGGTAGCGCAGAATCCGCTTGAGCGCAGTGAGATGGGGCTCCCGCGGAGTGTGCATATGCAGGCACACCTGCTGGACGGCGTAAGCGATGTCGAGCCTGGAGAACGTGAGGTACTGGAGCGCGCCGGTGAGGCTCCGGTATGACGTCGCGTCGGCGACCGGAGGCCCATCGTCCTCAGAGAGCTTCGCCTGAGTGTCGACAGGCGTGGAGCAGGGCTTGCAGTCAGACATGCCAGCCCGCTCCAGGATGTCGATGGCATACTGGCGCTGGTGGAGGAAGAGACCCTGGGGCCGACGTTCGGCGGTGATGCCGAGGAAGTGGTGTAGGGACCCAGGTCCTTCATCGCGAACTCCCGCTGAAGGGCGACGATCGTGCGGTGTAGAAGGTCGGCGGTGGATGCCGTGAGCACAATGTCGTCGACGTAGAGCAGGAGGTAGACGGTGTCGTCGCCGCGCCGGTAGATGAACAGGGACGTGTCCAACTTGGCCTTGACGAAGCCGATGGAGGTCAGGTAGGAGGCGAAGCGACTGTACCAAGCCCGTGGCGCCTGCTTGAGGCCGTACAGGGACCGATTCAGCCGGCAAACCAGATCCGAACGGTCAGCGTCGACGAAGCCGGTGGGCTGGCTGCAGTAGACAGTCTCCGTCAGAGTGCCATGGAGGAAGGCATTCTTGACATTGAGCTGATGGATCGCCCAGTCGCGAGAGAGGGCGAGGGAAGGACGGCGCGAACAGTGGCGAACTTGACGACAGGGCTGAAGGTCTCGTCGTAGTCCACTCCGGGGCGCTGGGTGAAGCCCCGAAGGACCCAACGGGCCTTGTAGCGGTCGAGGGAGCCGTCCGAGGTCAGCTTGTGGCGAAATAGCCACTTGCCGGTAACCACGTTGGTGCCTGGTGGACGCGGCACCAGGTCCCAGGTGTGGTTGGCCAAGAGGGCCGCGTACTCCTCCTCCATAGCACGACGCCAATGTGGGTCGGCGAGGGCAGTGCGAACGGAGGAGGGCACCGGGGAAGCGTCGGGTGGAGTGCTAGACGTAGCAGCTGCCAGGATCAGCCGGTCGACGGGGCGGAGAACGCCCGCAGCACGCCGAGTCACCATCGGGTGGACGTGCCCGGGGTCGCGGTGGATGGCGACCGGGTGGTAAACGGACGGCTCGGAGCGAACCGCCGGAACGTCGAGAGCGGCTGGTGGGGCCGGCTCGCGACGGTGATAGACGACGGTGGGGTCGGCGAACCGGGCCGCGCTCGTCGACGGGCCCGAGTCGGGGGGCGCCGAGGTAGTGGCGTGGCCGCGGCGATGGTAGACGAGTGCGGGGTTGGTGAAGCGAGCCGGGGTCGACGGGGCCGCGCGTGGCGCAGGCGGGGTCGACGGGGCCGCGCGTGGCGCAGACGGGAGCGACGGGGCCGCGCGTGGCGCAGGCGGGGTCGACGGGGCCGCGCGTGGCGCAGGCGGGGTCGTAGTGGCCGCACGAGGAGCAGGTAAAGGTGCAAGACGGGGAACCGGAGGTGGGGGAGGAATCAGATCGGACTCGAGGAGGGAGTCAAGATCGGTGGGTGGGGTGGAGCCAGCAAGGGGAAACACATCTTCGTCGAAGATGACATGACGAGAGATGATGATGCGGTGGGAGGTGAGGTCCAGACACCGGTACCCCTTGTGGTCAGGAGAGTAGCCAAGGAATAGACAGCGGGTGAAGCGAGGAGAAAGCTTATGTGGAGCGGTAGCGGAAGTGTTAGGGTAGCAGGCACAACCGAACACGCGAAGGTGGTCATAGGAAGGGGATGTGTCGTAAAGGGCGAAGTGAGGGGTAGGGTGGCGCACCGCCTTCGAGGGAAGACGGTTGAGGAGGTGGGTGGCAGTGTGCAGGGTCTCTGCCCAGTAGCGGGCAGGGAGAGACGCCTGGAAGAGGAGGCAGCGGAGCATATTGGTGGTGGTGCGGATCATGCGTTCGGCTCGGCCGTTCTGTGCAGAGGTGTAGGGGCACGAGAGACGCAACTGGACGCCATGAGTGAGGAAGAAAGAGCGAGAGGCGTTGTTATCGAACTCGCGGCCATTGTCACACTGCAGAGCACGGACCGGGCGACGAAACTGAGTGGATACCCAGGTGAAGAAGTGTGTGAGGGTGGTGAATGTGTCTGACTTCAACCGAAGCGGGAAGGTCCAGAGAAAATGGGAAAATTCATCCAAAATCACCAAATAGTATTTATAACCAGAAAGACTGAGTACAGGGGAGGTCCAAAGATCACAGTGAACCAGGTCAAAAGCCTGCTCAGCCCGAGAAGAAGTAGTAAATGGGAGACGAGTATGTCGGCCTAACTGACAAGCATGACAGAGACCCTCAAAATGTCCCCTACTACATGAAGGATCTAGACTACTGGTAATCTTGGTCATGACGTCGGGTCCAGGATGGTCGAGACGACGATGCCATGTGGTGGAGGAGGTGGTGGAGACCAGGACAGGAGTTGGAGACACGCCGGCGGTGGAGGGCTGGAGCGTGTAGAGCGGCCCCGAGCTGTCACAGCGGACGAGAAGGGTCCTGGTGGCCAGATCCTTCACAGAAAAACCAGAGGGGTCAAACTCAATGGAACAGGAGTTGTCAGTGGTGAATCGACGAACAGAAAGAAGAGTGTGAGTGATGTGGGGAGCTACGAGAACATCGTTGAGGTAAAACGGTCCAGGGAGAACCGAGGCACCTACTGAGGTGACTGGTAGAGTGGAACCGTTTCCAACGACGATCGAGGATGGGTGAGAAGGGAGGGGGGATGAGAGCGAGAGAGCGTGCCTGTCGTGGGAGTGGTGTGGTACGAGGCACCGGAGTCGATCACCCAGTCGGAGAGGGGTGGGGTCATCGCCATGGTGCTGAAGGCAGCAGCGAGGGAGGCGTTGTCCCAACCGCCAGCCGACGGGGACCAAGGCGTCGAGGTGTGGGTCCCCGGGGGCAGGAGCGCGGGCGGAGCCTGGGGCACGACGGGCACACCGTAGGGAGGCGTCGGGGGCATGCCGTAGTGAGGTGCAGTCAGGAGGGCCGGCGCCGAGGGGCGGGAGGCACTCGGTGCCTGGCCCGGCCACATGGCGATGGTCCCGGTCCAGGGGTTGTAGAAGGACGGCCACGCGTGGCCGCCACCCCGGCCGGAGGGACCACCACGAGAGGATCCACCACCCCCACAGCCGCCCTTGCGGGAGCGACGACCTCCGTCGGTCGTGGAAGTCGGACGAGGGGCCGTCGGGACGGCGGGTGGAGGGCGGGTAGGAGCCCCGGTCGACGGAGGACGGGTGGCCTGGCCCCCTGAAGACGGCTGACCGCTGGTAGGAGCGCTGTAGAGAGCCGAGGCAGGAGTGGGCGCCTCATTCGCCATGGTGAGCTCCTCGAGGAGAAGCTCGTTCCGCACGGCGTGGAAGGTGGGGAAGGGCACGCTCCTCTTGATGAGAGCCTTCAGGTGGCCGTAGCGGGGGCTGAGGCCACGCAGGAGGTTCAGCACCAGGGTGCGATCGGCAACATGCTCGCCGAGATCGCGGAGAGAGTCAGCCAGGCCCTTCATCTGGCGGCAGTATTCTCCCACGGAGAGGTCCCCCTGAGAGAACAGGTGGAACTGGGCGTCGAGGTGGAGCGCCCGCGCATCCCGATTCCCGAGGAACTGGTCCTCGAGGGCGAGCCACACTTGGCGCGCAGTGTCCGCCTGGTCGCGGATGATGTCCTGGAGCTCAACGATGATGGTGTCGTGGAGCCACGAGAGGACAACGTTGTCCAGGAGGCACCAGGAGCGAGGCGGCGGAGCGTCGTGGTCGACGAGGACATGATCGTCGAGGACGAACCTCCGCAGCGTGAGAAGGACCTGTTCCTCGCCAACGGGGGTAGTGGGGAGACGCCGGATCCAACACCACAGACACGAGGGCCCGAATGTTGTGCAGACCTGCGGCTTGAGCGTGGAGAGCAGCGATGAGGTCAGCGTCGAGGTCAGAGGCGAGGGGGTCCTCTGGGGGTTCCGCAGGGGCGGGCGGCGGGCGTCCGAGGAGGCGCTGCGTGGTGGCCATCTGGGTGGTCAGAGCGGCGCCCAGGGCACGCTCTCTCTCCAGGGCGAGGGAGGCGACGCGCTCGCGCTCCCGCGAAGCCGTCACTGCGGCCTGGATCGTAGCGAGGGTGTCGACGAGCGGAAAGTCGGCGGCGGGGAGTGCGGAGGGTGCGACGATGGGGCTCCAGGTGGGTGAAGCGTGAGCGGGAAACCCCGGCGGGGAGCCACGGCGCAGGGGCAGCGGGGGAGCGGCGTGGAGCGGCCCGAGGCCGGCAATGTAGGGGGCCCCTCCATGGGCGAGCTCGCTGCTGATCGCAGCAGGGGTGGTGGGGCCGGTGGTGACGGTGGCGGTGTCGTCCATGGCGACGACGGCGGGCGGCGGCACCGGCGTGGGGAGGGCTGGCGCTGCGAGCTGCAGGCGCGGAGCCGGTGAAGCAGGGCGCGGTCGGGGTGGGGCGCAGCCCTGCTGGCCGCCAGAGGGCGTCGAATGGCCGGAGACGGGGCTCTGGCGGCGGGTGCTCGGCTGCTCGGCGCGGACGTCGGGGCGGCGCACGCAGCAGGGCGCGGACGTCGGGGCGGCGCACGCAGCAGGGCGCGGACGGGCGCGGTGCTCGGCGCGGAACGAGCGCGTTGCCCTGCACGGCGCGGACGGGTGCGGACCCTGCGCTGCACGGCGGCGTTCCTAGCGGCGGCCGCGCAGGAGCTGCGGGAAGCAGGGGCGGGCGGCGCGCCGGGGAGGTAGAGAGAGGAGCCGGCGGCTGGGGGCCGGCGGCGGCTGCTGCAGGGGAGAGGAGGGAGAGGAGCCGGCGGCGACTGCTGCAGGGGAGAGGAGGGAGAGGAGCCGGCGGCTGGGGCCGGCGTCTGCAGGGGAGAGGAAGCCCCCGGCGGCTGTAGGACTGGAAACCCTAAACCTAGGCTGATGATACCATGTTGGAATGCGAACATAAACCCTAAAACAGGGCTAGGAGTGGTATTAATAGACTGAGTAAATGGGCCAGGCCCAATACAATGAGGGTGATATGGTAATTACAGGGGAACACCCCAAACCCTAGACGGGTAGTCTAACAATGCTCAAAACTACAGGAGGTTCCAAGTAAAACATGTTCTACGAATTATTTAAATGAAGAAAATAGAACTTATGTATTTTACAGAAATACCCTCAACAGATACACTTTGCCAATCAGATTAATCAATCCGATCAAGCTTGTAGTAGGATGTCTAGCCATTTCCAGTTAAGTTCACTGCTTAAAACATGATCCAGAATTCCAGATGCATAGGTTAACCAAACAATCTATATGACCGGTAGATCATATTGGGAACGAATGTGCTTCTAACTTTAAAAGTGATGTGACACTTAAAACGCATTCGAGATATAAGAAAGCCTCAAGACAAGCAAAAGCCAATTTGAATATTACCTTCCTCACATGTCAACATATAATTATCAACAAGACATTCAATAGCCTGAAACATATATAAATGAATTGTATTTAGGAGCCTGCGAAGTTAGAATATCATGTAGCATTATATCAACTCAAAAGACCGTCAACAAGAATTGTAATTGCCAAATATTCAAGAAAAGTCATGGTTATTAATGCGGTAAAACGTTAAAACGTTATGAACCACCTTTTTAACATTTAAACATTGAAACGAACGTTGAGACGTCTTTTCAGACTTCACATAAAATGACAGGATATCACAAAACAAATAGCATAAAATAAAACAGATCAAGTTCAACTACATATGTCTATGTAACTATGCAACATGCAAGTTACAACTTGTATCTATGATCAGTAACCATCATTCAACATGCAAGTTACAACCTAAAACTTTTTTTCTCGAAAGCGCAGGAGAACTGCGCAATAATATATTAAAGAAGAGGAGCATATACAAGAAACAAACTAGAAGGCCCTACGGCGGCCAATAGCAGGCATACAGACATCCATCCATGTCTAAAAACTAACAAGAACTACCACAGTGCTAGCTAACTAGCAGGGAGGCCCGGAATGGGGGTGGTAAGCAAAGACAAACTTGATGACTGAAAGTCTGAAACTTGATGACTGAGCATCGCCACACCGGCTGCTTCAGGATGGAGGGAGGCTGTCTTGGCGGTGCTGGACTGCTGGAGGAGGGGGCAGAGGAGAGGACGGAGGTCGGCGGCGTTGGACGCTGGAACAGGTCCAGGGCGGCAGGCGTGCCACTGGAGGTGGATGCGAGCGGGCGGCGGCGCTACTGGAGGAGAGGGGTCGGCGGCGGTGCTGGAGGGAGTCGGGCGGTGCTAGCGGGACCTGGAGAGGATGGAGGCGGGCAGCAGCGCTAGCAAGAGCTAGAGAAGAGGATGGAGGCGCTTGCATGCGCTAGCAGCAGCACAGGGAGCCAGGAGAAATAAGTCGTGTCCTATTTTTTTTTGGCCTGGGAGAGGCCCAACAACGTGTATAGAACGTCCTAAACGGGCCCAAAACGTCCAAAAACGAGAAAACAACATTTAAGCAACGTTTAAACGTGAAAACAGACGTTCTACGTGATTTTGCTAAAACGCCCAGAGACATTCTACAGTCTAATCACGTTTTATCGTTTAAACGACGTTTTAATAACAATGAGAAAAACTAAGTTTTTTATAGAATGCTATGAACTCATTTCAATTTTCAGAATTTGCGGAAACAAAAGTAGTAAACAGGGTGTGACACATTGTTCATTTGGCACTACAAGTAATAGCACTATAGTTATAACTTACAAGACACATGTCCACAATATTCAAAGGTTAGGCATCAGGTATTTAAGTATTGATGGTAAAGTGATGTTTAAGCAATAAGGCGAGCCTCGCCATGTAAGGTGTCCTGTCACGTTACCGAGAGAGTAAGGCGAGAGCAAAACAGAGGGTGCTGCAGCGGCGGCGCGCATGGGGCTGTGGCGGCGGCGCGCGACACCGGCCAGTCAATCAGAGGAAGGAGAGAGGAGCTGCGGGGGGAGAGAGTTGTGGTTGCAGGGGGAGGGAGAACTGTGACTGTGGGGAGGGGAAGAGATGCTACGGCTGGAGAGTGGAGACTTGGTTTTAACCTAAAACTGGTGTTGGCCTGGATTGGTTGGGCCGTTGGGCTGACTTGTTGTAAGCTTCTTTCATTTTTCCTATTTCTCTCCTCTACTAGGCTAAAATGGGCCTACTAGGACTTATAGTTTTGCTAGATTATTTATTAATTTTGAATTAATGTTATATAAATAATATTTGGCCTAATCTTCTATATTACTATATAATTAAGGCATCGCCTCGCCTTACGCTTTACCGCCTAAAAGGTAAAAAGGGGGGTCGATCGCCTTACATCGCCGTACCGCCTTAATAACAATGTAAGTATCATTTAACTTTAACAGAAGCAGCATGTGCATCATGAGTGTCAGACTCAGCATGTCATAGAATTCAGACTACCTAAGTGAGAAATATACGGGTCAAATAAAATAAGAAACACATAAAACAATTCAGATATTATGTAAGGTGTGTACACTGTACACATGGAATTATATATTACAATAATAATAACATGATACTGCATGTTCTTTTTCATCATAAAAATATAGTACTGTCATTGAGTCACTGTTCTTCTCACCTCATAACACAGAGGATCGGCTTTAACAGCTGCCTTGTACCTGAGACCAAGAAGGAAGAAAATCATATAGATCAGGTACAACACAAGACTAATAAGAAGAAGCATAACCAAACTTTCAACTTTATTTTACTATATAACTCTAAATTAAGGATAGAAACTTGAAGGGATAAAGTAGAACTAATTCAACTTTAAAGTGTACAAGGAAAAACATTTTAGCAAAAGTGCACAAAAACTAATTGAATATATTGATGGTAATGGTACTATTTTGAAATACACAACCAATTTTAACCAAAAGAAAAGCAAATGAAGCTACTTAGCTTTACCATTGGCGAGCAAGATCACGGTTATCCAGTGCTTCATACGCCTTGCCACGTAAGAAACATAGAGCTGATTTGATCTGGCAAGCAAGTATTATAGTAGTAAGCAATCATCCAACAACCAGAAAGGGGAAGATGTTCAGGGAGGGAAGGGGCATCATCACACATTGATCTCATGATCTTCAGCGTCCTTGTCAAAATATATATCACTGCCAACATCATGATCAAGGACATTTCCATGCTCATCCACTTTTGCATCCCCAAGCATCAACAAACACTGATGCCACTCTTTCAACTCCTCCTAATAAACAAAGAAACAAAACTGTGAAGTTGAAGTTGTAGCAGAAGCCCGAAGCTCTCGCTAAGTTAACAATCTAGACTTTCCTAGAAACAGAAAAGTGAGACCTTCAGCTAAAAATCCATATATGACAAACACATTTATGTAAATCATGTCACACCATCTTATATGCCCACTTGCTCTTTTGTTTGCTTTAATTTCCAGGATTAGTAGAAATACATCAGAAACATGCTGCAGTACTGACTATTTTCCCTCTAAGAAATCCTAACATTGCACTAAGTAGCTCCAAGTAGCAGGAGACTGATCAAAAAATACTACAAAGGGGATGTTTGGCATGGCTCTAGAGTAAAATTCCAAGGTAGAGCTAGACAGAGCCAGCCAAATACTCTAACTCTAAATTTAGGTCATGTTTGGGACAGCTCCAACTCCAGAAAATTTGGTATTGTTGGTGGAGCAGGTCATTAGGTGCTCCAGAAAATTTAGAAGACATTTTGTTTATTATTTAGATTAAAAATATTTTAGAACTATTTAAATTGATATTATAAACTACATCTTCACACTAGAGCCATCCCAAACACTCCCTTAGGGTACAAATTTTTGGAGTACCTCTTTTGCTGCTCAGAAATCTTTAAAAATCAAACTAAATATGGAGTTTGACTACTTGAAGGTATTTTCCCAGCACTACCACCGATTATAAGAAAACAATCAAGACTCCCGAGCAAAACCAGTCCATCCAGAGTAAAACTAATCTAGAGTGGAGCAGAGCCATACCAAACACCCCAAGAACACAATCAATTTATTTAGTGAAAAAACATTAATCAAGGCACCGTGTGGACATTTAGAAGCTTTCCACTACAGGCCCAAAACGAATTTGATGGCACTAGGGGCGCCATGTATCTGAGCAAATGCACAAATACGCCCAAAAAACATCACCCGAAATAGAATCAAGCGAATCTCAGTATTTTTAACAATCAGCTGAAATGCCAGCAGCCCAGCAAGGTGTTCAGCCAAAGTATTAGCCCAGAACGCCTGACGAAATGTCGACTTGTTGAGAGCTGCTGGTAATCGCCCCGCGATCCAAACAGCGAGGAGCAGAACGCGGCCCCCACATTGACACGCATGCGACGTGCGCGAAGGGATGAAACGGCGCCGGGGGTGGGGGTGGGGTTCTCTGCAGCCTTACGAGGCACTTGGCGGCGAGGAATCTGAACCGGAGGTCGCGGAGCAGACGAGAATTGTTGAGGAGGTGGAGCGCGCGGCGGAATTGGCGGCCGAGAAAGAGTGCCTGCGCGAGCATGTAGACGTCGCCAGGATCCCCCGTGGCCGCAGCCACCTTGTCAGCGAGGAAGATGGCCGACGTGTAGAGGTGCTTACCGGCGCTGTCCCGCACCACCCCGCGCAGCCGCTCCAGTGCCTCCTCCCTCATCTCCGGCGGCGGATCGGTGGCCTCTCCTATTCTCCTCCGCTTGGGGCTAGGCTCGGCGGATGCGGACGATGTGGGCAGGACGCGAGGGAAACCGAAATTTGAGTTCCGCATTCGAATTTAGGGTTCGGGATGGTTTCGAAGGGAAAAGAAGCAGCAGTGCCATGTCTCGTCATTGTGGGTCAGTGTGTTTGTTTTGGTTACTCTCCACCAATTATTTTATTATCAATATTTTATATCTTTACTCTTTATATACTATATTAAAATAGCCACGCGTCAATATTTTAAAAAACCTTATATTTCTTTAAAATCAAGCTATAATCTCGTTTATACTACTATAATATAAAATGTTTATGTAAAAATAAGGTGAAATTATATATAAGTGAGTGTTTTGAACCTTATTTGTTCACTTCACGTTCACACCCACCTAACAATAGAAAATATATATTGTGTGTCTTATTAAAACAAAATTTATCCTATGACATATATATAAAAATTGTAGCAATACACGGACATATGCCGTATATATATATATATATATATATATATATATATATATATATATATAATATTAAAAACTTAATGTATTTAGTGCTACCACAGTTTCATCCTACGCACCGACACTTAGGACCCGCCCCACGCGCCCCGCCTCGGAGCCGTGCCCTATGGGGCTCATGCCCAGCACCCGCGCAGCGCTCTCTCATATACTGACCTATAGACCCCAGTGCTCGCGCAGCTACTGTGCCTTCTGAAAGGGAATTAGGCTTACACATATTTCCTAATTGATTTTGGTAGTTGAATTGCACAACACAAATAATTGGACTAACTAGTTTGCTCTAGTCTATAAGTTATACAGGTTCCAAAGGTTCACACTAAGCCAATAAAAAGACCAAGAAAAGGGTTCAAACAAAGGGAGCAAGGGACAACCGAAGGCTGCCCTGGTCTGGCGCACCGGACTGTCCGGTGTGCCACCGGACAGTGTCCGGTGCACCAGGGGACTCCAAGCCAAACTTCGCACCTTCGGGAATTTTCAGAGGCGCTTCGCTATAATTCACCGGACTGTCCGGTGCTCCAGAGGAGAGCGACTCTGAACTCGCCAGCTTCGGGAATTCGCTCCGCTATAATTCACCGGACATGTCCTGTGCACACCGGACTGTCCAGTGAGCCAGCGGAGCAACGGCTACTTCGCGCCAACGGTCGTCTGCAACACATTAAATGCGCGCCAGCGCGCGCAGAGGAGCAGAGCACGCGTGGGTGGCACACCGGACAGTCTACAGGACTTGTCTGGTGCACCACCGAACAGCCAGGCGGGCCCACACGTCAGAGCTCCAACGGTCGGAACCCAACGACCTGGTGACGTGGCTGGCGCACCGGACTGTCCGGTGCGCCATGCGACAGCATCCTCCATCAAACGACTAGTTTGGTGGTTGGGGTTATAAATACCCCCAACCACCCCACATTCAAGTCATCCAAGTTTTCCAACTTCCAACCACTTACAAGAGCTCTAGCATTCAATTCTAGACACACCCAAGTGATCAAATCCTCTCCCAATTCCACAAAAGCTTTAGTGTTAAGTGAGAGAGATTTGTTGTGTTCTTTTAAGCTCTTGCGCTTGGATTGCTTTCTTTCTCATTCTTTCTTGAGATCAAACTCACTTGTAATTGAGGCAAGAGACACCAATCGTGTGGTGATCCTTGTGGGAACTTTGTGTTCCAAGTGATTGAGAAGAAAAGCTCACTCGGTCCGAGGGACCGTTTGAGAGAGGGAAAGGGTTGAAAGAGACCCGGTCTTTGTGACCACCTCAACAGGGAGTAGGTTTGCAAGAACCGAACCTCAGTAAAACAAATCCGCGTGTCACACTCATTATTCGCTTGCGATTTGTTTTACGCCCTCTCTCTCGGACTCGTTTCTATTTCTAACGCTAACCCGACTTGTAGTTGTGATTAATTTTGTGAATTTCAATTTCGCCCTATTCACCCCCCTCTAGGCGACTTTCAATTGGTATCAAAGCCCGGTGCTTCATTAGAGCCTAACCGCTCGAAGTGATGTCGGGAGAACACGCCAAGAAGGAGATGGAGATCGGCGACAAGCCCACTACAAGCCACGGGAAGGCTTCATCGGAAGAGTCACGCAAAAAGGGGAAAGGGAAGGAGAAGAAAGCCTCTTCCCACAAGTCGCATCAGAGTGGCGACAAGAAAAAGAAGATGAGGAAGGTGGTCTACTACGAGACCGATACCTCATCACCTTCCACCTCCGGCTCCGACGCGCCCTCCGTAACTTCTAAGCGCCATGAGCGCAAGAAGTTTAGTAAGATCCCCCTACGCTACCCTCGCATTCCTAAACATACGCCTTTACTTTCCGTCCCATTAGGCAAACCACCAACCTTTGATGGTGAAGATTATGCTAGGTGGAGTGATTTAATGTGGTTTCACCTAACCTCACTCCACAAAAGTATATGGGATGTTGTTGAGTTTGGTGTACAGGTACCATCCGTAGGGATGAGGATTATGATGAGGACGAGGTGGCCCAAATCGAGCACTTCAACTCCCAAGCCACAACTATACTCCTCGCCTCTCTAAGTCGAGAGGAGTATAACAAGGTGCAAGGATTAAAGAGCGCCAAGGAAGTTTGGGACGTGCTCAAGACCGCGCACGAGGGAGATGAACTAACCAAGATCACCAAGCGGGAGACGATCGAGGGGGAGCTCGGTCGCTTCCGGCTTCGCAAAGGAGAAGAGCCACAAGACATGTACAACCGGCTCAAAACCTTGGTGAACTAAGTGCGCAACCTCGGGAGCAAAAAGTGGGATGACCACGAGATGGTTAAGGTTATTCTTAGATCACTTATTTTCCTTAACCCTACTCAAGTTCAATTAATTCGTGGTAATCCTAGATATACACTAATGACTCCCGAGGAAGTAATCGGGAATTTTGTGAGCTTTGAGTATATGATCAAGGGCTCAAAGAAAATCAATGAGCTAGATGATCCCTTCACATCCGAAGCACAACCGGTTGCATTCAAGGCAACGGAGGAGAAGAAGGAGGAGTCTACATCAAGTAGACAACCAATCGACGCCTCAAAGCTCGACAATGAGGAAATGGCGCTCGTCATCAAGAGCTTCTGCCAAATCCTCAAGCAAAGGAGAGGGAAAGATTACAAGCCCCGCTCCAAGAAGGTTTGATACAAGTGTGGTAAGCTCGGTCACTTTATAGCAAAATGTCCTATTTCTAGTGACAGGGGCGACGACAAGAAGGGGAGAAGAAAGGAGAAGAAGAAATACTACAAGAAGAAGGGTGGCGACGCCCACGTATGCCGCGAGTGGGACTCGGACGAGAGCTCCTCCGACGAGAACGCCGCCAACATCGCCATCAACAAAGGCCTTCTCTTCCCCAACGTCGGCCACAAGTGCCTCATGGCAAAGGACGACAAAAAGAAGAAGGTTAAATCTAAATCCTCCACTAAATATGAGTCCTCTAGTGATGATAATGCTAGTGATGAGAAAGATAATTTACGTACCCTTTTTGCCAACCTAAGCATGCAACAAAAGGAAAAATTAAATGAATTAATTAGTGCCATCCATGAGAAGGATGACCTCTTGGACACCCAAGAGGACTTCCTAATCAAGGAAAACAAAAAGCATGTTAAGGTTAAAAATACTTATGCTCTAGAAGTTGAAAAATGTGAGAAATTAACTAGTGAGCTAAGCACTTACCATGAGACCATTGACAACCTTAGAAATGAAAATGCTAGTTTAAATGCTAAGGTTGATTCAAATGTTTGTGATGTTTCAATTCCCAATCTCAGAAATGATAATGATGATTTGCTTGCTAAGATTGAATAATTAAACATTTCTCTTGCTAGCCTTAGAAATGAAAATGAAAGATTGCTTACTAAGGCTAAAGAACTAGATGTTTGTAATGTTACAATTTCCGATCTTAGAGATAAAAATGATATATTGCGTGCTAAGATTGTTGAACTTAATTCTTGCAAACCCTCTACATCTACCGTTGAACACACTACTATTTGCACTAGATGTAGAGATGTTAACATTGATGCTATTCATGATCACATGGCTTTAATTAAACAACAAAATGATCATATAGCAAAGTTAGATGCTAAAATTGCCGAGCATGACTTAGAAAACGAAAAGTTTAAATTTGCTAGAAGCATGCTTTATAGAGGGAGACGCCCTGCCATTAAGGACGACATTGGTTTCCAACAGGGAGGCAATGTCAAACTTAATGCCCCTCCTAAGAAATTGTCCAACTTTGTTAAGGGCAAGGCTCCCATGCATCAAGATAACGAGGGTTACATTTTGTATCCTATCGGTTATCCTGAGAGCAAAATTAGGAGAACTCATTCTAGGAAGTCTCACTCTGGCCCTAACCATGCATTTATGTATAAGGGTGAGACATCTAGTTCTAGGCAACCAACCCGTGTGTAACACCCTAAATCTCATTTTGAGAATATAGCACAATTTCTCAAAGACCTTGCATTAGAATTTTTTTTCTTTTCTCTCTCTCTAGAACTCTCATAACATTTGAAGACTCATCTCCCTACTTAAAAGCATTTGCTTAAGTGAATAAAATAATAAATAGAACCATATTTGGCACTCATGTTGGAGTTTTAATTGTATGTGCATTTAAAATAATAATAAAATATAATAATGGAATTGAGAATTTGAAGTTAACCCAAAGTTGCACTTTGGGGTTTTGGAAATATTATGTAAAAGAGAAAAAGAGAAGATATATATATATAATATAAAGGAAATTTATATATTTCCAAGACTTATACTTTTAAAGTCACATTATAAATTAAGAATAAGCTTGACACAAGTTTGAATTCAAGTTAGAAACTCAAATTGAACTTGAAAATAAGAAAGAAAGGGGAAATCAGAAAAAGAAAAGGAATAAAAAGCTTACTGGGCCAAACAAACCTTTTCGCGGCCCACTCCACTTTCTTACCCGCGCAGCCCACCTAAACTCTTCTTCTCTTGACGCATGGTCAGCCGACCTGTGGGCCATCCCCGTCAGCTTCTTATTCCCTCGCTCGATGCTGCCGAACTAACAAACGCCGCGGTCTCCGCCGTTCTCCGCGCGCGATCTCTGGCTCCGTCCGTAGCTACCGGGGTTAGTTCATCGGCCGAGCTCGCACGTGCTAGGCGCTTGCCCTGTCCCTATAAATCAACGTGACCCTCGTCCTCCAGCACGGAAGTGTCGTCGCCGTGACCACGCTCTGCGTCGCCGCGAGCTCTGCGTGTGGTGTAGTCGCGACCGGACCGGGAAGAAGCACCTGGGCATACGCATACCCTCGCAAAGGCACGGCCTTGACTTGGCCGGACTGGTGACGGCGAGTGGAGCACGGATTTCGTCGTCAGGGTTGAAGTTCGTGGTGAATCCGCACTTCCGCGTGTACTGGCTTCGGTGCCGACTAATTGCTTGTAAGAACTCCCCTACAAACATTGGCTACCCTCTAGATTACATAATGCGCCGGTTAATTTTGGAGTTAGCGCGCCTGGGGGTCGGATTGGGCCAGCTCCGGCCAAGCTTCGTCGCGAATCCAGGGCGGCGCCGCCGCAGGGGTGTCGCGGGTTAGGGACGACTTTGAGACCGTCCGATTTAGGTTGTGCGGTGGAGATTTAGTTGGCTGTAGCGTTTTGGGGATCAATCGCGACCGTCGATTAGCGATCGAGCGGTTTTCCTGGAGCTAGGGTGTGCGACCGTTGGATCTGATCGGATGTATGGGATCCTCTCTCGGCTATTTAAATCCTGGGCGTTGATCACTGATCGAACGACACGGAATGCGTACCGGTTCGTCGTTGCGGGCTTTTAATCTGGGACCTCGGTTCTGGATCGGGCGGCTCAGATTCCATCTTACCCCTTCACCGCGGTCATTTTCTAAATGAGGCCCTCGGATTTCGATGAATTAACCCGCCGTCCACCCTGACTGTACTCAGAGTCTTAGGAATTTTTACGCGCCAGCCCCTGCACTTTCCAGAAAATGGCGCCCAGTCCAGAGATTTATAAAACTCAGTAAAAGTGATTAGAAAATGATTTTTAATATGAAAATAAATGCTAGAACTTGTATAAATCATATAAAAATTGTTTAAACTCCAAATTGAACCATTTCAGTTCCTATAAATTTGTTTTAATATTTATCATCACTCAGTAACACTGTTTTAACATGAAACCCAAAATATAATTTCTCTCTTAATTAATTTTGTATCAAATACATAAAACCTTAGAAAAATCATAACTCTTTCGTTTTAACTCCGATTTGATCCGTTCAAGTTGCGTTAGTCTCGTAGCTTCGCGTAGATTATTTTTATGCAGTATATACTTATGTTTGGTGTAATGTTAATCTTGCCTATACACCGTTTGTTTGTATTGCTACGACTAGCGTGAGGTCACGAGTCACCTGAAGATCATCCTGGTACCTGGAAATCTCAAGTCCCAGGCAAGTTGTGCCCTTGATCACTTCTTTTTACCCACTCATGTTCTAATTAATCATAATGATCTGCATAGGTTAATTTTGATGGGACCCAATAGGATACCCTAGTTTGTCTATCTTTATACCTTGTTTACCACTGAACTTTTGATAGTCGCCTAGAGGGGGGGGGTGAATAGGGCGAAACTGAAATTTATAAATATAAACACAACTACAAGCCGGGTTAGCGTTAGAAATATAAACGAGTCCACGAGAGAGGGCGCAAAACAAATCGCAAGCAAAAAGAGTGTGACACGCGGATTTGTTTTACCGAGGTTCGGTTCTCGCAAACCTACTCCCCGTTGAGGAGGCCACAAAGGCTGGGTCTCTTTCAACCCTTCCCTCTCTCAAACGATCCCACGGATCGAGTGAGCTTTCTCTACTTCTCAATCAACCGGGAACAAAACTTCCCCGCAAGGGCCACCACACAATTGGTGCCTCTTGCCTTGGTTACAATTGAGTTTGATCACAAGAACAAGTGAGAAAGAAAAGAATGCGATCCAAGCGCAAGAGCTCGAAAGAACACAAGCAAATCACTCTCTCTAGTCACTATGGTGTTGTGTGGAATGTGGAGAGGACTTGATCTATTTGGTGTGTCTAGAATTGAATGCTAGAGCTCTTGTAGTAGTTGAGAAGTGAAAAACTTGGATGCAATGAATGGTGGGGTGGTTGGGGTATTTATAGCCCCAACCACCAAACTTGACCGTTGGCTGGAGGCGTCTGTTTGATGGCGCACCGGACAGTCCGGTGCACACCGGACAGTCCGGTGCCCCCTGCCACGTCATCATTGCCGTTGGATTCTGACCGTTGGAGCTTCTGACATGTGGGCCCGTCTGGGTGTCCGGTGCACACCGGACAGGTACTGTTTGATGTCCGGTGCACCGGCATGGGCGATCCTGACGTCTGCGCGCGTTGCGCGCGCATTAAATGCACCGCAGGGAGCCGTTGGCACCGCAGAGAGCCGTTGCTCCGCTGGCACACCGGACAGTCCGGTGCACACCGGACAGTCCGGTGAATTTTAGCGGAGCGGCTGTCGCGCGAACCCGAGGCTGGCGAGTTCCTGAGGCCGACCTCCCTTGGCGCACCGGACACTGTCCGGTGTACACCGGACAGTCCGGTGAATTATAGCGGAGTCGCCTCAGGGAATTCCCGAAGGTGGCTAGTTCGAGTCTGTGTCCCCCTGGTGCACCGGACATGTCCGGTGGCACACCGGACAGTCCGGTGCGCCAGACCAGGGGTGCCTTCGGTTGCCCCTTTGCTCCTATGTTGAATCCAAAACTTGGTCTTTTTATTGGCTGAGAGTGAACCTTTAGCACCTGTATAACTTATACACTAGAGCAAACTAGTTAGTCCAATTGTTTGTGTTGGGCAATTCAACCACCAAAATTATATAGGAACTAGGTGTAAGCCTAATTCCCTTTCAATCTCCCCCTTTTTGGTGATTGATGCCAACACAAACCAAAGCAAATATAGAAGTGCATAATTGAACTAGTTTGCATAATGTAAGTGTAAAGGTTGCTTGGAATTGAGCCAATATTTAAAACTTACAAGATATGCATGGATAGTTTCTTTCTTATATAATATTTTGGACCACGCTTGCACCACATGTTTTGTTTTTGCAAATTCTTTTGTAAACTCTTTTCAAAGTCATTTTGCAAGATAGTCAAAGGTAAATGAATAAGATTTGCAAAGCATTTTCAAGATTTGAAATTTTCTTTCTTTGTCCAAATGCTTTTCCTTTGACTAAAACAAAACTCCCCCTAAAAGAGATCCACCTCTTAGCGTTCAAGAGGGTTTTGATATACCAAGTTTTGAAATACTACTTGCTCCCCCTTTTGAACACAATAGGATACAAATTTGATAAAAATCTTTGGAGAACACAAAATTATTGAAATGGGTGGTGGTGCGGTCCTTTTGCTTTGGGCTCATTTCTCCCCCTTTTTGGCATGAATCGCCAAAAACGGAATCATTAGAGCCCTCGAAGTGCTATCTTCCCCTTTGGTCATAAATAAAAGAGTTAAGATTATACCAAAGACGAAGTCCTTTTCTGTGAAGCTCATTTCTCCCCAAGAAATAGAGAGTTGCTTGGAGTGATGGCGAAGTATGAGTTACGGAGTGGAAGCCTTTGTCTTCGCCGAAGACTCCAATTCCCTTTCAATATACCTATGACTTGGTTTGAAATAGACTTGAAAACACATTAGTCATAGCATATGAAAGAGATATGATCAAAGGTATATAAATGTGCTATGTGTGCAATCTAGCAAAAGAAGTTGCGAGAATCAAGAATATTAAGCTCATGCCTAAGTTTGGTAAAGGATTGTTCATCGAGCGGTTTGGTAAAGATATCGGCTAATTGATCTTTAGTATTAATGTAAGATATCTCGATATCTCCCTTTTGTTGGTGATCCCTAAGAAAATGGTACCGAATGGCTATGTGTTTAGTGCGGCTATGCTCGACGGGATTGTCGGCCATTTTGATTGCACTCTCATTATCACATAGCAAAGGGACTTTGGTTAATTTGTAACCATAGTCCCGCAGGGTTTGCCTCATCCAAAGCAATTGCGCGCAACAATGGCCTGCGGCAATGTACTCGGCTTCGGCGGTGGAAAGAGCGACCGAATTTTGCTTCTTTGAAGCCCAAGACACCAAGGATCTTCCCAAGAACTGGCAAGTCTCTGATGTGCTCTTCCTATTAATCTTACACCCCGCCCAATCGGCATCCGAATAACCAATCAAATCAAATGTGGATCCCCGAGGGTACCAAAGCCCAAACTTAGGAGTATAAACCAAATATCTCAAGATTCGTTTTACGGCCGTAAGGTGGGATTCCTTAGGGTCGGATTGGAATCTTGCACACATGCAAACGGAAAGCATAATATCCGGTCGAGATGCACATAAATAGAGTAATGAACCAATCATCGACCGATATACCTTTTGATCCACGGACTTACCTCCCATGTCGAGGTCGAGATGCCCATTAGTTCCCATGGGTGTCTTGATGGGCTTGGCATCCTTCATCCCAAACTTGTTTAGAATGTCTTGAGTGTACTTCGTTTGGCTGATGAAGGTGCCTTCTTGGAGTTGCTTTACTTGAAATCCTAGGAAATACTTCAACTCCCCCATCATAGACATCTCGAATTTCTGTGTCATGATCCTACTAAACTCTTCACATGTAGACTCGTTAGTAGACCCAAATATAATATCATCAACATAAATTTGGCATACAAACAAGTCATTCTCAAGTGTTTTAGTAAAGAGCGTAGGATCGGCCTTTCCGACTTTGAAGCCATTTGTAATAAGGAAATCTCTAAGGCATTCATACCATGCTCTTGGGGCTTGCTTGAGCCCATAAAGCGCCTTAGAGAGCTTATAAACATGGTTAGGATACTCACTGTCTTCAAAGCCGGGAGGTTGCTCAACATAGACCTCTTCCTTGATTGGTCCGTTGAGGAAGGCACTTTTCACGTCCATTTGATAGAGCTTAAAGCCATGGTAAGTAGCATAGGCTAATAATATGCGAATTGATTCAAGCCTAGCTACGGGTGCATAGGTTTCACCAAAATCCAAACCTTCGACTTGTGAATACCCCTTGGCCACGAGTCGAGCTTTGTTCCTAGTCACCACACCATGCTCATCTTGCTTGTTGCGGAAGACCCACTTGGTTCCTACAACATTTTGATTAGGACGTGGAACTAAATGCCATACCTCATTTCTAGTGAAGTTGTTGAGCTCCTCTTGCATTGCCACCACCCAATCCGAATCTTGAAGTGCTTCCTCTACCCTGTGTGGCTCAATAGAGGAAACAAAAGAGTAATGTTCACAAAAATGTGCAACCCGAGATCGAGTAGTTACCCCCTTATGAATGTCGCCGAGGATGGTGTCGACGGGGTGATCTCGTTGGATTGCTTGGTGGACTCTTGGGTGTGGCGGTCTTTGTTCTTCATCCTCCTTGTCTTGATCATTTGCATCTCCCCCTTGATCAATGCCGTCATCTTGAGGTGGCTCATTTGCTTGATCTTCTTCTTTATCAACTTGAGCCTCATCCTCATTTTGAGTTGGTGGAGATGCTTGCGTGGAGGAGGATGGTTGATCTTGTGCATGTGAAGGCTCTTCGGATTCCTTAGGACACACATCCCCAATGGACATGTTCCTTAGCGCGATGCACGGAGCCTGTTCTTCACCTATCTCATCAAGATCAACTTGCTCTACTTGAGAGCCGTTAGTCTCATCAAACACAACGTCACAAGAAACTTCAACTAGTCCAGAGGACTTGTTAAAGATTCTATATGCCCTTGTGTTTGAGTCATATCCTAGTAAAAAGCCTTCTACAGTCTTAGGAGCAAATTTTGATTTTCTACCTCTTTTAACAAGAATAAAGCATTTGCTACCAAAGACTCTAAAATAAGAAATGTTGGGCTTTTTACCGGTTAGGAGTTCATACGATGTCTTCTTGAGGATTCGGTGAAGATATAACCGGTTGATGGCGTAGCAGGCGGTGTTGACCGCCTCGGCCCAAAACCGATCCGAAGTCTTGTATTCATCAAGCATGGTCCTTGCCATGTCCAATAGAGTTCGATTCTTCCTCTCCACTACACCATTTTGTTGTGGTGTGTAGGGAGAAGAGAACTCATGCTTGATGCCCTCCTCCTCAAGGAAGCCTTCAATTTGAGAGTTCTTGAACTCCGTCCCGTTGTCGCTTCTTATTTTCTTGATCCTTAAGCCGAACTCATTTTGAGCCCGTCTCAAGAATCCCTTTAAGGTCTCTTGGGTTTGAGATTTTTCCTGTAAAAAGAATACCCAAGTGAAGCGAGAATAATCATCCACAATTACAAGGCAGTACTTACTACCGCCGATGCTTATGTAAGCGATTGGGCCGAACAAATCCATGTGAAGGAGCTCCAGTGGCCTGTCGGTAGTCATAATGTTTTTGTGTGGATGATGGACACCAACTTGCTTCCCGGCTTGGCATGCGCTACAAATCCTGTCTTTCTCAAAATAAACATTGGTTAGTCCTAAAATGTGTTCTCCCTTTAGAAGCTTGTGAAGATTCTTCATTCCAACATGGGCTAGTCGGCGGTGCCAAAGCCAACCCAAGTTAGTCTTAGCAACTAAGCAAGTGTCGAGTTCAGCTCTATCAAAATCTACCAAGTATAGCTGACCCTCTAACACTCCCTTAAATGCTATTGAATCATCACTTCTTCTAAAGACAGTAACACCAATATCAGTAAAAAGACACTTGTAGCCCATTTTGCATAATTGGGATACGGAAAGCAAATTGTAATCTAAAGAATCTACAAGAAAAACATTTGAAATGGAATGGTCAGGAGATATAGATATTTTACCAAGACCTTTGACCAAACCTTGATTTCCATCCCCGAATGTGATCGCTCTTTGGGGATCTTGGTTTTTCTCATATGAGGAGAACATCCTTTTCTCCCCTGTCATGTGGTTTGTGCACCCGCTGTCGAGTATCCAACTTGAGCCCCCGGATGCATAAACCTACAAAACAATTTTAGTTCTTGACTTTAGGTACCCAAATGGTTTTGGGTCCTTTGGCATTAGACACAAGAACTTTGGGTACCCAAACACAAGTCTTGGAGCCCTTGTGCTTGCCCCCGACATATTTGGCAACTACCTTGCCGGATTTGTTAGTCAACACATAAGATGCATCAAAAGTTTTAAATGAAATGCTATGTTCATTTGATGCACTAGGGGTTTTCTTTCTAGGCAACTTAGCACGGGTTGGTTGCCTAGAACTAGATGTCTCACTCTTATACATAAAAGCATGGTTAGAACCAGAGTGAGATTTCCTAGAATGAATTTTCCTAATCTTGCTCTCAGGATAACCGGCAGGGTACAAAATGTAACCCTCGTTATCTTGAGGCATGGGAGCCTTGCCCTTAACAAAATTTGACAATCTTTTAGGAGGGGCACTAAGTTTGACATTGTCTCCCCTTTGGAAGCCAATGCCATCCTTAATGCCCGGGCGTCTCCCATTATAAAGCATGCTACGAGCAAATTTAAATTTCTCATTTTCTAAGTTGTGCTCGGCAATTTTAGCATCTAATTTAGCTATATGATCATTTTGTTGTTTAATTAAAGCCATGTGATCATGAATAGCATTAACATCAACATCTCTACATCTAGTACAAATAGTGACATGCTCAATGGTAGATGTAGATGGTTTGCAAGAGTTAAGTTCAACAATCTTAGCATGAAGGATATCATTTTTATCTCTAAGATTGGAAATTGTATCATTGCAAACATCAAGATCTTTAGCCTTAGCAATTAGATTTTCATTTTCCATTCTAAGGCTAGCAAGAGAAATGTTTAATTCTTCAATCCTAGCAAGCAAATCATCATTATTATCTCTAGGGTTGGGAATTGAAACATTGCAAACATGAGAATCAACCTTAGCTAACAAATTAGCATTTTCATTTCTAAGGTTGTCTATTGTTTCATTGCAGGTGCTTAGCTCACTAGATAATTTTTGACATTTTTCAATTTCTAGAGCATAAGCATTTTTAACCTTAACATGCTTCTTATTTTCTTTAATAAGGAAGTCCTCTTGAGAGTCCAAAAGGTCATCCTTTTCATGAATAGCACTAACCAATTCATTGAGTTTCTCTTTTTGTTGCATGTTAAGGTTGGCAAAGAGAACACGCAAATTATCCTCCTCATCACTAGCATTATCATCACTAGAAGATTCATATTTAGTGGAGGAGTTAGATTTAACCTTCTTTCGTTTGCCGTCCTTTGCCATGAGGCACTTGTGGCCGACGTTGGGGAAGAGGAGTCCTTTGGTGACGGCGATGTTGGCGGCGTCCTCGTCGTCGGAGGAGTCGCTTGAGCTTTCGTCGGAGTCCCACTCCCGACAAACATGGGCATCGCCGCCCTTCTTCTTGTAGTATCTCTTCTTCTCCTTTCTTCTTCCCTTCTTGTCGTCGCCCCTGTCACTATCACTTGATAATGGACACTTAGCAATAAAGTGACCGGGCTTACCACATTTATAGCAAACCTTCTTGGAGCGGGACTTGTAGTCTTTCCCTCTCCGTTGCTTGAGGATTTGGCGAAAGCTTTTGATGATTAAAGCCATCTCCTCGTTGTCAAGCTTGGAGGCGTCAATTGGTTGTCTACTTGGTGTAGACACCTCCTTCTTCTCCTCTATTGCCTTGAATGCCACGGGTTGAGCTTCGGATGTGGAGGGTTCATCAAGCTCATTGATCCTTTTTGATCCTTCAATCATGCATTCAAAGCTCACAAAATTCCCGATAACTTCCTCGGGGGTCATTTTTGTATATCTAGGATTACCACGAATTAATTGAACTTGAGTGGGGTTAAGGAAAATAAGAGATCTTAGAATAACCTTAACCACCTCGTGGTCATCCCACTTTACGCTCCCGAGGTTGCGCGCTTGGTTCACCAGGGTCTTGAGCCGGTTGTACATGTTTTGTGGCTCCTCCCCTTTGCGAAGCCGGAAGCGACCGAGCTCCCCCTCGATCGTTTCCCGCTTGGTGATTTTGGTGAGTTCATCACCCTCGTGCGCGGTCTTGAGTAGATCCCAAATCTCCTTCGCATTCTTCAATCCTTGCACCTTGTTATATTCCTCTCTACTTAGAGAGGCGAGGAGGATGGTTGATGCTTGGGAGTTGAAGTGCTCGATTTGGGCCACTTCGTCCGTATCATAATCCGCATCCCCTACGGATGGTACCTGCACACCAAACTCAACTACATCCCAAATACTTTTGTGGAGTGAGGTTAGATGAAATTTCATCAAATCACTCCACCTTGCATAGTCTTCACCATCAAAAGTTGGTGGTTTGCCTAGTGGGACGGAAAGTAGAGGTGTGTGCCTTGAAATACGGGGATAGCGCATGGGAATCTTACTATACTTCTTGCGCTCATGGCGCTTAGAAGTGACGGACGGTGCGTCGGAGCCGGATGTAGATGGTGATGAAGTGTCGGTCTCGTAGTAGACGACCTTCCTCATCCTCTTTTGCTTGTCCCCACTCCGATGCGGCTTGTGGGAAGAAGATTTTTCCTTCTTCTCTTTGTAGTGAGAAGAAGATTTCTTCTCCTTCCCTTTGTTGGAGGAGTTCTTCTTCTTCTCCCTCCTTGTGGTGCGGGACTCTTCCGATGAAGTGCTCCCGTGGCTTGTAGTGGGCTTTTCGCCGGTCTCCATCTCCTTCTTGGCGTGATCTCCCGACATCACTTCGAGCGGTTAGGCTCTAATGAAGCACCGGGCTCCGATACCAATTGATAGTCGCCTAGAGGGGGGTGAATAGGGCGAAACTGAAATTTATAAATATAAACACAACTACAAGCCGGGTTAGCGTTAGAAATATAAACGAGTCCACGAGAGAGGGCGCAAAACAAATCGCAAGCAAAAAGAGTGTGACACGCGGATTTGTTTTACCGAGGTTCGGTTCTCGCAAACCTACTCCCCGTTGAGGAGGCCACAAAGGCCGGGTCTCTTTCAACCCTTCCCTCTCTCAAACGATCCCACGGATCGAGTGAGCTTTCTCTACTTCTCAATCAACCGGGAACAAAACTTCCCCGCAAGGGCCACCACACAATTGATGCCTCTTGCCTTGGTTACAATTGAGTTTGATCACAAGAACAAGTGAGAAAGAAAAGAATGCGATCCAAGCGCAAGAGCTCGAAAGAACACAAGCAAATCACTCTCTCTAGTCACTATGGTGTTGTGTGGAATGTGGAGAGGACTTGATCTATTTGGTGTGTCTAGAATTGAATGCTAGAGCTCTTGTAGTAGTTGAGAAGTGAAAAACTTGGATGCAATGAATGGTGGGGTGGTTGGGGTATTTATAGCCCCAACCACCAAACTTGACCGTTGGCTGGAGGCGTCTGTTTGATGGCGCACCGGACAGTCCGGTGCACACCGGACAGTCCGGTGCCCCCTGCCACGTCATCATTGCCGTTGGATTCTGACCGTTGGAGCTTCTGACATGTGGGCCCGTCTGGGTGTCCGGTGCACACCGGACAGGTACTGTTTGATGTCCGGTGCACCGGCATGGGCGATCCTGACGTCTGCGCGCGCTGCGCGCGCATTAAATGCACCGCAGGGAGCCGTTGGCACCGCAGAGAGCCGTTGCTCCGCTGGCACACCGGACAGTCCGGTGCACACCGGACAGTCCGGTGAATTTTAGCGGAGCGGCTGTCGCGCGAACCCGAGGCTGGCGAGTTCCTGAGGCCGACCTCCCTTGGCGCACCGGACACTGTCCGGTGTACACCGGACAGTCCGGTGAATTATAGCGGAGTCGCCTCAGGGAATTCCCGAAGGTGGCTAGTTCGAGTCTGTGTCCCCCTGGTGCACCGGACATGTCCGGTGGCACACCGGACAGTCCGGTGCGCCAGACCAGGGGTGCCTTCGGTTGCCCCTTTGCTCCTATGTTGAATCCAAAACTTGGTCTTTTTATTGGCTGAGAGTGAACCTTTAGCACCTGTATAACTTATACACTAGAGCAAACTAGTTAGTCCAATTGTTTGTGTTGGGCAATTCAACCACCAAAATTATATAGGAACTAGGTGTAAGCCTAATTCCCTTTCAACTTTCCGGGTAGTACTTGCTAGTGCTATATGTGGTTTTGGGTATGGAGATACAATATTCATGAATTACACTTCTGTTATCATTTGTTATTACTGTTCATGATAAGATCATTATGTTAATTGGAACATGGAGAACCACCCGGGAAAACAGTGCTACCACAAGGGTTTATGGACGCCCTTGGCTGACTAATTAGGAAAGCTAGTGGAGGACTACCTTACCCGAAAGGGGCAAGGGCAGTAGGGGAGTGGTCAGTGTAGGGAGGCCCTCGGGAGGATTTTGCTGCGATGGCGGTCCTGCAAGGGATTCCTGCATTGGAACTTCCTATAAACTGTAGCGGGTTTTCGGAAGCTTGTGGAACTTTGTAAAGGCCTCGTAGTGGATCCCTAGCCATTCACCTCGGAAGTGTCTAAGGGCCTTGCAAACCCTGGCGACATGGGATACACGACTTGTGGGTAAAGATGCGCAACCTCTGCAGAGTGTAAAACTGGTATACTAGCCGTGCTCACGGTCATGAGCGGCTCGGACACTCACATGATTAAATTATGGAACTTAAACTCAATTTGTCATATGCATTGCATCGCAGGTGATGATGTTACTTTTGTTCTACTATTTAACTGGGTTGGTATTTACTTATACTTAGTAACTGCTAATAAAATTTTGACCAACTTTAAAAGCAATGCTCAGCTTCAACCATCTCCTTTGGTAAGCCTTACACTTCACGTGAGCTCCCACCTTTGGCGAGTTCATGCACATTATTCCCCACAACTTGTTGAGCGATGAACGTATGTGAGCTCACTCTTGCTGTCTCACACACACCACAGGTCAAGAGCAGGTACCACAGGATGAGGCGCTTGGAGGATGCTTCGAAGTGTTCGTGAGTGGTCTAGGTCGTCGTCTCCCAGTCAACTTTGGGTTGCTGGACCGTTGTCTCCTTATAATGTAATTATTTACTTTGTATAGAACTCCTATTATATAGTAAAGATGTGACATTCGATCCTGTGCCACTATACATCATATGTGTGAGACTTGGTCCCAGCATACCTGGTGTTTATGTTTACGCCCGGGTTTTTGACCCCTAAAATCCGGGTGTTACACCGTGCTAAGTTGCCTAAGAAGAAAACTCCTAGTGCATCAAATGATCATGACATTTCATTTAAAACTTTTGATGCATCATATGTCTTAACTAACAAATCCGGTAAGGTAGTTGCCAAGTATGTTGGGGGCAAGCACAAGGGGTCAAAGACTTGTGTTTGGGTACCCAAAGTTCTTGTGTCTAATGCCAAAGGACCCAAAACCATTTGGGTACCTAAAGTCAAGAACTAAACTGGTTTTGTAGGTTTATGCATCCGGGGGCTCAAGTTGGATCATCGATAGCGGGTGCACAAACCACATGACAGGGGAGAAGAAAATGTTCTCCTCCTATGAGAAAAACCAAGATCCCCAACGAGCTATCACATTCAGGGATGGAAACCAAGGTTTTGTCAAAGGATTGGGTAAAATTGCTATATCTCCTGACTATTCAATTTCCAATGTTTTTCTTGTAGATTCCCTATATTACAATTTGCTTTCCGTTTCTCAATTATGTCAAATGGGCTACAACTGTCTATTTACTGATGTAGGTGTCACTATCTTTAGAAGAAGTGATGATTTAGTAGCATTTAAGGGAGTGGTAGAGGGTCAGCTATACTTAGTAGATTTTGATAGAGCTGAACTCGACACTTGCTTAATTGCTAAGACTAACATGGGTTGGCTCTGGCATCGCCGACTAGCCCATGTTGGGATGAAGAATCTTCATAAGCTTCTAAAGGGAGAGCACATTTTAGGATTAACAAATGTTCATTTTGAGAAAGACAGGATTTGTAGCGCATGCAAGCGAGAAAGCAAGTCGGTGCTCATCATCCACATAAGAACATCATGACGACTGACAGGCCACTGGAACTCCTACACATGGACCTATTCGGCCCGATAGCTTACATAAGCATCGGCGGGAGTAAGTACTGTCTAGTTATTGTGGATGATTATTCTCGCTTCACTTGGGTATTCTTTTTGCAGGAAAAGTCTCATACCCAAGAGACCTTAAAGGGATTCTTGAGACGGGCTCAAAATGAGTTCGGCTTGAGGATCACAAAGATTAGAAGCGACAATGGGACGGAGTTCAGGAACTCACAAATCGAAGGCTTCCTTGAGGAGGAGGGCATCAAGCATGAGTTCTCTTCTCCCTACACTCCACAACAAAATGGTGTAGTGGAGAGGAAAAATAGAACTCTATTGGACATGGCAAGAACCATGCTTGATGAGTACAAGACTTCGGATCAGTTTTGGGCCGAGGCGGTCAACACCGCCTGCTACGCCATCAACCGGTTATATCTACACCGAATCCTCAAGAAGACATCATACGAACTCCTAACCGGTAAAAGGCCCAATATTTCATATTTTAGAGTCTTTGGTAGCAAATGCTTTATACTTGTTAAAAGAGGTAGAAAATCTAAATTTGCTTCTAAGACTATAGAAGGCTTTTTACTAGGATATGATTCAAACACAAGGGCATATAGAGTCTTTAACAAGTCCTCTGGACAAGTTGAAGTTTCTTGTGACGTTGTGTTTGATGAGACTAACGGCTCTCAAGTAGAGCAAGTTGATCTTGATGAGATAGGTGATGAAGAGGCTCCGTGCATTGCGCTAAGGAACATGTCCATTGGGGATGTGTGTCCTAAAGAATCCGAAGAGCCTCCAAATGCACAAGATCAACCATCCTCCTCCACGCAAGCATCTCCACCAACTCAAAATGAGGATGAGGCTCAAGTTGATGAAGGAGAAGATCAAGCAAATGAGCCACCTCAAGATGACGACAATGATCAAGGGGGAGATGCAAATGATCAAGACAAGGAGGATAAAGAACCAAGGCCGCCACACCCAAGAGTCCACCAAGCAATCCAACGAGATCACCCCGTCGACACCATCCTCGGCGACATCCATAAGGGGGTAACCACTAGATCTCGTGTTGCACATTTTTGTGAGCATTACTCTTTTGTTTCCTCTATTGAGCCACACAGGTTAGAGGAAGCACTTCAAAATTCGGATTGGGTGGTGGCGATGCAAGAGGAGCTCAACAACTTTACGAGGAATGAGGTATGGCATTTAGTTCCACGTCCTAATCAAAATGTTGTAGGAACCAAATGGGTGTTCCGCAACAAGCAAGACGAGCATGGTGTGGTGACAAGGAACAAAGCCCGACTTGTGGCCAAGGGATATGAAGCGTCCCAATCCTCTGGGACTCAAATGTGATACAATTACTAGTCCCAGGAGGCTAGTAAACACATTTATACATCAGATGATTCCAGATCTGCTTAAACGAGACAAACCTATAAAGGTGGCGATCAACTTTAAGAGTTGGTCCACAACTCGGGACATATCATCAGTGGGGCTGAAGCAGCCCGATATATGCAGTGAAGCAATTCAGCGGTCCAACAGCCACATGCAAGGTTGGGAACAGTCGTAACTCTTACCCGATCTCCTTTTTCTGAAAAACAACAAATAAGCAATGGTGAGTACAAACGTACTCAGCAGCCCACCTTCACCCGCGGAATGGGGAAATCAGATATAATGCATGGAATATGTGGAGCTCAGGATATTTTGCAGAAACAACAATATTTTATGCAGAGTTGTTTTGAAAAACATTTTGTATTTTTGCAAAGCGCATCCTCTCCAAAAAGAGCAGGAAGTTTTTCAGTATTATAACAAAATCCCCTGGACTCAGCAGTTCCCACTGGTTTTCATTTTCAAAAACAGCTACTGGACTTCCCGTCCACCATAGCTCACGGCTCAACCGCCGAACCTTTTTTTAAAACCACTTTTCAAAAGCATCTCTTTTTTTTAAACAAAACATTAATTGTCATACCAGACCAGACTCGTCCATTCCTGTGGACACAGACTATTCGAATAGGTTTTCAAACTCTGCGCAGAGGTGTACACTTTACCCACTAGTCCGGCTCTGCGATCTCATAGCTAGTGAGACCCGAATCCGAATCTCTTTCCTTCCTCGCACGTCCTAACCTTAACAGTTATACCGGAAGGAGTCAGGCCACCGCCATGTCCAAACCGGACAAAACTTTCCCCCTCCTTATCCTCCCGGTGCTCCCCAGCCTTCATAACCCTGGGGTTGGACCGTACGAGTTCAGATTGAGTGACTGCCCACACAGTCTCGAGTGGTTGTACTTATCATGAGTACAGCTAGTGAAAAATGACAAACCGGTCCTTATACGAGGGGACAATCCTTCTGCTCATGCCTAAACCAGCTGAGCCATCACCTTAGGCCCTCCCCTAAACCAGGGAGTCCCTGATCATCCCTACTCAAAGGTAATAAGGGTGAAAACCCTTCATCATACACATTTTGAAAAGCATTTTCTTTTGAAAACTCACACCTTTTCTCAAATCATTTGTAACAAATATATCAAGGATTGATTGCGGCAAGTAGTTGGGTGGCCATAATAACTTGTCTCAAAATCATATCATGCATAAAATAACGGGCTGAGGGTTGTGATTGAAAAATCATAGGTAATTTATGCATCAAAGGGATCCAATGAGCTTGCCGTGCTTATTCGGCGAAGGGGGAAGGGGAGCTCGTGGAACTGGCTTCTGGCTCCACCGCCTGGTGTAGACTTGCAGACCTGGCCTCCACGAGACGACACGAACGCTCCGATAACTATGCAACATGAATAAGAAAACATACAAACAAGCAAGTATACCAACAAATATTTAGTATAGTGGTCAGAATAGTGATATATGGATGGGTAGAGTCTTGAGTAGAATCTGTGTCATGTGGTGTTGTGATATTACTGGTGGTGGAGCGGAGGTGCTTACCAGGAGGGTGGACTGGAGGCGAAGCGACACTATGTGTGTAGCGGGCAGAGCGGAGTAACTGAGTGGGTGGGGTGTTTGCCTTGGCTGAGGGTGTTGAGTGTGTGTGGAGAGGGAGAGGATAGCTGGGTGTATTTATAGCTGAGTGTATGTGGTGTAGCACAGTGAAGTTCACTGTTGGTGAGAATAGTGACGAATGAATCGTCTGACTTAGTATGAACAAGAGAGTTATAGGCAGAATATAGGACAAGAGTATTTTGGGAGTTTTCTGGAATATGGACCAGGATTAAGGGATGACATGGTTGGATAGGGAATAACTCTATAAGAATTTAGAAACAAGAATTATTGGAATCGGAGTTTGGAAGCCTGGTTCGAAGGAATCTTAAAGTTAAGCGTGCTCAACTTGGAGAAACCTAGGATGGGTGACCAGATGGGAAGTTCCCACTGGAAGGAAAATCACAGTCACCGGAGTTCGTATGACTGGAATATGGGTCTGGCTGGTCTTAGGTGGACTGGACAGCATGATGTATGAGTAGTTGAAATCTGGGGTGATCGGCTAATCAATGAATAGTAACGATGAAAAACTTACTAGATATCATCGATGAGTAGTAACGATGATGAATAGTAACACTGAATAGTAACAATGGTGAATAGTGTCAGTGAATAGTAATGATGAATAGTAATGGTAAATAGTGATGGTGAATAGTCGTATAAACGAACGATGAATGATGAATAGGAAATATGAACGAACGATGAACGATGAATAGGAACTATGAACGAACGGACGAACGATCGAATGATCGGACGAACGAACGATCGGAATTCCGGCAGCATAACGACAGGACAAAGATTATCTGGAAGAACGATGAATAGGGACCATGAACGAACGATGAACGATGAATAGGAACTATGAACGAACGATGAACGATCGAATGATCGAACAAACGAACGATCGGAATTTCGGCAGCATAACGACAGGACAAAGATTATTTGGATGAACGAACGGACGAACGATCGAATGATCGGACGAACGAACGATCGGAATTTCGGCAGCATAACGGCAGGACAAAGATTATCTAGAAGAACGATGAATAGGGACTATGAACGAACGATGAACGATGAATAAGAACTATGAACAAACGAACGAACGATCGGAATTTCGGCAGCATAACAGTAGGAAAAAGATTATTTGGACGAACGAACGGACGAACGATCGAACGATCGGACGAACGGACGAACGAACCATGAACGATCGGATGAACGATCGAACGATCGGACGAACGAACGAACAAACTAAGAACAGGGGACGAATGATCGAAGAACGATCGAACGATCCTTGTGCTAGTGTGTGCTTGTGTGGAACATGGAGTGGGTGTGTGGGGGGGGAAGAGAGTTGCCATGAAATGGCTTGGGGTGGGATGAGAGGAGGCCCTTGCCCCTCTATTTATAGCCATGGTGGGGGATTAGGGGGAGGGATGAGAGGATTAGTGGGAGGATGAGATGATTAGTAAGAGGTTAGCATGTATTTGCCTTGTATAAGTGAGATTTGCTTGTAGAGCTCACCGTATGACACTGGAGGCATACGTATACGTATGAGCATGAGGAATGTTATGAAGAAAATATTTGTAGGGACTTGAAAAATGATTCTGAAGGTATTTCTCAAGAGGAAAATACCTGGAGATATATCGGTGGAATATTTGGGCAGTATTTCTGGAAAGAACTAGGGAAATATCTGGGCAGTATTTCTGTAAACAATTTGAGGGGGATCACTGGGGAAATATTTGTAGGATATTTTGAGGAGGATTTTAGAGAGAATATAAACCACTATACTTTATTTGTTGATATCAACTCGCAAACAAACATTTTGAAATGAAATTTGAAATTCATTTTGAATTTAGAGCGAGTTTGAGAAAATTTCAGGATTTGAATTTTTGGGATGCTACAGGATTATCCCAAGTCGAAGGTTTGGATTTCGGTGAAACATATGCACCCGTAGCTAGGCTTGAGTCAATTCGTATATTATTAGCCTATGCTACTTACCATGGCTTCAAGCTTTTTCAAATGGACGTGAAAAGTGCCTTCCTCAATGGACCAATCAAGGAAGAGGTCTATGTTGAGCAAGCTCCCGGCTTTGAAGATAGTGAGTACCCTAACCATGTTTATAAACTCTCTAAGGCGCTTTATGGGCTCAAGCAAGCCCCAAGAGCATGGTATGAATGCCTTAGAGATTTCCTTATCACTAATGGATTCAAAGTCGGAAAGGTCGATCCTACGCTCTTTACCAAAACACTTGAAAATGATTTGTTTGTATGCCAAATTTATGTTGATGATATTATATTTGGGTCTACTAACGAATCTACATGTGAAGAGTTTAGTAGGATCATGACACAAAAATTCGAGATGTCTATGATGGGGAAGTTGAAGTATTTCTTAGGATTTCAAGTAAAGCAACTCCAAGAGGGCACCTTCATTAGCCAAACGAAGTATACTCAAGATATTCTAAGCAAGTTTGGGATGAAGGATGCCAAACCCATCAAGACACCCATGGGAACCAATGGGCATCTCGACCTCGACACAGAAGGTAAATCCGTCGATCAAAAGGTATACCGGTCGATGATAGGTTCTTTACTCTATTTATGTGCATCTCGACCGGATATTATGTTTTCCATATGCATGTGTGCAAGATTCCAAGCCGACCCTAAGGAAGCTCACCTTACGACCGTAAAACGAATCTTGAGATATCTACTTTATACTCCTAAGTTTGGGCTTTGGTATCCTAGGGGATCCACATTTGATTTGATTGGTTATTCGGATGCCAATTGGGCGGGGTGTAAGATTAATAGAAAAAGCACATCGGGGACTTGCCAGTTCTTGGGAAGATCCTTGGTGTCTTGGGCTTCAAAGAAGCAAAATTCCATAGCTCTTTCTACCGCCGAAGCCGAGTACATTGCCGCAGGCCATTGTTGCGCGCAATTACTTTGGATGAGGCAAACCCTTAGGGACTACGGTTACAAATTAACCAAAGTTCCTCTTCTATGTGATAATGAGAGTGCAATCCGCATGGCGGATAATCCCGTTGAGCATAGTCGCACTAAACACATAGCCATTCGGTATCATTTTCTAAGGGATCACCAACAAAAGGGAGATATCGAGATTGCATACATTAATACTAAAGATCAATTAGCCGATATCTTTACCAAGCCACTTGATGAACAAACCTTTAACAAACTTAGGCATGAGCTAAATATTCTTGATTCTAGGAATTTCTTTTGATATCTTGCATGCATAGCTCATAAGTATACCCTTGATCATGTCTCTTTTATATATGCTATGACTAATGTGTTTTCAAGTCTATTTCAAACCAAGTCATAGGTGTATTGAAAGGGAATTGGAGTCTTCGGCGAAGACAAAGGCTTCCACTCCGTAATTCATCCTTCGCCGTCGCTCCGAGCATCTCTCCGACTTTGGTATAATCTTCACTCATGTTTTAATTTGCCAAAGAGGAGAAAGTAGTTAGAAAAGGGCTTACATCTCACTCAAGTATCTGTTTTTGGCGATTCATGCCAAAGGGGGAGAAAGTATTAGCCCAAAGCAAAAGGACCGCACCACCACCTAATTTTAAAACTAATGATTTTCAAATTGGTATCTTATTGTGTTCAAAAGGGGGAGAAAGTAGTAATTTCAATGAGAAAGTAGTATTTTCAAAATTGATATCTTAAAACCCTCTTGAACACTAAGAGGAGGATTTTTATCAAGGGGGAGTTTTGTTTAAGTCAAAGGAAAAACATGTCAAACAGGGGGAGAAAATTTCAAATCTTGAGGATGCTTCTCAAAATCTTATTCATTTACCTTTGACTATTTGCAAAAGAACTTTGAAATAAATTTACAAAAGAATTTGCAAAAACAAAACATGTGGTGCAAGCGTGGTCCAAAATGTTAAAAATAAAAGAAACAATTCATGCGTATCTTATAAGTATTTATATTGGCTCAATTCCAAGTAACCTTTGCACTTACATTATGCAAACTAGTTCAATTATGTACTTCTATACTTGCTTTGGTTTGTGTTGGCATCAATCACCAAAAAGGGGGAGATTGAAAGGGAATTAGGCTTACACCTATTTCCTAATTGATTTTGGTTGTTGAATTGCACAACACAAATAATTGGACTAACTAGTTTGCTCTAGTCTATAAGTTATACAGGTTCCAAAGGTTCACACTAAGCCAATGAAAAGACCAAGAAAAGGGTTCAAACAAAGGGAGCAAGGGACAACCGAAGGCTGCCCTGGTCTGGCGCACCGGACTGTCCGGTGTGCCACCGGACACTGTCCGGTGCACCAGGGGACTCCAAGCCAAACTTCACACCTTCGGGAATTTTCAGAGGCGCTTCACTATAACTCATTGGACTGTCCGGTGCACCACCAGACAGTGTCCGGTGCTCCAGAGGAGAGCGACTCTGAACTCGCCAGCTTCGGGAATCCGCTCCGCTATAATTCACCGGACATGTCCGGTGCACACCGGACTGTCCGGTGAGCCAGCGGAGCAACGACTATTTCGCGCCAACGGTCGTCTGCAACGCATTAAATGCGCGCCAGCGCGCGCAGAGGAGCAGAGCACGCGCGGGTGGCACACCAGACAGTCTACATGACTTGTCCGGTGCACCACCGGACAGCCAGGCGGGCCCACACGTCAGAGCTCCAACGGTCGGAACCCAATGGCCTGGTGACGTGGCTGGCGCACCGGACAGTGTCCGGTACGCCATGCGACAGCAGCCTCCATCAAACGACTAGTTTGGTGGTTGGGGTTATAAATACCCCCAACCACCCCACATTCAAGTCATCCAAGTTTTCCAACTTCCAACCACTTACAAGAGCTCTAGCATTCAATTCTAGACACACCCAAGTGATCAAATCCTCTCCCAATTCCACAAAAGCTTTAGTGTTAAGTGAGAGAGATTTGTTGTGTTTTTTTAAGCTCTTGCGCTTGGATTGCTTTCTTTCTCATTCTTTCTTGAGATCAAACTCACTTGTATTGAGGCAAGAGACACCAATCGTGTGGTGATCCTTGTGGGAACTTTGTGTTCCAAGTGATTGAGAAGAAAAGCTCACTTGGTCCGAGGGGCCGTTTGAGAGAGGGAAAGGGTTGAAAGAGACCCGGTCTTTGTGACAACCTCAACGGGGAGTAGGTTTGCAAGAACCGAACCTCGGTAAAACAAATTCGCGTGTCACACTCATTATTCGCTTGCGATTTGTTTTACGCCCTCTCCCTCGGACTCGTTTCTATTTCTAACGCTAACCCGACTTGTAGTTGTGATTAATTTTGTGAATTTAAGTTTCGCCGTATTCACCCCCCTCTAGGCGACTTTCACCTTCCCAACACATGACCCCACCCGTGCAGCTACCACACTGCGCAAAAATAGTACAAATCGAGCACTCAACCTCATGCCCCTGTTCCAAAAAATTGAGGCTAACCACCAGGCCACAAATAACTTAGTGTTTAGAAATAAACAATGATTATATTTTAGAAATATCTTAATACCTATTCATTCGATATATAACAACCGTAACATAGCACAGACAACTAGCTAGTTTATCTATGTCTTCTATACTACTACATAATTTATCAGCTTAAACTTTGCACAAACACAACCAACCAGATCACCCCTCATAGTTATAATCTCTACGAAATCCACCAAACAAATTGTACACATACTTGACGCGTCATAAAAAACAACGGTTCAAATCGCTGGATAACTCATCTCTAACTTACTCAAATTTGATGGACAATGTTTTTATCACCCCTCATACCTCCCCTATCCTTCTCTCTCGCTGTTGGGGACTTGTTCTCAAATGCTATGAATTAAGAAAAAGGCAACACATATGTTAATAATTAAAGACCTTCGTCCTTCGAAGCATTATTTCCCTTAGTATATAATGATCTTCAGACGAAGGTCATGAAGGACGTACCTTCATCATCTCAATATACAATGGAAAGCAGGATCATATGACACATAGAAAATATGAATAATCATATGATACCATTCTTACATTTTTATTATATAATCATGAATAAACATTGATAATATTGAATTACATTTATACCTTCGGCTTGATAGAAGGTGAGAATCCGAGTGTGAAGTGCGAGTGAATACAAGTCAACGTGAACAACACAACGTTACTATTCATCTATTTATAGGCACATGACGGATCCTGTGTAAAATTACATCCATTCCCTTTATGTTTACTATTGACTTAAGGACAATCTATCGAGGACTAGACAACATTTTCCTCTTTAAGTCGGTTTCATTTTCCACCGCTAAATCGAAGCTTCTCTACGCGTAGCTTCAGAACTGGTTCAACCTTCTCCCAGACCATGCTTTTCATATCGTGTACAGCTTCATTCCGAGACCGAAGGTCCCTGTGAACGCATTATACTTGGAAAACATGTTAGTTGTGTTTCTGAGGACCTTCGGAAGACGAAGACCCCCAACAGTAGCCCCTCACAGTAGTAATTTGTTATAACAATAAATTCAGACTGCGACGTGAACGAAGGCCTTAAGCCGAAGGTCCGAAAAAACACATTCCCTTTGCTAGAATAGCGAAAACCAATGACAAACGGGCCCCGCCAAGTAGCAAAGCGCTAGGCGTATAAATAGGAACCCACAGTGGCAGCATTTGATGCGCCATTTCTACTGTTTGCGTTATTTTCTCAAATTTTTAACTCTTGCTTACCAGCTCTTGCTTGATTTCCGAGCTTCGGTTTAAAGACGTGCTTGCTTCATGTCTGAGGAGAAGAAGATGACCGAGAAAAAGATGACCGAGGAGAAGAAGCTATATGAAGAGAAGAAAATTACGGATCCTTTTTATCGCTGAGTTTTATGAGTCCATGGCAAAAACGAATACAGAGAAAATTACTAAGGAGATAATGGAGTGTTTGTCTGAAGATTCTGATGATAGTGATAGTTATGATATGGAGAGTGGAGATGAAGATTCTGAGGTTCGGCCCTGGCGGCCAAGACATACTATCTTCGGGAAATCGAGCATTAAACAAAGTCATATTGATGCCATGAGAGGAAGATATTTTCGCGACATGTCTATTGTGAGGGTTGGGGGAGACAACACTGCCCTTGCTCCTGAGGAAAATGAAGTTGTTATCTACCGAAGCTTCCTGAAGGCAGGCCTTCTGTTCCCATTGAGCAAATTTGTGGTTGAGGTATTAAAGATATTCCATATCTTTCTTCATCAGATTACCCCCGAAGCTATAATTAGGATGGGGATGTTTGTTTGTGCTGTAAGAAGCCAGGGGCTAGAGCCGAGTGCGAAATGCTTCTGTAATATGCACGAGCTATTATACGAGACGAAGGCTACTGGCAAAGAACAGTACCACAACAACTTCGGTTGTTATGGATTTACCTCTCGTCCCAATGCAAGCTACACGGTGCCGACATACCGGAAAAGATGGCCCGGGCCCTGGATGGAGGAATGGTTTTATGTTAAAAATGATCTGATAAAAAGGGAAGACATCAAGGAATTCATCCAACGCCCCATCTGGTCTCGCTTCAGCCTCCGAAGGCCGAAGGTGGATATTGAAAATGACGTCGAAGCAAGACAGAAGGCCTTTAACACTGTTTGTGCCTTCATTAGCATAAGAGATGTAATTTCTGGCTCTGCATTCTCTTAGGAACGACTTTTGAGCAGAAAACTTACGCTGTGCTCCCTTAGGAACGACTTTTACACTTGGAAATTTTACTTCGTTTCCTTAGAGACGTCATTCTGGTGCAGGCATAATTATTATAAGAAATTGAAATTACTTGCTTCTCACAAAAATTGTGGCATAAAAGATGAAAGTACATAAAAAATATGATATTCTTCAATATATGTGCTTCGATTCTGGTACAGTGCTATTGACTGTACGAGCTTCAGACTCCTCCCCGAAGTCGCGCTGTTGTTGGGCGTGTTGGTGCCCTTTTGGCTGCTGGCTTCGGGTATGAGTATGTGGCAATGGTGGCGGTAGTAAGAGCTGAGGCCAGGAAGCTTGTGAATGACTTGCCGAAGCAACAGAAGCTGCAGGTTGATTACCCACGTATTCTGGTATGTAGGGAGAGTAGCACGAAGTAGTGTGTAAAACCTGCTTCGGTTGATTCTGTCGCACTTCTGCTTCGGCAATCACTTTTTGCTTCTGGATGGTGACCTGACATGTTCTTGTAGTGTGACCCTTGTCTTCACCACAGAATAAGCAATAGAGTGTCCTGGGTTGATCCCCATATCTTCCTTCGAAGCCCCTGCCGCCTCTACCCCTTGGAGCTGGTGGCCTGAAAGAGCTCTCCTGCTGCCCTGAAGACTGTGAGCTATGCTGTGACCTCTGAAGCTGGCCTCTTCTGTCATCACTCTGACTGGAGTTGTGGATTGATCTGACATGCCTAGGGTGGATTCGTCCTCCGAAGCCCCTAGTCATCTCAGAAAACCTATAAGCTTCTTCCCTCCTCTGGCGGAAATCATTGTCGGCCCGGATGTACTCATCCATTTTCTGAAGCAGCTTCTCCAGAGTCTGAGTGGGTTTCCTGGCGAAGTATTGAGTCGTAGGTCCTGGCCAAAGACCCTTGATCATGGCCTCAATGACAATTTCATTGGGCACTGTGTGCGCTTGTGCTCTCAGACGCAAGAACCTTCGGACATACGCCTGAAGGTATTCTTCGTGGTCTTGCGTGCACTGGAACAAGGCTTGAGCAGTAACTGAAAGGGAATTAGGCTTACACCTTTTTCGTAATTAATTTTGGTGGTTGAATTGCCCAACACAAATAATTGGACTAACTAGTTTGCTCTAGTCTAAAAGTTTTATAGGTGCCAAAGGCTCACAACAAGCCAATAAAAAGACCAAAGATGGGTTCAATAAAGAGAGCTAAAGACATCCCAAAGGCACCCTGGTCTGGCGCACCGGACTGTCCGGTGCACCACCAGACAGTGTCCGGTGCACCAAGGAACTTGACATTGAACTCGCTACCTTCGGGAAAATGGGAGGCCGCTCCGCTATAATTCACCGGACTGTCCGGTGTACCAGTGGAGCAACGGCTACTTCGCGCCAACGGTTGACTGCAACCGCATTAAATGCGCTACAGTGCGCGAGAGTCAGAGCACGCGTAGAAGGGGCACCGGGCAGTCTACAGGACCTATCCGGTGCACCACCGGACAGCCCAGAGGCCCCACCAGTCAGAGCTTCAACGGTCAGAACCCAATGGCCGACTGACGTGGCTGGCGCACCGGACAGTGTCCGATGGCGCACCGGACTGTCCGGTGCGCCATGCGACAGACAACCTCCCAACGGCCACTTTTAGTGGTTGGGGCTATAAATACCCTAACCACCCCACCATTCATTACATCCAAGTTTTCCAACTTCCTACACCTTACAAGAGCTATATCATTCAATACAAGACACACCAAAGAGATCAAATCCTCTCCCAAGTCCATAGTTCATTCCAAATCAAATAGTGACTAGTGAGAGAGTGACTTGTGTTCATTTGAGCTCTTGCGCTTGGATTGCTTCTTTTTCTCATTCTTTCTTGTGATCAACTCAATTGTAACCGAGGCAAGAGACACCAATTGTGTGGTGGTCCTTGTGGGGACTTTGTTTCCCGTTTGATTGAGAAGAGAAGCTCACTCGGTCCAAGTGACCGTTTGAGAGAGGGAAAGGGTCGAAAGAGACCTGGTCTTTGTGACCACCTCAACGGAGAGTAGGTTTGCAAGAACCGAACCTAGGTAAAACAAATCATCGTGTCTCACTCTTTATTTGCCCGTGATTTGTTTTTCGCCCTCTCTTTCGGACTCATTAATATTTCTAACGCTAACCCGGCTTGTAGTTGTGCTTAAGTTTATAAATTTCAGATTCGCCCTATTCACCCCCCACTCTAGGCGACTTTCAATTGGTATTGGAGCCCAGTGCTTCATTAGAGCCTAACCGCTCGAAGTGATGTCAGGAGCATCCGCCAAGAGGGAGATCGGGACCGGCGAGAAGCCCGCTACAAGCCATGGGAAGGCTCCATCCGGGGAGTCCACCAACAAGGTGAAGGGATCCCCTTGAAGCGTCCCGATCCTTTGGGACTCAAATGTGATACAATTACTAGTCCCAGGAGGCTAGTAACCACATTCATTACTTCAAATAGTTATAGAGTCTAAGTAAAGTTATTACAATACCGGGGGATACAAGCTCGAGAGTGAGCCGAAAATCATAAAGCGCAGTGGAAAATAAATTAGCCCAGGCCACAGGCAGAACTGGGTGAAGACACAGCCCCCTTCAATCAAGCATAGCAGAAAAGAAGTCTTCAGCTGCTGAAAAACATAAATAAATCTAGGTGAATACACTAGGTATTCCGCAAGCCCACCCGGCTCCCGTAAAGAGAAAGTGACCTATATTGTACATGCTTCATATGGTGGAGTTGAAGTCACTCATACTTTTTCAGAGAAAGGCAGTATTCGTTGTTTATGGTTTTCCCAAGACAATAGAAATAACACTTGCTTGAACACCACTGAGCTTCCCGCTCCCGTGGCACTATTTTCTTTCCGAAAACACACACACATTTCCCTGTTCCCGGTTGTAGTAGAAACACTAATTGTCATACCATACCAGACTCGTCCATACCGGTGGACACGGACTATTCGAATAGGTTTAGACTCTGTGTAGAGGGGTACACTTTACCCACTAGTCTGGCTCTGCGATCTCATGGCCAATGAGATCCGAATCCGAAACTCTTTCCTTCCTTGCACGTCGTAACCTTAACGGTTATACCAGAAGGAGTCAGGCCACCGCCATGTCCAAACCGGGCAAATCATTCCCCCTCCTTATCCTCCTGGTGCTCCCTAGCCTTCATTACCCTGGGGTTGGATCGTACGAGTTCAGATCGAGTGGCTGCCCACACAACCTCGAGTGGTTGTACTTTTTATGAGTACATGTAATGAAAGATGACAAACCGGTCCTTATACGAGAGGACAATCCTTCTGCTCACGCCTAAACCAGCTGAGCCATCACCTTAGGCCCTCCCCTAAACCAGGGAGTCCCTGATCATCCTACTCACCAGGTGATGAGGGTGAATACCCTTCATCGCACACTTTTTGGAAAACATGTTACTTGCACCCTTTTACTTATCCCATATCTTGTAATCAAAGGTGATTGTTAATGCGGGCTCTCTCATGCTCACCATGCAATTCGATTCCATCCCATATTCCAGGCTTATGCAGTGGTAGAGAGAAATAGGTAAATAATACATCAAGGGAAGGATGGACTTGCCTTCGTCGAAGCTCTCCTGGCACAAGAGGTTTATCTCGGAGGGGTCGGGTTCTTGCCCTTCTTCCGGAGCTATAAATTCCGGAGGATCGGATCCCTCTTCCGCTAATCAAACACAGATAATAACAATACATCAATCATGGTGACTTTAGTGGGGTGTGCCAATTCTTATGCCTTATTATTTTTGTGCACTATAATTTATTTAGACTATTTTTGGTGCATAAAATATTAGCATCTAAATATATATATGAAAATGGGAAAAAGAAATGGGAAAAGAAAAAGGAGAAATGATTTCTAGCTAGCTGGGCCAGGGGGGAATTTTGGCCCAGCCGGGCGCGAGCGCGCGCGCAGCCGCGCGGGCAGGCGGGCCACTCGGCCCACCAGCGGGGGAGACGACGCCGTGGCGTGGGCCCACATGCCAGGGAGAGGGAGGGGGTTGACGGCGTTTGAACGACGACGGGGAGGGGGAAGTCGACCGGAGTTCGGCCTGCGGTGGAATCCACGACGGTTCTCCGTCGTGGTTCCGGTTCTGCGGCGGGGAGGCAGTGGCGAGGCACGGGCGGGGGCAGGCGTTCACAGGGGTGGGGCCAATTTGACCTGCGGGGGCCTATGGCGGCCGGTCCGCGGCGGTGATGTCGCCGGTGCGGTTGCCGGGCACAATAGGAGGGGGAAAGTGGTGCCTTGTGACCATGAGAGTGTGGCGGAGCTTCGAGCACGGTTTAATTGGACAGAGGATCACTAGAAAGGGGGAAAGGAGCTCACCGGAGCGACGGGGAAGCACAACAGCGCTAGCTCGATTGGCTCGGGGGAAGGCGGAGGAGATGGCCGGAGCTGGTGTGGTGAAGACGGGGCTCGGGCGGGCCCTTTTATAGGCGCCCGAGGGAGGGAGAGGGATGGAGGGGACGGAGAGCACCGATGAGCTCGCCATGATGGCGGGAATGGCGCTAACGTCGATTGAGACGGCTCGGGTAGGCGGGGGGGGGGGGGGTGAGGGGACGGGTCGGGTACAGTGGCGGGGTGGTCGCTGAGGTTGGGCGAGCCTTAATGGCGAGGCGACGGGGCGAGAGGGGCTCGGCGGCGGACGCGCCGGTGAGGCATGGGCGAGAACGACGAAGCTGATAGGTGGGCCTGAGCTGCCAGGGAGAGGGAGTGGCGCGAGAGGGAGGGAGGCGAGTCGCTGACGGGCGGGGCCAAGCTGTCAGCGAGGCGCGCGGCGCACGGAGCTGGGCCGCATGGGCCGGGAAGAGGGGAAGGGAAGCGCGGGCGCGCGGAGCTGGTTGGGCCGGAATCGGCCCAGCCAAGGGGGGTTTCTCTTTTTCTTTTCTTTTTCTGATTTCTAATTCCTTTCTTTTCCTTTTTCTATTTTTGTTTCTTTTTGTTTCTTTTTCCTTTGAATCAAAAATTCTCTAAATGATCTTGAGTGATAAATATAGTCTATGTGAGGTGCTCTAATTATTTCAAGTGTATGCACATGATGAGGTGTTCTAAGGGTAGAGTTAAGGGAGAAAATAAAATAAGGGGGAGGGGTTAGGAGGTTAGGGTTTCAAACCTTGGTTGGGATTTTTGGGATGCTACAAACCTACCCCACTTAAAGGAATCTCGCCCTCGAGATTTAGACTGGATTTGAGAAAAGATAAGGGTATTCCCTCCTCAAGGAGTCCTCACTCTCCCATGTAGCTTCCTCTTCTCCTTCTCTGCTCCACTGAACTTTATAGAGCTTCACATCTGAAGTGCGGGTCTTTCTGACTACTGAATCAAGAATCTTCACTGGCTTCTCACGGTACTGAAGGTCTTTCTGAATCTGCACTGCCTCTTCTTCGATGTGACTTTCTGGTGCTTGCAGGCATTTGCGGAGCTGGGATACGTGAAACACATCGTGGATGTCAGACATGGATTCCGGTAATTCCAGACGGTATGCTGCGGGTCCTACCCTGCCAATGATGGGATAGGGACCGACGAATCGCGGTGCTAGTTTTCCTTTTACTTGGAACCTCCTGACACCACGCATTGAAGAAACCTTGAGGTAGATGAAGTCTCCTTCCTCAAATATGAGTTCCCTCCGCCTGTTGTCCGCATAACTCTTCTGCCGACTCTGAGCTTCAAGTAACTTTCTGCGGATCAGAGCAACCTTCTCTTCCGCCTCTTTGACAAAGGCAGGTCCTTCTAGTGCTTTTCCCCTACGTTGGACCACATGAGAGGGGTATGGCATTTCCGTCCATACAATGCTTCGAATGGCGACATCTTGATGCTGGCCTGATAGCTGTTGTTGTATGAGAACTCTGCGTAGGGTAGACTGGATTCCCAACTTCTATAAAATGCTAGCACACATGCTCTTAATAGATATTCGAGGACTTTGTTAACTCTTTATGTTTGTCCGTCTGCCTGAGGGTGATAAGCGGTGCTGAAATCTAGCTTGGTGCCCATAGCCTTCTGAAGGCTTGTCCAGAATTTGGAGGTGAACTGGGTTCCCCTATCTGACACTATCTTCCTTGGGATGCCATGGAGTCTGACTATCTCCTTGAGATAAATCCGGGCAAGGGTGGCTCCTCCAAAGGTAGTTTTCACTGGGATGAAATGGGCTACCTTGGTGAGGCGATCTATTATTACCCAGATGGAATCGTTCCCTTTTTGCGTCCAGGGTAGTCCGGTTACGAAGTCCATGCCTATTTCTTCCCACTTCCATTCAGGTATTGGGAGCGGTTGCAAAAGGCCTGTAGGTTTTTGGTGCTTGGCCTTCGTTCGTTGGCAGATGTCACACCGGACCACATACTGAGCTATTTCTTTCTTCATCCCTCTCCACCAGTATCTGGTTTTGAGGTCTAGGTACATCTTGGTAGTCCCTGGGTGGATGGAGTAGGCTGAGTTGTGAGCTTCTTTGAGCAGGACTTCTCGGGCCTCCCCTTTTGGTACACAGACGATTTTTGAACCAAAGGACTCCTTGGTCGTCTGTCCTGAGGTCCGGGAGTTGTTCCTTGCGGGCTTTCTCCACAAGATTTGTTGTTTCTGGGTCTAGGCGTTGAGCTTTGCATATAAGGTCTTCCAGTATTGGTTTGACTTCGAGACTGCCGCTGTTTCCCAGACATGTATTCAGTTGAGCTGATTCTTTCTTCCAATCTTCTAAAAAGTTGGTCCCCTTTATTCCGAATGGTTTTCGACTAAGGGCGTCTGCTACAACGTTGGCCTTCCCGGGGTGATAATGAATCTCCAGGTCATAATCCTTTATTAGCTCCAACCATCTTCGTTGATGGAGATTGAGATCTAGTTGAGTGAAGATATACCTCAGACTCTTGTGATCGGTGAAAATGTGACATTTGTTCCCGATTAGGTAATGCCTCCATATCTTCAAGGCATGCACTATGGCTGCCAATTCCAAATCATGGGTGGGGTAATTCTGTTCGTGCGGCTTGAGTAGGCGTGATGCATAAGCAATGACTTTCTTGTTTTGCATCAGCACACACCCTAAGCGTTGCCTCGAGGCATCACAGAAGACGACAAAATCCTGATGGATATCTGGTAGTGTCAGAACGGGTGCTGTTGTGAGTTTCTCCTTTATGATCTGGAAACTTCCTTCACATTTTGGGGTCCACAAAAATTTATGGTCTTTCTTGAGAAGCTCGGTCATAGGTCTTGCTATGCTGGAGAATCCTTTGATGAAGCGGCGGTAATACCCTGCCATTCCCAGGAAGCTTCGAACTTCACTGACATTTGAGGGCTGCCTCCACTTGGATACTGCTTCTACCTTGGAAGGGTCCACTTCTATTCCTTCTGCGGTCAAGATATGCCAGAGGAAAGCTATCTTTTCCAACCAGAATTCACATTTATTGAGTTTGGCATAAAGTTGGTGTGCCCTGAGTTTTCCGAGGAAGATCCGAAGGTGACGCTTATGGTCTTCGCGGTTCTTGGAGTAGATGAGGATGTCGTCAATGAAGACTACGACAAACTTATCCAGCTCTTCCATAAACACTTTGTTCATGAGGTTCATGAAAAAGGCGAGTGCGTTTGTCAATCCGAATGGCATCACTGTGAATTCATATTGCCCGTACCGGGTGACAAATGCAGTCTTCTGGATGTCTGCTTCCTTGATCCTCAATTGGTGATAACCAGACCTTAGGTCTATCTTGGAGAAGTACTTGGCCCCTTGAAGCTGATCAAAGAGGTCGTCGATCCGAGGAAGTGGATACTTGTTCTTGATGGTGACTTCATTTAACGATCGGTAATCAATACACATTCTCATGCTTCCATCTTTCTTAGAGACGAACAGGACTGGTGCTCCCCAAGGGGATGAGCTGGGACAAATGTATCCCTTTTGCTGAAGATCTGCGATTTGAAGCTTCAGTTCTGCCAACTCGGTAGGAGCCATGCGGTATGGTCTCTTCGCGATGGGTGCCGTCCCAGGGATCAGATCTATGTAGAACTCCACTTATCTTTCTGGTGGCATTCCTGGTAACTCTTCTGGAAACACATCCATGAATTCTTCTACCACTGATATACTTCCTGTTGCTAGACTGAACATCATTGGGTCATTGGCGGGTGGCTGGGCCTGACAAGAGACTGACTTTCCCTGATGGTCGGTGAGGAGGACTGTCTTGTCTGCGCAACTGATGATGCCTTTGTGGTTAGTTAACCAATCCATCCCTAAGATCACATCAATTCCTTTGGATGGCAAGACGGTTAAGTCTGCCAAGAATACTACCCCACTTAAAAGGATTCTGACTTGGGATCATTTGAGCTGGCATAGAAGGTCTAACCCTGGGGTTCGGGTGACCAAGGGAATCTCTAGAGGAGTAGAGGGAATGCCATGCTTTTCCACAAAACTAGTGGCTATGAAAGAGTGGGATGCTCCATAATCGAAAAGTACGGTAGCGGGAGTAAATTCAACAGGGAACTCACCGAGCACTACTCCCGGAGCTTGCTGAGCCTCCTGGGCATCGACGTGATTCACTCGTGCCCTTCCTTGATACTGGGTCTTGTTTTGCTGGCTGACGGAGGAGGGCGCCTTGGGGGCGGATGCCGAGGTATTCTTGGGGCCATTCACCGAGTTGGAGTAGGCGGGTCCTGGTGGCTTCAGCTGCGGACAATTGTTCTTGAAGTGACTGGGATCACCGTAGTGCCAACATGCATTCGCCGGGGGTTGGTTGCTTGCAACTGAGGGGGCATGGAAAGAGCTCTGACTCTGCTGGCTGAACCGTGACGGGGTGGGTCCAGCTGGTCTACTGAAGTTTGGTCCCTTGGGTGGAAATCCAAATGATCGAGTCTTCTGGTGCTGGTCTTGCTGCTGAGCCCGGAGAACCTGGAACTTTCTTTTGAGATGCCCTTTTTCCTCCTCCTTTGCCCTTTCAACTTGCATGGCCTTGTTGGAAAGGTGAGAGAAACTGAGGAAGTCTTGGCTAGCCAGAATTGTCTTGAGTTCTAGCCTGAGTCCCTTCAGGAAGCGGGCCATCTTCTTGCCCTCGGTACTGACGTCATCTGGCGCGTAGCGGGCTAACTCTGTGAACTTGTGCTCATATTCGCTGACAGATCTTCCGTCTTGAGTCAGTTCTCGGAACTCATCCTCCTTAAGCTGAACGAGCCCTTGGGGCACATGGTGCTCTCGGAAAGCTGCTTCGAACTCCGCCCAGGTAGCATCTCTGATGGTGACGTTGAAGGTATCCCACCAAGCTAAGGCCATCCCGGAAAGTTGGTGGGCAGCCAGTTGAACACATTGATTTTCCGGGCAACCAATGGCTTCCAGCTTTCTTTTAATCGTGCGCATCCAATCGTCTGCATCGAGGGGGTTGCTAGACCCGGCAAACGTGGGAGGCTTGAGTCTCAGGAAATCCCCCATTCTGTCTTGCGGTCTTCCACCATTTGGTCGTTGATTTTCCAGACTTCGAGTGAGGACCTCGATGAGTCGGGTTTGATTGGCTAGAACTTGGGCTAGGTCTAAGGGTAGTTGTGGAGGTGCGGGGAGGTGGGTTTCACTTTCCTCTCTAATGGCTTCCCCTTCAGCTCTCAGGGGAAACCCTGCTCCAATCCCGGAGGCGGTAGGCGTGGTTTTATCCGAAGCCATTTGCCAGGGAAGAGAGTCACTATTATGCACATGCAATTTGTTTTCAACCAAGTTATTTTATTCATTACACCAATACATTACAAGCATATGACTACTACAGGTTGAACTACACGAGAGCGTTCCCTGAGGTACTACCGAACTCTTTCTCTAAAGTATCCCCAAATTCCTTGAGAAGATCATCAAGGCTTGCTAGGGATATATCCTCGGCGTCGGACCAATCATCTATCCTGGGGGGAGGTGGGGCTGGAGGGGTCTTCTTCTTCTTCTCCATTTGGCACCCTCGGTTGGTGGTCTTTTTCTGGATTTTCTTCTTGGGAGCGAGCTTCTTTAGCTTCTTGTCATAGTCCATCTTTAAGGTTCAATAGGCCTCACGGGTGTTGGCCTCCTCGCCTTCTGCTATGTCGAGACACTCCTGGAGAGATGCCTTCTCTTGCTTAAGTTCTTTGACTTGCTGCTCTAGGCTTTCCACCCGGGTGTTTAGGTGGGTGCAGTGGGAGGAGAGATCATCGTAGTGGTTGTCGAGGGTGTGGAGGTATCCGGCCATGTAGACGATGGTGGGATCATCTTCTATGGGGTCTCCTCCTGACAGAGCCTGGAGTCTTTTCCTCCAGGTGGGGGTATTTTTGTTGCTGGGTGGAAAATATCGAAGGGGGGTCTCAGAGATCTCTCGGCTGTATTTTTGGCACAGCGGTTTAACGGCTTTTCGGGCAACACTCAGGCAAGTGTCTGGGAAGCGGTGCCCGATGAAGGTGACTTGGAAGGGAGGGTGGTTTGGGTAGTTTCGGCTTTCTCCCAGGTAGACTGCCATAGAGCACTTTTCTACTCCATTTTCACGGTATTCCTTCCAGACATATTCGGGCTTCTTGCGGATCCCCATGCATAGCGCGCAACTTCGTAGAAGGTGAGGAAAGCCTTCCTCCTCTGAGCAGTAGGATGTCCTAATAACCCAGGGGCCTTCCATCTGGTAGAATAAAAGAAGGGTCTGTTAATATTGGGGAAAGGAGAGAGAGTGTTTCTTGGGGGTAAGAGGTGTTTTCTTGTTAAGGCAATTTTTTTAAGGTCAGGGCTACGGTCTACGACCAGTCCTATAGGCTTTGATACCACCTGAAGCGTCCCGATCCTTTGGGACTCAAATGTGATACAATTACTAGTCCCAGGAGGCTAGTAACCACATTCATTACTTCAAATAGTTACAGAGTCTGAGTAAAGTTATTACAATACCGGGGATACAAGCTCGAGAGTGAGCCGAAAATCATAAAGCACAGTGGAAAATAAATTAGCCCAGGCCACAGGCAGAACTGGGTGAAGACACAGCCCCCTTCAATCAAGCATAGCAGAAAAGAAGTCTTCAGCTGCTGAAAAACATAAATAAATCTGGGTGAATACACTAGGTATTTCGCAAGCCCACCCGACTCCCGTAAAGAGAAAGTGACCTATATTGTACATGCTTCATATAGTGGAGTTGAATTCACTCATACTTTTCAGAGAAAGGCAGTATTCATTGTTTATGGTTTTCCCAAGACAATAGAAATAACACTTTCTTGACCACCACTGAGCTTCCCGCTCCCGTGGCACTATTTTCTTTCCGGAAACACACACACATTTCCCTGTTCCTGGTTGTAGTAGAAACACTAATTGTCATACCATACCAGACTCATCCATACCGGTGGACACGGACTATTCAAATAGGTTTAGACTCTACGTAGAGGGTACACTTTACCCACTAGTCCGGCTCTGCAATCTCATGGCCAATGAGATCCAAATCCGAAACTCTTTTCTTCCTTGCACGTCCTAACCTTAACGGTTATACCGGAAGGAGTCAGGCCACCGCCATGTCCAAACCGGACAAATCATTCCCCCTCCTTATCCTCCCGGTGCTCCCCAGCCTTCATAACCCTGGGGTTGGATCGTACGAGTTCAGATCGAGTGGCTGCCCACACAACCTCGAGTGGTTGTACTTTTTATGAGTACAGGTAATGAAAGATGACAAACCAGTCCTTATACGAGAGGACAATCCTTCTGCTCACGCCTAAACCAGCTGAGCCATCACCTTAGGCCCTCCCCTAAACCAGGGAGTCCCTGATCATCCTACTCACCAGGTGATGAGGGTGAATACCCTTCATCGCACACTTTTTGGAAAACATGTTACTTGCACCCTTTTACTTATCCCATATCTTGTAATCAAAGGTGATTGTTAATGCGGGCTCTCTCATGCTCACCATGCAATTTGATTCCATCCCATATTCCAGGCTTAGGCAGTGGTAGAGAGAAATTGGTAAATAATGCATCAAGGGAAGGATGGACTTGCCTTCGTCGAAGCTCTCCTGGCACAAGAGGTTTATCTCGGGGGGTTAGGAGGTTAGGGTTTCAAACCTTGGTTGGGATTTTTGGGATGCTACAAACCTACCCCACTTAAAGGAATCTCGCCCTCGAGATTTAGACTGGATTTGAGAAAAGATAAGGGTATTCCCTCCTCAAGGAGTCCTCACTCTCCCATGTAGCTTCCTCTTCTCCTTCTCTGCTCCACTGAACTTTACAGAGCTTCATCTCTAAGGTGCGGGTCTTTCTGACTGCTGAATCAAGAATCTTCACTGGCTTCTCACGGTACTGAAGGTCTTTCTGAATCTGCACGGCCTCTTCTTCGATGTGACTTTCTGGTGCTTGCAGGCATTTGCGGAGCTGGGATACGTGAAACACATCGTGGATGTCAGACATGGATTCCGGTAATTCCAGACGGTATGCTGCGGGTCCTACCCTGCCAATGATGGGATAGGGACCGACGAATCGCGGTGCTAGTTTTCCTTTTACTTGGAACCTCCTGACACCACGCATTGGAGAAACCTTGAGGTAGACGAAGTCTCCTTCCTCAAATATGAGTTCCCTCCGCCTGTTGTCCGCATAACTCTTCTGCCGACTCTGAGCTTCAAGTAACTTTCTGTGGATCAGAGCAACCTTCTCTTCCGCCTCTTTGACAAAGGCAGGTCCTTCTAGTGCTTTTCCCCTACGTTGGACCACATGAGAGGGGTCTGGCATTTCCGTCCATACAATGCTTCGAATGGCGACATCTTGATGCTGGCCTGATAGCTGTTGTTGTATGAGAACTCTGCATAGGGTAGACTGGATTCCCAACTTGTATCAAATGCTAGCACACATGCTCTTAATAGATCTTTGAGGACTTTGTTAACTCTTTCTGTTTGTCCGTCTGCCTGAGGGTGATAAGCGGTGCTGAAATCTAGCTTGGTGCCCATAGCCTTCTGAAGGCTTGTCCAGAATTTGGAGGTGAATTGGGTTCCCCTATCTGACACTATCTTCCTTGGGATGCCATGGAGTCTGACTATCTCCTTGAGATAAATCCGGGCAAGGGTGGCTCCTCCAAAGGTAGTTTTCACTGGGATGAAATGGGCTACCTTGGTGAGGCGATCTATTATTACCCAGATGGAATCATTCCCTTTTTGCGTCCGGGGTAGTCCGGTTACGAAGTCCATGCCTATTTCTTCCCACTTCCATTCAGGTATCGGGAGGGGTTGCAATAGGCTTGCAGGTTTTTGGTGCTCGGCCTTCGTTCGCCGGGGAGAGGGGAAGGGAAGCGCGGGCGCGCGGAGCTGGTTGGGCCGGAATCGGCCCAGCCGAGGGGGGGAGTTTCTCTTTTTCTTTTCTTTTTCTGATTTCTAATTCCTTTCTTTTCCTTTTTCTATTTTTGTTTCTTTTTGTTTCTTTTTCCTTTGAATCAAAAATTCTCTAAATGATCTTGAGTGATAAATATAGTCTATGTGAGGTGCTCTAATTATTTCAAGTGTATGCACATGATGAGGTGTTCTAAGGGTAGAGTTAAGGGAGAAAATAAAATAAGGGGGGGTTAGGAGGTTAGGGTTTCAAACCTTGGTTGGGATTTTTGGGATGCTACACCCCTTCACACGACAAGTCGCGTCGGAGCGGTGACAAGAAAAAGAAGATGAAGAAAGTGGTCAACTACGAGACCGACTCTTCGTCGCCATCCACCTCTGGCTTCGACACGCCGTCCGTAACTTCTAGGCGCCATGAGCGTAAGAAGTTTAGTAAGATCCCCCTACGCTACCCTCGCATTTTCAAACGTACTCCATTACTTTCCGTCCCATTAGGCAAACCACCTATGTTTGATGGTGAAGATTATAATATGTGGAGTGATAAAACGAGGCATCATCTAACCTCACTCCACACTAGCATTTGGGATGTTGTTGAGATTGGAGTACAGGTACCATCATCGGGGATGAAGATTATGATTCGGACAAGGTCGCCCAAATCCGACACTTCAACTCTCAAGCCACCACTATACTCCTCGCCTCTCTAAGTCGAGAGGAGTATAACAAGGTGCAAGGGTTAAAGAGCGCCAAGGAGATTTGGGACGTGCTCAAGACCGCACACGAAGGAGATGAGGTGACCAAAATCACCAAGCGGGAGACGATCGAGGGGGAGCTCGGTCGGTTCCGACTCAACCAAGGCGAGGACCCACAAGCCATGTACAACCGCTTGAAGACCTTGGTGAACCAAGTGCGCAACCTCGGGAGCACCAAATGGGATGACCATGAGATGGTCAAGGTTATTCTAAGATCCCTCGTTTTCCTTAACCCTACACAAGTTCAATTAATTCAAGGTGATCCTAGATACACGCTAATGTCTCCCGAGGAGGTCATAGGTAAATTTGTGAGCTTTGAGCTAATGATTAAAGGCTCCAAAAAGATCATCGAGCAAGGCGACTCCTCCACGCCCGAAGCACAACCCGTTGCATTCAAAGCAACAGTGGAGAAGAAAGAAGACTCTACTCCAAGTAGAATCCCCATCGACACCTCCATGCTCGACAATGAGGAGATGGCGCTCATCATCAAAAGCTTCCGTCAAATCCTCAAACAAAGGAAGAGGAAAGATTACAAGCCCTGTTCCAAGAAGGTGTGCTACAAGTGTGGTAAGCCCGGTCATTTCATTGCTAAATGTCCATTATCTAGTGATAGTGACAGGGGCGACGACAAGAAGGGAAAGATGAGATAAAAGAAGTGATACTACAAGAAGAAGGGTGACAATGCCCATGTGTGCCGCGAGTGGGACTCCGACGAGAGCTCCACCGACTCCTCCTCCGATGAGGACGCCGCCAACATCGCCGTCACCAAGGGCCTCCTCTTCCCCAACGTCGGCCACAAGTGCCTCATGGCAAAGGACGACAAGAGGAAGAAGGTAAAATCAAAATCCTCCACTAAATATGCAATCTCTAGTGATGAGGATAATTCTAGTGATGAGGAGGATAATTTGCGCACCCTTTTTGCCAACCTAAACATGCAACAAAAAGAAAAATTGAATGAATTAATTAGTGCTATTCATGAGAAGGATGAACTCTTGGACTCCCAAGAGGACTTCCTAATTAAGGAAAATAAGAAGCATGTTAAGGTTAAAAATGCTTACGCTCTAGAAGTAGAAAAATGTGAAAAACTATCTAGTGAGCTAAGCACTTGCCATGATATTATTGCCAACCTTAGAAATGAGAATGCTAAAATAATTGCTAAGGTTGATTCAAACGCTTGTGATGTTTCAATTCCCAATCTTAGAGATGATAATGTTAGTTTACTTGCTAGGATTGAAGAATTGAATGTCTCTCTTGCTAGCCTTAAAAATGAGAATGAAAAAATTAATTGCTAAGGCTAAAGATTAAGATGTTTGCAATGTTACCATTTCCAATCTTAGAAGTGAAAATGACATTTTACATGCTAAGAATGTTGAACTAAAATCTTGCAAACCCTCTACATCTACCGTTGAGCATGTTTCCATTTGCATTAAAAGTAGAGATATTAATGTTGATGCTATTCATGATCACCTAGCCTTAATTAAGAAACAAAATGATCACATAGCTCAACTAAATGTTAAGATTAATGAGCATGACTTAGAAAATGAAAAATTTAAATTTGCTAGAAGCATGCTCTATAGTGGGAGACACCCTGGCATCAAGGATGGCATTGGCTTCCAAAAGGGAGACAATGTCAAACTTAATGCCCCTCCTAAAAGATTGTCTAACTTTGTTAAGGGCAAGACTCCCATGCCTCTGGATAACGAGAGTTACATTTTGTACCCTGCCGGTTATCCCGAGCACAAAATTAGGAGAATTCACTCTAGGAAGTCTCACTCTGGCCCTAATCATGTTTTTATGTATAAGGGTGAGACATCTAGCTCTAGGCAATCAACCCGTGCAAAATTGCCTAAGAAGAAAACTCCTATTGCATCAAATGATTCTAACATTTCATTCAAAACTTTTGATGCATCTTATGTTTTGACTAACAAATACGGCAAGGTAGTTGCCAAGTATGTTGGGGGCAAACACAAGGGATCAAAGACTTGTGTTTGGGTACCCAAAGTTCTTGTATCTAATGTCAAAGGATCCAAAACCGTTTGGGTACCTAAAATCAAGAACTAAAATTGTTTTGTAGGTTTATGCATCTGGGGGCTCAAGTTGGATCATCGATAGCGGGTGCACAAACCACATGACAGGGGAGAAGAAGATGTTCTCCTCTTACGAGAAAAATCAAGATTCCCAACGAGCTATCACATTCGGGGATGGAAATCAAGGTTTGGTCAAAGGATTGGGTAAAATAGCTATATCACCTGACCATTCTATTTCCAATGTTTTTCTTGTAGATTCTTTAGATTACAACTTGCTTTCAGTTTCGCAATTATGTAAAATGGGTTACAACTGTCTTTTTACGGATACAGGTGTCACTGTCTTTAGAAGAAGTGATGATTCAATAGCATTTAAGGGAGTGTTAGAGGGTCAGCTATACTTAGTAGATTTTGATAGAGCTGAACTCAACACTTGCTTAATTGCTAAGACTAACATGGGCTGGCTCTGGCATCGCCGACTAGCACATGTTGGAATGAAGAATCTTCACAAGCTTCTAAAGGGAGAACACATTTTGGGACTAACAAATGTTCATTTTGAGAAAGACAAGGTTTGTAGCGCATGTCAGGCAGGGAAGCAAGTTGGTGTTCATCATCCACACAAGAACATCATGACGACTGACAGGCCACTCGAGCTCCTACACGGCTACACATGGATCTATTTGGCCCGATAGCTTACATAAGCATCGGCGGGAGTAAGTACTGTCTAGTTATTGTGGATGACTATTCTCGCTTTACTTGGGTGTTCTTTTTGCAGGAAAATTTCATACCCAAGAAACCTTAAAGGGATTCTTGAGACGGGCTCAAAATGAGTTCGGCTTGAGGATCAAAAAGATTAGAAGCGACAACGGGACGGAGTTCAAGAACTCACAAATCGAAGGCTTCCTTGAGGAGGAGGGCATCAAGCATGAGTTCTCTTCTCCCTACATGCCACAACAAAATGGTGTAGTAGAGAGGAAGAATAGAACTCTATTAGACATGGCAAAAACCATGCTTGATGAATACAAGACTTCGGATCGGTTTTGGGCCGAGGCGGTCAACACCGCCTGCTACGCCATCAACCGGTTATATCTACACCGAATCCTCAAGAAGACATCATACGAACTCCTAACCGGTAAAAAGCCCAATGTTTCATATTTTAGAGTCTTTGGTAGCAAATGCTTTATTCTTGTTAAAAGAGGTAGAAAATCTAAATTTTCTCCTAAGGCTGTAGAAGGCTTTTTACTAGGATATGATTCAAACACAAGGGCATATAGAGTCTTTAACAAGTCCTCTGGACTAGTTGAAGTTTCTTGTGACATTGTGTTTGATGAGACTAACGGCTCTCAAGTAGAGCAAGTTGATCTTGATGAGCTAGATGATGAAGAGGCTCCATGCGTAGCGCTAAGGAACATGTCCATTGGGGATGTGTGTCCTAAGGAATCCGAAGAGCCTCCACAAGCACAAGATCAACCATCTTCCTCCATGCAAGCATCTCCACCAACTTAAGATGAGGATGAGGCTCAAGATGATGAAGGAGAAGATCAAGATAATGAGCCGCCTCAAGAGAAGAGCAATGATCAAGGGGGAGATGCCCATGATCAAGATAAGGAAGATGAACCAATTCCAAGACCGCCACACCCAAGAGTCCACCAAGCAATCCAACGAGATCACCCCGTGAACACCATCCTCGGCGATATCCAAAAGGGGGTAACTACTAGATCTCGTGTTGCTCATTTTTGTGAACATTACTCTTTTGTTTCCTCTATTGAGCCACACAAGGTAGAGGAAGCACTTCAAGATTTGGATTGGGTGGTGGCGATGCAAGAGGAGCTCAACAATTTCACAAGGAATGAGGTATGGCATTTAGTTCCATGTCCTAACCAAAATGTTGTAGGAACCAAGTGGGTCTTCCGCAACAAACAAGATGAGCATGGTGTGGTGACAAGGAACAAAGCCCGACTTGTGGCCAAGGGGTATTCACAAGTCGAAGGTTTGGATTTCGGTGAAACCTATGCACACGTAGCTAGGCTTGAGTCAATCCGTATATTACTTGCCTATGCTACTTACCATGGCTTTAAGCTTTACCAAATGGACGTAAAGAGTGCATTCCTCAATGGACCAATCAAGGAGGAGGTCTATGTTGAGCAACCTCCCGGCTTTGAAGATAGTGAGTATCCTAATCACGTATATAAACTCTCTAAGGCGCTTTATGGGCTCAAGCAAGCCCCAAGAGCATGGTATGAATGCCTAAGAGATTTTCTTATCGCTAATGACTTCAAAGTCAGAAAGGTCGATCCTACTTTATTTACTAAAACTCTTGAAAATGATTTGTTTGTATGCCAAAATTATGTTGATGATATTATATTTGGGTCTACTAACGAATCTACATGTGAGGAATTTAGTAGGATCATGACACAAAAATTCGAGATGTCTGTGATGGGGGAGTTGAAGTACTTCTTGGGATGTTGTTGAGAAGAAGAAGAAGATGAGGAAGGTGGTCTACTACGAGACCGACTCTTCGTCGCCATCCACCTCCGGCTCCGACACGCCCTCCGTAACTTCTAAGCGCCATGAGCGCAAGAAGTTTAGTAAGATTCCCCTACGCTATCCTCGTATTTCCAAACGTACTCCATTACTTTCCGTCCCATTAGGCAAACCACCTATGTTTGATGGTGAAGATTATAATATGTGGAGTGATAAAATGAGGCATCATCTAACCTCACTCCACACTAGCATTTAGGATGTTGTTGAGATTGGAGTACAGGTACCATCACCGGGGGATGAAGACTATGATTCGGATGAGGTCGCTCAAATTCAACACTTCAACTCTCAAGCCACCACTATACTCCTCGCCTCTCTAAGTCGAGAGGAGTATAACAAGGTGCAAGGGTTAAAGAGCGCCAAGGAGATTTGGGACGTACTCAAGACCGCGCACGAAGGAGATGAGGTGACCAAAATCACCAAGCGGGAGACGATCGAGGGGGAGCTCGGTCGGTTCCGACTCAACCAAGGCGAGGACCCTCAAGCCATGTACAACTGCTTGAAGACCTTGGTGAACCAAGTGCGCAACCTCGGGAGCACAAAATGGGATGACCATGAAATGGTTAAGGTTATTATTAGGTCACTTGTTTTTCTTAACCCTACACAAGTTCAATTAATTCGTGGTAATCCTAGATATACACTAATGTCTCCCGAGGAAGTAATAGGAAACTTTGTGAGCTTTGAGTTGATGATCAAAGGCTCAAAGAAAATCATCGAGCTAGATGGCCCCTCCACGTCCGAAGCACAACCGGTCGCATTCAAGGCAACAGAGGAGAAAAAGGAAGAGTCTACATCAAGTAGACAACCCATTGACGCCTCTAAGCTCGACAATGAGGAGATGGCGCTCATCATCAAGAGCTTCCGCCAAATCCTCAAGCAAAGGAGGGGGAAGGATTACAAGCCCCGCTCCAAGAAAGTTTGCTACAAGTGTGGTAAGCTCGGTCATTTTATTGCAAAATATCCACTATCTAGTGACAGTGACAGGGGCGACGACAAGAAGGGCAAGAGGAGAGAAAAGAAGAGGTACCACAAGAAAAGGGGCGGCGATGCCCATGTGTGCCGCGAGTGGGACTCCGACGAGAGCTCCACCGACTCCTCCTCCGATGAGGACGCCGCCAACATCGCCGTCACCAAGGGCCTCCTCTTCCCCAACGTCGGCCACAAGTGCCTCATGGCAAAGGACGGCAAAAAGAAGAAGGTAAAATCAAAATCCTCCACTAAGTATGAAACCTCTAGTGATGAAGATAATGCTAGTGATGAGGAGGATAATTTGCGCACCCTTTTTGCAAACCTCAACATGCAACAAAAGAAAAAATTAAATGAATTAATTAGTGCTATTCATGAGAAGGATGACCTCTTGGACTCTCAAGAGGACTTCTTAATTAAAGAAAACAAGAAGCATGTTAAGGTTAAGAATGCTTATGCTCTAGAAGTAGAAAAATGTGAAAAATTATCTAATGAGCTAAGCATTTGTAATGATATAATTGCCAACCTTAGAAATGAAAATGCTAAATTAATTGCTAAGGTTGATTCTAATGTTAGTAATGTTTCAATTCCCAATCTTAGAGATGATAATGTTAATTTACTTGCTAAGATTGAAGAATTGAATGTTTCTCTTGCTAGCCTTAGAAATGAAAATGAAAACTTGATTGCTAAGGCTAAGGATTTAGATGTTTGCAATGTCACCATATCCAATCTTAGAAGTGAGAATGACATATTACATGCTAAGATTGTTGAACTAAAATCTTGCAAACCCTCTACATCTATCATTGAGCATGTTTCCATTTGCACTAGATGTAGAGACATTAATGTTGATGCTATTCATGATCACCTAGCTTTAATTAAGAAACAAAATGATCATATAGCTCAACTTAATGCAAAAATTAATGAGCATGACTTAGAAAATGAAAAATTTAAATTTGCTAGAAGCATGCTCTATAGTGGGAGACGCCCTGGCATCAAGAATGGCATTGGCTTCCAAAAGGGGGACAATGTCAAACTTAATGCCCCTCCTAAGAGATTGTCTAACTTTATAAAGGGCAAGGCTCCCATGCCTCAGGATAACGAGGGTTACATTTTGTACCCTGCCGGTTATCCCGAGAACAAGATTAGGAGAATTCACTCTAGGAAGTGTCACTCTGGCCCTAATCATCCTTTTATATATAAGGGTGAGACATCTAGTTCTAGGCAATCAACCCGTGCTAAATTGTCTAAGAAGAAAACTCCTATTGCATCAAATGATTTCAACACTGCATTTAAGACTTTTGATGCATCCTATGTTTTAACTAACAAATCCGGCAAGTTAGTTGCCAAGTATGTTGGGTGCAAGAACAAGGGGTCAAGGACTTGTGTTTGGGTACCCAAAGTTCTTGTATCTAATGTCAAAGGACCCAAAACCGTTTGGGTACCTAAAATCAAGAACTAAACTTGTTTTGTAGGTTTATGCATCTGGAGGATCAAGTTGGATCATCGATAGCGGGTGCGCAAACCATATGACAGGGGAGAAGAAGATGTTCTCCTCCTATGAGAAAAACCAAGATCCCCAACGAGCTATCACATTCGGGGATGGAAATCAAGGTTTGGTCAAAGGATTGGGTAAAATAGCTATATCACCTGACCATTCCATTTCAAATGTTTTTCTCGTAGATTCTTTAGATTACAACTTGCTTTTAGTTTCGCAATTATGCAAAATGGGTTACAGCTGTCTTTTTACGGATGCAGGTGTCACTGTCTTTAGAAGAAGTGATGATTCAATAGCATTTAAGGGAGTGTTAGAGGGTCAGCTATACTTAGTAGATTTTGATAGAGCTGAACTCGACACTTGCTTAATTGCTAAGACTAACATGGGCTGGCTCTGGCATCGCCGACTAGCACATGTTGGGATGAAGAATCTTCACAAGCTTCTAAAGGGAGAACACATTTTGGGACTAACAAATGTTCATTTTGAGAAAGACAGGATTTGTAGCGCATGTCAGGCAGGGAAGCAAGTTGGTGTTCATCATCCACATAAGAACATCATGACGACCGACAGGCCACTCGAGCTCCTATACATGGACCTATTCGGCCCGATTGCTTACAAAGTACTGTCTAGTTATTGTGGATGACTATTCTCGCTTCACTTGGGTGTTCTTTTTACAGGAAAAATCTCATACCCAAGAGACCTTAAAAGGATTCTTGAGACGAGCTCAAAACGAGTTCGACTTAAGGATCAAGAAAATAAGAAGCGACAAGGGACGGAGTTCAAGAACTCACAAATTGAAGGCTTCCTTGAGGAGGAGGGCTTCAAGCATGAGTTCTCTTCTCCCTACACGCCACAACAAAATGGTGTAGTGGAGAGGAAGAATCGAACTCTATTGGACATGGCAAGAACCATGCTTGATGAGTACAAGACTTCGGATCGGTTTTGGGCCGAGGCGGTCAACACCACATGCTACACCATCAACCGGTTGTATCTACACTGAATCCTCAAGAAGACATCATATGAACTCGTAACCGGTAAAAAACCCAATGTTTCATATTTTAGAGTCTTTGGTAGCAAATGCTTTATTCTTGTTAAAAGAGGTAGAAAATCTAAATTTTCTCCTAAGACTGTAGAAGGTTTTTTACTAGGTTATGATTCAAACACAAGGGCATATAGAGTCTTTAACAAGTCCTCTGGATTAGTTGAAGTCTCTTGTGACATTGTGTTTGATGAGACTAACGGCTCTCAAGTAGAGCAAGTTGATCTTGATGAACTAGATGATGAAGAGGCTCCGTGCGTCGCGCTAAGGAACATGTTCATTGGGGATGTGTGTCCTAAGGAATCCGAAGAGCCTCCACAAGCACAAGATCAACCATCTTCCTCCACGCAAGCATCCCCACCAACTCAAGATGAGGATGAGGCTCAAAATGATGAAGGAGAAGATCAAGAAGTTGAGCCACCTCAAGAGGAGAGCAATGATCAAGGGGAGATGCCCATGATCAAGATGAGGAAGATGAACAAGTTCCAAGACCGCCACACCCAAGAGTCCACCAAACAAAACAACGAGATCACCCCGTGAACACCATCCTCGACGACATTCAAAAGGGGGTAACTACTCGATCTCGTGTTGCTCATTTTTGTAAACATTACTCTTTTGTTTCCTCTATTGAGCCACACAGGGTAGAGGAAGCACTTCAAGATTCGGATTGGGTGGTGGCGATGCAAGAGGAGCTCAACAACTTCACTAGGAACGAGGTATGACATTTAGTTCCACGTCCTAACCAAAATGTTGTAGGAACCAAGTGGGTCTTCCGCAACAAGCAAGATGAGCATGGTGTGGTGACAAGGAACAAAGCCCGACTTGTGGCTAAGGGGTATTCACAAGTCGAAGGTTTGGATTTCGGTGAAACCTATGCACCCGTAGCTAGGCTAGAATCAATTCGCATTTTGCTTGCCTATGCTACTTACCATGGCTTTAAGCTTTACCAAATGGACGTGAAAAGTGCCTTCCTCAATGGACCAATCAAGGAGGAGGTCTATGTTGAGCAACCTCCCGACTTTGAAGATAGTGAGTATCCTAACCATGTGTATAAACTCTCTAAGGCGCTTTATGGGCTCAAGTAAGCCCCAAGAGCATGGTATGAATGCCTAAGAGATTTTCTTGTCACTAATAGCTTCAAGGTCGGAAAAGCCGGTCCTACTCTATTCACTAAAACTCTTGACAACGATTTGTTTGTATGCCAAATTTATGTTGATGATATTATATTTGGGTCTACTAACGAATCAACATGTGAGGAATTTAGTAGGATCATGACACAGAAATTCGAGATATCAATGATGGGGGAGTTAAAGTACTTCTTGGGATTTCAAGTAAAGCAACTCCAAGAGGGCACCTTCATCAGCCAAACGAAGTATATTCAAGACATTCTAAACAAGTTTGGGATGAAGGATGCCATGCCTATCAAGAAACCCATGGGAACTGTTGGGGCCATGCTTCGTTGCGCCGAAGGTCTTACGGGAAGAAGCAGCTTCGGCTGAAGCTGTCCGCAGGAAATGACCGAAGCTTCCTCTTCATGAAGCTTCGGTATTATAAACCGACTTAAAGATAGAATGACCTTTTAGTCCATAAAGGTCTGAGTCAATGTTGTAAACTTTTATGAGGGGCATAATTGTAATTCTTCACAGGCTGTGTGCTGTGTCTATAAATAGATGAACAGTACCCCCGTACTGTTCACGCTGACTTGTATTCGGTTGTGCGTCACGCTCGGGCTTTTCACTTCTATTAAGCCGAAGGTACAAATGTAATTCGATATTGTTCCTGTTTATCTATTACAATATTAGTAAAAGATATTAATAATATCGTATGATTATTTATGTTGTCTTTTATATTTTATATGCTTCTTCTTTCATTATCATATGTTACTATGATCATGAAGGTGTGTCCTTCATGACCTTCGTCTGAAGATCATTATATCCTAAGGGAGATAATGTTTCGAAGGACGAAGGGTTTTAACCTTTAACATTTTGTGTTGCCTTGTTCTTAAACCGTAGCATTTGAGAACAAGTCCCCAACATTGGCGCCCACCTCCGGTGAACTCACTTCCACTTTTTTGAGCCGATGGCTTCGTTCAACAACCAAGTTGGAGCTGTTTCGGCCCCGAAGCTGCTTCTTCCGATAACAGGCGGTTCATGTTCAGAGCCAGCCAACAAGAGACAGAAGAAGGAAACACAGAGAAGGGTACAGCATGTTGGGGTGCAAGGACCCTTCATCAAGTCGAGATGGTCTCACATTCCTATTACCTTCTCTCAAGAGGACCTTCAACTCAAGGATTACCCACACAATGATGCCATGGTTATCTCTTGTGTTATCAAAGGATTTCTGGTCCACAATGTCTTGGTTGATACAGGCAGTGCAGCTGATATCATATTTGCTAAGGCCTTCAGGCAAATGCAAGAGCCAGAAGATAAGATTCATGATGCTACGCACCCTCTCTGTGGCTTCGGAGGAAGGCAGATTGTAGCACTGGGCAAGATTACCATGTCAGTGACCTTCGGGTTCATCAACAACACCAGAACTGAGCAAGTTGTGTTTGACATTGTTGACATGGAATATCCTTACAATGCCATCATTGGTCGCGGTACCCTCAATGCCTTCGAAGCAATTCTTCACCCAGCTTACCTCTGCATGAAGATACCTTCGGACCAGGGGCCTATTGCTATTCACGGAAGCCAGGAAGCTGCTAGAAGGGCCGAAGGAAGTTGGACTGACTCCAAAGCAATCCATAACATAGATGGAGCTGAAGCTTGTGAACAGTACAAATTCAGAAGGGAGAAGGCAGCTTCAGCAGACCAGCCGAAGCCCATGCTCTTATGTGAAGACATAGCAGAGCAGAAGGTGCTGTTGGGCTCCTAATTATCCGAAGACCAGGAGAAAACCTTGATAAGGTTTTTGTTCAACAACAAAGATGTTTTTGCATGGTCAGCTAATGATCTCTGCGGAGTCAATCGGGATGTTATTGAGCACTCGCTCAATGTTGACCCATCCTTCAGACCCCGAAAGCAGAGGCTTCGGAAAATGTCTGATGATAAAGCCGAAGGGGCTCGCAATGAAGTAAAAAGACTCCTCAGTGCAGGAGTTATCAGAGAAGTAAAATACCCAGAGTGGCTAGCTAACACTGTTATGGTGAAGAAGGCCAATGGCAAGTGGAGAATGTGTATCGATTTCACAGATCTCAACAAGGCTTGTCCGAAGGACGAATTCCCATTGCCAAGGATAGACTCTTTAGTTGATGCAGCAGCTTCTTCAGAGCTCATGAGTCTGCTAGATTGTTACTCAGGCTATCATCAAATCTGGATGAAGAAGGAAGATGAGCCGAAGACTAGTTTCATAACCCCAAGTGGCACATATTGCTATCTTCGGATGCCTGAGGGGCTCAAAAACGCTGGAGGAAGTTTCTGCAGAATGACTGCGAAGGTCCTCCAGTCTCAGATAGGCAGAAATGTGTAAGACCCGAAATTGAAAAAAAAAATTACATAATAATAAGATAAAGAAATAAGTATATTGGTGATAGTGTTTCTAGAACTTTTGAAACCTTTGGAATATAGTAGGACATTCCCTATTCATAACCAATTAATAACATTAAATTAGTTAAGCAGCTAATAAACAAATAAAGAGGGGTTGAAATAAAACTTCTATGAGTAAAAAAAAATTTATGCAATTGTGTTCCTCAAAACATATGATGTAGATATATAATCACAAGAAGGGGTTTTTTTTAGTAAGATATTCCTCCCATTAACTAAGTAGGTTAAAATATTAATGAAAACTGTAAAAAAATAATAAATGAAACATTTCTGCAAACACATGTTGAAGAACTAATGTGATACATTTTCGAAGTTTGAGTTAAACTTGAACCCAATTCGAATTTGAATTTGAATATAATAAAAGGGACTAAAACAAAAAAAAAGAAAAAGAATAGTTCCCTTGGCCGGATGGGCTGGAATACACTGGCTGGCCCATCTCGCTTGCACCGGTTGGCCACACTGCGCGCATCGTGCCTTACCCTAGCGCCGCCATGGCTCTCTGGAATGTGGGCCCAATGTGGCAGCTGTTGATTCATCCCTGCAGATGGCGCTGGCGGCGCACCTGCTCGCACGAGACCCGCGTGACTCGCTCGCGCAACCACTTGGCCGAGATCCTCTCCTGGTGATTTCCATGAATCTCGACGATGCGGTTCCCTGGCCGGAGCCTTCTCCTTCAACTAACTCCGACGTCCGCCGATGACTCCGCCGCGGCATCCGAACCTTGCTGGTGTCCCGGGAGTATATAAGCCGCCGTTGTTCCTTGCTGCGAAGCCGTGTTGGCACCGAGTCATCTCGGGGTGCGCCGCGGGGTCTGGGCGAGTTGCCGTGACACACCGGCGTTAGGGATACCCTCACCGGGAGGCTCATCATCTCTACCTCGCGCCTCGTACTACGGGCTTCTTCCCTGTTGCCGGATTGCTACAGCGACATCGGGCGTAGCGAGCGCGAGCTCCACCTCCCTTGCCAAGCCCCTGCGCAGTGTCGTTGAACTCTGCCTTGTAGATGCCACACAGATCTCGATCTCGCCGGCGGGCTGGGCGTTGGTGTGCTCGCCGCGTCGGGGAAGAAACAGCCAAAGCCGCTGGGTCGTCTTCGTCGCCGGGTCCGCTCATCTCTCATCCCTCCGCCTATGTGTTGTTTCTCTGTCATGTTCACCATCGGAACCCTCCCTATAGCGCGTTTACGATGAATTTGTGGACTAGTTCGCCGGATGGCGGGATTCTGACCATGGTCGCCGTCGCGGGGGCTGGGCACGGTCGTGTTCTACCACCTGAGGAGGAAGAAGTAGTATGGGCCGTTGATCCGGATTTGAGCGACCGGGATCAGATCACCATTTACCCCCTTCGCGAGATCGAGTGTGAACCGTTTGATGAAATCATGCGGTCCCGGTGGATGACCGATTCATTAAATCTGGTCCATACATCCTTGATCTCACGGTAGTCGTGTATACCGGTTCACATTGGTTTGGGATCTAATTCTGACCGTCCGGTGGTGATCCAGTGGCCAGAAATCTACCATACCCTTTCACTGTGACAACTTTGCATAAGAGCCCTCCTAAAATTAGGAAACCAACCCGCCGTCCAACTGGTGGGTCGTTTGTGTCTTAAGAACTTTTGCACCGGGGCCCCTGACCTCTCTGGTTTTTATGGCCCAATCCAGAGTATTATAAAACAGAGAAAATAATGTATAAATGGATTTTTAATAGATAAATAAATGCTAGAACTTGTTTAAATCATAGAAAATCCATTTTTAGTCTAAATTAATCCATTCCACTTTCTAAAATTTTGTAATTTTATTATCTACCACCTAGAGCCTCTGTTTTGTCATGAAAACAATTAGAAATTTAATCTCTCACTTAAATCCATTTTAAACACATAAAACCTTTGAAAATTCATAACTTAAAAACTAAAACTTCAAAATTAATAATTCTTTTTCCTGTGATCTTATTTTAATATGTACATTCATAATGTGAATTTTGTTCTTATGTTTGGTGTAATGTTAATTTTGCCTATACCATGTATGTTTGTATTGCTACGACTAGCAGTGAGGTCACGAGGATCTGAAGAATCATCCTGGTACCTGGAATCTCAAGGCCCAGGCAAGTTGTGCCCTTGATCACTTCTTTTACCCAGCCATGTTCTGATTAATCATAATGATCTGCATAGGTTAATTTTGATGGGACCCAATAGGTTACCCTAGTTTGTCTATCTTTATACCTTGTTTACCACTGAACTTTCTGGGTAGTACTTGCTAGTGCTATATGTGGTTTTGGGTATGGAGATACACTATTCATGATTACACTTTTTGTTATCAGTTGTTATTTAATGTTCATGTTAAGATCATTATGTTAATTGGAACATGGAGCGACCACCCGGGAAAACAGTGCTACCACAAGGGTGGTATGGGACGCCCTTGGCTGATTAATTAGGAAAGCTAGTGGAAGACTACCTTACCCGAAAGGGGCAAGGGCAGTAGGGGAGAGGTCAGTGTAGGGAGGCCCTCGGGAGGATTTTGCTGCGATGGCGGTCCTGCAAGGGATTCCTGCACTGGATCTTCCTATAAACTGTAGCGGGTTTTCGGAAGCTAGTGGAACTTTGTAAAGGCCTCGTAGTGGATCCCTAGCCATTCACCTCGGTAGTGTCTAAGGGCCTTGCAAACCCTGGCGACATGGGATACACGACTTGTGGGTAAAGATGCGCAACCTCTGCAGAGTGTAAAACTGGTATACTAGCCGTGCTCACGGTCATGAGCAGCTCGGACCCTCACATGATTAATTTATGGAACTAAATTCAATTTGTCATATGCATTGCATTGCAGGTGATGTTGTTGTTACTTTTGTTCTATTACTTAATTGGGTTTGGTATTTACTTATACTTAGTAACTGCTAATAAAATTTTGACCAACTTTAAAAGCAATGCTCAGCTCTAACCATCTTCTTTGGTAAGCCTTACACTTCACGTGAGCTCCCACCTTTGGCGAGTTCATGCACATTATTCCCCACAACTTGTTGAGCGATGAACGTATGTGAGCTCACTCTTGCTGTCTCACATACACCACAGGTCAAGACCAGGTACTGCAGGATGATGCTCATGGAGGATGCTGCGATGAGTTCGTGAGAGGTCTAGGTCGTCGTCTCCCAGTCAACTTTGGGTTGCTGGACCGTTGTCTCCTTATAATGTAATTATATATTTTGTATAGAACTCCTATTATAAATAAAGTTGTGACATTCGATCCTGTGCCACTATACATCATATGTTTGAGACTTGGTCCCAGCATACCTGGTGTTTATGTTAACCCCGGGTTTTGGATCCCTAAAATCCGGGTGTTACAGAAGTGGTATCAGAGGAATGTTGACTGTAGGACGAAACCTAGATAGAACTGGACAACCATTATCTACTTACCTTTGCTACTCTGATCATTTCTAAACTTATCTTAATCTTTTCTCATCTATTTCCGCTTTACTCTGATTATTCTTACCTTTTTTTTCCTTCTAAAGACAAATGTGGATTTCACACTTTGAAATCCTGTGCCTAAAGTGACCTTTAGGGCTAGGAGACCTACTCTTAGGAACAAAAAAAAAAGAAACAAAACTATTTTTTTTATGGATGTCTATACACTTGAATGCTTGTTCTTATGATATCTGTCTGATTTGGATCTTTGTTTGAGTGTGATGAGTTGTGGAGTAATGTCCACAATTGCATCTGCATATACACATAGGTATAAAATATATTCATAAAATAACTAATACAGCCTAGATTATCCCCATTGGAACATATCTAGCTTAAGAGATTTATCTTATCCTAAAAGATCTCATTCTAACCAATTCATCTTATCTTAAAAGATTCTCCCTTATCTTAATAGATCCATCTTATCTTACAAGATACTCTCTTGCCTTAATAAATTCATCTTGTCTTGAAAATATTTTATCTTATCCTAATAGATCTATCTAACTTTAACTAGTCTCATCTAGTCATATCCAATCTAATCTAGATCCTATTTAATCTAATATGATCTAATCTAGAGTGAGTTACTTAATGCGAGTATAGAAGATAAGGCATACTCCACTTAAGCCTAAATTGGTAACTTAGATCAGCTCGGCCATACCCAACAACTTGACCTACATAATGGGTTACATAACCTATCCAAACCATTCAGAAGCAAAACAATCCAACCAGATTCAGACTAATCTCATTTAACTCATAGCCTAGCTGCTCCACCTACTACTTTATCTTAACTACATGTCCCTAATATGGATAACAACTTCAAGAACGAAGATCAAAGATGATCAACCTCATTAAGAAAGGATAAACACCAACTCAAGTCTTCAAGGATCAAGCAGGATCACCAGATGAGTCAAAAGCCACAATCTAGGATAGAATCTTTTCTTACCCTACACTTTCTTAACCAAACCTATATATGCCCTAAAAGACATCTTTTGTCCTACATAATAAAATGACTATACATGTAGATACCCATGCTTCCCTAATCACTCACAAAAAAAAATAGAGGCTTTTTGATTTTTGAAATAATTAGAAACTGAAAGCTAAACTGCAAACCACTCTTCTGATATCCCTTTTTCTTACAAATCTCGGGGACGAGATTTCTGTTAAGGGGGGTAGAATTTGTAAGACCCGAAATTGAAAAAAAAAATTACATAATAATAAGATAAAGAAATAAGTATATTGGTGATAGTGTTTCTAGAACTTTTGAAACCTTTGGAATATAGTAGGACATTCCCTATTCATAACCAATTAATAACATTAAATTAGTTAAGCAGCTAATAAACAAATAAAGAGGGGTTGAAATAAAACTTCTATGAGTAAAAAAAAATTTATGCAATTGTGTTCCTCAAAACATATGATGTAGATATATAATCACAAGAAGGGGTTTTTTTAGTAAGATATTCCTCCCATTAACTAAGTAGGTTAAAATATTAATGAAAACTGTAAAAAAATAATAAATGAAACATTTCTGCAAACACATGTTGAAGAACTAATGTGATACATTTTCGAAGTTTGAGTTAAACTTGAACCCAATTCGAATTTGAATTTGAATATAATAAAAGGGACTAAAACAAAAAAAAAGAAAAAGAATAGTTCCCTTGGCCGGATGGGCTGGAATACACTGGCTGGCCCATCTCGCTTGCACCGGTTGGCCACACTGCGCGCATCGTGCCTTACCCTAGCGCCGCCATGGCTCTCTGGAATGTGGGCCCAATGTGGCAGCTGTTGATTCATCCCTGCAGATGGCGCTGGCGGCGCACCTGCTCGCACGAGACCCGCGTGACTCGCTCGCGCAACCACTTGGCCGAGATCCTCTCCTGGTGATTTCCATGAATCTCGACGATGCGGTTCCCTGGCCGGAGCCTTCTCCTTCAACTAACTCCGACGTCCGCCGATGACTCCGCCGCGGCATCCGAACCTTGCTGGTGTCCCGGGAGTATATAAGCCGCCGTTGTTCCTTGCTGCGAAGCCGTGTTGGCACCGAGTCATCTCGGGGTGCGCCGCGGGGTCTGGGCGAGTTGCCGTGACACACCGGCGTTAGGGATACCCTCACCGGGAGGCTCATCATCTCTACCTCGCGCCTCGTACTACGGGCTTCTTCCCTGTTGCCGGATTGCTACAGCGACATCGGGCGTAGCGAGCGCGAGCTCCACCTCCCTTGCCAAGCCCCTGCGCAGTGTCGTTGAACTCTGCCTTGTAGATGCCACACAGATCTCGATCTCGCCGGCGGGCTGGGCGTTGGTGTGCTCGCCGCGTCGGGGAAGAAACAGCCAAAGCCGCTGGGTCGTCTTCGTCGCCGGGTCCGCTCATCTCTCATCCCTCCGCCTATGTGTTGTTTCTCTGTCATGTTCACCATCGGAACCCTCCCTATAGCGCGTTTACGATGAATTTGTGGACTAGTTCGCCGGATGGCGGGATTCTGACCATGGTCGCCGTCGCGGGGGCTGGGCACGGTCGTGTTCTGCCACCTGAGGAGGAAGAAGTAGTATGGGCCGTTGATCCGGATTTGAGTGACCGGGATCAGATCACCATTTACCCCCTTCGCGAGATCGAGTGTGAACCGTTTGATGAAATCGTGTGGTCCCGGTGGATGACCGATTCATTAAATCTGGTCCATACATCCTTGATCTCACGGTAGTCGTGTATACCGGTTCACATTGGTTTGGGATCTAATTCTGACCGTCCGGTGGTGATCCAGTGGCCAGAAATCTACCATACCCTTTCACTGTGACAACTTTGCATAAGAGCCCTCCTAAAATTAGGAAACCAACCCGCCGTCCAACTGGTGGGTCGTTTGTGTCTTAAGAACTTTTGCACCGGGGCCCCTGACCTCTCTGGTTTTTATGGCCCAATCCAGAGTATTATAAAACAGAGAAAATAATGTATAAATGGATTTTTAATAGATAAATAAATGCTAGAACTTGTTTAAATCATAGAAAATCCATTTTAGTCCAAATTAATCCATTCCACTTTCTAAAATTTTGTAATTTTATTATCTACCACCTAGAGCCTCTGTTTTGTCATGAAAACAATTAGAAATTTAATCTCTCACTTAAATCCATTTTAAACACATAAAACCTTTGAAAATTCATAACTTAAAAACTAAAACTTCAAAATTAATAATTCTTTTTCCTGTGATCTTATTTTAATATGTACATTCATAATGTGAATTTTGTTCTTATGTTTGGTGTAATGTTAATTTTGCCTATACCATGTATGTTTGTATTGCTACGACTAGCAGTGAGGTCACGAGGATCTGAAGAATCATCCTGGTACCTGGAATCTCAAGGCCCAGGCAAGTTGTGCCCTTGATCACTTCTTTTACCCAGCCATGTTCTGATTAATCATAATGATCTGCATAGGTTAATTTTGATGGGACCCAATAGGTTACCCTAGTTTGTCTATCTTTATACCTTGTTTACCACTGAACTTTCTGGGTAGTACTTGCTAGTGCTATATGTGGTTTTGGGTATGGAGATACACTATTCATGATTACACTTTTTGTTATCAGTTGTTATTTAATGTTCATGTTAAGATCATTATGTTAATTGGAACATGGAGCGACCACCCGGGAAAACAGTGCTACCACAAGGGTGGTATGGGACGCCCTTGGCTGATTAATTAGGAAAGCTAGTGGAAGACTACCTTACCCGAAAGGGGCAAGGGCAGTAGGGGAGAGGTCAGTGTAGGGAGGCCCTCGGGAGGATTTTGCTGCGATGGCGGTCCTGCAAGGGATTCCTGCACTGGATCTTCCTATAAACTGTAGCGGGTTTTCGGAAGCTAGTGGAACTTTGTAAAGGCCTCGTAGTGGATCCCTAGCCATTCACCTCGGTAGTGTCTAAGGGCCTTGCAAACCCTGGCGACATGGGATACACGACTTGTGGGTAAAGATGCGCAACCTCTGCAGAGTGTAAAACTGGTATACTAGCCGTGCTCACGGTCATGAGCAGCTCGGACCCTCACATGATTAATTTATGGAACTAAATTCAATTTGTCATATGCATTGCATTGCAGGTGATGTTGTTGTTACTTTTGTTCTATTACTTAATTGGGTTTGGTATTTACTTATACTTAGTAACTGCTAATAAAATTTTGACCAACTTTAAAAGCAATGCTCAGCTCTAACCATCTTCTTTGGTAAGCCTTACACTTCACGTGAGCTCCCACCTTTGGCGAGTTCATGCACATTATTCCCCACAACTTGTTGAGCGATGAACGTATGTGAGCTCACTCTTGCTGTCTCACATACACCACAGGTCAAGACCAGGTACTGCAGGATGATGCTCATGGAGGATGCTGCGATGAGTTCGTGAGAGGTCTAGGTCGTCGTCTCCCAGTCAACTTTGGGTTGCTGGACCGTTGTCTCCTTATAATGTAATTATATATTTTGTATAGAACTCCTATTATAAATAAAGTTGTGACATTCGATCCTGTGCCACTATACATCATATGTTTGAGACTTGGTCCCAGCATACCTGGTGTTTATGTTAACCCCGGGTTTTGGATCCCTAAAATCCGGGTGTTACAAAATGTGCTAACTTATGTTGATGACATTATTGTAAAAAGCACGAAGCAGGAAAATCATATTGCTGATTTGCAGGAGACCTTCGCCAGTTTTAGGCAAGCTGGTTTGAAGCTAAATCCAGAGAAATGTGTCTTCGGAGTGAAGAAGGGGAAATTTCTTGGATGCTTGGTTTCAACAAAAGGAATTGAAGCTAACCCAAATAAAATTGAAGCTATACTTCGAATGGAGCCACCAACTACAAGAAAGGGGGCCCAAAGATTGACAGGGAGGCTGGCATCTCTCAATAGATTTATATCCAGATCAGCAGAAAGAAATTTACCATTCTTCGAGGTGCTGAAGTCAGCTGAAGTCTTTCAATAGGGACCAAGCCAACAAAAAGCCTTCAAAGAGCTGAAGCAATATTTGATAGATCTAACAACACTAACTCCACCAACGCCAGGGGCTCCTCTGTTGTTATATGTGGCAGCTTCGCACTCAGCAGTAAGTGCGGCACTTGTCCAGGAGAAGCTTGATGGCCAACTCAAGAAGCAGGTTCCAGTGTATTTTGTATCTGAAGTCCTTAGTGTATCAAAGAAAAATTATACAGAGCTGGAGAAGGTATTATATGCCGTTCTAATGGCATCCAGGAAGCTTCGGCATTATTTTCAGGCATACAATATAATTGTTCCTTCTTCGCAGCCGTTGAAGGATATTATGAGAAATAGAGAAGCTACTGGACGGATTGGAAAATGGGCTGCAGAGCTTAATGAATTTTGCATTGATTATGTGCATAGATCCTCGATCCAGTCTCAAGCGTTGGCAGATTTCATTGCCGATTGGACGCCAGGGGCTCAGGATGAAGAAGCAAATAAAGATGCCGAAGTATGGACAGTGTTTTGTGATGGCTCTTGGGGAACCTTCGGAGCAGGTGCAGCCGCTGTGTTGGTCTCGCCATCCAAGGTTAAAACTTGTTATGCAGCAAGACTTGATTTCAGCTGTACAAACAATATTACTGAATACGAAGCTCTGCTCCTGGGTCTTCGGAAATTAAAGGCAATGGGAATCAGAAGGGCGATTCTTAAAACCGATTCCCAGGTTGTTTCGGGTCACATTGACAAAAGTTGCAAGGCTAAAGATCCGAAGCTTGAAAAATATCTAGACACGGTCCGAAGAATCGAAGCTTCTTTCGAAGGATTTTCTGTCAAAAACATCCCTTGAGGACAAAATGAGCATGCTGATTTGCTAGCCAAGTCAGCAGCACAGGGGCTGCCGTTACCTTCGGATGTGTTCTTCGAAACAATAAAGGCACCTTCAGTGGAGCTCCTTGAAAGAGCAGTTCTCAACATATCTCCTGTTTATAGCGAAGATTGGAGAACTGAGATCATCTCTTACCTTCAGGCTAAGTTCCTTTCAGATGACGAAGCTTATAATAAAAGGATAGAGGCAAGAGCTCGTCCATATGTCATAATAGAAGGAGAGTTGTACAAACATGGAGTTTGCGCTCCGCTGCTCAAGTGTTTATCTAGAACCGAAGGTATAGAGTTGATGAAAGAAATACATGCAGGCCTGTGTGGATCCCACATTGGATCTAGGCCGTTACTTGGAAAAGTTTTCCGTCAAGGGTTTTATTGGCCGAAGGCAGCTTAGGATGCAGCGGAGTTAGTTCAAAAGTGCGAAGGTTGTCAGAAATGTGCAAGAGATCAAAAGCAACCTTCGTCTTTGACACAGTTGATACAACCCATCTGGCCATTGCAAAGGTGGGGCCTTGACTTGTTAGGTCCATTACCACCGGCTCAGGGAAATCTAAGATATGTTGTAGTAGCTGTGGAGTATTTTTCTAAATGGATTGAGGCAAAGCCATTAGCCACAATAACTTCGGCCACTGTCCAAAAATTTTTCTGGCAGAATATTGTCTGTCGCTTCGGGGTACCGAAGGCCATACTGTAGATAATGGAACGCAGTTCGACTCCGAAGCTTTCAGAAATTTCTGTGATCAAATTGGTACGAAGATCCATTTTGCATCGGTCAGGCATCCGGAGTCAAATGGGCTCGTTGAAAGAGCCAACAACATTATAATGACAGGAATAATGAAGTTAATCTTCAATCAACCCAGGGGAAAGTGGCCAGATCAGTTAACCAAAGTGGTGTGGAGCCACAATACAACAACATCAAGGTCTACAGGCTTTACTCCATTCAAGTTATTATTCGGTGACGAAGCAATAACTCCGGAAGAAGCTAAAACTGGATCAATCAGAGTAGTAGCTTCGGCAGAATCAGAGTCCGAAGATGCTTATTCTGTGGAAAAAGATGCTTTAGAAGGGATCAGGCTTCAAGCTGTGGAGAATATCAATAAATACCAAGCCGAAACAGTTAAATGGCGAGATAGAAAAGTTCGGCTAAAGAATATTGAGCCGGGACACTTGGTGCTTCGGAGAGTGGCCAACTCAGACACAGTGGGCAAGTTACAGTTGAAATGGGAGGGACCTTTCTTAGTAGCATCTTCGTCAAGACCCGGTTCATACAGATTGAAGGATATGGACGGCAACGATATTCCAAGATCTTGGAATGCGGATGAGCTTCGGCGATATTATGTGTAACTTGATGTAACTTTTTATGTCTTTTCTTTTCTTTTTTATGGCACCCTTTTCCTTTCTAAAGGGGGAGAAAGGTTTTTAATGGGGCCATCACATGTAATTTCCTTTTTTAGTTTTATAAGAGCAAAAGCCCCCAAAGAATGTAAATGTAAAAGCTGAGAACGCACCATCGAGTGCCGAAAACTGAAAAAAGCGAAGAAGCTCCAAAGTCGTTCCTAAGGGAATGCAGAGCTTATTCCGCCAAAAGTAAAGGCGAAGAAGCTCCAAAGTCGTTCCTAAGGGAATGCAGAGCTTATTCCGCCAAAAGTAAAGGCGAAGAAGCTCCAAAGTCGTTCCTAAGGGAATGCAGAGCTTACAGCGAAAAGTCAACGCTGATTACGCCGAAAGTAAAGGCGAAGAAGCTCCAAAGACGTTCCTAAGGGAATGCAGAGCTCATGTGTGATTGTTTCTAAGGAAATAATGGCTGAGGGTATGGCTTCGGATATGTGTTTGGACATTCATTTGCACATCACATTACATCATAGCATTTGCATTCATAAACATTCATCCAGGCATATGTAGGATAATCATCATCATGGCATAAGTGGTTGCTTCGGCATAAGAGGAGTTTCTTCGCGTGCAAAAAGAAGTGATTTGGCATAAAAGGTTGCTTCGGCATAAGTGGTTGCTTCGGCAAAAGTGAAGTGGTCTTTTATGCTTCGTTGTGTACAAAAAAGAGAAGTTTCGACAAAAGAAAAAAAGAAGAAGTGGTCTTTTATGCTTCGTTGTGAACGAAAAGAAGGGAAGGTGTTTTTTCGCCTCTGGCTCAAAATACTGATTTCGTCCACATCAAAGCGCTTCAGTGGAAGGGTAAGAATATATTACAAGGTATGTACAAAGTCCATTAAGAACAGTCTAATAGTATTTACAAAAGTTGTTACAAAAGTCTTGAGTTTTTCTATAATGCACTCCAACTGATCTTCACTGAGCTTCAGCTTCGGCGGTATATTTTAAGCATCACCTTCAGCTTCGTCATCCTACATCAATCAAGGTATTGTGAGTAAAAATCAAGTGTGAAGGAGAAGGTAAGCACAAGGTATCATTTCTTACTGGTTCAAGATGACTTCGAGCTTCGTCTCCAGCTTTTTCTCGCCCGCCTTTTGTCCATATCATTTTTACAAATCTGTTTGAAATGCTTCGGGCAAGGTCAGGAATATCGTCTAAAATTGATGGAGATAAAGTGAAGTTGGGCCTGTTGACGATTTTCCCATGATCACAGCCAGCCTTCAGAAATGCTGCAGCAGTGCCCCGAGAAGCTACCCAGGCACAGAAGTCACCGTGCCCAGCTATAACTTCGTCGAGCTCGTCAATTTCACCCTCAATATGTTCGAAGGTCTTCGACAAATCTTCAGCTGAGGGGGTGAATTTATCACTGCTGGCTCCAACTGAGTGAAAAATTTTTCCAAGTCGTTGAATGCATTTGTTGCTAAATTCCAAACATTTTTCTTGAAGGCCAGCCAATAGTTTTTTCAAATCCGAATTTTGTTGAGCTTCGGCTTCAAGTTTTACCTTAAACTCTTGCTTTTCTTGTTCAAACTGCTTAGACTGGCAGAGAAGCTTCGTGTTCAGCTCTGTTATTTTAGCTTCGGCTTCCGCCAATGAACCTTCAGTTGCCTGGAGCTCAAAATTTTTTCTCTCAATATCAGCTGATTGCTCCTTTATCTTGCTTTCTAAATTTTTAATTATGACTTCGTGTTTCTTATCCTCTAAATCTTGCTGCATTTTCAAAGCTTTGCTCAGTAGCATGCTCTGCAAATAAACAACCTTCGTTAGAAACATTTTTATTAAAAACAACAAGTCAGAAAAAGTTGTTTACCTTGAAGTTGGAGTAAAATAAGCTACCAACGATATGTTGTCGTCGGTAGCGGCTGATATCTGTTTCTAGCTTCGGAAAACCGATACTCTTTGATAAAGTACCGATGACCTTAGCCCCAGTTTGATCCTGAATGCAGCCCAATGTCTCATCGTCAATGCCTCCAAATAGAAGAGCTCCTGGCTTGTATCCGCAAGATTTGGCATATTCCTTAAGCTCTTCTATTTCGGCCTTCGACAGTTCTTGCCCAATTAAATTTTGAAATATATAGGCTTCGTCTTCCGAAGTACCTTCGGCTATTTCCTTTCCCTTTCCAGGCACTGTAGCCATGGCTTCTTCAGCAGCAGTGGCAGCTTCTTCTGCGGCCATGTCTAGCAAAATTTTGTCGATGTCTTCAATTGTAGTTTCCAAGTTCACATCTTCGGCTGAGGTGGCTTCTGTAGCCGCGACCTCCGAAGGTGCGACTTCGACATTTGTTGTGCCCTCAACCGCTGGCGTTTTCTGAGTTGAAGCCCTCGGTGGCGTCTTGTCGATAACTTCGGTCACTGCAATAATTCTTTGCCTCTTTGTTTTGGTTATCTTCGTTTTTTCCGGCTTCTCCACCTTTCGAAAAAGCTTCGTCAGTTGAGGCCCTAATGGACTTAGCTTCGCGGGCAGGGGTTCAGTCATTACCTTTAAGATTTCCTCCACGTCGCTGGTAGAGGGTGATGCGGGGGTCTCCTTTTTGTCAGATACTTTTCTCTTCGGAGATGTTATTTTCTTCTTCGGAATTTTCTTCTTTTTTGGTGATTCTTCCTCATTTACATTTAAAGCTTCGGCCCCCCTTTTCCTTTTCTGGCCTCCGGCACTTTTGTTCAGATTCTCATAGTCGGGGTACTCAAAACCCAGGGCGTCCAGCACTCGATTCAGCCTTCGCTTCGGACGGGTGCCGAAGGCAGCAGTCATCAATTGATCTTCTTTTTTGGAGTAGTTCCCAAGAATTTCATTACACATTATTTCAACTGTATCCAGCCACTCTTGGCAAGGTGTTTTAAAGTATTTCTTAAACTTGAAATAGTAAGGTAAACGCACAAGTTCACCTTCTTTCTTCTCCCCCTTTAGCTTCGGCATTTCCCATTCTTTCAAACTGGGAAAAACTTTGAAAGCCAAAAACTCCTGAACCAGGTCCCTTGTACTGATATGCTCTGCAATAATTCTGAATTCATTCATTGCTTGTTGTGTTGGACCTTCGGGTGTCATGTTGCAGCGAGGTCGGGTTTCTCCGAAGATTAGTTCGAGTGGACTTTGCACAAGCTTCTCCTTGTCGTCATCAACCTTAACATAGAACCACTCCGACTTCCAGCCTGCTGCCCATTTGCTCCGATAACTGATTACCGGAAACTTTGTGGTTTTCCGATAGGCAAAATTGTAGCAACCGAAGTTATCATGTAATCCATCCTTTCTAGCCTTCGTCTGATAATGCAGCTCGTGAACTCGACAAAAGCTGTCTGCAAGCGGCTCCACCGCCTGGCTTCGGAGGGCCCAGATATAAACGATAAGCCTAACGATAGCGTTAGGAGTTAGCTGATGAAAGTAGATACCAAACCTCTTCAGTACCTCTACAATAATCTCATGTAGGGGGAATCTTAAACCAGCCTTTAGAAAGCTCTTGAAAATAACGATTTCATCCTTCTCCGGCTTTGGAGTAGTCTCTTCTCCCCCGAAGCGTAATAGCTTCTTCTGATTCTCATTGAAAAAACCCGATTTTACCATCTTGGATAGGTCAGCCTTCGAAACGGTCGACTTTCCGAAGTCCAAGTGGCTGGGTTTGCTCGGCATGGCAATGCGATAATCATCTTCGGGATCAGTTTCTTCAACGTTCTCTTCTTCTGCTTCGGCAGTTGCTTGTTTTGTTTCAATAGCGGGGGTTCCTTCTGAAATTACTAGTCCGGATCGTTGCATTGCTTCGGAGATGGGAGCAGTCTCCGAACCTTCAACTTCGCCCCCCTCACGCTCAACCCTAGCAGTAGATCGAACTCTGGCCATTTAATGCTGGGTTTGTGGAAATTAAATATTTTTTCTTCCGAAGCTTCTTCTTCTGACGAAGTAGGCTACAGACTGGAGCTTCGTTTGGTTCCAGGAGTCAAGCTTCGGCTATGGTTAAAATTTTTTGGCAACAAACCAGTGCAAATAGCAATGAATGCTGTGGTAACTTCACACCTACCTGTCTGTTTATATAGTGCCGCAGGTAAGAAGGCGAAGCGCCAGGATTTTTACACCAGGCGGACAGTCACTAGCACTCGCTGCGTGGTGGACCGCAGAGACCAAACAGTAACTCTGCAAGGTGGGCCTGGCACGCGCTCGGAAACTGCATCGTTTCTCGACAACGAGCTCAGGGAAGGTGTTTTTTGGACCTTCGGCTTCCCGAAGCTTGAGAGGCTTTTTTCACGGATCAAGCTCGTTACGAAAAACGATCTAGCGCCGCGAAAGGGGCTACTGTTGGGGCCATGCTTCGTTGCGCCGAAGGTCTTACGGGAAGAAGCAGCTTCGGCTGAAGCTGTCCGCAGGAAATGACCGAAGCTTCCTCTTCATGAAGCTTCGGTATTATAAACCGACTTAAAGATAGAATGACCTTTTAGTCCATAAAGGTCTGAGTCAATGTTGTAAACTTTTATGAGGGGCATAATTGTAATTCTTCACAGGCTGTGTGCTGTGTCTATAAATAGATGAACAGTACCCCCGTACTGTTCACGCTGACTTGTATTCGGTTGTGCGTCACGCTCGGGCTTTTCACTTCTATTAAACCGAAGGTACAAATGTAATTCGATATTGTTCCTGTTTATCTATTACAATATTAGTAAAAGATATTAATAATATCGTATGATTATTTATGTTGTCTTTTATATTTTATATGCTTCTTCTTTCATTATCATATGTTACTATGATCATGAAGGTGTGTCCTTCATGACCTTCGTCTGAAGATCATTATATCCTAAGGGAGATAATGTTTCGAAGGACGAAGGGTTTTAACCTTTAACATTTTGTGTTGCCTTGTTCTTAAACCGTAGCATTTGAGAACAAGTCCCCAACAGGAACCAATGGGCATCTCGACCTCGACATGGGAGGTAAATCCGTCGATCAAAAGGTATATCGGTCGATGATAGGTTCTTTACTCTATTTATGTGCATCTCGACCGACATTATGCTTTCCGTATGCATGTGTGCAAGATTCCAAGCCGACCTTAAGGAAGCTCACCTTACGGTCGTAAAACGAATCTTGAGATATTTAGTTTATACTCCTAAGTTTGGGCTTTGGTACCCTCGGGGATCCACATTTGATTTAATTGGTTATTCAGATGCCGATTGGGCGGGGTGTAAAATTAATAGAAAGAGCACATCGAGAACTTGCCAGTTCTTGGGAAGATCCTTGGTGTCTTGGGCTTCAAAAAAGCAAAATTCCGTCGCTCTTTCTACCGTCGAAGCCGAGTATATTGCCGCAGGCCATTGTTTCGCGCAACTACTTTGGATGAGGTAAACCCTTAGGGACTATGGTTACAAATTAACCAAAGTTCCTCTTCTATGTGATAATGAGAGTGCAATCCGCATGGCGGATAATCCCGTTGAACATAGCCGCACTAAACACATAGCCATTCAGTATCATTTTCTAAGGGATCACCAACAAAATGGGGATATCGAGATTGCTTATATTAACACCAAAGAACAATTAGCCGATATCTTTACCAAGCCACTTGATGAACAAACATTTAACAAACTTAGGCATGAGCTAAATATTCTTGATTCTCGAAATTGCTTTTGATGTTTTGCACACATAGCTCATCAATATACCTTTGATCATATCTCTTTTATATGCTATGACTAATGTGTTTTCAAGTGTATTTCAAACCAAGTCATAGATTGAAAGGGAAATAGAGTCTTCGGCAAAGACAAAGGCTTCCACTCCACTCCGTCAAATTATTCATCCTTCGCCGTCGCTCCGAGCCACTCTCCAACTTTGGTATAATCTTCACTCATATTTTGTTTGCCAAAGGGGGAGAAAGTAGTTTAAAAGGGCTTATATTTCACTCAAGTATCCGTTTTTGGCGATTCATGCCAAAGGGGGAGAAAGTATTAGCCCAAAGCAAAAGGACCGCACCATCACCTAAATTTTAAAAAAATGATGTTGTATGTTCAAAACGGGGAGAAAGTAGTATCTCTGAAAATTGCAAAACCCTCTTGAACACTAAGAGGAGGATTTCACTTAGGGGGAGTTTTGTTTAGTAAAGGAAAAGCATTTGAAACAAGGAGAGAATATTTCAAATCTTGAAAATGCTTCTCAAAATCTTATTCATTTACCTTTGACTATTTGCAAAAGGACTTTGAAAAGAATTTACAAAAGAATTTGCAAAAACAAAACATGTGGTGCAAGCGTGGTCCAAAATGTTAAAAATAAAGAAACAATCCATGCATATCTTATGAGAATTTATATTGGTTCAATTCTAAGTAATCTTTGCACTTACATTATGCAAACTAGTTCAATTATGCACTTCTATATTTGCTTTGGTTTGTGTTGGCATCAATCACCAAAAACGGGGAGATTGAAAGGGAATTAGGCTTACACCGTTTTCCTAATTGATTTTGGTGGTTGAATTGTCCAACACAAATAATTGGACTAACTAGTTTGATCTAGTCTATAAGTTTTACAGGTGCCAAAAGTTCACATTAAGCCAATAAAAAGACCAAGAAAGGGTTCAAACAAAGAGAGCAAAAGACATCCCAAAAGGCACCTTGGTCTGGCGCACCGGACTGTCCGGTGCACCACCGGACAGTGTCCGGTGCACCAGGGCACTCGACGCTGAACTTGCTACCTTCGGGAAAATGGGAGGCCGCTCCGCTATAATTCATCGGACTGTCCGGTGAAGCACCGGACAGTGTCCGATGTCACACCGGACTGTCCGGTGTGCCAGCGGAGCAACGGCTACTTCGCGCGTAACGGTCGACTGCAACGCATTTAATGCGTGCCTGCTCGCGCAGAGGACAGAGGACGAGCAGTTGGCGCACCGGACAGTCTACAGGACCTGTCTGGTGCACCACCGGACAACCCAGAGCCCCCACCTGTCAGAGCTCCAACGGTCGAACCCCAACGGCCTGCTGACGTGGCTGGCACACCGGACAGTGTCCGGTGGCGCACCGGACTGTCCGGTGCGCCATGCGACAGCAGACTTTCAACGACCACATTTTGGTGGTTGGGGCTATAAATACCCAACCCACCCCACATTCAATGGCATCCAAGTTTCCCACCTTCAACACATTACAAGAGCTATAGCATTCAATTCTAGACACAACCAAAGAGATCAAATCCTCTCCCAAGTCCGGAATCACTCCAAATCAAATAGTGACTAGAGAGAGCGACATTTGTGTTCATTTGAGCTCTTGCGCTTGGATTGCTTTTTTTATTTCTCATTCTTCTTGTGGTCAAACTCAATTGTAACCAAGGCAAGAAACACCAATTGTGTGGTGGTCCTTGCGGGAACTTTGTGTTCCGTTTGATTGAGAAGAGAAGCTCACTCGGTCTAAGTGACCGTTTGAGAGAGGGAAAGGGTTGAAAGAGACCCGGTATTTGTGACCACCTCAACGGGGAGTAGGTTTACAAGAACCGAACCTCGGTAAAACAAATCATCGTGTCTCACTCTTTATTTGCCTGCGATTTGTTTTTCACCCTCTCTCGGACTCGTTCATATTTCTAACGCTAACCCGGCTTGTAGTTGTGCTTAAGTTTATAAATTTCAGATTCGCCCTATTCACCCCCCCCTCTAGGCGACTTTCAGTTCTGCTGATAGAGGAGAAGCGTCATCAAAAGCAAAATTCCCATGATGAAAATCATCATACCATTCATCATCATCGTAGGAATTGTCCTGATGAAGCTCTCTGCGTTGAGGTCTTCGGTCCTGGTCATCTTGAGTGGGATGACGTATTTCCTCAGCAGCCTCATCGATCTTCTTCTGTAGTTCGGAGAGACGAAGCATCTTCTCCTTCTTCCTCTGGACCTGCTGATGGATGGCTTCGAGGTCCCTTATTTCTTGGTCCAGCTCCTCCTCCTGAGGCGTTGGACTTATAGCCTTCCTTTTTTGAGTTTGAGCTTCGCGCAGTGTTTCCTGATTGACGACCAGTGGCTGCAGTGCAGCCCGTAGCCCTGAAACTTTCTTCGGTGGCATGACGAAGGTCACAGCTTACCGAAGGTGGTCGAATGAGTTCACCAGAGGTGGGCGCCAATGTTGGGGGCTTGTTCTCAAATGCTATGAATTAAGAACAAGTCAACACAGATGTTAATAATTAAAGACCTTCGTCCTTCGAAGCATTATTTCCCTTAGGATATAATGATCTTTAGACGAAGGTCATGAAGGACGTACCTTCATAATCTCAATATACAATGGAAAGCAGGATCATATGACACATAGAAAATATGAATAATCATATGATATCATTCAGACATTTTTATTATATAATCATGAATAAACATGGATAATATTGAATTACATTTATACCTTCGGCTTGACAGAAGGTGAGAATCCGAGTGTGACGTGCGAGTGAATACAAGTCAGCGTGAACAGTACAATGTTATTGTTCATCTATTTATAGGCACAGGACGCAGCCCGTGTAAAATTACATCCATGCCCTTTATGTTTACTATTGACTTAAGGACAATCTATCAAGGACTAGATAGCCTTTTCCTCTTTAAGTCGGTCTCATTTTCCGCCGCTAAGCCGAAGCTTCTCTACGCGTAGCTTCAGAACTGGTTCAACCTTCTCCCAAACCATGCTTTTCATATTGTGTACAACTTCATTCCGAGGCCGAAGGTCCCTGTGAACGCATTATACTTGGAAAACATGTTAGTTGTGTATTTGAGGACCTTCTAAAGATGAAGGCCCCCAACACTCGCGTTCCTATCGCCCTAGCCTCCCCTCCCCTGTGTTCCTATCGCCACCCCAGTAATCCCTACTCTCCCCTCTCTAGGATCGTAACGTTGGCATGGGGTATATGCTAGTGATTCGAAACAAATAGAAACTAGCATGGGCTATATGGTTATATGCTAGTGAGCTGGAGGCCACGCGAGTGCCTCCGTGACATTGTCCAGGTTGTTGGTCGAGGGGACTGGGCAGGCGGGGCCCTGGCCATCCCCCTTATCGTTGATGACGAAGTCGATGTTCCTAAAATGGATGGTCGCTCCAGGGGCCAGATAGTGTCGTGGCTGACCATCTAGAGCCTAGCAAAGAGAAACAACGAAAACACGCAAGGCCCCTCCTGGTGTGCTATTTGTTGGTGCTTCAAACTAGCACCGACAAGTAAATTTGTGTATGCATGTTTTAGGATCGGATGGTGTGCTCAGTGGACATAAGAGTCATACCGGTTTGGGCAGAACGTCCCAACATCTAGTCTTTGGTTGCTTACATTACTGACACTGATTGCTTGTAGTAGGGGTTATAAGCATGCGATAGAGGGAAGGACCTTAAGTCTCTTTGAGTCGTTTGTCTAAGGTATGACCTGATTGCTAGAGGCTCTAAGTTGCTTGCCTGTTTGCTCTCTTGGAGTCAGGGTTTTCGATTGTCCCTTCTCTCTTGCTAGATGTCGACCATCTTCCTTTTCATAGGCCAAGGGGAGGGTGGCTTATAGATTTCTTCTCATGTGAGGGAGCGTAACGTTAGGGTAAAATGAATAGTTTCACCCTTGGTAAAAGTTTTGCCATGTCTAGATATCTCTTCCCGCGTGGGTCGCGTGCACTGCCTCTGAATCCACCGGGGGAGCTCGTGATCTGTGTTGGTGAAGGAAGCCCAGACGTCATCATTATTTGTCTTCTTCTCCCCATCCCGACCTTCTACATTCGTGGCCCGACCACTGGCCTTCCTTATCGTTGAGTAAGCTCGTATGACGTCGAAAGACTTAGACCTAGAGTCCATAGGCCATGAATGTGGCTTGGGCCTAGGGTTTGTAGGGTGTTGGAGGGCTCAAACCTAGTATCCACAAGTCTCAGGTGCCCGCAGACCTAGGATCAGTAGGCTATGAATGGGAGGAAGACCAGCGTTTACCCACGTCGCATCCTGTTGTCAGGTCTAGTTAATGTGGCGTGTGTGAGGCGGTCGGTGAGAGCAGACTAATCTAATAGGTAATAAAATTACATCTAGCGAATATGAGTATGGGATATTAGAAAGGTACTCATCTATAGATAAAATTTGTTGCATGTATAGTAACTCAATTAACCTCCTCTATTTGTATAGATTAAAAGATTAGAGATAAACATGCTATAGTGACTGTAACTAACATGGACTTGTATTGCAATCCCCCAATATAAATAAAAGCCACAACCTCGTGATGAATATAACACATCTAACATAAGTAATTGTGTTGTATATTTCAAGCACATCTAACTCTAAATAAATCATTGATATACCAACAAGTTCTTCATTTTCGCCGATAATCATACTGGTTCTTATTCTAATGGTGGCAGGGAAGCTCATAAGAGACAACTTTATGTTACTGAAGACTCAATTCCTCCTAGTCCTAGGAGGCACATAACTATTGCACTATCTTAACGACAAGATCAAGCCCTCAGCAAAGACCACCATCATCACCAAAGAAGACAAGAAGACGATAGTTGTGCCAAACCTATAATATGCCACATGGGCATCCAAGACTACCCATTGTTGGCTTAAATTATGTATATATTCCCTATCAAGGGAAATTTTGGCGCATGTTGCAACCATAAAAACATCTATCAAAGCCTAGAAAGCAATCCAATAAACGTTCGCCTTGCAAACTCGAACCAAGATAGCAAATATGAGATCTGCACTAACAAATGCAAAAAAGGAAATATGACAATAGTGCAGTGCTTCGATAAGATCAAGTTTGCATATGAACTACCCTTAGTAGGGAGGTACTTGATGATGAATAGATTGTTGTATATATATTTTCTTGATGGCCTTCATGTTGGTTATACCCCACTAGTACCATTTGTAGACACAAGAGTAGAGCCGATTTTAATCAATGAACTGTATGCTCAAGCTCTCGAATATAAGAGCCATCAAGATATGTTGTTCAGTGAAGAACAACAATTCTTCCATCTACAAACTTGGCCATGCATAGGCATGACCAAAAGATGTGGTGTCAAACATGTGCCAAACCAAATCATCAAAAGCTAGTGATTGTTGGCATCCTTAAGATTTATGGGGAAAAGATAAATTTGCGGAAGCAGCGGTGCCTTCTTATGGAGTGGATATAAATTGTTCCTATAGAGTGGATACAAACTGATATAAAAATACAAGAACAACTGATCATCTCACATGAGAGTTAGAGAAGCTCACTATATGTGATAAATACCAAGGTCAAGATCTAGTTCATGCTACAAACAGGATAGGCTAGATTTTTGTGTTATCTATATATATTTTTATAGTATATCTATCTGATATGACAAAATTTTATAATTCTTATAGTTTTAATAAATCTTGAGGTGCTTTGACTCTCTGAAGAAATTAAAATAGATTACAGTTTAGAATGGAGGTAATAATTGCACGCGCATGGGCATGGCTAACAATAATCGACACCAGCCTCAACTGTTACTCTCTTCAAAAAAACTGTTGCTATCGAACATAGCAACTGCATGCACAAATTACGGAAAGACGAAGCATATTAGTAACAGACTACCTAGCTAGATATCGCGGTGCTCACTCAAATCAGCACGGAAGAAGTAACAACAGGCCCGTTGACCATGGTAGTGTTGTGTGTAGCGGTGGAAGCGTCACTAGCAGACGCCGTTGGTCTTCTTGGCGAGCACAAACTTCTTCCACGCCTCCGTGACCGACCTCTGCGTCTCCAGCTCCGTCTTTTTCCTGACCAGCGGCGCCGCCGGGGGAGGGAGCGGGAGCCTGGACGGGAGCGCGTCCAGCTGGTACATCACCTTCTCGATGTCGAGAACGAGGCGCTCGGCGAGGGTGCGGCTGAACTCCTCCCGGATGACGACGCGGAGCACCGTGACGTGCTGCGCGTCGGGGGGCATGGTGTATGCCGGCACGATCCAGCCGAAGCGGCGCAGCATGTCCGAGATCTCGAACTCGTCGTGCCGGCTGCGGTCCTTGAGCGAGAAGGCCACCAGCGGGACGCCTTCGTCCTTGGACACGATGTCGAAGCGGCCCGTCTTCTCCAGGCCCTCCTTGAGCACCATGGCGTTCTCGTGGCAGTTCTCCATGATGTTCCTGTACCCCTGCATATATTATTGTTTGATTGGTTGCGAGGTGAGTGAGTCGGGTCATGCCTGATCGGTTTATCTTCAACAAAAATGCGGTGCCGACCTCGAAGCCGTGGCGGATGAGCTGGTAGTACTGCGCGATGACTTGGCTGGAGCCCTTGGAGAAGTTGAGCGTGAAGGTGGGCTGGTCGGCGCCGAGGTAGTTGATGTGGAAGATGAGCTCCTCCGGCAGGTCCTCCTTGCTGCGCCAGATGCACCAGCCGATGCCGGCGTAGACGAGGCCGTACTTGTGGCCGCTGACGTTGATGCTCTTGACCAGCGGCAGGCGGAAGTCCCACTCCAGGTCCGGGTACAGGAAGGGCGCGATGAAGCCGCCGCTCGCCGCGTCCACGTGGATGGGCGTCTCCCACCGGGTCTCCCTGTTCTTGGCTTGGAGCAGGTCGTTGAGCAGCTTCACGTCCTCGAACTCGCCGTTGAGCGTGGAGCCCAGGATCGCGGCGACGCAGATGGTGTTCTCGTCCACCATCTCCACCGCCTTCTCGGGGTCCATGACGTAGTAGCCGTCGCGCAGCTTCACCTCCCTGAGCTCCACCTCGAAGTACCTCGCGAACTTCTCCCAGCAAACCTGCAGGACTCAAACGGGCGATCGCGGCTGGTTTAGAGCCGAGATTCGTGGCCTTGTTGGGGATTTGATTTGGGGACCAAAAACGAGCTGTTACTACCTGGACGTTGGCGCCGGTGACAATGTTGGGCTTGTCGAACGGCTTGCCCTCGGCCCTGCGCTTGTTCTGCCACCTGCGCTTGAAGGCCAGCCCGGCAAGCATGATGGCCTCCGACGAGCCCACCGTGCCGACGCCCACCGCCGTCTCGGACTCGCCCAACGGCGCGTTGAAGAGATGCGCGATCATGTTCACGCACCGGTTCTGCAATGTCGCCGCAGTCGAGTGTCAGGAGAGAGAGAAGACACAAAATCTGAGTCTCTGCTGGTGCTGGAACTGCCCGGACCAAGAACTCGATCTCCGATCAAAGAGCTCGTTGCTGAGGTGTGATGATGTACCTGGAGCTCGGTGGTGACGGGGTACTCGTCCATGTCGACGTAGTTCTTGTTGATGGCGGCCATGATGAGCTTGTCGCACTCGGGCTCCATCCAGGTGGTGACGAAGGACGCCAGGTTGAGGCGCGGGTTCCCGTCGAGCATGAGCTCGTCGTTGATGATCTGGTACGCCGCCTCCTTGGGGATGGAGTTCTCCGGCATGCGGTACCTGCGGCGCGGGCGCGCAGCACCGACCAAAAGTCAGTATGTCAGTGCTCAAAGCCATAGCCACTAGCAGCTGCAGATAAACCGGCCGTTCCAGCACACAAACACCGGCAAGAAGAACATGTTCACGCGAGATGGAGTCGCCGGCCGGTCCAATTGCAAGAACAGTTGCGAAGGGGAGTGAGGGGGACGGGTGCGTACCTTGGGAGAGACGAGCGGACGTAGCGCGACGCGAACGTGGAGTGCACGGACATGTCACTCTCGGAGACGGCCTTGGAGAGCACCATGGCTGCGATCGATCGAGCCGGGCGATCTGCCAAACTGTTCTTGGTTTTAGGCTTGGGGAAGAAAGACGACCTGCAGTTGCAGGGGATTGTGTGTTGTGTGTCTGTGGCGGGGGTACCGCGGCCGCGCTGGTATTTATGCGCGCCCCAAGCGGCGAGGCTGGCCCAGGCAAGGAAGGGGCAGGCAGGAGACCTGATGCTTTAGCAAGTGTGTATACGCGTACGGCGTACGTTCAAAGAAAGTGACCCCGGGCTTCTAGCAATAGCAGGCCACTTCTGGCGTCGTAAAGACGGTAGCAGTCTATCTAGATGGCAAGGCAAATTGAAGCGAGAGAGCAGCGGTGGTGGTGCCGTTTCTGCGATGGGCTTTGTTCCCACTGCGAGTTCTCGCTTACCAATTTACCATACGTAAAAAATTGACGCCGTGCGACTGTGCGAGGAAAAACTGGCATAGCTTCGTTCGTTTGATGCACGACGATCTGATTCCACTGCTTATCTGACGAGGGCAAGGCAGAGACAGCATATAGTACTTGTTCTTGCATAAAAGAAACAGATCAGTCCATCAGTCCATGTATATGCAAAAACACGTATTGGTGAGAGTCAAAGTTAATTTGCTTATTTATGGCTTGTTTGGTTCGTGGCTAACTGTGCTATACTTTACCTAAGGTTAGTCGTTCGAATTAAAAAACTAACCTTAGCCAGAAAAATTAGACAAAGTGTGATAAGTTAGGCAGAAAAGTTAGGCAAAATTTTAGATCTAACGTCTCTAGTTGATTATTCAATTTACAAATAACACATTCTACCACTACACACCACTACATTGGAGAGTGTTCTTAGCAAAATATATCAAATCACTAAAGACGTTAAATTTAAAATGAGTGGTGATGATTTAATATGTACATCAGATATTTTGTCCTTCGCATAAAAAAAAACGAGAAAGAAAATAACGACATGGAAATAATAAATAAATGACCTGACCGGCTTACCGTGGTCAAGATGAAGGCTTTTGAGTTTTGACCCGAGGCCGTGTAGCAGTACAGAGTTCCTACTCCTGGAAAAAAAACAAACTGAACCAGCAAGGAACGAGCAAACCATATGTATGTAAAAAAGACCGAGTGTACTAGTACGTTTGACATATATATACATACGCTTCTGCGTTGATTTTTCCGCGGTACAGGACCTTTTTCTTAGCTGGCACTTCAGTCGGTGACAAACCGGTTAAAAAAATAGCACTAGTAAAAAAGGAACCCGCTGTCGCTGGTTTTACGTGCACTAATTTAAGAAAGTGAGAACAGGCATAGGCTAAACGCTCCACTCACGAGCGACCCACAAGCACGCTCGCTCTGCCGTCTGCTCCGTACGGGCGGCAGGCGCGGTGCCAAAACTGCGTGCCGCGGCCGGGTTCTGCTCTCGGGCAGCGCGGTCGCGGAAGCCAGGGTCGTGCGTGGGCTCGTGGCATCCGTGTCACGGCGCAGGCGGAGTCGGCGGGAGACGCACCAGCCGTCCGGACGCCGGTTTGCGCGGCGGGGGGTAGGCGGCAAAACCGCCCGGCACCAGTCCAGCCTCCCCTCGCCTCCTGCGTGCCGTGCCCGTGCCGCGGCAACCCGCGGGCGCGTCGGATCCACCGGCTTTCCGTCCAAGAAAAGGCCACGCGCAGTTTGTCGCGCACGGTATGGGGTGGTCGCCGCGGCCCGTCCTCGGTCCTGCCCCACCGACCGACTCGCCGCGTGCCTTTCCGGATAGCCCGGCACGCCTGCACGAGGCTGTACCACATCCACACTGCCGAGCGATATCGTTTCGTTCCGTTCCGTGCTTTCATTAGAGAAGACAAAAAAAAAAACGTTTCTTGGACTCGCGATTTCATCCATCCCTTAGGTTACTTGCTACTCCTAGAAAAGTAGAAAACAGAGTGCCGCCTGTGGAATGGTCTGCTGCTGCTGCAGCTGCTTGTTCGTGGATTTGTGCCACGCAGGCCACTTCGTCTATCTCCTGGATTTCTCACTGCTGCACGGCCGGCTCCGAAAGCCCAGTCTTTTTTCTTCTTCTTGTGGTTGATGTTTCGGTCGTAACCACCAGCTGTTTGAATTTTCCAAGTTTCGCAAAATGGTCGCTGAATTGGCAGCAGTTCGATCAGCTGCTACGTCAGACGCGGCACAGACCTCCATGGTGCATCAAACCGAACTCTCTACCTTCACCGTATGCAATCACGCATACATGACACCCACTCATACGCTACCCTAATCTTCGCTTATTTTTCTCTACAAACTACTTCTGTTTTACTCGTCGTTTTTTTTTTACGGAATGAACTCGTCGGTTTACTCCTGCGTTCGCACCAAATAAACCTTTCTGTGAGTAGTGACAACTGATGAACGAGAGAATTATTAGCTATGTTCATACTAATTATTTAACTAATTACTCTTAATTTTCAACGTCATATGCAAATGTTCATGCTCATACTTCGGTTTATTATGTTACTTCTCACTCGAGCCAAACTAATTAATATTCAGCGTGTTGCTGATGGTAATACTCACGACTGAGTTTCATATGTTGCTCCTATGGCTAAATCAATGAGTACACAACCGGATTTTCTCAACTAAACCTTGCTAAACTTAGGAAGATAATTTTAGGTTCTATGAAAACATGTGCTATAGATATACAAAAAAAAAGTTACGACTTTGGACTATATATCTATGTGGGTTGCTTTATTTATTTTAAATTCAATTCATACTTGGTCCCATAAGAGATATAATTTATGTAATTATTTCAGGTTTCATGATTTCTGACCAAGACTGAAAAATATTGTAGATGTCGATGTTGATTATACAATCAATTCTAGAAAATCTAACAAGAAGGACAAGTGCAAAGGTGTGGTTGAATAGGTTGATGTCAAATCTGTCATATTCCTTTGCCTAGATTTAAAGTTAGACCCACAAAAGATTTAGCTAAAGAAATCAAAGTACACCTTTGACTTTACTTCTTATGATAATATATTTAATTTCTTGCTAGATAATAGTTTTATCATTGATCACAATGCTATGATATATAATCAAAACTTAGAGAAAAACTTACATGTTACAAGTGGTATAACTCGTTTGGTCATAATACTTTTAATTGCAATGTGTTTTGTCGACTGATCCAATCATCCATTAATAAAGGACAATTGAGATTTTTTTGAAGCTCAACAAATGGACGAGTTGGATTCAATCGATATACCGAAGGATTGCCAAAAGCTTGTTGATTAAGTCTTTGAATTACGATGAAGCAAGAGTAGCCATTGATCACTTATGAAGATATTTGTGGTGCACATCGATTGGTTCCGAATATGAAATGGTTGTTGCATAGAGCTAGTTTGTATTAGCCTACTATGATGGTCGATTATTTTCACTACTACAAAGTTTGTGAAGAGTGCCAACATTTTAGCAATATTCAGCTTGTACTTGCGTTATGTTTTATCATATCATCAAACTATGGCCTTTTCATTGTTGGGGTTAAACTTCATTGGTCGAATTCATTCTCCATCATTAAAGGGACATCACTTAATATTGGTTTGTATTTATTGCTTCACTACAAAGATCGAGACTATTCCTTCAAAGAAAATGACACACATGGATGTAATTGAGTTTATTTCTGAACATATCATAAGTAAATCGACATCCCTTAAACATTAGCTATGAATCAATGGACTTTATCTATACCAAAGGGAAGCACATGATTTTACTAAATCATATAAGATCAAATTATTCAGTTCATCTCCATACAGTGGTCAAGCTAAGTCTAGTAATAAGACTTTGATTAAGTTTATCAAAAAGAAAATTGAGGATAACCCTAGGACGTGGTATGGTTTGGCAAGCAGGCACCAAGTTAAAAAGTTCCTAATAAAGTGACCAAAATAGTATTTGAAAATTCATATATGCTAGAGACATTACAAGGTGATAATCTCTTAAGAACAATCAATAAAATATATTTAAAGAAATATTTCCAAGTCTTTGGTAAGAAGCCTAGAGTTTTTTAGACAATGACCAAAACTCGTATCACGCTATGATGTTAGATAGTCGATGAATTAGACATCATCGATATTTAATGATCTTATGTTTTTTGGTTCATGCATTGTTCACCTGAAAACAAGGGTGCTTATGTTGCCACTTAAAGTGTTCCAACATAGAAGCTGGTCAGGTTGACTACCAAACCTGGCTAGGTCGGATGCCATAATGAAAAGCAGGACAACTAAACCTAGCCAGGTCCCAAAGTTGTCTGGACACCTCAGAGGTGAGAGCACCTAGAGGGGGGGTGAATAGGTGATCCTGTGAAAACTTAAACTTATAGCCACAAAAACTTGTTAAGTGTTAGCACAATAATCGCCAAGTGGCTAGAGAGGAGTCTCAACAAAACACAATACCACAAGAGATCAAACACAGAGATGACACGGTGGTTTATCCCGTGGTTCGGCCAAGACCAACGCTTGCCTACTCCACGTTGTGGCGTCTCAACGGACGAGGGTTGCAATCAACCCCTCTCAAGCGGTCCAAAGACCAACTTGAATACCACGGTGTTTTGTTTTGCCTTTCAATATCCCGTTTGCGAGGATTCTCCACAACTTGGAGCCTCTCGCCCTTACACTTGAGATTCACAAGAAATACGGAGTAAGGGAGGACAGCAACACACACAAATCCACAGCAAAATGCGCACACACACGGCCAAGAATCGAGCTCAAAAGACTATCTCAAAGTTCTCACTAGAACGGAGCTCGAATCACTGAGAATGACAAACGAATGCGCAAAGACTGAGTGTGGATGATCAAGAATGCTCTAAGGTTGCTTGGTGTACTCTTCCATGCGCCTAGGGGTCCCTTTTATAGCCCCAAGGCAGCTAGGAGCCGTTGAGAGCAAATCTGGAAGGCCAATCTTGCCTTCTGTCGTCGGGTGCACCGGACAGTCCGGTGCACACCGGACACTGTCCGGTGCCCGATTTCCTTCCTAAAATGGCGCTGCCGACCGTTGCCGACCGTTGCAGATCTGGGAGCCGTTGGCGCACCGGACATGTCCGGTGCACACCGGACAGTCCGGTGCCCCCTTCCGACCGTTGGTCCGGCCACGTGTCGCGCGCAGATTCCGCAGCCGACCGTTGGCCCGGCCGACCGTTGGCTCACCGGACAGTCCGGTGCACACCGGACAGTCCGGTGAATTTTAGCCGTACGCCGTCGGCGAATTCCCGAGAGCGGCCACTTCACGCCGAGCCAGCCTGGCGCACCGGACACTGTCCGGTGCACCACCGGACAGTCCGGTGTGCCAGACTGAGCAGACTTTGGCTGCTCAAGCCATCTCTTCTCCAACTCGATTTTTTATGTTTCCAGCACTTAGACATAATACATTAGTCCATAAAACAATGTACTAAGTCTGAGAAACATACCTTTATCCTTGATTTGTACTTTGTCCACAATTTTACAATTAGGCACCTGTGTTGGGCACTAAATCACCAAAATACTTAGAAATGGCCCAAGGGCACATTTCCCTTTCAATCTCCCCCTTTTTGGTGATTTATGCCAACACAACATAAAGCAAGTAGAACAAGTACAAAAACACTTCAAATAAGAACTCAAATTATTTTGATTCAATTTTGACATATATGGATCACTCTATGCCACCACTTGGTTTGTTTTTGCAAATCAAACTCAAATCTCTATCTCTAAGTCAAACACACATGTTGAAACATAAAGAGAGTCATTCCAAAAGAGATTGATCAAAGATTTCAAAAACTCCCCCTTTTTCCCATAATCAATACTTCTCCCCACAAGAAGCCAACTTTTGATAAGAGAGACAACAAGAGAGTTTTGACAAACCAAAAGCTCTATTCTACTATTTTCAAAATCTCTCAAGTGGAGTTTTTGACAAACCAAAAGCTCTATTCTACTATTTTCAAAATCTCTCAAGTGGTAGCTGATCCATTTATCGCTTTGGCCTTTATTTTCTCCCCCTTTGGCATCAAACACCAAAACGGGATTAATCTTGGCTCTATAACCCCATTGCCTCACCAAAATCTTCAATTAAGAGCAAATGGCAATAAGAGTTCATGAGATGAACTTGGAATACGTTACCCTCTCATTGAAGTGCAGTGGAAGTCTTTCATGGTCCAAGTCCACCTTTTCCCTTTCAATTCTCCTTTGAGACTAAAATAAGCAAACTCAAGCATATGGTTAGTCTCAAAGGGTCAAGTTGTAACACATCTCCCCCTAAAACTGTGCATCATTTTGCCACGGACTTGTGAGGTCCAGGGAGTGTTTGTACAACTTGAGCACCACAATAAGCAACAAAATGCAGAATAAACATGATCAAGGGCATAAACACATATATGCTACAATTCAATCCAAGTTCCGCGAATCTAAGACATTTAGCTCACTACGCAGCCTGCAAAAGGTCTTCTCATCTAAAGGCTTGGTAAAGATATCGGCTAGCTGGTTCTCGGTGCTAACATGAAACACTTCGATATCTCCCTTTTGCTGGTGGTCTCTCAAAAAGTGATGCCGGATGTCAATGTGCTTTGTGCGGCTGTGCTCAACAGAATTTTCCGCTATTCGGATAGCACTCTCATTGTCACATAGGAGTGGGACTTTGCTCAGGTTGTAGCCAAAGTCCCTGAGGGTTTGCCTCATCCAAAGTAGTTGCGCGCAACACTGTCCTGCGGCAACGTACTCGGCCTCAGCGGTGGATAGGGCAACGGAGGTTTGTTTCTTAGAGTTCCACGACACCAGGGACCTTCCTAAGAATTGGCACGTCCCTGATGTACTCTTCCTATCGACCTTACATCCAGCATAGTCGGAATCTGAGTATCCAACTAAGTCAAAGGTAGACCCCTTTGGATACCAGAGCCCGAGGCAAGGCGTAGCAACCAAATATCTAAGAATTCGCTTCACTGCCACTAAGTGACACTCCTTAGGATCGGATTGAAATCTAGCACACATGCATACGCTAAGCATAATATCCGGTCTACTAGCACATAAATAAAGTAAAGACCCTATCATTGACCGGTATGCTTTTTGATCAACGGACTTACCTCCTTTGTTGAGGTCGGTGTGTCCGTCGGTCCCCATCGGGGTCTTTGCGGGCTTGGCGTCCTTCATCCCAAACCGCTTCAGCAGGTCTTGCGTGTACTTTGTTTGGGAGATGAAAGTGTCGTCTTTGAGTTGCTTCACTTGAAACCCAAGGAAGTAGTTCAACTCGCCCATCATCGACATCTCGAATTTCTGCATCATAACCCTGCTAAACTCTTCACAAGACGTTTGGTTAGTAGAACCAAATATTATGTCATCGACATAAATTTGGCACACAAAAAGATCACCGTCGCAAGTCTTAGTAAAAAGAGTTGGATCGGCTTTCCCAACCTTGAAAGCATTAGCAATTAAAAAGTCTCTAAGGCATTCATACCATGCTCTTGGGGCTTGCTTAAGTCCATAGAGCGCCTTAGAGAGCTTACACACGTGGTCGGGGTACCGTTCATCCTCGAAGCCAGGGGGCTGCTCCACGTACACCTCCTCTTTGATCGGCCCGTTGAGGAAAGCGCTCTTCACATCCATTTGGTACAACCTGAAAGAATGGTGAGCGGCATATGCTAGTAGGATACGAATTGATTCTAGCCTAGCCACAGGAGCAAAAGTCTCCTCAAAGTCTAAACCTGTGACTTGGGCATAACCTTTTGCCACAAGTCGAGCCTTGTTCCTCGTCACCACCCCGTGCTCGTCCTGTTTGTTGCGGAACACCCACTTGGTTCCCACAACATTTTGCTTGGGACGAGGCACCAGTGTCCAAACTTCATTGCGCTTGAAGTTGTTGAGTTCCTCCTGCATGGCCAATACCCAATCCGGATCTAGCAAGGCCTCCTCTACCCTGAAAGGCTCAATAGAAGAGACAAAGGAGTAATGCTCACAAAAATTAACTAATCGAGATCGAGTAGTTACTCCCTTGCTAATGTCACCCAAAATTTGGTCGACGGGATGATCCCTTTGAATCACCGCTCGAACTTGGGTTGGAGGTGCCAGTTGCGCTTCTTCCTCCATCACGTGATCATCTTGTGCTCCCCCTTGATCACACGCCTCCTTTTGATGAACCTATTCATCGTCTTGAGTTGGGGGATGCACCGTTGTTGAGGAAGAAGATTGATCTCGTTCATCTTGTTCCTGTGGCCGCACTTCTCCAATCGCCATGGTTCGTATAGCGGCCGTCGGAACATCTTCTTCATCTACATCATCACAATCAACAACTTGCTCTCTTGGAGAGCCATTAGTCTCATCAAATACAACGTCGCTAGAGACTTCAACCAAACCCGATGATTTGTTGAAGACCCTATACGCCTTTGTATTTGAATCATAACCTAATAAAAACCCTTCTACAGCTTTGGGAGCAAATTTAGAATTTCTACCCTTCTTCACTAGAATGTAGCACCTGCTCCCAAAAACACGAAAGTACCGGTTAGTAGCTCATACGACGTCTTCTTGAGGAGGCGGTGAAGGTAGACCCTGTTGATGGCGTGGCAAGCCGTGTTCACGGCTTCCGACCAAAAGCACTCAGGGGTCTTGAATTCTCCAAGCATAGTCCTCGCCATATCTATGAGCGTCCTGTTCTTCTTCTCTACCACACCATTTTGCTGAGGTGTGTAGGGAGCGGAGAACTCGTGCTTGATCCCTTCCTCCTCAAGAAACTCCTCCACTTGAAGGTTCTTGAATTCGGACCCGTTGTCGCTCCTTATCTTTTTCACCTTGAGATCAAACTCATTTTGAGCTCTCCTTAGGAAGCGCTTGAGGGTCCCTTGGGTTTCAGACTTATCCTGTAAAAAGAACACCCAAGTGAAGCGGGAAAAGTCATCAACAATAACTAGACCATACTTACTTCCTCCTATGCTTAGATAGGCGACGGGTCCGAAGAGGTCCATATGCAGCAGCTCCAGAGGTCTTGACGTGGTCATCACATTCTTGCTGTGATGTGCTCCTCCCACTTGTTTACCTGCTTGACAAGCTGCACAAGGTCTATCTTTTTCGAAATAAACATTGGTTAGACCTATCACGTGTTCTCCCTTTAGAAGCTTTTGGAGGTTCTTCATCCCCACATGTGCTAAGCGGCGATGCCACAGCCAGCCCATGCAAGTCTTAGCCATTAAGCATGCATCTAGACGGGCCTCTTCTTTTGCAAAATCAACTAAGTAAAGCTTGTCGTCTAGTACACCCTTAAAGGCTAGTGAACCATCACTTCTTCTAATGACAGACACATCTATATTTGTAAAAAGACAATTATATCCCATATTGCATAGTTGACTAACAGATAGCAAATTGTAACCAAGAGACTCAACTAAAAACACATTGGAGATTGAGTGTTCATTAGAAATTGCAATTTTACCTAACCCTTTTACCTTGCCTTGATTCCCATCACCGAATATAATTGAATCTTGGGAATCCTTATTTTTGACGTAGGAGGTGAACATCTTCTTCTCCCCCGTCATATGGTTTGTGCATCCGCTGTCGATAATCCAGCTTGAACCCCCGGATGCATAAACCTGCAAGGCAAATTTAGGCTTGGGTCTTAGGTACCCAACTCATGTTGGGTCCTATAAGGTTAGTGCAAATATCCTTAGGGACCCAAATGCAAGTTTTGTCTCCCTTGCATTTTGCCCCTAACTTCCTAGCAACTATTTTCCTATCCTTTCTACAAATAGCAAAGGAAGCATTTAAGGCACAATAAATTGTAGAAGGTTCATTCACTACTTTCCTAGGAGCATGAATAATATTCTTTCTAGGCACATGATGAATAGCATTTCTCCTAGACATATTTCTACCATGCATATAGGAAGAACTAGAAGCAAACATGGCATGAGAATTAAAAACATCATAAGCATTATAGCTCCTATAAGCATTTCTAGTTTGTCTCCTACCATGGTACATAAAGGCATGGTTCTTTTTAGCACTAGTTGCCATAGGGGCCTTCCCTTTCTCCTTGGCAGAGATGGGAGCCTTATGGCTTGTTAAGTCCTTGGCTTCCCTCTTGTAGCCAAGTCCATCCTTAATTGAGGGGTGTCTACCAATCGTGTAGGCATCCCTTGCAAATTTCAGCTTATCAAATTCATTCTTGCTAGTCTTAAGTTGGGCACTAAGACTAGCCACTTCATCATTTAGTTTTGAAATTGAAACTAAGTGTTCACAACAAGCATTAATATCAACATCCTTACACTTAGTGCAAATTTCAACATGTTCAACACAAGAGTTAGATTTACTTGCTACTTCTAGCTTAGCATTTAAATCATTAATTTCACCTTTTAAAGAAGAAATGGTTTCGTTACAAGTAGAAAGTTCACAAGAAAGCATTCCATTTCTTTTAACTTCTAGAGCAAGTGAATTTTGTGCACTAACAAATTTATCATGCTCTTCATATAAAAGATCTTCTTGTTTCTCTAAGATTCTATCCTTTTCATTCAAGGCATCAATCAATTCATTAATCTTAGCTATCTTAGTTCTATCTAATCCTTTGAATAAGCATGAGTAATCTATCTCATCATCATCACTAGACTCATCCTCACTTGAAGAAGCATAAGTACTAGTATCATGAGTGCTTACTTTCTTCTCCCTTGCCATGAGGCAAGTGTGACGCTCGTTGGGGAAGAGGGATGACTTGTTGAAGGCGGTGGCGGCGAGTCCTTCATTGTCGAAGTCGGAGGAGGAGCAATCCGAATCCCACTCCTTTCCGATATGCGCCTCGCCCTTGGCCTTCTTGTAATGCTTCTTCTTCTCCCTTTTGTTCCCCTTTTCCTGGTCACTTTCATTATCGGGACAGTTAGCAATGAAATGACCAATCTTACCACATTTGAAGCACGAGCGCTTCTCCTTTGTCTTGGTCTTGCTTGGCTGTCCCTTGCGACCCTTAAGCGCCGTCTTGAAGCGCTTAATGATGAGGGCCATCTCCTCATTATTTAGCCCGGCCGCCTCAACTTGCGCCACCTTGCTCGGTAGCGCCTCCTTGCTCCTCGTTGCCTTGAGAGCAACGGGTTGATGTTCATTGATCGGACCGTTTAGAGCGTCGTCCACATATCTCGCCTCCTTGATCATCATCCGCCCGCTTACAAATTTTCCAAGTACCTCCTCGGGCGTCATCATCGTGTACCTGGGATTCTCACGAATATTGTTTACGAGATGAGGATCAAGAACGGTAAAAGACCTTAGCATTAGACGGACGACGTCGTGGTCCGTCCATCGTGTGCTTACGTAGCTCCTTATTTTGTTGATGAGGGTCTTGAGCTGGTTGTACGTTTGGGTTGGCTCCTCTCCCCTTATCATGGCGAATCGTCCAAGCTCGCCCTCCACCAACTCCATTTTGGTGAGCATGGTGATGTCATTCCCCTCGTGAGAGATCTTGAGGGTGTCCCATATTTGCTTGGCATTGTCCAAGCCGCTCACCTTGTTGTACTCTTCCCTGCACAAGGACGCTAAGAGAACAGTAGTAGCTTGTGCATTTCTATGGATTTGTTCATTTATGAGCATAGAGTTATCCGAGCTATCAAACTTCATTCCATTCTCTACAATCTCCCAAATGCTTGGATGGAGAGAGAATAAGTGACTACGCATTTTGTGACTCCAAAATCCGTAGTCCTCCCCATCGAAGTGTGGAGGTTTACCAAGAGGAATGGAAAGCAAATGCGAATTCGAACTATGTTGAATACGAGAATAATCAAATGAAAAGTTCGAATTGACCGTCTTTTTGTAGTCGTTGTCGTCGTCCTTTTGGGAAGAGGAAGATTCGTCGCTGTCGTAGTAGATGATCTCCTTGATGCGTCTTGTCTTCTTCTTCTTCCCTTCTTTACGTCTGTGCCCCGAGCCTGAGTCGATAGTCTTGTCGTCCTTTGGCTCGTTGACGAAGGACTCCTTCTCCTTGTCGTTGATCACGATTCCCTTCCCCTTAGGATCCATCTCTTCGGGCGGTTAGTCCCTTTCTTGAAGAGAACGGCTTTGATACCAATTGAGAGCACCTAGAGGGGGGGTGAATAGGTGATCCTGTGAAAACTTAAACTTATAGCCACAAAAACTTGTTAAGTGTTAGCACAATAATCGCCAAGTGGCTAGAGAGGAGTCTCAACAAAACACAATACCACAAGAGATCAAACACAGAGATGACACAGTGGTTTATCCCGTGGTTCGGCCAAGATCAACGCTTGCCTACTCCACGTTGTGGCGTCCCAACGGACGAGGGTTGCAATCAACCCCTCTCAAGCGGTCCAAAGACCAACTTGAATACCACAGTGTTTTGTTTTGCCTTTCAATATCCCGTTTGCGAGGATTCTCCACAACTTGGAGCCTCTCGCCCTTACACTTGAGATTCACAAGAAATACGGAGTAAGGGAGGACAGCAACACACACAAATCCACAGCAAAATGCGCACACACACGGCCAAGAATCGAGCTCAAAAGACTATCTCAAAGTTCTCACTAGAACGGAGCTCGAATCACTGAGAATGACAAACGAATGCGCAAAGACTGAGTGTGGATGATCAAGAATGCTCTAAGGTTGCTTGGTGTACTCCTCCATGCGCCTAGGGGTCCCTTTTATAGCCCCAAGGCAGCTAGGAGCCGTTGAGAGCAAATCTGGAAGGCCAATCTTGTCTTCTGTCGTCGGGTGCACCGGACAGTCCGGTGCACACCGGACACTGTCCGGTGCCCGATTTCCTTCCTAAAATGGCGCTGCCGACCGTTGCAGATCTGGGAGCCGTTGGCGCACCGGACATGTCCGGTGCACACCGGACAGTCCGGTGCCCCCTTCCGACCGTTGGCCCGGCCACGTGTCGCGCGCAGATTCCGCAGCCGACCGTTGGCCCGGCCGACCGTTGGCTCACCGGACAGTCCGGTGCACACCGGACAGTCCGGTGAATTTTAGCCGTACGCCGTCGGCGAATTCCCGAGAGCGGCCACTTCACGCCGAGCCAGCCTGGCGCACCGGACATTGTCCGGTGCACCACCGGACAGTCCGGTGTGCCAGACTGAGCAGACTTTGGCTGCTCAAGCCATCTCTTCTCCAACTCGATTTTTTCTGTTTCCAGCACTTAGACACAATACATTAGTCCATAAAACAATGTACTAAGTCTGAGAAACATACTTTTATCCTTGATTTGTACTTTGTCCACAATTTTACAATTAGGCACCTGTGTTGGGCACTAAATCACCAAAATACTTAGAAATGGCCCAAGGGCACATTTCCCTTTCAAGAGGCCACATCTATAGTGCCTAGCCCCTATGAAATCCGAGCTAGCCAACTTTTAAAGTCGGCCAGACTTCTTTTATTTGGATTTCAAATCAATTTATTTTTAAATCAATTTTTGATGTGATAAACTTAGAGAATGTGTTTTGTGGTTGTTTCTTACTAGGATAATATCATCCCATTTATATATATAAGAGGATCACGACCAATTAAAATATTCAACATCCAACTGAACAAAAAAAAACAATCTATCACATCTCTTTCAATCCTCACGTTGTTATTCATGTTTGATCCGATGACTAAAGATAACACTCTAGGCTTGTTGGTTGACATAGAGCAATTCTGTGACATCTAAAGATGGCAACGGAGACCCGTTACCCGATGGGTAATTACTCCATTAGGGTACGAGTTTGGTCGCAATTTTATACCCGTGGGTATGTTAATGGGAGAAAAAGAGGACCCAACAGATAGAACGGTACGGGTACGTACTCATTAAACCCGTCCTCGTTTACTCATGTGTATTTTATACTTGAAATATAGCTAACAATTCTCTAAAATTTTAGCATACCTCAATGATTTGTCTTAGGCTCGTGGGTCCTGATTATAACTATATGCTACATATGCCTTGGGACATATGGTAGCAATATGCAGATAACCAGCCAAAACAGTAAAGCACGTCCAAAACTCGAAGCTTCTACGATGCAACTCTTCGTTAATGTACAATCGAAGCGACCAAGCCACAGGCACACGACACGCCCACACCTAGAAGATGGAAGACAGAAGGCCGGATGTTGCCGTTCGACGCTCATCATTCACTATAAACTAAGTTGGATAGACATGTGTAACTCCACCACTCTAGATGGATATGGGCACCCATCGGGTACGGAATATCCGACGAGTCCACGTATGGATGTGGAATTGTACTCGCTCACGGGTACGAGTATTGAAGCGGGAAGTTTTTAGTCTAAAAGGGTCAAATCTGGGTAGCAAACTCGGTGGGTCTTCACCCATTACCATCTCTAGTGACGTCTTTGCCCTGAAAGGTTCCTTCTCGGACATGAGGTTCAACGATTACTTTGCTAGTTTGTTAAATAAAAAAACTAGCCGTTCTTGGTCACGTAAGTGTGATTTTTTTTTGGCCTGTTTGTAAATTCATCACGTAAGTGTGATATATCCTATGTGTTCTATGGTACGTGACGACCCAAATAATCTAGCTATAGCTGACATGTGATTCAATTTGACGTCGAGTCGACTATGCTTAGCGAATCAGGCACGGAGAAATTGTCTTGCGTGTTCGCACATACCTGCCTTCCCCGGGTGGAATCATGCTGGAATTTTTTTTTTCACACGAAACAACGAACCGGTGCTTGCTTATTTGCCCAAAGCAAGGAATCCGGACTTGTTCATGCGTCCGCTAGCTCCAACCGACCAGTCGACCACGTACACGCCGCTTCAACTTTTCTAGATTATCTTTAGGTATTGACGGCGCTGAGTGTTTTGGAATCAAGGAGCTGTGGTTCGATCTTGCCTCTCGGATGTAAAAATGGAAACACGTTGCGCCCTTGTTACTGATCTCTATGGGCATTTCTTAGTACACCTGTGTAGTGGCAACAATAAGCTCTAAATTTTACACTACAAAATTAAATTGAATCAGATTAGATTTAAATTCTAATTCTATTTATTTTTAAATTAAAATTAATTAAAGACTTAAATGAATCGTGAAGAAATATTTGAATTGTGACCCCATTACCTACCTGAATCTGAATGTGAATGGACAAATGGCTCCGTCCAGATACAAATGGATAAAAACATTGCAAAGCAGGCTTTCTCTGCCAAACATAAAAACACAAATTACATGATCTGTTACTAGCAAAGAGCAGCAAAAAGAAAGACATCAACTTTGGCACTTAGGCGACTCAGTAGATTATCCAAAGTTTACCCATATATATTGTTCTCAGAGTGGAGTTTGAATATAGGTATGATGATGGATAAACTGTTTGAGATTGTCTTAGCAAATAGATGGGATGTGCAAGGTTTAGTAAAGCCTACATCGATGTCGGTTTGCGTAACAGATATTCGTCAGGTTGCGAGTCCGTTGCCTTTCTTTAGCATTTGACAAAAGAAACAGCTGCAGAAATTGCAGAAGGAAAGGTTCAAGTGCCATTTTGTTGCAATTTGCATAGGTGCAGCAAAAAAGTTAACTTCCCTGATAATGCCACAATATCAGTACTGCCGTACATTGACCTTAGTCATTTCCAGTCTTAAAAAGTCAAAACAATTTTCTTGTATATTCAGCACAGATCACCAATAATCCCTGCAAGAACAACTCCCGTTCTTGAAGTGATGGAACCTATTAGAGTCCCTGACAATGATCTCTCTCTGCACAATCTTTGATATTAATTTAATAGTGGTATGACAGTCCCCACAAATGCGCAGATTCTTGAAAACCTTGATAGGAGAAACCCTTCGGAGTGGCAATGATTCCAAATGCAACAGCAAGCCGCTCGCTGTGATAACCAATGTCCTGCTGCTTCTGCTCGTCTTCTACATCATGGAGAACAAATCCGGTGTCTGCCACATACCCTTCTTCCCTCATTTTCACATACAGCTTCTTCAGAAGCGCATATATTTCTTCAGCTTGAGGATGCGACTTATCCCCAACCAGAAACACATGCACTCTTGTCCCAACTTCAATCCAACTTGAGGCTGGCATTTTAGTTATGCCCCTTAATTCCATGGTCCGTCTCATATTCTCAACTTCATCAAACAAACCAACGGATGCATAAATATTGGCTAGAGTAACATATGTTGCTGGATTTTCAGGTTCAATTTCAAACAGTGCTTCTGCTGCCCACCATGCAAGCCGCACATTCTTATGAATACGGCAGCCACCAAGCAAGGACGCCCATAGGAACTTGTTAGGCTTTACAGGCATTGTGTTGATCATATCTTCTGCTCGCTCAAACAGGCCTGACCGGCTGAGGAGATCAATCACACAAGCATAATGATCAGCAGTGTGCTCAATACCATATTTGTCCTTTATCGAATGGAAGATGCCCAGACCTTTATCGACCAGGCCAGCATGAGCACATGCAGATAGAACGCCAACAAAGGTGACATGATCAGGCCTGAACCCAGAGCTCAATAACATGTCGAAGCAATGCAATGCCTCATCTGGCTGCCCATTCTGCGCATAGCCAGAGATCATGGCCGTCCACGACACCAAGTCCGGCTTTGGCATCCCCCTAAAGACACGCATTGCAGTTCCCATGTCCCCGTACTTGGAGTACATGTGCACAAGCGCACTCCCTGCAAAGCATGAGTCCCCTGTCCTGCTCTTTGCCATTCGACCATGTACCTGCTTCCCGAGCTTCTCAGAGGTGAATTCTGCGCAAGCACGCAGTACCCCGGCGTATGTGAACTCATTGGGTCGAATGCCACTCCTCATCATGCGCACAAACAGCCTGAAGCCTTCGCCATCGCGCCCGGCATCAAAATACCTGTCCAGCATGGCCGTCCAAGACACGACGTCCCGAACAGGCATCCTATCGAACACGCTCCTCGCGTCGTCCAGGCGCCCGAACTTGGCGTACATGTCTGCGAGAGCGCTCCAGACGACGGCATCCGCGTCGATCCCTCGCCTGACCACGTGGCAGTGCAGCTCCCTCCCCGCGCGCGCGCACCGGGCGGCCGTGGCCGCGGCGAGCGCGCTGGACGCGGTGAACTCGTTGTCCGCGCCGGAGCCCCCCGGCTCCCGCAGCATCCGGCGGTAGATCGCGAGCGCGGCGCGAGGCTGGCCGTGGCGCACGTGGGCGGAGACGATGGCGGACCAAGAGAAGTGGTCCCTCCGAGGCATTCGGTCGAACAGCGCGCGCGCGGAGGCGAGGCCGCGTGGGGAGCGGCCGAGCGCTGCGACGAGGGTGTTGTAGGAGCATACATCGGTGTTTGGGAGGGAGGAGAGGAGGGCGAGCGCGTCCGGGAGAGTGGCCGGGTGGGAGGAGAGGAGATGGAGGATGCGGTTGGACAGGAGAGTGGAGGGCGGCCGGAGCGAGGCGACGGCCGCGGCGATCGCGCGAGCGGCGGGGGCGTGGGAGGCGTCGGCGCGTAGGAGCGAGAGGAGGCGGTCGATGGCGTCGTGGAGCTGGGACGCCGTGGTTAAGGACACCGAGAAGGAAGGGGGCTTCATGCGGATAGCGGCTCGCGACGGCATGCATGGCCGCTGTGGTCCGTCAAAGTGTATGAGACATTGAGACTGCCCAACGAGTACTGATTGCGGCAACGGTTGTTATATGGTTTGATGGCCGGCGAGGACAAGGCAGGTTTAACAAGGAAATCTGTTAAGGCGGAACAAGGCTTCCTATTGGTTCTGACATTGAAAAAAAAATGAGCTTCTTTGCACAGTTGCATCAAACTGACAGTAGGACCGTGAATTCAAGGCTCAAAGCATGATTGAAACAATTTGCGTGTTGCAAGTACCACAGGTTTGAAACGAATATATGTCCATGAAAAAATTCCAACATTTCACTAACTTAAAAAGGGTTCAAACATGTCTTCTACATCATGTACAGGTAGAACGCAGGTGATGTTTTCGGATCAATTGCTTGCATTGAGCTTAAACACTAGTGCAAGGGGGTGAACTCAATCGCTGCAGACGATGATCTACTGACAGATCCGGGGCAACCACGTGTAGGCACCAGGCAGGCTTGGTGCATACCCTCAGTTCCTTCACAGCAGATTCATATCGATGGATCTTCCAGCGCGGCAGTGGTGAAGTCGTTGATTCGAGGATAAGCCGCCTTTTCGTCCAGTTGATTTTGGGTCCATTTCAACATCTTTAACAAGCTTGGAAGCTTCGGATCTGCCGATGTGGGGAAAGGAATATACAGAGTAGCTTCAGTAAATACGGCAAGTGGCAACAAATCCGAAGGAATGTACTCCTTCCGTTCCTTTTTATTTATCGCGGTTTGGTTTAAAAATAAACTAGCGAGCGATAAATATTTGAGAATAGAGGTAGTATCAGTTTGTGATTCCAAACAAATAAGACAAACATGAATATGATTACGTCATATGGTATTGAATTATAGCATGACCTGAATAACTTCGGCCCTAAAAAATAAATTTAAATGTTTGAGCATTGAACATTGTACACACATATCATAAATTCTTTAAAACATTCCAGTATATATCAGTTTAATTAACACTTAATAAGCACAAAAGACAAAAGAAAAAGACCCTACATTTTAACTATCTGAACCTGTTGGTCAGTTTAAAAATGTAGCCCTGACTGTGTCAAGCCGAAGTCATATCTTATCACCACTGCACAGGATTCCGGTCCACAATACTGATGAGCCTTATATGTTACGACAGACGGGATATTTATAAAATTCCTCATTCATTTCTTCTCCGGTGACAGAATCACAGAAACTAATACAGTCGGCTATAATCTACTCCCTCACTCCAAAATGTACCTCATTTTAGCTTTGTCATAAGTCGGACTTCTCTAAATTTGACCAAAATTATAGAAAATTGCACTAATAACATCTACAGCATCAATTGATTTCATTTAATACATCATGCATATGATTTAGAACAAATCTAAAACAACCTAATTTAGGACAGGGGGGCTATTTCAAAACCTTGAAATTGTTAAATACAAACTTAATAATTTGATAAATTCAATGTCAAATGTTTCAAGGGATATAAAATGAGAACATATATGACCAGGTTTCAGTTTTTCCACCCCCTTTCTTCTCAATTATTAAGATATAATGATACCAGCCTCGCTTTCCTTTAACCAAATATAACTTTAACTGCTTTAAATAGCTAAATACTTAGGACATGTTTGGATCCCAAGAGCTAAAGCAAAAGTGACTAAAGTTTAGTCACTTAGGAGCTAAAGATCCAAACAGGAAGAGTTAAATGTGACTGGTAAAAAAGTATCAATTTAGTCACTTCTCTTCCAGTTTGGATCTTTAGTTCCTAAGTGACTAAACTTTAGTTCCTGTGATCCAAACAGGCCCTTAATGAATAGACATTTACAGATGAAAGGATTTGATGTAAATCTGCTAAATTAAATCGTGAACTAAACAGTAGATGTTACTAACCTTTCTCATGACTTTGGCTTGTAAGAATAGCAGCATTAACTTCACTTGCAGTCTTCAAACGTTGAGAAACATCCAATAGTTCCCCATAAGGGCAATTTTTTACATCTTCAAAAACCAGTAGTGCTACAGTTTTTTCTATTTCCTCGAGAAATGTTTGCTGCAAAAAAAAAAAAAAAAAACAGAAGCCGCACGTGTCTTTAAAGCGGTTCAGTTGCATGTCGAATAAATTACATCTGAATCCTGAAACTAAAATGAAGTGTAAAGGTGAATCTAGAAAAATAAATACATTTTCTTCGCCTCTCGGTGCAAGTTCTTCTTGAGCGAACTCCAAAGCTTCATTTATTTTTCCCACGCGAATCAACTCTATTAGTTTCTGTTGCTGGAGATGAAAGTATAGTTGGGGATTCGTGTCCAAAATCTGCATACATTCATCCAAGTCAGCATAACGATTAAGGAGACATGATTTAACAAATGCTTCCTTTACAAAATTACTCCAAGAAGAACAAAAACAAATACACACGCTTCTAATCTATATCTATTACCTATTATTGGAGTACCTATTGCCTAATATTAAAGTACGGCAATTTCTTTCTTTGGTCCATTGTCTCACTCCCACCCCTTATTTGGTCCATCACTCGGTCTGTCGTCCCTCACTTGACCCCACTTCTTTTGTCCATTGGTCCATCATCCCTCACTCCCACCCTTCTCACTTTTACCAATCACAAACCTCAGCCCGTCATCCCCATTGCTCCCACACTTCCCACTTTCACGGGTGGCAAATGTAGACCTAAGAGGCCAAGGCCCAGAGCGCACCCCTTACTCCCACCCTTCTCGCTTTCACGGATGTCAAATGTAAACCAAGGAGTCCAAGGCCCCAGGCCCAGCCAAGGTAGAGTCTATGTCTTAGTCTATCCTTCTCCAATACAGCGTCGGTCATAGTCTAGAGCTACAAAACCTTCCCTGGCGCTGCACACTCATGTCATGGCCTGGCTAGCCAAGCCCAAGTGTACCATGACTCAGCATGGCTCGGCGTGTCATGGGGCGGCAGCCGAGGGTATGGAGGCCCATAGGGATAGGCTCAGGGTTAGGATTAGTGGATAAAGATTATATTAGATAAGATTGAGTTAGTTACTTGGGATTAGATTAGATAAGATTTAGTTAGTTACTTGGGAGCCAAGTCTTCCTATCTATATAAGGATGGATGTACCTCCTTAAGAGGGAAAACAAAGAAGAAGAATTAGTCCCAGATCTCTTTAATACTCTAGTCCTCCCCAAGCCGACTCTGCTCGGCTATCTTCCCCTTATGAATTAAGATTCATATCATCTAGTATAATGAGTCAGGGATCCTTTCCCATGACTTCTGTTGCGGATGATGTATGCACTTGGCGTGAGGAGCTCGCTCTTGCCAGGGCAGATCTTGAGCAGGTCCGATCTGCTATCCACCAACTCTGTGATCTACTCGCGGCAAAGGTGGAGTCTGACCACCGATCAACGACAGCAAAGCGACTGCAGGCGGCTGCACGTGGCTTCCTGATGCGGCAAGTTGCGGCAGCAACGCGGCTACAGGCAGCGGCTTGCCATCTTCAGGCTGTGGCACGCGGCTTCCTGGAGCGGCGTCAAGCACGGCAAGCAGCAGCGCGGCTTGCCATCTTCAAGCTGCAGCACTTGGCTTCCTGGCACGGCGTCAAGCACGACAAGCGGTGACGCGACTGCAAGTTGCGGTCCGTCGTTGCCTAGCACAGCGACTTGCATCGATATTGCGCGTTGAACAACACGCGACACATGGGGCGGCAAGGCCTTCAACAGGGTTGGCAGATCCTTCACTCTATTTCACCGTCCTGATCCATAGCCATGTGAATAGCAAGAACACGTCTGGTTTGGTGGCGCTGTCTCCACTGAAGCTTGCAGCAGCTCAGGCTGTAGGACTGGTGAGATGCCACGGCTTGGCCTTTGCAGCCTGGACAAGGTTGTTCCCATGGGATCCAGGGAGACCAACCTTGTCATATGTTAACAAGGTTGTTGCCATGCACCCCATTACAGCTCGAGGACGAGCTGTCTTCGAAGGGTGGGGGAATGTCATGGGGCGGCAACCCAGGGCATGGAGGCCATAGGGATAGGCTCAGGGTTAGGATTAGTGGATAAATATTAGATTAGATAAAATTGAGTTAGTTACTTGGGAGCCAAGTCTTCCTATCTATATAAGGATGGATGTACCTCCTTAAGAGGGAAAGCAATGAAGAAGAATTAGTCCTAGATCTATCTAATACTCTATCCCCCCCCCAAGCCTGCTCTACCCGGCTCTTCCCAGCGTTGTTTATCCCCTAATGAACTAGGATTCATAACATTTCGATACCAGATGTTATGAATCCTAATTCATAAGGGGATAAACAACACCGGGAAGATAGTCGGGCGGAGTCGGCTTGGGGGGACTAGTGTATTAGAGAGATCTGGGATTGATTCTTCTTCATTACTTTCCCTCGTAAGAAGGTACATCTGCCCTTATATAGATAGGAAGACTTGGCTCCTAAGTAACTAACTCAATCTTATCTAATCTTTATCCACTAATCCTAACCCTGAGCCTATCCCTATAGGCCTCCATGCCTTGGGCTGCCGCCCCATGACACGGCGCATGCGGGCTTGTGGCTCACCTTCCACCTTTCTCAACCTCACAACAAGTTAACAGAATAGGCACTCATTTAATTTGAACCAATCTCCTGACAATTTCTCATGTGTGATTAATCCTTTATTGCACCTAGCATTTATCATGGGCAATGGCGGAGCTCGTTCAAAAATTTAGGTGTGGCGAACTTTGTTTTTGCCAAATGCAAAGCACATACGACTCTTGGTTTGGCAATCCCTCTACCTCTGCTTCAAGGTCCACAGTACCTCCTCCATGCCCACACGGCAGCATCCAGCACCATTTCCCTCCTGTGCTAAGACCAGAATCCGCAGTGCGACTCTGCTCCCCCACTCCCATCTCTAGTCTCCACCATCCCAACCCACTACATAACCATAGTTTGCAGATACGTCGATTCACGTGGCAATACTGCATAATATAGGATAGAGCAGCTAAGACCTAAGCAGAAGAGGTGGTGGCGTCCGACAGCCTGGGGAACAAGTCGTCCTGCGGCCATAGGGGGCTAGGGTTCCTCCTTCCTCACATAGTCACGTGGCGGAGTCGACTCGTCGCTCATACCCGTTGCCCGTGTGTGATCTTTATACTATTGAGTTTTTTCATGATCCAAATACTTGGCCTAACTCCTACATTGGCACAAGTATATGCTACTTATTAATTATTTCAGTTGTTTCTGGCGGTTACAAAGATGTTCAAAAGGAGAACCTGCTCAGAAGGAAACTTCAGCTCCTATTTAAACAATCAAGTATGGCAAAATGTGGCCAACTAATCTAAAGAGTAGAATAACCATAAGAACCAATGACCAAGTCAGAAACATGTTTTGATACAACAAGAAGCTCCTGAATACTTCTACAAACACATGACAGGTCATCAAATTAGATTGGGAATGGAATATATTCCTGTATTCTAGTACGTCCAAGTTACCCACATTGCAAAACAGAGGGTTTATTTGGTTCAGCTGCAGATTCTTGAAAATCTTATTCTAGCTATGAAATAAGGGAAAGCTGTTGTGGGAAAGCTGAGAGCTGTTTGGTTGAAACACTTGTCAACTATAGATTCTATAAGAGCATGATAACATTTCAACCTAGCAGAAGGGACACCGCCCTGGCCCCTCGGATGAGCTGATTCAACAGCGGGCCATCGCCAGAAAGGGCACCCACTCCAGCGAGTGCATGACGCCCTACATGAGCAGCACGCACGGCGGCGGCAGCTAAAGCGATAGGTGTTGCATCATTGACTTCCATGGTGATGGAGCCTCCCCGTCACCAAAAATCCAAGTGGGGGCTGGGGAGGTGCTGAAGGGTCAACTTTAAATGGGGACAGGTGGCATGGATGTTGGGTGATGAGCAACTCTGAAGGGTCGATGAGAAGAGAAGCAACAGTTTATGGATGGCTGAGTCACGTTGCTGACCGCCAAAGTCAGGCACATGGAGGAGGCGGCCGCCCTAGCCGCCACTGGGAGGCGCTATTGGATGGAAGTCAAGCAATGAGTTGGGTGGGGGACTCCAAATCGGAAAGAAAAAACGATTCGATCCTATAAACAGTGGGAAGTGTATAGTATTTTGGAAAATTTCGGATAGTAGGAATCTAGAAAATCTAGGGTGGGAGAAGATTCTCGATTGAACTAGTGAAAGCTATGGATTTTTAGAAATCTATTCTACTCTTGTACACATTTGGTTGGAGTTCCAGATTTTTTTACATTGAATCCAGCATTCCGGCTTAGAAATCTGATCCAAAGAACCCTGAGTGCTTCTCTTCTCTAGAAGGCCGTATTTATTTCAGACCTACAGGAGGATGGAAACCAAATCTGTACAGCCCATCAACCACAAACATACTTCGAGATCTTCCACAACACAGTAAAATGCCTAAATGTGCATCTCTGCATACTTCGAGATCTTCCACAACACAGTAAAAATACATAAATGTGCATCTCAGCTGCTATTCGAACTAATTGCTAGGAACAAAGACAGAATCGAACCGTGGGGTTAAGGTCGTTGATTTTCTCGATCGCCTCCTGAACATTACCCGACTGTACTGCTCTCTTAACCTCCATTCGATCAGTGATGGTCGCTAGGGTCAATCTCCGCTGCAGAAATAAAATCAGGAATTCGGACGAATTCCCAAGGAAGTTCAACAGCGGAAGAGAGAAAAGAGAAGCGTGTAATACGCTGGGTGCCGGACTCGATGCGAAACTTGTCGGCGGCGTCGACGAAGCCCTCGGTGACGAGGAAGTTCATGACGAGGCGGTTCATGTCCTCCTTGCGGATCTTGACGTCGCGGAGCTTCAGCTCCCACTCGTCACGGGTCACAACCTTCTTCGAGGACGCCATGGAGGCCGGAGAGTCGATGGAATCCAGGTCGCGGAGTACGATGCGGGAGAGGAACATCAGATGCGTGGGCCGAGGGAGACGGAGCGGACTGCTGATCCGATCACACAGGCGCCATAAACCTGCAGCGACGGGCGGCAAGGTGGCGGGCTAGGCGTCGAGGTGACGGGCTAGGGTTTCGTCGTTGGGAGGGAACAGCCGGAGGATGGATTGAGGACCCGAGAGAAGCGAGGATGGGTGGTGGACGTCGGGAAACCCCGAGAGTCCGGAGAAGAGTAGTTGTTACTTGCAACAGTATCCAACTGCATTAACTGCAGCAAACTAGAGATTTTAATAAGGTTTTCAAAGTTCATAATGATTATGGTGACATTTTCTTAGGGGGTGTTTTGGTTGCCCCTGCTAAAGTTTAGCCCGGGTCACATCAAGCGTTTGACTTTCAAATAGGAGTATGAAATATATACCCAACCAACTGGACTAGATTCGTCTCGTCTTTTAATCTTCGGCTGACAAATTAGTTTTATAATCCGACTACATTTAATATCCGGAACGGAGGTTCAAACATTCGATGTGATAGGGGCTAAAGTTTAGTTTAGGGTAACCAAACACCCCCTTATTTTCAATGCAATAGTCCAATGGAAAAGACGATTTTTTAAAAAAATACTCTAATAAAATAAAAAACGACAAATAAAACTTGAAACAATTTTCTAGACCTACGATTTTTTTATCAAACCACGGAAAAGAACTATGTGTCATCCCATATTAAAGTAGAAAAAGAAATACATGAGATAGGCAAAAGAATGTCCAACCCAAACACCACACACACAAAACAAGTGACTTCTCAAAGAACATATCCGACTATGCGAACTTTTACAAAGCTCCTGGAGGTTGTAGCTCGAGCCCTACACCATAGCAAGCCCTCTTCACATGAGTTTTTAAATTTCCAAACCACTAAGCTATTAGAAATAACATAGTGTTAAGCCCCCCTTTTGTACCTCCTTTGACCAACTCCAGCAGAATCCCTCTCCACATCCTTATTTTACGTGACAACAGGCTCAATATTTTGCACACGGTCGTCCAAACGGACTCCATATCCGCATCCCCATCCCTCTCAATGACAGTTGGGTCCCGCTTTTTAAATGTCATGGTTTTTAACTTGTGCGGAGAGGAGAGAGGACACCGTAGAATACGGAATGGAAAAAATGCACATCCATTTTGCACTGTGGTTTACAGAGTCTGCTGGAGGGCGGAATAGTGGCTTCGGACGTGCAGAATACGAATGCGTAGCCGAGTACAAGGCGTTGCTGGAGTTGGTCTTAGGCGCCAAAGAGATGGAGCGTGCCCACCAAGCGTGCTCTTGAGTTTCTGTCTCACGACAAGCATATCCTCCTTTCCCCTCTGCTCCTGCCACACCTCCATCAGCGCTAGGTTTTCATTTTGATTCGTTGGTGGGTGGTGGTTGTTACCCTTCCTCTGGCTCAACCATCACCCTCGGAGCCACAGTTGTCGTAGCATATCTTCTCTCTAACCCTATCGGTCAACAGCTGCTTGCTCGGAATGGGAATCGGGATTGGGGTTGCGATGGCGCTACAACACGTGGAAGCGCAGCGACAGGCACGTCTAGACTTGATAGTAGACGCGGCCCGATCTTCCGTGAGATACGATAACTTGATTGAGTGGAGATCTCGACGTTGATGATCTAAGGCTCTGAGCGAACGGTTCCTCGCAATCACTACACCACGGCTCCGTTGGTTATCACCCGTAACACACGAATGACCTCGCCACGAAGGCTTATCCCTGCAAGCGCAATCAAGAACACAAGCAAGAACAGGAAAGAAACGCAACCAAAATTGTATTGATCACGGGATGAGGTCTCACAAACCGATGACGGCGACATTGTTCGATGACATAATTGATCTAAGCAAAATCCAAACCTAAATGTAGCGGCGGCTGCTGAATAAATAGGGTATTAGGGCATGCGTGACCCCTGGACTCGTCCCTAATGGGCTCCGACACGATACACGGCCCAACGGCCCAACAGACGGTGTCGCAGCACCAAAACAGAATCTGAACGCTGACTTGTTTCGACGATTCCGTTGACTCCGGATGAATTTTAGGGTGGAACCAGTTGGGTTGGTTAGATAATCTCGTTATCTTTCCAACCATATCCAGTCCGTCACAATCGAAGTTCGGATGCATCTTGGGCGTCTATTTTAGTGCAGACTGGTCCTCGAACCCGAGATGGGAGTCGCAGCCGACTTCGGACTTGATCTCCTTCTTGTTGTGGACACCTTTGCTGCTTCTCCTCAACACCTGGCCTTTCCAAGTCCTTGTTGGTCCTCTCCAAGGTACCTAATCATTAAAACATCTATGGCCCCAACCATAAGCTCTGAAACACAATTGACTTGGGTAGAACGTACCTGGAGATTTAGCTGTCATGCACGAGATCGTGTTATCGGTCCATTCATTGTATGTATAGAAGTGATGTCATCATCAAGACCGTCGGCGTTTCGGACCCGGGGGGTCCCTGGACCGACTAGTAAATTTGTCGTTGCGTGTCCCTGCCCAGATGGGTTGGTGCGAGATGAAACACAAGGGAAAAATGAGCCTTGTATTATCCTGCACCAGGGCGCTCGTAGTAAGGGTTACAAGCGTTGCGAGAGAGCGAGAGCGGGAGAGCGAGTAGGAGAGAGCGAGAGAGAGAGAGAGGGTCTGGCCTTGCCCGTCTTCCCTCGTCCCTTTGTCGTGCGTCTACTCGTCCTCCTCCCTCTTTTTTTTGCCTCATTCTCCCCTCCTCCCCCCTCGTGGGGCCCTGGACACCCCCTTTTATAGACACAAGGAGATGTCCAGCTGTATACTGGGAGTGTAGCTTGGAGCTAACGTGGCTGGCAGGGAAGTGCCCTGAGCCCTGTACAAATAATAATGTGGCCGTCGGGGGGAGCGACTTGAGCCCTGTGGAGGTAGTAACGTGGCCGTCGAGAAGTGCCTTGAGCCCTGTAGCGGTAGTAACGTGGCCATCGGAGAAGTGCCTTGAGCCTTGTAGCGGCATAGCTGATGGTGCGGCATGGATCCTGCTGACGTCTCCTTGCTTCCGTAGGGGGCTTGAGAACCACCGACTTCATGGACGCACGCGGGGAGCCATCATTGCCTGTTACCGGGGTAAGCTAGATGGGACGCCAGTCTTGTTCCTTCGTAGCCTAAGCTAGCTAGGAGTAGGGTAATGATGTATCCCTTGGGGCATGGTCGATCTGAGCCTGAGGTCGGGCGAGGCGGCGGCTCCTCCGAGGCCGAGGCCCAGGGTCGGCTGAGGACGTGACTCTTCCCTAGGTCGAGGTTGAGGCCGAGCCCTGGGGTCGGGCGAGGCGGAGATCTCCTCCCGAGGCTGAGGCCGAGGCCGAGGCTTGAGGTCGGGCGAGGCAGAGCTTCCTGTTGCGCCGAGGCTGGGCTTGGCTATTGTCGGTTTCACCCGGGTGGTTGGCACAACAGCGGAGCGGGGCGAGCGGCGCTGTTTTCCTGTCAGATCGATCAGTGAAAGGGCGAAGTGACTGCGGTCACTTTGACCTTGTCGACTGAGGCACGCGTGTCAGGATAAGGTGTCAGGCAATCCCAGCATTAAATGCGCATGCAATACGATCGGCTGGTAAGGCGATTTGGCCAAGGTCGCTTGCACGACAAGGCTTGCCTTTGGCTGAGCCGAGGGTGTGCTCACTGCCTGAGTAGACCCTCGGGCGAGACGTGAATTCGTCCGGGACTACTGTTTCCGCTCGAGGCCGGCCTCGGCCGAGGCAAGATCGTGTCCCTTGGTAGTCGAAGTTTTGACTTTGACCCAAACTGTCAGTCTTCATGGTTTGCTTTGAAGGTGTTTACCAGTCGTGTTTTAGGAGTGTTGGGGGTACCCCTAATTACGGTACCCGACAAAGACCTCTCGACCGGTACACCTCCCTGAGTCAATTACTTAAATTGAGATTTTTCACGGCAACATCTATCCACCTAGAATTTGTAAGAAATCCAAGAGTAACGAATCAAAAATTCAAGACCAACAATTATCACAGGTATTCAAAAAATTAGATAGGCGAGGCCCACAACACTTTCCTCACGTCACTTACAAATCCTCTTCAAGAAGCACTAAACTCACTATAGAGTAAGAAATCTCTCGGGTCACTTCTCAATTCATCTCCAAAAAGCGTGAGAGAAAGAAAGAGAGCTTTAAATGTGTTTAACTTTGATATAGATCGTTGTGGTGTCTAGGAAATATGAAAAGACAGGTGGGTATATATACCCCCCTTCTCAACTCCATTCATATCAGATAGAGACAAAAAATCTAATGTATATCGAAATTTTCAATTCGTTGAAATAACAAGCTCAAGTAGTGGTTTAAGTGAGAAAAGGTTGTCAGGAAACTTTAGCATCAACCAAATTTTGAGGTCACATAAACGATGAACCCTGAATCATAAAAATGACAAAAATGATGGGTTTGAATTTATGGCCAAGCCCTATAATTTCGACATAGGACATGTAGCACTTGTTTTTGCAAAACAAAGGGTCATCTTCTATCATGTTTAAGTTTTAGATACAAACTTTTGAACACTTAGACATTCGTAAGTGATTAGTTTTCAAACCTTATTTATTTTATGATGTTATATTAAGCAAGCCGAAATTTTAAATATAAAATAATTGATGCTTCCAAATTTATGCACTTTTCATAGACTTTGTTGTGTGTTGAATTAGGAGGTCCTTTTTCCCAAATACACTTCTCACCTTAATAAAAAACTAAAATTATCCACAAATCTTGTTAGACCTTTATTTGTATTGTCATTAAATGTCCAAAAACCCATGATATTATTAGATGCACTTTCACATTCCAACTATATTAACTAAAAGAATCAAACTACATGAATTGCACTTTACATGAAATGTACTTTACTTCCGTGAGTGTTTGGACTTTGGAGCCATACACACGCGCGCCCCTGGTCTTCAAGATTTTTCTAATAATGGAAACAAAATGTTTCCACCTTCTGAAGTGTTCTGCATACGGCCTTACATATCTAAAAATAACAAAACACCATAAAAAATAACAAGAAGCAAAAGAAAACATCCTAAAAAAGAAACACATCAACGAATCAAGTGCCTTGTAATTTAGCATTGGGTCTCCATCTATTCTTGCAAAATCCTCCGTGGCCACCACCTCTAAGGATCAACATACTGCAAGGGCCTCTTGGTCATCTTCTTTCGTAGCAACCTCCAGAATCGGAACTAGTATGTTCCCTTGAAAAGGATATGTATAATTGATGGTATAGGTTTACAAGCAAAGACCACATGATTACGACAAGACAAATAGACCAAAAAATTATCGACATCCCAAGTAGGATCTTTTTCCTATGTGGTTCCTTTGTTAGCAACCCAATCTCTAGATATATGGTTGATATTGTTGGGTCTCTCTATATGTAAAACCAAGTAAAAAAATCTCCAAATAGTTCTAGCAAGGTAACAATCAAACGAAGATCTTGGATAGTCTCATTTTGATTAAAAAACTGCAACACAAACTACCTTTCCACCGCGCTAGCTAGATTGTCTTTAGTAAGGATAACACCCCTTGCTAAATACCACAGGAAAATTTTTAATTTTGAGAGGGAGTTTTAGTTTCCAAAGCAACATATTGTGATCTGAGGGGACTGTATTCATTAAAAGAAAGTACATTGAGCGATCTGAAAAAACCCATCTCGGTGCCCCTCCTAAAAGAAGTTTGTCTCTCGATTGTCCTAAAGTAACAATGTGTCATTATATTTGATAAATTCTACCATTCAACCAGTTTTACCCCAACAATAGTTCCATGAAAAGATAAGATGGGTATATTTCCATGCATAACATTCTTGACTAAAGTGTTCCTTGTATGGACAATATTAAAAGAATAGAAAATGGTCCTTAAGCGGTCTGTTCAGGATCCATCGCTCAATCCAAAACCTAGTCGCATGATCGTCGCAAATCTACCCCATCTCAAGAAATCCTCTTTAATATCCATGAGTTCAAACCAAAAATGTGAGTCACCAGGTCTTCACACAACTTGGATAAGTGATTTGGATCCTAAATAGTTATTTTTAAAGAATTTGCTGACATTGTACCACCTTCATTGACTAACTTAAAGAGTCGGCTTGTTGAGTAAGCAATTGTTCTTAATGACTAAATTGGCTACCCCCAATCCACCAACTTCTTTAGGTTGACAAATAATCTTCCATTTGGCCAATATATATATTATATATATATATATATATATATATATATATATATATAAGATGATCATCTTGTCAGTAGAAACGAGAACAGATGGCATATAGTTTTTCAAGACCCCGTAGGCACATCAAAAAAGGACATCGTAAAAATAGGAAGGCTACTTAGTACAGAATCAATGACTGTTAGACGCCCACATGAAGAAAGTATTTTTACCTTTCCATGCACTTAATCTTTTTTTGAATCCATCAATGACACACAACCACTCACTATTTCGTAACCTATGATGGGTCATAGGACCCCATGGTAACTGAAAGGTAGCAAACTGACCCCACAACCAAAAAGACGAGAATGATTTTGTTCATAGAACTTAGCAGCGCCAAAGCAAAATAGCTTGCTTTTGTGAAAGTTGATTTTAAAACCTGACAATTGCTCGAAAGAGGTCAGGAGAAGTTTCATATTATGTGCTTGTTATAAGTTATGATCCATAAAAACAACAATATCATTCGTATATTGGAGAATAGAAAGTCACCCCTCCACCAGGTGAGGAACCAGGCCTGCGAATTAGTCATTCTCCTTTGCTCTACAAAAGAGTATAGCCAACATATCGACAACTATATTACAAAGGATTGGAGATAAGGGATCACCTTGTCGTAGTCCCTTGTGGGTAGTAAAGAAAGGATCAACTTCATCATTAATTTTACCCCAACTGTCGGGTACCATAATTAGGGGTACCCCAACACTCCTAATCACGGCTGGTAAACACCCTCAGATGTGGCAGAACCTCCCAAGTTATTGGGCCCACATGCAACCTGCCCTTGTCTCAAAGACCTTCAGACGGCTATGCATGTGCACCAGATAACTTAATAGGATCTGTCCGAGTGTCCCAGGGACCCGGATAAACCACGAAACAACCAGGATCCACAAGATTAAGTAAACACAAATCACACACCAACATTTTTGCAGCGGAAATCTTTTACCCAAATTTTACAAGTTACGTCAAGTTTTACATTATATTATCGGAAGTGGTTACAGAAGTGGTCTCAAATAAATAACTTTAAACTATTATAAATTATTTATAGTTTTAAAATATATACTAGCTCAAGTGAACATCCTCAATAAGAAGTATAGAAGAGTTACTTAGACTTATAAGAAGGCCGAGCCCACCGGCACTTAACACCATCAACAGCAGCACAAAGTTAAAACCTGAAAAACAAGAGGGAATAAACCCCTGAGTATGGAATTACTCAGCAAGACTTACCCGACTAAAGAAAAGACTCTCAAGGGTATGCTGGCTAGAGGGATTCAAGTATTGGCTTATCAAGAATCAAAGACTCATTTGCAGAAAAGCTTACTAGAAGTGGGTCCTTAAGCCAAAATTTTACAATCATAAGTTAAGTACTTTTTCTGAATCTAGATTTGCCTAATCTAGAGCATTCACTTGTCCTACACTAGCTTTCTTTTAAAATCCAACCTTTGTTTTGCTTGTTATCTCCGATGAGGGTCGAAGATCCAGTCTTCATATCCGAGAAGTTCGGCGATCCGAATCGATTAATACCCAGCTGGGATCTCCAACCACACGACATATGCTTCTCTTAACTCTTTGCACATGTCTACCATTCCCACGGATCCTCCACCACATGAACAGGTCCGCGCCACTCGAGAGCACACCACCCCTTTTAGGCGGTCCTTTGCTAGGGGGGTACGTGCCACTCTCGCCATCTCTCCACTCCCAGTGCGCGATTGTCTTTTCATGTACTGGAATAGCCGGGTTCAAGCTTACCCATGACGAGGTATGTGGCCAGATAAAGGGTCCTAGATCAGCAGGCCCAACAATCGGTACGGTCCTTAAACGACTCAGACGGAGAACACTACATCGAGACTCCTTTCTCGTGCAAGTCACCCGCCCGGTCTCAACTTTATATGTTAAACCCAAAGTTGTTACCTGGCAGAGGTACATCTTTTCCGATGTTGAACCCATCACGGCCATGATGAATCCAACATCAAGTTTTATTTTGAAAACATTCCCACCCACGGAGGCATCACCTTTGTTTTAAAACAAAACATTTTTGTTTGCTAAGCAATGCTAAGCATCATAAAATTCTTTTCAAAAAGGGTATCAAGGAAGGGTAATCAATTTCAAGGAAGGAAATGCATCAACGGTTTAGCACACAACTCCTATCACCTAATGCATCAAACAAGGTGATAAAGATTTTTAAAACATCAAGGAGGTGGCGAATGCACCGGGGCTTGCCTGGGTAACACTAGGTTAGTGTTTGTTAGACGACCACTTGGCGAGTATCCTTTGGCTTGGCACTCATTCAGATTATCCATCTTTCGGTTCGTCCATCAGCTTCATCCTGCGGAGTAGTCCGCGCTTGGGGTCGACTTGGCTTGTCTTCCACATCGCGCGATTAATTAACGTACCTGAATGGAATGCATTATGCACATGAATGCATATCGACGGAAATATTACAAACCTAATTAGTGTTACACGATAGCGGATTTAAACATCTAGCGGCGAGGCGTTGTACTATTTTATACGGAAACACTAGTTATCGACGTACAACTACGCGTAATAATTACGCTTCTCGAACCTATCGCAAACATCACAAAACAACAACAAATTATACACATTTAATACGATTAGCCTAACACAACTTATCAGCTAATTAATTAAATTCTAAACTTATCCTGTGCTTTATAAATTATACTACATCGCTCACAAAGAACTATTTTAATTTTATTTCACTCCTCACATATTTCACATGTCAACAATTAATCAAACATTTCTTTATCACACAGGCCTACTAATATTCTACTCGGCACACTAATTCAGCTAATTAATCGGAATAGCGAAATAATTCGCCAAAACTAAATCTGGCTCGATAATCGCAAGAACTGCGAAGTCGACGAGAGTTTCGTGACTCACGCAATTTATCGAGCACCTTAATGCGTATCGCACTAGCACATTAATTTATCTAACGATCGAACTATTCTGAATAATTTATTAGCTTACCGTTTCAGCAGCTGACTCGAAGCCGTAAGATCGGTAGCGATTTTCCGATCCAGTCAATTTGTCGAGCGCTGACCAGGGAACAGGGCCAAGCGGGTGAAGCGATGCCGACAGCGAGCATCCCCACGGAGCATGGCGCTTTGGCAAGGATGTGCCTGCCCGAGGCAAGGCGAGCTGCAGAACGACGGCGAGGTCCGTACGGCAAAATTTGAGCTGCGCGCGACGCAGAGAATTTGACCGGTGAGCAGAGAAGACCATAGGGAGCTCGGCGATGTCACGACGCAGCAGGAAATAACAACGCCGCGATGGTCGGGGAGCCAAGTCCGGCAACGACGTAGACGGCTAACACGGCGAGCAGGGGAGGAGCTCGGTTCCCAGAGTGCTGCTGCCGCGTCAACAGTTGTCCTCTGTTCTCACCGGAGGAAGCACCGGATGCTAGGCGCTAACAGGGAGAAATCTGCGTGCTGGAGCTCAGGGGAAGAGAAACCACAGCGCGGGGAGGAAGGATGGCCAGGCTTGAGGGAGCGGTGCGGCTGCAGGGGTGCTTCACGTCGGAGATGAAGACCGAGCAGGAGCTGGAGGCAGGCGCGTAGTCCGAGCAGAGCACGTCAGCCATGGTGGGGGAGAAGATGCCGACCACGGAGAAGAAGCAGAGCGCGAGCAGGGACGGCGCGTGAGGGAAGAAGATGCGTTGGGGAAAAGGAGCGGCGTTACGATCGGACGCCATGGAAGCCGCTCGGCTGGGAGCTGAACTCAGGAAGACGGACGCCATGGGGGGACCTTGGGCGCGGCCATGGAACCGGAGGGCGCGCGGCATGGACGAGCGCAGGGAGCCGGACGCGGCACAAGGAGCGCGACGCAGCGGCCATGGGAGGTGCTGTTTCGTACAGGACCTCAGTTGGGTTGAACAGTGAGCCGGCCATGAAAAACCTTGGCGAGGTCTCGGCTAGCGAGCTGAGGGGCGCGACGGCTAACCCTCTGTTTGGTTGCTCCTGCTAAAGTTTAGCTCGGGTCACATCAAGCGTTTGACTTTTAAATAGGAGTATGAAATATAGACCCAACCAACTGGACTAGATTCGTCTCGTCTTTTAATCTTCGGCTGACAAATTAGTTTTATAATCCGACTACATTTAATACCCGGAATGGAGGTTCAAACATTCGATGGGACAGGTGCTAAATTTTAGCCGGGTGTAACCAAACACCCCATAAAGGATTGAAGGTGAGGGAGCTCGGCCGGCGAGGTTGGAGGTGGCTGGGAATGGAGCTTTGAACGAGCGTGCCTGCATGAGGGAGGCCGACGGCATGCTGCGCGTGATAGCGACTGAGGTAGCAGCTGAGAGGAGCTTGCTGCTTGCCTACTAAGAACAAACACAAGAAAGGAGTTCGGAGGAGTTGTGGGGAGGATTCTAGAGCTGTCTGCACATGCTAAATAGAGAGAGGTGACGTGAGTAGATAAAGTACTCATGGCCAGAGGATAAACACGAGCATAGGAGAGGGAATTGCAGTGATGTGCGCAGAAAAATCTAGGGCGATGGATATGGCCGAACCGCGAGCGGACAGAATTGACTTGAGCCCCTACGACAAACGAGCTTCGCCACACATGCGTAACTGCTGCTTCTTCCACACGACGCTGGATAATGGAATCGTGGTCCATATAAGGAGGAGAGAGGGACGCGTGGAAGAATAGAGTTCGTGCGGTGGCCAGGGAAAAGATAAAGGAAAAGCTAAGCGGTGGGAGTATTAGAGATATTTTCTATTTTGGTCTTTTCTTCTTTCTTTGTCAAAAAATAATGGTACGAGGATTAGAGTTTGAATGAGATATAAATGTAACAGACCAAAACACAATCAAGATACGATACTTGAGATGCCATTAATTTAGTTAACCTGGATAAAAAATTATTTATTTTCCGAACCTATTTGATTTCTCTACCTAGATTAGCATACTAAAGAATAATCTCAATTATTAATCTTGCACACGGTTTCTTGGTAACGCAAGTGATTCGGATTATACTTTCGGACCCAGTATTATCTGCTATCAAATCAAACGTTATTCTCCGTCTCGGATAATATCGGGTTCGGATAAAATGCAAACGGAATGAACCAAATGAGATCGAGGCTAAAATTAAGTTCTAAAAGATGTACAAAAGGGTCGAACCAAAATAAGATTGACCATAATTTTCGGATAGGATTTTATTTAGTGAATATTCTGGAGTTAGATGAATTCCTACCCGCTATCTATATTTAAAAATTTGGATCTGGGCGAGAAACGACGGCCCGAATAAGACTGATTTCGTCTTCCATAATTCGCTCTATGGTATCCAACTAAAATTAGCCGAAACCATATCTAATGCACACATGATTTCGTCGCCAAAACAGCGTGCTGAAGGATAATTTGGATCCTAACCTCGTGCAAGATTTCGCGCGATTCGGATTATTCTACCCCGAACATTTTGGTCATCGAGTTAAAATTAATTTGCCTGGGATAAAATCATCCGAGTGGGTCGGGCTTCCGAATTCGTATTCGCGTGAGTGATG